>CM060920.1:511146360-512377193 GCA_030737875.1 Allium sativum | reverse complement strand
TAGATGGTTTGCCCAGAACCAGGAAAGGAAATGACAGTATTTGGGTGATCGTCGATCGTTTCACGAAGACCGCCCACTTCATACATGTTAAATCAAATAGAACTGCTCAGAGTCTGGCGTAGGTATATTTCAAGGAAATTGTTAGACTGCATGTCGTTCCTATGAGCATCGTTAGTGATCGTGACTCGATTTTTGCTAGTAAATTCTGGGAAGCATTCCAAGCAGATTTGGGAACAAAACTAAACTTGAGCACCGCGTATCATCCTCAAACAGATGGTCAAACTGAGAGGGTGAACCGTATCCTTGAAGATCTATCGCGGGCTTGTATTATTGATTTTGGCGGATCATGGGAAGACCATTTACATTTGGCTGAATTCTCATATAATAACAGCTACCAGGCGAGCTTAAAAATGTCTCCATCCGAAGTATTGTATGCTAGACCGTGCCGATCCACTGCCTGTTGGGTTGAACCTGGTAACAGACTTGTATTGGGGCCTGATATGATTCGCGATGCTGCAGACAAAGTCGATTTCATTATGAAACGATTACTAGCTGCCCAAAGCCGACAGAAAAGCTATGAAGATAAGAGAAGAAGAGATACATCATTTGTTGTTGGCGACTATGTATATTTGAAAGTATCTCTGATGAGAGGAGTCATCCGATTCGGTAAAACAGGGAAGTTGGCACCCAAATTCATTAGTCCGTTTCCTATTCTAGAATGGATTGGAACTCTCACATATAGGGTTCAATTGCCTGATTGGTTGCCTGGAGTGCATGATGTATTTCACGTATCTCAACTTCGAAAGCATGCTCATGATCCGGATCTTGTTGTAGAAGAAGCAGCACAACAGGACTTGGAAATTACTCCAGAATTAGCAGTTATAAGAGAGCCGCTAAAGATAATTGGCAAAGAAACTAAAGAGCTGAGGAACAAAAAGGTTCACTTAGTCAAAGTGCAATGGAGTGGAGATCCACGAGATTGTACTTGGGAAACAAAGGAAAGCATTAAGAAAGCCTATCCTAAGTGCAGGGTGGATATCTCTGATTGACTCTGGTGCAAGGTACATTTACCATATTTTGCATTTCCATTATGTTCTCCAATTTGCTGTTGTTTTCTTTGCATAGATGTAAACTTTTTAATTATATTGTCTAAATGATTTAAAAGAGTATATGAATTAATAGATACATTTTTGAAAAGTTAAAAATAAATTGATTGATGTTTGTGTTGTGTGATAGTGGATTTGATTAATTAAATTATTAGAACGATAGTAAATTTAATCAATAAGAGAATGAATGGTAGAATTTATTCGATTAAATCACACATTGAACTGGTTTAAAAATAGATAGAAATATATACATGTGCATTATATAGGTTTCAACAGGTAAATGGATTAGATGTTGAGTAAAGATTTTATTTGCGTGCCCGACAAATAGGTAAACCTTAATGAGTTGGATGCGCAAATTTTATTATTATATCAACTCCTGTGAATGCCATTGGATGCGGAGTGCTGGTTGTACTGTGTGTAATAATAAATGTCGCCATAGGATAGTAACAATTAATTTTGAACTACACTACATGGCATACTTCTTGAAGATAGGCATACTTCATCATATACCACTTAAGCATTTGGAGCTTGTGTGACGAGGTTGAAGATTTACCATACGAGCGAGAGGCTTGTATGGCGATGACTATATTTTATAGGTTGAACTAATGACTGATATGAACCATATAAAATATAACGTTAAATTGCCAGATTAATAAAAACTCCACATGGGTCTGGAGATGACAATAAACACGTCTCTCTGGTCATTAAGGCACAAAAACCATTTATAGGGTGACGAGAACTTATTCTCTGGAGTTATGATCTATACACACTCCCCTGTGGACACCGGAATATATCACTATAAATATGTGCATGCTTATTAGGATTTATTGGGTACCTAATATGGCCCAATAAATTTCCAAACCCCTCCCCGTACAAAGGAGGTTATGGCGAAATTTTTCGAAAATTTAGGGTGTTAGCCAAATTTTTGAAGAATTTGGAAATTCTTATAAACTGAAAAGTTGAAGAATGGAAGCCAAATTGAAAGTAGATTTGGTTAATCAAACCACTTTCGACTTTGTTCCTTTTCGGGGACGAAAAGTTTTAAGTGGGGGAGATTGTAACAACCCGGAAAATCTGAACCAGTTTAAAAAATTTAAATTGGCTATTTTAGTGAATTTTAAGTATTTAAAATAAATATTTTAAATAATAATGACTAAAAGTAGTTTGATTCAATGTTTGAAATTGAATGTAATTACTTTGAATTATAAACAAGGCATGAAATGGCGCGGCAATTTCGAAATTTCAATTCAAACTTCGACTGGCTGTATCGGGTGTAAAATAAAACGGATTTTAGTGAAACCAAAAATATTTAAATTTGTTAGTGAATATCTTTCTAACGAATTTGAAAAATCGAAGTTTCATAGCGGGAGTCAAAAGTTATGGCCAAATGAATTTTCAGAAAGGTCGCTATAGAAATTATATCGCCCGTGAAAATAGACATTTTGCAAACGACCTCGGAATTTGACGAAACCACTTTTGTTGGATCCGGGATGTGAAGTTATTGCTAGGTTTCAAATTTCATAATTTTTGAAGCTAGTATGTGAGCATGGCAAAGAAAAATGTTTTGGTCAATTACAGTCAAATTGGATCGACCAGAAAATGGCCATTTTTCAAACGGTCTCAGAATTTGACGAAACTAGTTTTGTTGGGACCGTATCGTCAAAACATAGCTGGATTTATTTTTCTGGAATTTTTCGAATCAGTTTGTGGCCCTGGCAAATTGAAATGTACGTTCAAATTGAATATTGAATGTTTTATACTTTAAATTGAAAAATAACTGACTGTAACTGTAGAATTGGCCTACGAAACATATCCCAATGTGTTCGGGATGGGGGTATTTAGCTAGGGGCGACAGTCGTTGGGTTTGAATTGGTGTTCGTTCGGAGGAAGGGGTATTTTTGGATTTAAATAAATTAAAAATAAATATAAAAATCAAGGGCCAATCACATTCTTTCTTCCTCATCGCTCAGACCCGCTTCCCTCCAGATCCGAACGGCGGAAAAGCTTCTGCGCTTCTCTCCTTGATTCCTCTCAAATCTCTCATCAAAACCACCTGCTCCTTTGGAGATCTTTGTAGTGCTATCAATGATCTTCAAATCAATACAGATTTCACCTTCTCTCATTCAGTATTCCACCAGATTGAGGTCCACGAAGTCACCGCCTTGCGAGCGCCGCCACGACCAAAATCCCCCATCGCACCTGACGCGGTCCCCATCCCCTGGTGCGCTGTTCGAAGCCCTACCTCGTGGTACCACCTGATCGTCGCAGCGCTACACGGCTTGGAAGTAAGATCGAGACCTAGTTTTGAATCAAAATAGAAAGGTATGGCCTTGGCTATTTAAAACTGTTATCAACAGTTTAAAAGCGTTACTAACTCAGTTTGTTTAGAAAAATCATATCTTTTTCGTTTCTTGTCGAAATTCAGTAAAACAAGAGACAGTGGACTCGTGTGGACGTCTTCTACATTCTAGAAGAGACCGCATATTTTTCTGAGCCTTCTGCTATTTTTGGTGGAGTGGAACCCAATGTGAGATTTCTAATTTATAAACGATATGGAAAACAACGATGTATAAATTATATAGTCGATGTATGAGTTATATAAGCGTTGTACACCACATGTATAAGCGTTGTATAAGTTGTATGTTCGATGTATAAGTTATATATGCATTGTAAACATTATATATGCGATGAAATGACATTGAAATGAATTGAAGTGAATTGAAATATATTTATATACGAATATATATATATATATACTCCCCTCGTCCACAGACCATGGACGATATTTATTGGTTGTGATATTGTTTGGATTATTTGGTTGATGTGAAATTTGGTGAATAATACGAATGGTTGATAGAATTGTTTGTGGTTGAGAATGATTGACTGTGGTTGAAAAATACCCATATGTGGTTGAAAACAAAATTAGAATAGATTGTGGAAATGAATGAAAACATGCTCGCCTGCGTGCGAATTAGATGCATGAAATCCCCTTTGTCAAAAACCGCGAGGTTTTAAGGTAGAGCGAGGAGCCGTACTAGGGACGGTCCCGGTTTTAACTACCCTGCCGTTATGCTGCCGAAATTTTCAATAATATTCATGTGTTAGAATTATTTTCATTTGTTGAAATTATTTTCATGTGTTGAAATCGAATTCATGTGTTGAACAGAAATTCATTCGTTGAATAGAAATTCATGTGTTGAATGGTACTCGTGTTTTAAATAAATTGCTTTAACAATAAAAATCACATTTTTATTATATATACGAACTATAGAGAACATTCATGTGTTGAATAGAAATTCATGTGTTGAATGGTACTCGTGTTTTAAATAAATTGTTTTATAATAAAAATCATATTTTTATCATCTTTATGAACTATATAAAATAGGCGTGTTTTGAAATAAATTGTTTTATAATAAAAATCATATTTTTATCATCTTTATGAACTATATAAAATAGTCGTGTTTTGAAATAAATCATTTTACAATAAAAATCACATTTTTATTATATACATGAATTGTTAAAAATAGTGAAGTGTTGAAATAAAAGTCTGTTGGATAAAAATATCAATTTTTATCGAATGTATAAAAGAATATGGTTTTGAAATCGAAGAATAGATTATATTTATATATATAAAAATATAATTAAAATATATCGAATAACGAAGCTGTAGTTCGTGTTTGGAAACCGTGATTTCCAACGATTACTGCGGGAGATCCGACCATCGGATTTTCCCGAAACCACAACCGTTGGGTTCACCTTGGAAATATCTTTCCAACGGCACCAACTTTGTAAAGATCCAACGGTTGGATTATCTGGAATGTTTAATTCAAATCTGAAGAAAAACAGCGCCATAATCGATTATATTTATATATATATATAATTAAAATAAATCGAATAACGACGCTGTAGTTCGTATTTTGAAATCGTAACTTCAAACGATTAGTGCGGGAGATCCGACAGTCGGATTTTCCCGAAACTGGAACCATTGGATTCGTTTTGAAAAGATCTTTCTAATGATATAAAATTTGTGAAGATCCAACAGTTAGATTTTCAGATATGTGTAAATCAAATCTGGAGAAAAACAGCGCCACTACCGCGTTATGGCCTGAAGCGTTGTTTTGAATAAATTGGCTATTTTTAAATAAATAAAAATAGCGATAAATCGTGATAACATATTATAAACGATATGGAATGGAAATAAATTGAATTTGCTCGGTTTATGTGATATTTGATGGTTGAATGTGTTTGGCGTGAAAACTACATTAAACAACAGAATTGGTGATGTCGAATAATTTAACCATTGAAATGAATTGATTTCAAATTCTAAATATACGTGAATTATTTGAAAAGGCCGAGTTAATTCTCATTTCAAATAATTGATCGATGATTGAAAGTCGAAGATATGAAGACGATGCAAGACCGATGATCTTCACGTCGAATGGAGGGGTTCTACTAATGCTCATGATAGGAGTAGCTACCTAGAAGGGGTTGAAGTAGTAGCCGTCCGGACGTACATGTTGATTGTGCGGATATGCGAGGAATAAAGATCCTCCGGTTTCGTTCAGACAGAACGGACTTGTAAATGGACTGTGTGTCTGACATTGGATTTCATTCTGTGTGATTGATAGACGTCAGTTGCATGGCGTGAATTGCCTGTGTGGCATGCTGAGATGCAATGATCAAAGCTTTTGTTGAAAAGCATAGCTTTGTGGTTGATGATCAAAGCAACGCCTGTGTGGCATAGCTTTGTGTATAACATGAATTCGCGAGCCTCACACCCCGGTATGGACCAGAAATGGGAGAGGACTTCAGGGAGGACATGCGTTTCTTTCTAGCTAGAGGTGGTGTCAGTGCTTAAACTGGCTGACATTTATATTATTTTCACCTGTGTGGTTGTTGCTGTTGCGAGGCACCTCGGATATATCGGTGACTATGTGAAGCCGATGGAGTCATTTGTTTGCTCATTTACGCCCCAAAGGGCGGGGAAACGCAGTGTTCAGGCATTTTAATCCACATCGGTTGACCAGCCCTGACGATCCAGGGGCCCGCCTGAGTCTGGGTCCTGAGACATGGTAGGCTAGATTGTCTCGAAGCGGTGAGGACGATCCCTGGCCTCGGTTCATGACAGAAATCCAATTTCCAAATAAGACATCGTGCGGTTTTGATTGTATATATATATATATGGCGACATGATATATGGTACCCATGCCGTCTATGATTGATATTTATGATTGTATCTAAAATTAGAAACTAACTGGAAATGAGCTAGGACGGATGGTTTCCTGGGTATTGGTCTGATGTTGGTTTCGGCCTTCGGGATTAATACTTAGGAAATCGTTCTCTTACTAGTTTACGGTTCGAGTCTGATTAAGAATTAAACGATAAAATTTACATTTCAAATGATTTTTTTCCCCCGTATCAAGCATATTTTGGTCGATATAAGGTAAAACTCTATCCTCCGGTTTGTGTTGCATTGTGTGATGAGACTTGAGTCTTATTTCGGCTTCATCTTTATAAAAAGCATTATGATGTTTAAAAGATTTATTTGTTTTAAAGCATTGGCAATCCAATGGAGTAAACCCGTCCCGTGAAAGTGGCGTGGTCCTGTGATTAGCCATATTGTAAGAAGTGTTAAGTAGATTTCTCATACCAGTCCCATGACTGACTCATAGTTTGTTTCACTTGCAAACCCGGGTGCCCCTTTTCTACATGAGCAGCCTTGTATTCAGGTTTTAGCAGGCTCTTTCTAGATAGTTGGAGCTGAAGATGGATTCTATCATTTATCTCTTTTTATGTTGTTCAGCTCTTGTTGTATGTATTATGTATAGCTAAACTGTATTTTGTACTAAGTATGATCCTATATACTGTGTAACTCTGATGATTTTATTTATCCAGTGTATTATGTTGTACATTATCTGGTGTATTTAATTATTTCTGTTCTGCTGTTATCTGTTTATGTGTTATATTCCAAAGATTACCCTTGCCTTCATGTTACGGGGTTTGGGACGTCACACAAACCAAGCAGAATCGGTTTATTTACATTCTATATCGTCTATAATATTTTATTACGATATATCGCCATTTTTATTTATGTAAAAATGGCCCTATTAAATTAAACGACGTTTCAGGTCGTGCCGAGGCCCTGGCGCTGTTTATCCCTAAATTTGTTTTACACATATCTGAAAATCTAACCGTTGGATCTTAACAAAGTTTATATCGTTGGGAAGATATTCCCAAAGCGAACCCAACGGTTCCAGATTCGTGAAAATCCGATGGTCGGATCTTTCGGTATAATCGTTTGAAGTTACAATTTCAAAACGTGAACTATAGGGGCTTGATTCGTTTTATTTAATTTATATATATATATAATTCATTCGACGATTTCAATATCGTTTTCACTTCAAATATTTCACTAACGCTTTATATTTCGAAAATTTTCGCCATAACCTCCTTTGTACGGGAAGGGGTTTGGAAATTTATTGGACCGTATTAGGTACCCAATAAATCCTAATAAGCATGCACATATTTATAGTGATATATTACGGTGTCCACAGGGGAGTGTGTATAGATCATAACTCCAGAGAATCAATTCTCGTCACCCTATAAATAGTTTTTGTGCCTTAATGACCAGAAAGACGCGCTTATTGTCATCTCCAGACCCGTGTGGGGTTTTTATTAATCTTGCAATTTACTGTTACAATTTATATAGTCCAGATCAGTCATCAGTTCAACCTGTAATATATAGTCATCGCCATACAAGCCTCTCGCTCGTATGGTAAATCTTCAACCTCGTCACACAAGCTCCAAATGCTTATGTGGTATATGATGAAGTATGTCTATCGTCAAGAAGTATGCCGTGTAGTGTAGTTCAAAATTAATTATTACTATCCTATGGCGACGTTTATTATTACACACAGAACAACCAGCACTCCGCATCCAATGGCATTCACAGGAGTTGATATAATAATAAAATTGCGCATCCAACTCATTAATGTTTACCTATTTGTCGGGCACGCAAATAAATTCTTTACTCAACAGCTAATCCACTTTCACGTTCAACACATGTATATATATGTGCAAAACTAAGCTAAAAATAATATCTCTAGCAAACAGAGGTTTATTTCCACATATGGTTATTTTTAACACTTCCTGCACATGTGAAAATAATATTTTCAACCCACACATATTTATTTGAACAAGTGGTTATTTTTAACACTTCACGTTCCACATAAAAATGATATTTTTAGCGAACAAAAATATATCTCAACACATGACTATTTTATTTAATTCGCCTACATGTTAAAAATAATATTCATAGTAAACAAATATTTGTTTCAACACTTGTATATTTTTAGCGAGTCGTTTATATGATAAAAATGATATTTTTATCATCAAAAATATTTATTCAACACATGAACATTTTTAGCACTTCATATTCACAATAAAAATGTAGATTTTATTGTTCAATCTATATATTCAACACATGAATATTTTCCACTTCACACATACGATAAAAATATGATTTTTATCGTTCTAATCCAATATTCAACACATGAATAATTTCTATAGTTTATATATATAATAACGATGTAATTTTTAATGTTAAAACAATTTATTTAAAACACGAATAGTTTATATATGTGATAAAATGTTATTTTTATTTTTCGAAGTATTTTATTCATCACATGAATTTCTATTCAACACATGAATATGGTTTCAACACATGAATATAGTTTCAACACATTAAAATAATTCTAACACATGAATATTATTGAAAATTTCGGCAGCATAACGGCAGGGTATTTAAAATCAGCACCGTCCCTGGTACGGCTCCTCTCTCTACCTTAAAACCTCGCGGCTTTTGACAATGGGGATTTCATACATCTAATTCGCACGCAGGCGAGTATGTTTTTCTTTTCCACAATTTATTCTAATTTTGTTTCAATCACAAATGGGTATTTTTCAACTACAATGGTATTTTTCAACCACATTCCAAACAATATCAACCACAAACAATCCTATCAACCTTTCGGATTATTCACCAAATATTTCACATTAATTCACAATCAATAAATATCGTCCATGGTTTGTGGACGAGGGGAGTGTATATATATTCGTATATAAATATATTGTATTTCCATTCCAACACATATATGATTTATACAATGCATGTATAATTCATACTTCGCTCATATAACTTATACAACGCATGTACATGAGGTATACAGCACGTATATAATTTATATTTCGCTTATATAACTTATACTACCCATGTCCATTCACATTTCAGTTTAGAAATCTCACATTGGTTTGTTGCTTTGCTAAAAATCGTAGCGTGCTTAGAAAAATCCACGGACACTTCTGGAATGTAGAGAGCGTCGACACGGTCTTGATGTTTCATGTTTCATCGAATTTCGTTAACACACGATAAAGATACGATTTTTCAAAGTTTGCAACACTTAAAAGTGTTATCTTCAATTTAAATATAATAAAGGCCGCACTATTTCTAACTCATTATTTTATTGAAATATTCTACTTTAATTGCTCAAACTTCTTTAAAATAACCAATTTAAAATTTTTAAATTGGCTCATATTTTCCGGGTTGTTACAATCTCCCCCACTTAAAACTTTTCGTCCCTGAAAAAGAAACAGCAGTACAGTAGGAAACAAAACAGAAATGCAAAGTATAATAAAGGTACCTTGCACCGGAGTTAGTCAGAGATGTCCACTCTGCATTTGGGGTAAGCTTGATTAATGCTTTCCTCCGTCTCCCGAGTACAGTCCCTAGGATCACTACTCCACTGCACTTTAACTAAATGAACCTTCATGCTCCTTAGCTCTTTAGTTTCTTTGCCAACAATTTTTAATGGCTCTCTTCTGATTGTTAATTCTGGAGTAATTTCCAAGTCCTATTGCGCTGCTTCTTCTACAACAAGATTTGAATCATGCACATGTCTTCTAAGTTGGGATACGTGAAACACATTATGCACTCCAGGCAACCAATCAGGTAATTGAACCCTATAAGTAAGAGTTCCAATTCGTTCAAGTATAGGAAAGGGACCAATAATTCTGGGTGCCAACTTCCCAGTTTTACCGAATTGGATTACTCCTCTCATCGGAGAAACTTTCAAATAAACATAATCACCGACAACAAATGCCAAATCTCTTCTTCTAGAATCCGCATAACTTTTCTGTCGGCTTTGCGCGGTTTTCAATCGTTTCTTGATGAAATCGACTTTGTCAGATGCTTCCCGAATCATACCGGGTCCCAACACAAGTTTGCTGCCAGGTTCTACCTAACATGCGAGAGATATGCACGGTCTACCATATAATGCTTCAAATGGCGATATTTTCAAACTTGCTTGATAGCTGTTGTTATATGAGAATTCTGCCAAATGAAAGTGATCTTCCCATGACCCGCCAAAATCAATAATACAAGCCCGCAGTAAATCTTCTAGAATTTTGTTCACCCTCTCAGTTTGGCCATCTATCTGAGGGTGATAAGCGGTGCTTAGATACAGTTTTGTTCCCAATTCTGTTTGGAATGCCTCCCAGAATTTGCTAGCAAATATTGGGTCCCTATCACTGACTATGTTGATGGGAACTCCATGCAGCTTAACAATTTCTTTGAAATAAATCTGTGCTAGACTTTAGGCGGTTCTATTGGATCTGACAGGTTTGAAATGGGCTGTCTTCGTGAAGCGATCTACGATCACCCAAATACTGTCATTACCTTTCTTGGTTCGGGGCAAACCATATATGAAATCCATGAAAATATGTTCCCACTTCCGACCTGGGACTTCCAACGGCTGTAACAATCCGGCCAGCTTCTGTTGGTCACTCTTGACTAGTTGGCAAGTAGGGCACCTGCTAACATATAAAGAAATGTCCCTCTTCATTGCCCTCCACCAGAATGTGCGCTTGATATCATTATACATTTTGCTCACACTGGGATGGATACTAAGTTTGGACTTATGGCATTCATCCATGACTTCTCTTCGAAGCTCTGGAATATTCGGGATGCAAATTCTGCCTTTTAATCTAAGAACTCCCTTGTCATCAATTCGGAAACTTGTGGTTTCACCTTCCTTGATCCTCTGACTGATTCTCTGAATAAATTCATCGTCCTTCTGGAGGACGCAAATCTTGTCAATCAATGAAGATGTAACAATTAGACTGACGATGATTTCATTCTTTCTGTTGAGCTACTACATTAGCCTTTCCCGGCGTATACAGGATATCCAGATCATACGCTGCGAGAAATTCTAGCCAACGCTGTGGTCTCAAATTTAGATCTTTCTGGGTGAACAAATACTTCAATGATTGATGATCTGTAAACAGTTCGAATTTATCCCCTAATAAGTAATGCCTCCAGATTTTCAAAGTAAAAATGATGGCTAGCAACTCAAGATCATGAGTTACATAATTCTTCTCATGCAGTTTCAGCTGACGACTTGCATACGCGACTACTTGGCCTCTTTGCATTAATACTACACCCAGACCTCTAATAGAAGCATCTGTCCAAACCGTCAAATCCTGATTGCCATCGATAATGGTTAATACTGGAGCGGTTGTCAATTTTGATTTCAATTCCTGGAAAGCTTCCTCACAGTCGGAAGTCCACTTAAATTTCTTGTGCTTCTTTGTAAGCTTCGTTAATGGACCGGATATCTTCGGAAAATCCTTAACGAATTTTCGATAATAACTAGCCAACCCCATAAAACTTCGGACCTCTATGGGTGTAGTAGGCTGTTTCCAGTCTTGAATTGCTGTAATTTTGCTCGGGTCTACAGAAATTCCTTCCTTTGACACGACATGGCCAACGAACTTCACCTCTTCCTGCCAGAAGATACATTTAGAGAATTTGGCTTTGAAGACGTTCTTTCTCAAAATCCCCAATACTTGTTCTAAATGTTTTCCATGCTCGGGTTTTGATTGGGAGTAGATTAAAATATCATCGATGAATACCAGGACAAATTTATTCAGAACTTCTCTGAACACTCTATTCATCAGATCCACGAAGTATGTTGGAGCGCTGCATAAGCCGAACGGCATTACTAACCATTCATAAAATATGTCTGGACCTCTGAAAGCTGTCAAACGAACACACTCTTCGGCAATTCTCAGTTGATGGAAACCTGTAGCTAGGTCCATTTTGGAAAATACTCTCGCCCCATTTAATTGGTCTAACAAATCATCGATGCAGGGTAATGGGTATTTGTTTTTGAGCGTCTGTTTGTTGAGGTATCGGTAATCAACACACAATCGGAGAGTACCGTCTGACTTAGGGACAAACACTACAACTGCACCCCAATTAGAAAAGCTAGGTCTTATCAGACCCTTCCATAGAAGTTGACGAGTTTGATCGCCTAATTCTTCTTTTTCTTTTGGAGTCATTCTTCGAATTGGATGTACCACTGGTCTGACATTTGGAATTAGATCGATTCTGAATTCAATTTCTCTTTACGGAGGTAAGTTTTCGACCTCTTCAAACACATCCACATAGTTTTCAACAACAGGAATCCTTTCCAAGGAAGTGGGGATAACTTCTAGCGCAGACCAAAATTCCTTTCTATCCGGATCTGAACCATGGCATGGTACAGTAATATATCCAAGCTTCGTTTTAATGTTTACTATTCTTTCCACACAATTTACTTTGGCTTCGTATTTCGTTAACCAATCTAGCCCGAGAATGATATCGAACTCAGGAAAATCCATAACGACCAGATTAAAAGGAAACCAGTATCGAGAAAAAGAAGTCAGGATTTTACAATATGAACCGAGAATAACAGAACCCCTTATTGGATTATGAACCCTAACCGATTCTGTAAGCTTTTTCTATTTTAACTTTAACTTGTTAACAGTGTTACTTGCAATAAAACTACATGATGTACCCGTGTCAAATAGTATAGAAACAGGAATATTTTTAATTGTAAGGGTACCTCACGAAACATCGGGTTTACCTGCTCTATCAGAAGAAGCCGACGGGTTCGCCCTGTCATACACATGAGCAACTTCTACCTTCTTAAGCAATGGACAATCTTTGACAAGATGTCCTGTTTGCGGCAGTTAAAGCATGAACGAGAATTCTGAGAGTTCTGGCTTGAGCCTTGAGAGTTGGTCCTCTACCGTTTTGGAGCTGTGCACGCATTAGAGTAGTGCCCCATCTTTCCACAGTTAAAGCAGCTTCCCTTTAGCGGCTTGCTAGTTTGCTGATTTGTGGATGCCGCGTTGCTTGACTCAGCCTGGTTCGTAGAGGGCTTGCATTTATTCCCTGCTTGACTCTTGGCGTGGTCCAGATCAAGGTTCCTTTGGTCTAAATCCTCATAATTACAGGCCATTTCCACTAAGTCTGAAAATGCCAGTTTGTTGTGGCTCATGGCCCTGTCTTGATATTTACGCTTTAGCCCATGTATGAACCTTTTGTTCTTGGACTTGGCAGACGCGATAAGCTCTGGGGCGTAGCGAGATAATTGCATAAACTTGTTGAGGTAGTCTTGCATGGAGAGGACTCCTTGTTGGAGGTTTGCAAATTCATCATCCATGTGCCCAATTGCTTGTTCTGGGATGAACTTCTCCTTGAACTCATCCCATGTTCTCCCTGCATTTTGGTTCACAGCGGTGATGGCTTCCTACCATAATTCTGCTTCATCCTGCAAAAGCCAGGCACCCATGAATGCCTTGTCCTGATCTCCGAGCCTCAGGCCTCCCAAGATCTTTTCGCACATTTTCAACCATGCTAAGGCCTCAATCACCGTGCCTATTCCCGAGAAGGTTTTGCCTCCAAGATTCTTATATCTCTTGGCCACTTGGTCGAGCTCGAATGGCTGAGCGGCTGGTGGTTGTATTAATGGTCCTTCCGCAGCGGGGACGTCTCCTCGTCCTCGCCCTCCTTGGCCTCCACGGCCTCCTCTAGCTGTTGCTGCTCTGGTGGCCATTTATCAAGTTCTGTATAAGCAAGAAAAGAGTCAGCCCTCAGAAACGATAATTTTATTGTATGATACAGCAGAAGAACTTAAGGAAAGACAACAATGTACTGATCAGACTATTTTTGCTATTCTGCTTAGCTCATTCTATAACATTACTAGTCCTATCTCTAATGAGCTACTCGTCTCAGAATACTACTGATTCTATTCTGATGAGGTGTTTAATGTGTTAGATTCCAGAAATAAGGTTAACCAAAGCTCTGATACCACCTGTGACGATCCCAAAACCCCGTGCGACGGTGTTAAGGATAATCATTGGAATATAACACATTAATCATCATTAGCAGAGTATAGATAATAGCATAAGCAGGAAATAGAATGATTTACACAAATATGACAGCGGAATCAAACATATCACAACATCAGAGAGCACAGTGCAGGATACAACTTAGTGCATAAAAGTACATGATCAGTCTACATCGCCATAAGCGGCACATATACACAGAGAGTACATAAAAGAAACATCAGTCTACATCGCCAGAGGCGGAATCATATACACATATAATAATGGCGGAAAATCAATAGTTAACACCGTGAAGTCAAGCCTCGCCATGAGCCAAAAGATGCACTTCTACTGCAGTACAAAGCCAAAATACGCCCAGCTACCTAATACTAGGTTGCCCGTGTGAAAATAAGGGCACCCGAGTTTGCAAGGTGAAACAAACTATGAGTCAGTCATGGGACTGGTATGAGAAATCTACTTAACTAATTAAACAATAATAAGAAGGCAAATCAAAGGACCACGCCACTTTCGCGGAACAGGTTTACTCCAATGATTGTTGGTGCATGAAATAAAGTAAAATATTAAATCATCGCAATGCTTTTTATAAAAATGAAGCCATTATAAGACTCAGGTCCCATCACACAACGCAACGCAAGCCGGAGGATAGAGTTTTACCTTATAATGGCCCAGAAATGCTTGATACGTATAAAACAAAAGTGTTTGATATTATTACTAGTGCATATATGTTTCAAAATCAATTTCAATCATAAATATCAATCCTAGACAGCATAGCTACCATCTACTATGTCGCCATATTATTAATACAATCACATCCGCAATTTCGTATTGGAAATTGGATTCAATCATGAGTCGAGGCAAGGGGCAAGCTCCTCTCCATTCGAGACACTCTAGCAAATGCCTCAGAATCACTCACAGCGATCCCTGGAATCGGCTGGGTCGGTCCTCTCTTACTATTGAGGATTAGCAATTCCTGAACACATGTTTCCCGGTCCTTACAAACCTATAATCGAGGTGCCTCGCATTCCAACAACCACACAGGTGAAAAGTATATATAAATGTTAGGGCTGGTAAGTCACTGACACCACCGTAGCCAGAAAGAAACGTCGTGTTCTCCCAGTGGTCCTTATCCCATTTTTGACTCATACCGAGGTGTGAGGCCCGCGAATCAACGCTATACACAAAGCTACACCACGTAGGCCATGCTTTGATCATCAACCACAAGACTTTGCTTTTCAACAGAAGCCTTGATCATCTGCCACTCAGGCGTGCCACAAAGGCAATTCACTCCATGCGACTTATTTCTATCGATATATAACCTCTGAGCTCGTACGTCTCAGAGAAGGGCGTTAAGCAAGAGAATAAATTCTCCGCTGCCAAACAGATATATATTTAATAAAGATCAATCAGCATAGAACAAAATCCAATGTCAGACACACAGTCCATTTACAAGTTCGTTCTGTGTTTGAACGAAGCCGGAGGCACCATATTCCTCGCATATCCATACAATCAACAATACGTCCGGACGGCTACCACTTCAGCTCCTTCAAGGTAGCTACTCCAATAATGAGCATCAGTAGTGCCCATCCATCTAATGTGAAAATCGTCGGTCTTGAACCGTCTTCAACTCTTCGGCTTCTAACCGTCAATCGATTATTTGAAATGAGATTTAACTCGACTTTTTCAAATAATCCACATATATTTAGATTTTCAAATCAATTCTTCACATGGTTAAATTATTCAACATTCACATTTCAGTTCCTTAGTATAATTTTCATGTCAAACACATTCAACCATCAAATATCAAGCAAACCAAGCAGAATCGGTTTATTTACATTCTATATCGTCTATAATATTTTATAACGATATATCGCCATTTTTATTTATTTAAAAATGGCCTTATTTATTTAAACAACGTTTCTGGTCGTGCCAAGGCCCTGCGCTGTTTTCCCCTAAATTTGTTTCACACAATCTGAAAATCTAACCATTGGATCTCAACAAAGTTTATATCGTTGGGAAGATATTCCCAAAGCGAACCCAACGGTTCCAGTTTCGTGAAAATCCGATGGTCGGATCTTTCGGTATAATCGTTTGAAGTTACAATTTCAAAACACGAACTGTAGGGACTCGATTCATTTTATTTAATTTATATTTATATTTATATATATATATATATATATATATATACAATTCATTCGACGATTTCAACATCGTTTTCACTTCAAATATTTCACTAACGCCTTTATATTTCGAAAAATTTCGCCATAACCTTGTAATATCCCGTATTTTCTGACCATTTATTTGAAATATTTTATTTATTTAAAATATTGGTTTGAATATAAATAATCGATTTTAACCCTTTTATTTGAATATTTAAAATATATTAATAATATAATAATATTTTAATTTCTGAAATATTGGAAAAATGTTGAATTCGCAGTATAGAGTGAGCGGACAACTTAAAATGGTTAAATATGGTTATATTGAAATTTTCGTGGTGATTTCATTTTAAAACGACGATTTGAATGTTGAATTTATAATTTAATTCTAAAACGAGCTACAGCGGCGCGGTAGTTCGCAACTTGACGTTTTGAACTTCAATTGGTTGTACTGGGTTCAAAATAAGTCGGATTTCCTCGAAACAAGAAACGTCGGGACTGACTTGACGATATCTTTCCAACGGCAGAGAAAAATCCAGTTTTCATTGTGTAGATTTTATTTTATGTCCAAACCAAATTTTGAAGAAAATGCTATGGAATTTCCTTTTTATATATAGCGCTGTGTTTATATAGAATAAAGGGTTTTTAAATATTTTAAATATCGATTTGGCTTGGAATTCAACCCGGGATATTTTATTTTGGTACTATACGATATTCTGGTCGTGTATAGCCAATTTCAATATTTAAATATTATTAAATTGAGGTATTTTAAAATAGGTTTATTTTATTTGAATTGGCCAGTTATAAAAGGGCCATTATTCAAACGACTTCAGTTTTCGACGAAACAAATTTTATTGGGACCGCAACAGTAAATTATTGCTAGATTTCAAGTGGCGCGTCAATCGGGGTTATTTTCTGAGCGTGGCAAAATAAAATACAAATATAAACGACCATTTGAACGTGAACGAGGGCCATTCGAGCAAACGAACTCGCAATTCGACGAATCAAGTTTCATTAGGACCGTATCGTCAAATTATACTATGTCGTCCATTCGCATCTCGAATGTGGTTTGTATGTGAGCGCAGCAGCAAACAAACAACGTTTGAAAACGCAATAGACACGAAATAAAATATCGTTCGTCACATCGATATAAATAAATATTATTTTCTTTTATAAATATCATCACCTCAGCCTATATTTCTGGCCATTTCCACCTAACATTTTCCAGCCTCCACAAAATTGCAGAAAAGCCCTCATTTACAAATTAATTTATTTCTCTCGTTTGGTAAAGAATTTAGGGGGGTTCCAAAGGGGAAGTTCTAGATCGGGTCAAGATCTAGCTACTAAGAAAAGTTGGGGGTGATCGGGCGACTGTGGTGGCCGGAATTCGCGATGAACAGCGAAGATCGGTTTTCGTTCTTGGCCCAAATTCGAGAGATTTAACCAATTTTAGATGATGATACCTTGGGGGTTTTGTAGAGGAGAGGCAAGGCTTCGTTTTGGCTGTGGTCTGAGGTCGATCGGTGGTCTGAGGAGGTCGTGGCGTCGAGATGAACAGAGGTGTACATTTTTGGGTTTTTTCAGAAGTGACGATGGGGTTTTAGGCTTTTCCGGCGAGTTGGTGGCGACTCAGCGTGGGGTCCTGAAGGTTGAAGGAAGCCTGATGGGTGGCGGTCATAATGGTGGCGGCGCGGTGGTCCAGATCAAGGCGTGCAGCCGGTTTTTGGGCATGAATGGAAATCAGTTCGTGGCCTTTTCTGGGCTGTCGGAGGCATAGGGTGGTCGGGGCCCTCGGGTGGAGCAGTGGACCTGACTGGCGGTTGCAAGGGTGAGGGTGTGGTGGTCCCAGTCGCGATGATGGCGGTGCTGTGATCAATTCAGGTGATGGTGTTTGGATTACTGAGGTCTTTGAGAAAGAAGGATCGGGTTTTTTGGGGAAAAATTAGAAAACGCGTGCGAGGTTATTAAGGGTGCTGACGTGGAAGAGATTAAAGGGGGTTAACAGTAAGTTTAAGGTAATTAAATTTATATTTTTATTTAAATATTAATTAGTGTTAATAATCATATAAAATACATAAACTTTAAATTAACGTATCTCATTCATACGTTAACGGATTTCAGCGAAACTGGATCTGTTGGGATTGCAGGGACGAGACCTAGACGATGGCACTGACTAGGCACTGGTCTGACGCTGTTGAAATTTCAGTAAATTTTGAACGTCCATTCTAGATTTAAAGCAAAAAATGCGTCAACCGTCAACCAGAACAAAACCGGTGAGTTAATTCTCACACCTTCTGGAATCCTGTGATGTGGTAAATTCGTATTAAAATATAATTTACCTTTAAAAATATAAATTGGTTGATTGGTTGGTTTTGACTGTTATGGTTGATTGGATGTTGTTAATTAGATTTAATCGATCATATGAGATTTATTTCATATATTATTATGAAATGTATAACGAGCTGTGGTGCATGGAAGAACAGCTTGGAGGGATTCGACCAGGTTCCTCAAGTATTATATATGTTGTTTGTTTGTTTTATATCATTGATATATGAACTGATTGAACCCCATATGGTAACAAACCTGTTTGAGCGTGATGGTTGAATAGATATTCACCTGTGTTGTGTTTAAAATCAACCGACAGTGTTGATTTGGTAATTAGCAGTGAATGGCCATAAACATGTTGTTTTAAACGTCGTTCTACCGTTCGGTGAATCGACGCAGTTTTAAAGTTATAAATTATTTTATAACTAAATTGAAGTTTTCAATCATTTTATATAAATAGTTAAGTTAGAAATTTACAAATATATATACATACATATATATATATATATATTTAATCGAGTTTTCAAGAAATTATTTAGATGGTTATGTAACGAGATTTTGTGATTTACGCATATATTGAAAGCATGAATCAAGTAAATTTAACTACAAATGGTTAAAATAGAATAATTATTTTTAAAACAATTAAATGGTAATCTTAAATTAATTAAGTTATTTAATTAATTTAAATGAGGGAAATGATAAATGAAATTCAGTGAGTAATTAACTGGGATGTACAGTTGACAAAATCAACCGTGTTAAATTTAAATTGATAATCGAGTTAATTTGATTCAAATTTTCTGAATATTCGTTAAATTCAACGATTAGTGTTGAATATTAGTAAATCTTCGATTTACTATGAATTAAAGGAATTATTGAATTTGTGAATGTTAATAACATTGATTACTGTCTGATAAGCTTTTAAAATGATAATAGCCCTATCTTTGAGTAATATCAAAGTTAATCCTTTCTAACATAGTTAATATAAAGTTAATTATTTTTCTTAATTAATAATAATTAAAGAAATTTCCTTTAATTGGGATTTCCATTAGAAAGTGTTGGAGTATGATAGGTTTGACCAAAATCAATTGAGGGTGTTATAAAGGGGTTTATAACCCAGGTTTTAAACAAGATTGGTAAATTGGTTTTGTCGGTGAATGTAGAATTTAAAGGAAGTTTTACTTAACCTCTAAATTAAGTAAAGCGAGTCAAATGAATTGAAACTTTAAAGGAAAAGGGTGAATGGATTAAGAATGGACCAAAACATAGAAAGGGTGAATAGATTTGTATAGGTGATTTGGAAGAGGTCCAAACAAGGTTTTAAAAAAGGTTTTTGAAACCAAATTGATTACTTAAGGGTATGGAATTGGACAAACCATGGTAATTGAAATAAGGATTTCAAGGATAAAGGAAAGTGCATACAATCCAGTTGTGTTAAATATTGGTAAATGGATTTTTGGAAATAAAATCCCAGTTAAAAAAGGTTTATTTTAAAAGTAAGTGTAAGCATTGGTTGTAAAATCCAAAGTAAAAGTTTTCGTTTTAAGCATACACGAATAAATAGAATCAAACTATTTGACAAGAGATTTATATTATAAATCAAGTATTTAAGTGAAATAATGGTTGAAGTTAAAAGTTATGGTTTAGTAAATATTTACTTAATTAAGGGAATTAAGTAAAAGGATTTGGAGCGAAGATTTAAAATATAAGGAACGGTTTTATAAAACCTGATTTGAAATCAGAAGTAAGATTTTGATGTTAGTGGTTAAACTAATATTATTCTGAGGTAAGAACGGGTCGATCAAGGTCTGAGAGGTAACTAAAATACCCCAACTTGATTGGCTTCACTATTATCGAGGAATGGTAGGAGCGAGTGAAGGTGTTGAAATTGTTTTTACTCTATACGAGGAATATCGAACTCTAATGCAGAGTCATGGGAAATTAAATAATATTGCAATATTACTTCAAAATAAATAAGAATATTGATTTCAAATTATATTGAATATTTGTTATTCAATTAGAGTTGATCAAATATAGTATTTGAGGTAGAGTTAGCCAAACATAGTTATTCAGGAAGAGTTGCCATTGTGTACGACTGCTAGCGTAATTCGCAGGGCTGCAGATAGCCTACGGCGGTCGGATGTTTCCTGAGGGAATCAGGCGTAACCATTGTGATTGCTGCGATCTAGAGTTAAGCGAATGGAGTCAAGTTGAATATTAGTTAATCAAGAGGAGTAATCAAGTCGAATATTAGTTAATCGATAGAAGTAATCAAGTCGAATATTAGTTAACCGATAGGAGTAATCAAGTCGAATATTAGTTAATCAATAGGAGTAATCAAGTCAAGTTAGTCCAGTTGAGTTAAACAGGTCAAGTTATGTCAAGTACTGAATCAACAAAAGCTCATGTATTCACACTATTGTTATTTGATAGTTAAATCACCGACTATCAAACCAGACCAATCCGCTTGTTGGTATGGAAAGACCGGGATCGAATTTATATTCGAAAACCATTCCGACCAACAAATACGTGAAGATGGTAATTGAAGATGGAGCAAGTGAAGACCATGGATCTTCATAAGCGGAAGGACTACTTGTCGAATCTCTCTGGCTTGCAACCAAGGTTATTTGATTTGTGATTCTATCGTGGTTGAATCTACGGATTGCAAGGACTACTCGCTACTGATCCTTGGGGTGATTCCTATAAGGATGCGGTAGGAGGGTGCCTTCTGTTCATCCTGTTCTTGGATGACTTGTATGGACGAATGTGTGACAGAGTATTTCTTAAGGGTCACGTATGTTTATTTTTACAAACGTATTTCTGTTAGTGGCGGAGAGGGGCACTTCTCTAGCTTAACGACCAGAATATTTTTGTGGATGTCAATTAGTGATATCTGGCGGATCTGACGATGTGGCATTCAAAGTGAATGATGACCAGATGTTATAAAGTAAATTCTAGCCTCAAGCCTCATCAACCGGGAAATGAAAAAAATCGTGCAGGCAGCATGGCTATGTGGGTTGCTCCCATTAGGGTGTATAATCACCTATCTAGAGAAATTCCATTTGTTCTTTAATCTATATTCGATGTTGTCCATTTTCGGGAGGTGGTTGCTGATCCCAACCGTCGATGATATACATTCGATACACTCAAGAGAAATGAGTGGTTGGTCATGTGAGGGCCGGGTTGCAAGACGTTCTTGTTGAACCCAGTGTATTCGCCTCTAGAGATACACAGTCGGAAGGTGGTCCCATACCTTGTCAAGTTGGAATCCAGTATCCAATAAGCACCCGCGGTTTTGGTTTGTATACTATATATGTGGAGCGTGAGATGCAAGCTTTCTGCTAGATTGATATTTATTTGTATTTAGACACTATGATAATAGCAGAACAAAGTATGATTTCAGAAACATTTTGGGTTATAGTAAGATAAAAACCGTCTGTGTTTATGTGTGGGTCGGTCTTACTATTATCCTTTGATTTCAGAAAGGATTTTCCAAAGTTAAACAAGTGTGTGTTCTGTGAATTTATCACTGATAGTATTCCAGACTGACCTGGTGTATTTTGCTTTCCTTCAAATGTGCTCGGGTCAGACCGGGTGTGTTTCCAGGTTAGGTTCTCTTGGAGTTTCAGGAGCTGGAAGCAGGCGGCTTCACCGCTAGTTATATAAAGTATTTCTCCGTTGTATCTTATGTATGTTGTACTCTGATGATTGGTATGTATATACTGTTCTTTTGTATAAAGGTATTTGATATTATATTTTTATTCGTTCCGTTGTGAGATTCTGATGTGGTGTTCTTCTTCTATCTACTATTCTAATATTCTTTCTCTCTTTTCTCATCCTCTAACTTCTTTCTATTGATAATCCAGTGTTTTCGATGCTTGAATAGTCGACATGGTGATTTTATGTCGATTTTCTGGGTTGAAAATCTGTTGGGTCTTTACAGTGGTATCAGAGCTATTGATTTAGTGATAACCTTGTCTCTGTGGTGTGACTCAATAGAGATGGGCTTAGTAACACCCTAGATTGAGTTTGTGTATATATACGAGAGCGCGTGTTTGTAAATTTGATTATAAAATTATTTTTGAAATTATTTTTGGCCTAATTTATTTTATAATATGATAAAAGTAATGATTATTATAGTATGGGCTAATTATTTGGATTTGTTAATGTTGATGTGTGTGATATGTTTGGATGGTGTGCTCAATCTCAGGGATATAAACCTGAACATGAATCGAATTGGTTGAAACCCAATATGAAATAAATAATTCATATAAATCAATTCAGTTAAATAAATTTGAATGGATAATTACAAGAGATAAATGGATTGTTATAACTTGGTTATAAATCCCGTGTGGATTAAATTGTGTGTGGTATGGATGATATGTAGGATATGGATGTTTGAACCTTATTGCCATTGTTTTGAGGACTAATGAATTGGCTTGAATTGAGAACAGGTGCAGAAGTACCAATTCAGTTCAAAAATTCATCCAAGAATAAGAAACTCTGGAGTTAACTGAATCCAGTTGAATAGAGCTGCATAATAACCAAACAAGCTCAAGTATGATATATCTTTTATCGCATAATAACGCTCGCCAAAAGGTATGCTTACGAAGATATGAAATTTTCGTTTGATTTGGGTTTTGAGTTTGGATTTTTGATTTTTCTGACCATGAGAGTCGATGTATATATAATTCTTGAACCTGTGATATTGCAGATGTCCTCCGTACAGGGGAGGCTCTGCCAAAAATTTTCCAAAATTTAAAATGTTAGAATTTTTTTGAGGATTTGTGGGAATTTCTTTTATTTGAATTAATTTGGTTTACGACCGATTAGATTTATTTAGGGGAATAAAAATGAGTTTTAAATTAAATATTATTATAAAGATAATGGGTTGTAACGTTCTTTCTACCTTAGCAATTTCGAGGACGAAATTATTTTAAGGGGGAAGGAATGTAATGTCCCGTATTTTCTGACCATTTATTTGAAATATTTTATTTATTTAAAATATTGGTTTGAATATAAATAATCGATTTTAACCATTTTATTTGAATATTTAAATTATATTAATAATATAATAATATTTTAATTTCTGAAATATTGGGAAAATGTTGAATTCGCAGTATAGAGTGAGCGGACAACTTAAAATGGTTAAATATGGTTATATTGAAATTTTAGTGGCGATTTCATTTTAAAACAACGATTTGAACGTTGAATTTATAATTTAATTATAAAACGAGCTGCAGCGGCGCGGCAGTTCACGATTTGGCGTTTTGAACTTCAATTGGTCGTACCGGGTTCAAAATAAGTCGGATTTCCTCGAAACAAGAAACGTCGGGACCGGCTTGATGATATCTTTCCAATGGTAGAGAAAAATCTAGTTTTCATCGTGTAGATTTTATTTTATGTCCAAATCAAATTTTGAAAAAAATGCCATGGAGTTTCCTTTTTATATATATTGTTGTGTTTATATAGAATAAAGGGTTTTTAAATATTTTAAATATTGATTTGGCTTGGAATTCAACCCGGGATCTTTTATTTTGGTACTATACGATATTCTGGTCGTGTATGGCCAATTTCAATATTTTAATATTATTATACTGAGGTATTTTTAAATTGGTTTATTTTATTTGAATTGGCCAGTTATAAAAGGGCCATTATTCAAACGACCTCAGTTTTCGATGAAACAAATTTTAATGGGACCGCAACAGTAAATTATTGCTAGATTTCAAGTGGCGCGTCAATCGGGGTTAATTTATGAGCGTGGAAAAATAAAATACCAATATAAACGATCATTTGAACGTGAACGAGGGTCATTCGAGCAAACGAACTCGGAATTCGACGAAACAAGTTTCATTAGGACCGTATCATCAAATTATACTATGCCGTCCATTCGCGTCTCGAATGGGGTTTGTATGTGAGCGCAGCAGCAACTAAACGACGTTCGAAAACGCGATAGACATGAAATAAAATATCGTTCGTCACATCGATATAAATAAATATTATTTTCCTTTATAAATAACATCCCCTCAACCTATATTTCTGGCTATTTCCACCCAACATTTTCCAGCCTCCACAAAATTGCAGAAATGCCCTCATTTACAAATTAATTTATTTCTCTCGTTTGGTAAAGAATTTAGGGGGGTTCCAAAGGGGAAGTTGTAGATTGGGTCAAGATCTAGCTACTGAGAAAAGTTGGGGGTGATCAGGCGATTGTGGTGGCCGGAAATCGCGATGAACAGTGAAGATCAGTTTTCTTTCTTGGCCCAAATTCGAGAGATTTAGCCAATTTTAGATGATGAGACCTTGGGGGTTTTGTAGAGGAGAGGCAAGGCTTCGTTTTGGCTGTGGTCTGAGGTTGATCGGGGGTCTGAGGAGGTCGTGGCGTCGAGACGAACGGAGGTGTACATTTTTGGGTTGTTTTCAGAAGTGACGATGGGGTTTTGGGCTTTTTCGGCGAGTTGGTGGCGATTCAGCGTGGGGTCCTGAAGGTTGAAGGAAGCTTGATGGGTGGCGGTCACAATGGTGGCGGCGGGTGGTCCAGATCAAGGCGTGGCGGCCGGTTTATGGGCATGAACGGAAATCAGTTTGTGGCCTTTTCTGGGCTGTAGGAGGCATGGGGTGGTCGGGGCCCTCGGGCGGAGCAGTGGACCTGACTGGCGGTTGCAAGGGTGAGGGTGTGGTGGTCCCAGTCGCGATGATGGCGGCGCTGTGATCAATTCAAATGATGGTGTTTCGATTACTGAGGTCTTTGAGAAAGAAGGATCGGGTTTTTTGGGGAAAAATTAGAAAACGCGTGCGTGGTTATTAAGGGTGCTGACGTGGACGAGATTAAAGGGGGTTAACGGTAAGTTTAAGGTAATTAAATTTATATTTTTATTTAAATATTAATTAGTGTTAATAATCGTATAAAATACATAAACTTTAAATTAACGTATCTCATTCATACGTTAACGGATTTCAGCGAAACTGGATCCGTTGGAATCGCAGGGACGAGACCTAGACGATGGCATTGACTAGGCACTGATCTGACGCTGTTGAAATTTCAGTAAATTTTGAACGTCCATTCTAGATTTAAAGCAACAAATGCGTCAACCGTCAACTAGAACAAAACCGGTGAGTTAATTCTCACACCTTTTGGAATCCTGTGATGTGGTAAATTCAAATTAAAATATAATTTACCTTTAAAAATATAAATTGGTTGATTGGTTGCTTCTGACTGTTATGGTTGATTTGATGCTGTTAATTAGATTTAATCGATCATATGAGATTTATTTCATATATTATTATGAAATGTATAACGAGCTATGGTGCAGGGAAGAACAGGTTGGAGGGATCCGACCGGGTTCCTCAGATATTATATATGTTGTTTGTTTGTTTTATATCGTTGATATATGAACTGATTGAACCCCATATGGTAAAAAACCTGTTTGAGTGTGATGGTTGAATAGATATTCACCTGTGTTGTGTTTAAAATCAACCGACAGTGTTGATTTGGTAATTGGCAGTGAATGGCCATAAACGTGTTGTTTTAAACGTCACTCTATCGTTCGGTGAATCGATGCAGTTTTAAAGTTATAAATTATTTTATAACTAAATTGAAGTTTTCAATCATTTTATATAAATAGTTAAGTTAGAAATTTACAAATATATATATATATATATATATTTAATCGAGTTATCAAGAAATTATTTAGATGGTTATGTAACGAGATTTTGTGATTTATGCATATACTGAAAGCATGAATCAAGTAAATTTAACTACAAATGGTTAAAATAGAATAATTATTTTTAAAACAATTAAATGGTAATCTTAAATTAATTAAGTTATTTAATTAATTTAAATGAGGGAAATGATAAATGAAATTCAGTGAGTAATTAACTGGGATGTACAGTTGACAAAATCAACCATGTTAAATTTAAATTGATAATAGAGTTAATTTGATTCAAATTTTCTGAATATTCGTTAAATTCAACGATTAGTGTTGAATATTAGTAAATCTTCGATTTACTATGAATTAAAGAAATTATTCAATTTGTGAATGTTAATAACATTGATTACTGTCTCATAAGCTTTTAAAATGATAATAGCCCTATCTTTGAGTAATATCAAAGTTAATCATTTATAACATAGTTAATATAAAGTTAATTATTTTTCTTAATTAATAATAATTAAAGAAATGTCCTTTAATTGGGATTTCCATTAAAAAGTGTTGGAGTATCGATAGGTTTGACCAAAATCAATTGAGGGTGTTATAAAGGGGTTTATAACCCAAGTTTCAAAAAAGATTGGTAAATGGGATTTGTCTGTGAATGTAAAATTTAAAGGAAGTTTTACTTAACCTCTAAATTAAGTAAAGCGAGTCAAATGAATTGAAACTTTAAAGGAAAAGGGTGAATGGATTAAGAATGGACCAAAAACATAGAAAGGGTGAATAATTTGTATAGGTGATTTGGAAGAGGTCCAAACAAGATTTTAAAAAAAGGTTTTTGAAACCAAATTGATTACTTAAGGGTAAAAGCATGGAATTTGATAAACCATGGTAATTGAAATAAGGATTTCAAGGATAAAGGAAAGTGCATACAATCCAGTTGCGTTAAATATTGGTAAATGGATTTTTGGAAATAAAATCCCAGTTAAAAAAGGTTTATTTTAAAAGTAAATGTAAGCATTGGTTGTAAAATCCAAAGTAAAAGTTTTCGTTTTAAGCATACCCGAATAAATAGAATCAAACTATTTGACAAGAGATTTATATTATAAATCAAGTATTTAAGTGAAATAGTGGTTGAAGTTAAAAGTTATGGTTTAGTAAATATTCACTTGATTAAGGGAATTAAGTAAAAGGATTTGGAGCGAAGATTTAAAATATAAGGAACGGTTTTATAAAACCTGATTTGAAATCAGAGGAAAATTATGATTTTGATGTTAGTGGTTAAACTAATATTATTCTGAGGTAAGAACGGGTCGATCAAGGTCTGAGAGGTAACTAAAATACCCCAACTTGATTGGCTTCACTATTATCGAGGAATGGTATTAGTTTGGAGCGAGTGAAGGTGTTGAAATTGGTTTTACTCTATACGAGGAATATCAAACTCTAATGCAGGGTCGTGGGAAATTAAATAATATTGCAATATTAGTTCAAAATAAATAAGAATATTGATTTCAAATTATATTGAATATTTGTTATTCAATTAGAGTTGATCAAATATAGTATTTGAGGTAGAGTTAGCCAAACATAGTTATTCAGGAAGAGTTGCCATTGCGTACGACTGCTAGCGTAATTCGCAGAGCTGCAGATAGCCTACGGCGATCGGATGTTTCCTGAGGGAATCAGGCGTAACCATTGTGATTGTTGCGATCTAGAGTCAAGCGAATGGAGTCAAGTCGAATATTAGTTAATCGATAGGAGTAATCAAGTCGAATATTAGTTAATCGATAGGAGTAATCAAGTCGAATATTAGTTAATCGATAGGAGTAATCAAGTCGAATATTAGTTAATTAATAGGAGTAATCAAGTCAAGTTAGTCCAGTTGAGTTAAAGAGGTCAAGTTATGTCAAGCACTGAATCAACAAAAGCTCATGTATTCACACTATTGTTATTTGATAGTTAAATCACCGACCATCAAACCCGACCAATCCGCTTGTTGGTATGTAAAGACCAGGTCGAATTTATATTTGAAAACCATTCCGACCAACAAATATGTGAAGATGGTAATTGAAGATGGAGCAAGTGAAGACCGTGGATCTTCATAAGCGGAAGGACTACTTGTCGAATCTCTCTGGCTTGCAACCAGGGTTATTTGATTTGTGATTATGTCGTTGATTCTACGGATTGCAAGGACTACTCGCTACTGATCCTTGGGGTGATTCCTATAAGGATGCGGTAGGTGGGTGCCTTCTGTTCATCCTGTTCCTGGATGACTTGTATGGACGAATGTCTGACAGAGTATTTCTTTAAGGGTCACGTACGTTGATTTTTATAAACGTATTTCTGTTATTGGCGGAGAGGGGCACTTCTCTAGCTTAACGACCAGAATATTTTTGTGGATGTCAATTAGTGATATCTGGCGGATCTGACGATGTGGCATTCAAAGTGACTGATGACCAGATGTTCTAAATTAAATTCTAGCCTCAAGCCTCATCAACCGGGAAATGACAAAAATCGGGCAGGCAGCATGGCTATGTGGGTCGCTCCCGTTAGGGTGTATAATCACCTATCTAGAGAAATTCCATTTGTTCTTTAATCTATATTCGATGTTGTCCCTTTTCGAGAGGCGGTTGCTGATCCCAACCATCGGTGATATACATTCGATACACTCAAGAGAAATGAGTGGTCGGTCATGTGAGGGCCGGGTTGCAAGACGTTCTTATTGAACCCTGTGTATTCGCCTCTAGAGATACACAATCAGAAGGTGGTCCCATACCTTGTCAAGTTGGAATCCAGTATCCAATAAGCACCCGCGGTTTTGGTTTGTATACTATATATGTGGAGCGTGAGATGCAACCATTCTGCAAGATTGATATTTATTTGTATTTAGACACTATGATAATAGCAGAACAAAGTATGATTTCAGAAACGTTTTGGGTTATAGTAAGGTAAAAACCGTCTGTGTTTATGTGTGGGCTTGTCTTACTATTATCCTTTGATTTCAGAAAGGATTTTCCAAAGTTAAACAAGTGTGTGTTCTGTGAATTTATCACTGATAGTATTCCAGACTAACCCGGTGTATTTTGCTTTGCTTCAAATGTGCTCGGGTCAGACCGAGTGTGTTTCCAGGTTAGGTTCGCTTGGATTTTCAGGAGCTGGAAGCAGGCGGCTTCACCGCAAGTTATATAAAGTATTTTTCCACTGTGTCTGATGTATGTTGTACTATGATGATTGGTATATATATACTGTTCTTTTGTATAAAGGTATTTGATATTATATTTTTATTCGTTCCGCTGTGAGATTCTGATGTGGTGTTCTTCTTCTTTCTTCTATTATAATATTCTTTCTCTCTTTTCTCATCCTCTAACTTCTTTCCATTGACAATCCAGTGTTTTCGATGCTTGAATAGTCGACATGGTGATTTTATGTCGATTTTCGGGGTCGAAAATCTGTTGGGTCTTTACAAACCTCCTTTGTACGGGAAGGGGTTTGGAAATTTATTGGGCCGTATTAGATGCCCAATAAATCCTAATAAGCATGCACTTATTTATAGTGATATATTCCGGTGTCCACAGGGGAGTGTGTATAGATCATAACTCCAGAGAATAAATTCTCGTCACCCTATAAATGATTTTTTTTGCCTTAATGACCAGAGAGACGTGTTTATTGTCATATCTAGACCCGTGTGGGGTTTTTATTAATCTTACAATTTACCGTTACAATTTATATAGTCCAGATCAGTCATCAGTTCAACCTGTAATATATAGTCATCGCCATACAAGCCTCTCGCTCGTATGGTAAATCTTCAACCTCGTCATACAAGCTCCAAATGCTTATGTGGTATATGATGAAGTATGTCTATCGTCACGAAGTATGCCGTGTAGTGTAGTTCAAAATTAATTGTTACTATCCTATGGCGACGTTTATTATTACACATAGAACAACCAGCACTCCGCATCTAATGGCATTCACAGGAGTTGATATAATAATAAAATTGCGCATCCAACTCATTAATGTTTACCTATTTGTCGGGCATGCAAATAAATTCTTTACTCAACAGCTAATCCACTTTCCTATTCAACACATTTATATATATGTGCAAAACTAAGCTAAAAATAATATCTCTAGCGAACAGAGGTTTATTTCCACATATGGTTATTTTTAACACTTCCTACACATGTGAAAATAATATTATCAACCCACACATATTTATTTGAACAAGTGGTTATTTTTAACACTTCACGTTTTGCATAAAAATGATATTTTTAGCGAACAAAAATATATCTCAACACATGACTATTTTATTTAATTCGCCTACATGTTAAAAGTAATATTCATAGCAAACAAATATTTGTTTCAACACTTGTATATTTTTAGCGAGTCGTTTATATAATAAAAATGATATTTTTATCATCAAAAATATTTATTCAACACATGAACATTTTTAGCACTTCATATTCACAATAAAAATGTAGATTTTATTGTTCAATCTATATATTCAACACATGAATATTTTCCACTTCACACATACGATAAAAATGTGATTTTTATCATTCTAATCCATTATTCAACACATGAATAACTTCTATTGTTTATATATATAATAAAGATGTAATTTTTGATGCTAAAACAATTTATTTAAAACACGAATAGTTTATATAGTTTATATATGTGATAAAACGTTATTTTTATTTTTAAAGTATTTTATTCATCACATGAATTTCTATTCTACACATGAATATGGTTTCAGCACATGAATATAGTTTCAACACATGAAAATAATTCTAACACATGAATATTATTGAAAATTTCGGCAGCATAACGGCAGGATATTTAAAACCAGCACCGGCCCTAGTACGGCTCCTCGCTCTACCTTGAAACCTCGCGGTTTTTGACAATGGGGATTTCATACATCCAATTCGCACGCTGGCGAGTATGTTTTTCTTTTCCACAATTTATTCTAATTTTGTTTCAATCACAAATGGGTATTTTTTAACCACAATGGATTTTTTCAACCACATTCCAAACAATATCAACCACAAACAATCCTATCAACCTTTCGCATTATTCACCAAATATTTCACATTAATTCATAATCAATAAATATCGTCTGTGGTTTGTGGACGAGGGGAGTGTATATATATTCGTATATAAATATATTTTATTTCCATTCCAACACACATATTATTTATACAATGCATGTATAATTCATACTTCGCTCATATAACTTATACAGCGCATGTACATGAGGTATACAACACGTATATAATTTATATTTCGCTTATATAACTTATACTACACATGTCCATTCACATTTCAGTTTAGAAATATCACATTGGTTTGTTGCTTTGCTAAAAATCGTAGCTGTAATAACCCGCAAAATCTGGGCCAGTTTAAAATTTTTATTTTGGCAATTTTAGCGAATTTTGATTATTTAAAATGAATGATTTTAAATAATATCGACGAGAAAATTTATTTTGAATATAATTCGACGTATATATTATATACGTCGTCGTTAGAATATAAATATTTATATATATTTATAAATAGAATTGAAAATGGCGCGGTAGTTCGATAATTCGATTTCAAACTTCAATTGAATGTACCGGGTGCAAAACAATCCGGATTTTAGTGAAACCAAAAACATTAGGATCTAATTGATAATATCTTTCCAACGAATCCGAATAATCAAGATTTCATAGCGGGAATCAAAAGATATGTCCAGTTGAAAATTCTGAATAGTCGCTATGGAATTCAGGCCCTTAAAAATGGACATTTTGCAAATGACCTCGGATTTCGACGAAACCACTTTTGTTGGGTCCGTGGTGTCAAATTATTGCTAGGTTTCAAATTTCATAATTTTTCGAATCAATATGTGAGCGTGGTAAAGGAAAACGTGTTTTGACCATTTCAGTTGATTTTAATCGACTGGAAATTGGCCATTTTTCCAACGGTCTCAGAATTCGACGAAACTAGTTTTGTTAGGACCGTATAGTCAATACGAAGCTAGAAAACATTTTTCAGGAATTTTTAAAGTTCGTATGTGACCCCGGTAATTTGAAATGTACGTTTAAAATTCAATATAGTGATTTAAATGTAAATTTAACGGAAACTGATTCAAATGATCGAATCAGCTTGCGGTACACATCCCATTGTGTTCGGAATGGGGGTAAAACGCTATGGACGACAGGCGGTGGGCCTCGTTTCGAGGTCGTATGTAAAAGTCAACTCTTTAGGATAAATTAAATAAATAAATTAATAATAAAAAAAAAATATCTCTCTTCCTATATCCCCTTTGCCCCCCCCCCCCCCGATAAATTATTTCAGTAAAAAAAAAAGAGAAGAAGGATCGAGCGCGCCCCTAGGCGGCGCCGACCACTGCCGCTCCTCCCACCGTCGGCGCCTGGCGCCGCACTCCATCACCCCTCCCACCGTCGACGACCAGCCCCTCCTCCCCTCCTGCTCGCGACGACGGCAAACCCCCTCCGCCCCACCATTCGTCCTTCGTCCAAACCTGAACGAGGAACCCTAAAGCCGCGCCCACCTCGCGAGAGCTCCACCTTTCCACCACAGACAGCACCGGAGCCCCTGCGCCGGCCTCAGGCGCCACCTGTGACCGCGACCACTAAGCCCTCCTCCTCGATTTGCACAAAACAGCCCCCCTTATAAAATCCAACTGTAAGTTTCCTTATTTTATTTTATTGTTTTATTATTTGATTTAGATTTCAATGATAAAAATGCAAGTGTCAGAAATAGAAAAATATGATTTTTATATTTTTAAAGTTATAAAAATATGATTTTTATATTTTTAAAGTATTAAAAATATAATCTTTACTATATAGAAATATTAAAAATATGATTTTTATATTTTTAAAGTTATAAAAATATGATTTTTATATTTTTAAAGTATTAAAAATATAATCTTTACTATATAGGAATATTAAAAATATGATTTTTATATTTTTAAAGTATTAAGAATATGATTTTTATATTTTTAAAGTATTAAAAATATGATCTTTATAGGATAGAGAAGTTAAAAATATCATCTTTGTATATGTAGCGAAATAAAAATCTGATTTTTATTTTATATACGTTGAGATAAAGTGGTAATATTTATATAAAGGCGAAAACTTTATTTATATAAAGGCGAAAACTTTATTTATATAAAGGCGAAAACTTTATTTTTATAAAGGCGAAAACTTTATTTTTGAAAGGGTGAAATTTTTATATGAAGAATAAGGAGATAAAAATATAATTTTTATCTATATAGTAGCGTTGTGAAAATATGCTTATTTTTTTTTATATATTGAATAGCGAAGTGAAAATTCGATTTTTAATATATGAAGTGATTATAAAAATATGATTTTAAATTGAAAACGAACAAATAAGAATGTGTTTTTTTATTTTAAAGACATCAAAATATAAAAATGTGTGATTTTTATATATATAGTGACTACGGGCAACGAAGAGGACGAAGATGCGATAGCGGCGAAGATCTCTACATTAGAAGTGTCGTGGAGCTAGGATAGCTATAAGTGAGAATTTCTCACCTTTCAATTTCTTTTTCTAGTTATATATATATATACTAGGATGCAGACGGTGCTTAGTAGCACCCGACACAATTGTCCACAGACCATGGACTTGTTTGTTTTGGTTGTATAGATTAGTTTTGATGATTTGATTTGAATTTGGTTGTTTGGTGAATATGATTGATGTGTGAATGGCGTGGGCCTTCACTGGACCGGGGATAAGGCTAGGCCTTGTCCCGTTTCTAGTATCGTGCCGTTATGCCGCCGAAATTTTCTAAAATATGTTAGAAAAATAAAAATATCATTTTATTGAATAAATGAACCGAATAGAATATTCATAGGTTGAATAAAATGTTTTATCGTTAAAAAAATATAATTTTTAACGTGAATGTGAATAAATAAAATATTCATTTACAAACCAGACGGTTTGTTTATGTACACTTATTTGAAGGACATTGATTGGGTCGATAAATTTTACACATCGCCCAACTGCACAAATAAAATATTTGTTTGATTGTTTGAAACCCCACACGGGTGTTAGGATGAAATATGCAGTTCACTCATCCTGATTGATTAAATATGTCGATCGATTGATTGACAGGCTGTTATAAGCGTTAGATATCTATATTTGATGCTTATACAGTGTAGTGCACTTTGGTTGATGGTTGATTATTTTTCAATGCTATTATATGTGTGTAATGCATGAAAATCCATATAATTAACTTTATATGGTAATTGATTGGGCCTCATTCCAATTTGAAAAATAAAAAAAAATATTATAAAATAAAAGTTCATGTGTTGACAGTACTCATTCATTGAGATTGGTCATGTGTTGAACGAAATATTTTAATATTAAAATTTACATCTTTATCGAAATAAAAGTTCATGTGTTGACAGTACTCATTCATTGAGATTGGTCATGTGTTGAACGAAATATTTTGATAATAACAACTATTTTGAAAAGGAAATATTTGAAATAGAATATTTGAAAATAGAAATTTATGAAGCCGTTTTGATTAGATTTACGCCATTTTGACGTGAACGATATTTATATCGATTTTAAACGATTTCGAAATGAACTGAATTGAAAACGATTTCGAAATGAATTGAAAACGATTTCGAAATGAAATGAATTGAAAACGATTTCGAAATGAAATGAATTTAATTGAAAACGATTTCGAAATGAATTTAATTGAAAACGATTTCGAAATGAATTTAATTGAAAACGATTTCGAAATGAATTGAATTGAAAACGAATTCAAAATGAATTGAAAACGAATTCAAATTGAATTGAAAACGAATTGAAATGAATTCAAATTGAATTGAAATTTGAATTGAATAGAAAGGATTTTTTTTAAAATGAATTTATAAAGAAGAATTCAATTTTGGTTAGAATTGAAACGGAAGTTGAAATTGCTTTTGAAACGGATTTTAAAACTATTTATATAATTCGCCTTAAATAGAAATCGACGAAATATATATTATATATATTATATATATAATATAATGGCCTGAATAGAACGCGCCGCGCCGCGGCAGTTCGTGAATTTCGACCATTTATTTCAAACGGACATTACGGGAGATCCGACCGTCGGATTCTCCTAAAACCGGAACCGTTGGGTTCGTATCGAAAAGGGCTTTCTAACGAATATTAGAAATCTGAAATCTAACGGTTGGATTTGGAATTATGTCCAAATCAAATTCGAAAAAGGTCGCTGTAAGTGCAGTTCGATGGCCATTGATGGAAATCGACTGTACGGGCCTTGATAAAATTATTAAAAATAGTAATAATTTATGTAAAATCATAACAAATGATTTAGAAGGAATTGGGATGAAAAACTCCATAATTGAAAAGATAAAAATAGATTTTTATCGAAATGAACTAGTTTTGAACTAGAATTATAATTCTATTTATTTTTAAATAAATAAATTGAATTCGAAAAGGGTTTTAAAAATAACCAAAATTTCCAATGATTGCATTGGAATGGATTTGAATCGAAATTGTCTTCGGAATATTTCGATGTTGGAATTCGTGATTATACAGATGTTGTCATGGAAATTTGAAAGATATATATTTATATCGTTATTTCCAATACGACATTTGTTAGTCGTAGAATTTGATATTGAATATAAGCCGATATATTTTCTATTCAGAGCCTTATATTGAATATCAAATGTGATTTGGGTTTGTCGTGAATGGTGTCTTCACTAACACTGTTCTTGAACCCAGTTGAGAAAAGATTAAATCTTTTTATTTAGATTTAATGAAGTGTACCAATTAAATAATATTTAATTGGAATTGAATCAATATTGATTTTTGGGTTTATCGTGGACCGTGTTTTAAATAACACTCGTTCTTTAATCCGATCATTGACGAAATGTGATTTTGGGTTGTCGTGAACGGTATCTTCAATAATACAGTTCTTAGACCTAAAGGAGTTAAGAAAATCAGAAACTAACTGGAGATTAGTTAAGTTGAATAGTTTCCGAGGTATTGATCTGATGTTGGTTTCGGCCTTCGGGATTCATACTTAGGGAATTGCTCACTTGCTAATTTACAATTAGGGACTGATTGAAATGTGATGTGATTTTGGGTTTATCGTGAACCGTGTTTTAAATGACACTGATTCTTTAACCCAGTCACAGATTAAAACTAAGTGGAGTTTTAATGAATCTTTAATTAGATTGAAATAATCGAATTGGAGTATCACCAGTTTTGCTCCAGGCGATAGTTAAATCTTTAATTAGATTTGAACGTGAAATGGTAATTGAATTTACCGACAACACTGTGGTGTTAGATATGAAGTATTACCAGTTTTACTTCATGGGATAAATAGGTTGGGATTGGGAAATTAAAACCAATGATTACTTCGGTAAGGTTCGTTAATCTCGACTAGTTGAATCGAAATTCAAAAGAAGAATAAATTCAAGAAATTTATCTTGGATAAAATTAATGGGAACATTTCCCTATGAATGTGAAATTTAGAAACTAACTGTCGGTTGGCCAAGCAGAATGGTTTTCTGGATATTGATCTGATGTTGGTTTCGGCCTTCGGGGTTAATGTTTGGGGAATTATTCTCTTGATTAATTTACGGTTAGTGACTAATGAATTGGAATGAGGCGTATGTTGTGCTTGTGTAACACTTATTTAAAATATACGCGAGTTATTCGGAAAGACCGGGTTTATCCCATTTTGAATAACTGATACGACGATAAGTCGAAGATGAAGACGATGGTCGAAGACCGGAGGTCTTCACGTCGTTTGGGTGATAACTGATGATCTTGATTGGGCTGTACACCCAAGAAGATGGAAACAGTTAGTGATCGTCCAGACGTACTTGGAGATCGATGGATATGCGGGGTACTAGGTGCCTTCGGTTTCGTTCAGACCCAGAACGGACTTGTAAATGGACTGTGTGTCTGACATCGGATTTCATTCTGTGTGACTGATATCGGTTGCATAGGATGGTTTGCCTGTGTGGCATGCTAAGATGCAAATGATCAAGGCTTCTGTTGAAAAGCAAAGTCTTGTGGTGATGATCAAAGCACGGCCTTTGTGGCGTAGCTTTGTGTAACGTTTACCTCGCGTGTTTCACACCCGGTATGAACCAAAAACGGGAGACGGACCTCAGGGAGGGCATGCGTTTCCTTCTAGCTAAAAAGTGGCGTCAGTGGTTTTACACGCCCTGATGAGTTTGACTTATGTGGTTGTTGCTGTTGCGAGGCGCCTCGGTTATATCGGTTTCGGCCGAATGCATTCTGGTCGGCTGACGGGCCAGACTTACACCCCATAGGGTGGGGAAACGTAGTGTTCAGGAATTTTAATCCACATCGGTGGACCGGCCCTGACGATCCAAAGGCTTGACAGAGTACTTGCCTGAGACACGGGCTAGAGCGTCTCGAATCGGTTGAGGACTATCTTTTGCCTCGGTTCATAGATGGAAATCCAATTTCCAAATACGTGACATTTGCGGTTTTATTTGTAAACCTATATATGGCGACATGATATATGGTACCCATGCCGCCTATGATTGATACTTATGATTTGAAGTGTTTTATACACTATGCACTTATAATAGTATCAAATGATTTGTTTTAAACGTACCAAGCATTCTTTGGCTGTTATAAGGGAAAACCCTATCCTCGACTGCGTTGCATTGTGTGATGGGACCTGGGTCTTATAACAGCTTCATTTTTCTTTATTTAGCATTGCGTTGTCTGTTTTATGCACTGGTATTCTTGGGAGGAAACCCGTTCCGTGTTATACGGCGAGGTCCCTTGATTTACCTAATGATTTAAAATAAAGATTAATAACTGTTTTAGTTCTCACACCAGTCCCATGACTGACCTGGAGTTTATTGTTTTAACCTAAACTCTGGGTGCCCTTATTTTGACACGGGCAGCTAGTAGTTTTGGGTTTTGCAGATTTATATTCACAGGATCCTGGTTTACAGCTGGAACGATATCCGGAAAGCTTTGTATCCGTATATCTCCTTCTAGTTGTGTATTGTATTATTTTCCGCTGCGATGTATTTAAATGTAATTTAAATCTCTGATATCTCTGTGTAATATTCATTTATACTCTGTATATTCTTGTAATCTGATGCATTGTTGTGATATACAATGAAATGTTCTTCTGTATGCGTTCTGTTGTGGCTTGTTCTCGAACTATCCGACACTTTCCTTTACGGGGAAGTTATGGGTCTTCACAGTTGGTATCAGAGCTTTGGTTTACAAAGCTCAGAGAACAAGACACATTAGAACCATATGAAAGAATTCATCAGATATTGGGTTAGTAATATCCAATTAGAATGACTCGTTAGAGATAGGATCAGTAGTATCCTAGAACGAGTGTGAAGAGTATGTTTTTCAAATGAAAACAAATTCTGTTTTGAAAATCTAAATCAACTATTCGTATTTGTTTACTTATTTATATTGATGTGGACAGTCCAGTATATATAGATTTTTCGTATACGTCTGATCCGCGTGTATTCGAAGTTTTAATATACTGGATAGATATAGAATCATACTCTAGTGGCCCGAAGATGATTCTGATGATTGACTAGTCGTCATTAGTATTCATGTTCGAGTAACGAAGGTGTGATATCTATATATTTCCTATTGACTGGTGTGAGAACCAAAATTAGATAGGGCCTATAGTTGTGATTTGGCATCAAAAACATGATTTTTGTATATGTATCAAAATTATGAATTTGAGACTCTAATTCACTAATTGATTGATGTTTGTGTTGTTTGTTTATTTGTTTGATAATTTTGAACCATTATGCCTAATTGAACCAAATATTGAGTTATATTGAAAATTGGTCGCATCTGCTTGCATATACATGTATACATTGAACAGGTCATAGCAAGGAGGCTAGAGCCAGAGAATAAAATTAGTTTGCCCGACAAATAGGTACATGTTTACTACATAATTTCCTGTTTCGTTTGGGTGATGATGATTTTGTGAGCCTATTGGCTAGCCGCTTGGCTTTTTCTTTTTCTTTTTGAGATCTGAAGGACCGGGGAAGCTATTTGAAATTCCCCGATGCTCCCGGTGCAGGGGAGGTTATGGCGAAATTTTTCAAAAATTTAGGGTGTTAGCCAAATTTTTGAAATTTTGGAAATTCTCAGAAACTGAAAAGTTGGAGAAGGGAAGCCAGATCGAATGTAGAGCTGATTAATCAAACCACTTTCGACTTTGTTCCTTTTCGGGGACGAAAAGTTTTAAGTGGGGGAGATTGTAATAACCCGCAAAATCTGGGCCAGTTTAAAATTTTTATTTTGGCAATTTTAGCGAATTTTGATTATTTAAAATGAATTATTTTAAATAATATCGACGAGAAAATTTATTTTGAATATAATTCGACGTATATATTATATACGTCGTCGTTAGAATATAAATATTTACATATATTTATAAATAGAATTGAAAATGGCGCGGTAGTTCGATAATTCGATTTCAAACTTCAATTGAATGTACCGGGTGCAAAACAATCCGGATTTTAGTGAAACCAAAAACATTAGGATCTAATTGATAATATCTTTCCAACGAATCCGAATAATCAAGATTTCATAGCGGGAATCAAAAGATATGTCCAGTTGAAAATTCTGAATAGTCGCTATGGAATTCAGGCCCTTAAAAATGGACATTTTGCAAATGACCTCGGATTTCGACGAAACCACTTTTGTTGGGTCCGTGGTGTCAAATTATTGCTAGGTTTCAAATTTCATAATTTTTCGAATCAATATGTGAGCGTGGTAAAGGAAAACGTGTTTTGACCATTTCAGTTTATTTTAATCGACTGGAAATTGGCCATTTTTCCAACGGTCTCAGAATTCGACGAAACTAGTTTTGTTAGGACCGTATAGTCAATACGAAGCTAGAAAACATTTTTCAGGAATTTTTAAAGTTCGTATGTGACCCCGGTAATTTGAAATGTACGTTTAAAATTCAATATAGTGATTTAAATGTAAATTTAACGGAAACTGATTCAAATGATCGAATCAGCTTGCGGTACACATCCCATTGTGTTCGGAATGGGGGTAAAACGCTATGGACGACAGGCGGTGGGCCTCGTTTCGAGGTCGTATGTAAAAGTCAACTCTTTAGGATAAATTAAATAAATTAATTAATAATAATAAAAAAAAAATATCTCTCTTCCTATATCCCCTTTGCCCCCCCACCCCCCCGATAAATTATTTCAGTAAAAAAAAGAGAAGAAGGATCGAGCGCGCCCCTAGGCGGCGCCGACCACTGCCGCTCCTCCCACCGTCGGCGCCTGGCGCCGCACTCCATCACCCCTCCCACCGTCGACGACCAGCCCCTCCTCCCCTCCTGCTCGCGACGACGGCAAACCCCCTCCGCCCCACCATTCGTCCTTCGTCCAAACCTGAACGAGGAACCCTAAAGCCGCGCCCACCTCGCGAGAGCTCCACCTTTCCACCACAGACAGCACCGGAGCCCCTGCGCCGGCCTCAGGCGCCACCTGTGACCGCGACCACTAAGCCCTCCTCCTCGATTTGCACAAAACAGCCCCCCCTTATAAAATCCAACTGTAAGTTTCCTTATTTTATTTTATTGTTTTATTATTTGATTTAGATTTCAATGATAAAAATGCAAGTGTCAGAAATAGAAAAATATGATTTTTATATTTTTAAAGTTATAAAAATATGATTTTTATATTTTTAAAGTATTAAAAATATAATCTTTACTATATAGAAATATTAAAAATATGATTTTTATATTTTTAAAGTTATAAAAATATGATTTTTATATTTTTAAAGTATTAAAAATATAATCTTTACTATATAGGAATATTAAAAATATGATTTTTATATTTTTAAAGTATTAAGAATATGATTTTTATATTTTTAAAGTATTAAAAATATGATCTTTATAGGATAGAGAAGTTAAAAATATCATCTTTGTATATGTAGCGAAATAAAAATCTGATTTTTATTTTATATACGTTGAGATAAAGTGGTAATATTTATATAAAGGCGAAAACTTTATTTATATAAAGGCGAAAACTTTATTTATATAAAGGCGAAAACTTTATTTTTATAAAGGCGAAAACTTTATTTTTGAAAGGGTGAAATTTTTATATGAAGAATAAGGAGATAAAAATATAATTTTTATCTATATAGTAGCGTTGTGAAAATATGCTTATTTTTTTTTATATATTGAATAGCGAAGTGAAAATTCGATTTTTAATATATGAAGTGATTATAAAAATATGATTTTAAATTGAAAACGAACAAATAAGAATGTGTTTTTTTATTTTAAAGACATCAAAATATAAAAATGTGTGATTTTTATATATATAGTGACTACGGGCAACGAAGAGGACGAAGATGCGATAGCGGCGAAGATCTCTACATTAGAAGTGCCGTGGAGCTAGGATAGCTATAAGTGAGAATTTCTCACCTTTCAATTTCTTTTTCTAGTTATATATATATATACTAGGATGCAGACGGTGCTTAGTAGCACCCGACACAATTGTCCACAGACCATGGACTTGTTTGTTTTGGTTGTATAGATTAGTTTTGATGATTTGATTTGAATTTGGTTGTTTGGTGAATATGATTGATGTGTGAATGGCGTGGGCCTTCACTGGACCGGGGATAAGGCTAGGCCTTGTCCCGTTTCTAGTATCGTGCCGTTATGCCGCCGAAATTTTCTAAAATATGTTAGAAAAATAAAAATATCATTTTATTGAATAAATGAACCGAATAGAATATTCATAGGTTGAATAAAATGTTTTATCGTTAAAAAAATATAATTTTTAACGTGAATGTGAATAAATAAAATATTCATTTACAAACCAGACGGTTTGTTTATGTACACTTATTTGAAGGACATTGATTGGGTCGATAAATTTTACACATCGCCCAACTGCACAAATAAAATATTTGTTTGATTGTTTGAAACCCCACACGGGTGTTAGGATGAAATATGCAGTTCACTCATCCTGATTGATTAAATATGTCGATCGATTGATTGACAGGCTGTTATAAGCGTTAGATATCTATATTTGATGCTTATACAGTGTAGTGCACTTTGGTTGATGGTTGATTATTTTTCAATGCTATTATATGTGTGTAATGCATGAAAATCCATATAATTAACTTTATATGGTAATTGATTGGGCCTCATTCCAATTTGAAAAATAAAAAAAAATATTATAAAATAAAAGTTCATGTGTTGACAGTACTCATTCATTGAGATTGGTCATGTGTTGAACGAAATATTTTAATATTAAAATTTACATCTTTATCGAAATAAAAGTTCATGTGTTGACAATACTCATTCATTGAGATTGGTCATGTGTTGAACGAAATATTTTGATAATAACAACTATTTTGAAAAGGAAATATTTGAAATAGAATATTTGAAAATAGAAATTTATGAAGCCGTTTTGATTAGATTTACGCCATTTTGACGTGAACGATATTTATATCGATTTTAAACGATTTCGAAATGAACTGAATTGAAAACGATTTCGAAATGAATTGAAAACGATTTCGAAATGAATTTAATTGAAAACGATTTCGAAATGAATTTAATTGAAAACGATTTCGAAATGAATTGAATTGAAAACGAATTCAAAATGAATTGAAAACGAATTCAAATTGAATTGAAAACGAATTGAAATGAATTCAAATTGAATTGAAATTTGAATTGAATAGAAAGGATTTTTTTTAAAACGAATTTATAAAGAAGAATTCAATTTTGGTTAGAATTGAAACGGAAGTTGAAATTGCTTTTGAAACGGATTTTAAAACTATTTATATAATTCGCCTTAAATAGAAATCGACGAAATATATATTATATATATTATATATATAATATAATGGCCTGAATAGAACGCGCCGCGCCGCGGCAGTTCGTGAATTTCGACCATTTATTTCAAACGGACATTACGGGAGATCCGACCGTCGGATTCTCCTAAAACCGGAACCGTTGGGTTCGTATCGAAAAGAGCTTTCTAACGAATATTAGAAATCTGAAATCTAACGGTTGGATTTGGAATTATGTCCAAATCAAATTCGAAAAAGGTCGCTGTAAGTGCAGTTCGATGGCCATTGATGGAAATCGACTGTACGGGCCTTGATAAAATTATTAAAAATAGTAATAATTTATGTAAAATCATAACAAATGATTTAGAAGGAATTGGGATGAAAAACTCCATATTTGAAAAGATAAAAATAGATTTTTATCGAAATGAACTAGTTTTGAACTAGAATTATAATTCTATTTATTTTTAAATAAATAAATTGAATTCGAAAAGGGTTTTAAAAATAACCAAAATTTCCAATGATTGCATTGGAATGGATTTGAATCGAAATTGTCTTCGGAATATTTCGATGTTGGAATTCGTGATTATACAGATGTTGTCATGGAAATTTGAAAGATATATATTTATATCGTTATTTCCAATACGACATTTGTTAGTCGTAGAATTTGATATTGAATATAAGCCGATATATTTTCTATTCAGAGCCTTATATTGAATATCAAATGTGATTTGGGTTTGTCGTGAATGGTGTCTTCACTAACACTGTTCTTGAACCTAGTTGAGAAAAGATTAAATCTTTTTATTTAGATTTAATGAAGTGTACCAATTAAATAATATTTAATTGGAATTGAATCAATATTGATTTTTGGGTTTATCGTGGACCGTGTTTTAAATAACACTCGTTCTTTAATCCGATCATTGATGAAATGTGATTTTGGGTTGTCGTGAACGGTATCTTCAATAATACAGTTCTTAGACCTAAAGGAGTTAAGAAAATCAGAAACTAACTGGAGATTAGTTAAGTTGAATAGTTTCCGAGGTATTGATCTGATGTTGGTTTCGGCCTTCGGGATTCATACTTAGGGAATTGCTCACTTGCTAATTTACAATTAGGGACTGATTGAAATGTGATGTGATTTTGGGTTTATCGTGAACCGTGTTTTAAATGACACTGATTCTTTAACCCAGTCACAGATTAAAACTAAGTGGAGTTTTAATGAATCTTTAATTAGATTGAAATAATCGAATTGGAGTATCACCAGTTTTGCTCAAGGCGATAGTTAAATCTTTAATTAGATTTGAACGTGAAATGGTAATTGAATTTACCAATAACACTGTGGTGTTAGATATGAAGTATTACCAGTTTTACTTCATGGGATAAATAGGTTGGGATTGGGAAATTAAAACCAATGATTACTTCGGTAAGGTTCGTTAATCTCGACTAGTTGAATCGAAATTCAAAAGAAGAATAAATTCAAGAAATTTATCTTGGATAAAATTAATGGGAACATTTCCCTATGAATGTGAAATTTAGAAACTAACTGTCGGTTGGCCAAGCAGAATGGTTTTCTGGATATTGATCTGATGTTGGTTTCGGCCTTCGGGGTTAATGTTTGGGGAATTATTCTCTTGATTAATTTACGGTTAGTGACTAATGAATTGGAATGAGGCGTATGTTGTGCTTGTGTAACACTTATTTAAAATATACGCGAGTTATTCGGAAAGACCGGGTTTATCCCATTTTGAATAACTGATACGACGATAAGTCGAAGATGAAGACGATGGTCGAAGACCGGAGGTCTTCACGTCGTTTGGGTGATAACTGATGATCTTGATTGGGCTGTACACCCAAGAAGATGGAAACAGTTAGTGATCGTCCAGACGTACTTGGAGATCGATGGATATGCGGGGTACTAGGTGCCTTCGGTTTCGTTCAGACCCAGAACGGACTTGTAAATGGACTGTGTGTCTGACATCGGATTTCATTCTGTGAGACTGATATCGGTTGCATAGGATGGTTTGCCTGTGTGGCATGCTAAGATGCAAATGATCAAGGCTTCTGTTGAAAAGCAAAGTCTTGTGGTGATGATCAAAGCACGGCCTTTGTGGCGTAGCTTTGTGTAACGTTTACCTCGCGTGTTTCACACCCGGTATGAACCAAAAACGGGAGACGGACCTCAGGGAGGGCATGCGTTTCCTTCTAGCTAAAAAGTGGCGTTAGTGGTTTTACACGCCCTGACGAGTTTGACTTATGTGGTTGTTGCTGTTGCGAGGCGCCTCGGTTATATCGGTTTCGGCCGAATACATTCTAGTCGGCTGACGGGCCAGACTTACACCCCATAGGGTGGGGAAACATAGTGTTCAGGAATTTTAATCCACATCGGTGGACCGGCCTTGACGATCCAAAGGCTTGACAGAGTACTTGCCTGAGACACGGGCTAGAGCGTCTCGAATCGGTTGAGGACTATCTTTTGCCTCGGTTCATAGATGGAAATCCAATTTCCAAATACGTGACATTTGCGGTTTTATTTGTAAACCTATATATGGCGACATGATATATGGTACCCATGCCGCCTATGATTGATACTTATGATTTGAGGTGTTTTATACACTATGCACTTATAATAGTATCAAATGATTTGTTTTAAACGTATCAAGCATTCTTTGGCTGTTATAAGGGAAAACCCTATCCTCGACTGCGTTGCATTGTGTGATGGGACCTGGGTCTTATAACAGCTTCATTTTTCTTTATTTAGCATTGCGCTGTCTGTTTTATGCACTGGTATTCTTGGGAGGAAACCCGTTCCGTGTTATACGGCGAGGTCCCTTGATTTACCTAATGATTTAAAATAAAGATTAATAACTGTTTTAGTTCTCACACCAGTCCCATGACTGACCTGGAGTTTATTGTTTTAACCTAAACTCTGGGTGCCCTTATTTTGACACGGGCAGCTAGTAGTTTTGGGTTTTGCAGATTTATATTCACAGGATCCTGGTTTACAGCTGGAACGATATCCGGAAAGCTTTGTATCCGTATATCTCCTTCTAGTTGTGTATTGTATTATTTTCCGCTGCGATGTATTTAAATGTAATTTAAATCTCTGATATCTCTGTGTAATATTCATTTATACTCTGTATATTCTTGTAATCTGATGCATTGTTGTGATATACAATGAAATGTTCTTCTGTATGCGTTCTGTTGTGGCTTGTTCTCGAACTATCCGACGCTTTCCTTTACGGGGAAGTTACGGGTCTTCACAGTAGCGTGCTTAGAAAAATCCACGGACACTTTTGGAATGTAGAGAGCATCGACACGGTCTCGATGTTTCCTGTTTCATCGAATTTCGTTAACACACGATAAAAATACGATTTTTCAAAGTTTGCAACACTTAAAAGTGTTATCATCAATTTAAATATAATAAAGGCCGCACCATTTCTAACTCATTATTTTATTGAAATATTCTACTTCAATTGCTCAAATTTCTTTAAAATAACCAATTTAAAATTTTTAAATTGGCTCATATTTTCCGGGTTGTTACATAAATTGGATTTGAAATGGTTTTAAAAGTAACCAAAATTTCCAATAATTGAATTGGAATGGATTTGAATCGAAATAGTCTTTGGAATATTTCGATGTTGGATTTCGTGATTATACATATATTGTTATGGAAATTTGAAAGATATTTATATCATTATTTCTAATATGATATTTGTTGGTCGTAGAATTTGATATTGAATATAAACCGATATATTTTCTATTCAGAGCCTTGTATTTAATATCAAATGGGATTTGGGTTTGTCGTGAATGGTGTCTTCAATAACATTGTTCTTAAACCCAGTTGAGAAGAAAATTAACTCTTTTTATTTAGATTTAATGAAATATACCAATTAAATGATATTTAATTGGAATTGGATTTGAATTGATTTTTGGGAAGATTAAAACCAAGTGGAGTTTTAATGAATCTTTAATTAGATTGAGATGATCGAGAATGGAGTATCACCAGTTTTGCTCCAAGCGATAGTTAAATCTTTAATTAGATTTGAACGTGAAATGGTAATTGAATTTACCGATAACACCGTGGTGTTAGATATGAAGTATGACCAGTTTTACTTCATGGGATGAATAGGTTGTGATTGGGAAATAAAATAAATGATTACTTCAGTGTGGTTCGCTAATCCCGACTAGTTTGAATTGATATTCAAAAGAAGATTAAAAGAATAAATTTAAAGAATTTATCTTTGATAAAATTAATGGGAACCTTTCCCAAAGTATAAGAATATTGGAATAAAAGAATGTTCTGAATTGGAATGAGGCGTATGTAGTGTTTGTGTAACACTTGTTTGTTATATACGCGAGTTATTCAAAAAGACCGGGTTTATCCCATTTTGAATAACTGATTCGTCGATGTGTCGAGAATGAAGACGGTGGTCGAAGACCGGAGGTCTTCACATTGTTTGGATAATTACTGATGATCTTGATTGGGATGTACACCCAAGAGGAGGGAATCAGTTGGTGATCGTCCAGACGTACTTGGAGATCGATGGGTATGTGAGGTACAAGTTGCCTCCGGTTTCGTTCAGACCCAGAACGTACTTGTAAATGGACTATATGTCGGACATTGGATTTTATTCTGTGAGATTGATTTCTATTAAATATATATCTGTTTGGCGGCGGAGAATTTATTCTCTTACTTAACGCCCTTCTCTGAGACGTACGAGCTCAGGGGTTATATATTGATCGATATCAATCGCATAGAGTGAATTGCCTGTGTGGCATGCCTAAGTGGCAAATGATCAAGGCTTTTGTTGAAAAGCAGAGTCTTGTGGTTGATGATCAAAGCACGGTCTGTGTGGAATAGCTTTGTGTAGCAGTGATTCGCGAGCCTCACACCCCGGTTGTGAACCAGAAACGGGAGAGAACCTCAGGGAGGGCATTCGTTTCCTTCTAGCTAGGGTGGTGTCAGTGACCTACCAGCCCTGACATTTATATTATTTTCACCTGTGTGGTTGTTGCTGTTGTGAGACGCCTCGGATATATCGATGACTGTGTGGAGCCGATGGAGTCATTTGGCTCATTGACGCCCCAAAGGGCAGGGAAACGCAGTGTTCAGGAATTTTAATCCACATCGGTGGACCGGCCCTGATGATCCAAGGGTCACTCGAGCTCTGATCCTAAGACACGGGCCAGAGCGTCTCGAATTCGGTGAGGATTATCTTTTGCCTCGGTTCACAGATGGAAATCCAACTTCCAATACGAGACTTTGCGGTTTTAATTGTAAACTTATATATGGCGACATAGTGGTATGGGGCACTTATGCCGTCTATGATTGATACTTATGATTGAAATTGTTTTTGACACTATACACTTATAGTAATAATAAAACATGAAATTTAGCGTATCAAGCATTCTTTGGCTATTATAAGGTAAAAACCCTATCCTCCGGCTTGCGTTGCATTATGTGATGGGACCTGGGTCTTCTAATAGCTTCATTGTTCTTTATTTAGCATTGCGCTGTTGTTTTATGCACTGGTATCCTTGGGAGAAAACCCATTCCTTGTTATACGGCGTGGTCCCTTGATTTACCTAACTTTAAAATAAAGATTAATAACTGTTTTAGTTCTCACACCAGTCACATGACTGACCTGGAGTTTATTGTTTCAACCTAAACTCTGGGTGCCCTTATTTTGACACCGGCATCTAGTAGTTTTGGGTTTGCAGATTTATATTCACAGGATCCTGATTTACAGCTGGAACGATACTCGGAAAGCTCTGTATCCGTGTATTACTTCTAGTTGTGTTTTGTATTATTTTCCGCTGCGATGTATTTAAATGTAATTTAAATCTCTAATATTTTCTGTGTAATATTTATTCATACTCTGTAATATCCTTGTATTATGATGGAATTGTTGTAATAAACAATGAATCATTCTTCTGTTTGCGTTCCAATTTGTCTTGTTCTCAAAACAATTAGGGGTTTCGAACGGTCTTGATCGGTTTAGCGATTGATTTGAATCGAGCGAAATTCCTTTTCGTTACATTTTCTAGGCACCAATCCTTAGCTACTCCATTCTTTTTAAAACATGGTTTGGCCTCCTTTCTTTTCATTACATTTTTCTTTCAAAAATTAAATGTGTTAAAACTTTATTTTCTTCTCCAAAACTTGTTTTCGTCAAACCATAAAAACATGTACAAAATAAAATGCAAAACAATTTTTTTTTTAAATCACAAAACTGGAGTAGACAAGGACGACTATCAGGCTTACATTGTTTCTAATTACAATGTTAATTTAACTACTCGTTGTATGGTGCAGACATCTATTCTATTCCTACAACTTATTTTGTCCACCCAACAAAATTTCTTTGTAAATCAATAATCAAAATTTATTGTTAACAGAATAGAGATTTTAAAACTTCTTTTACAAAACGCAACACTATCTTTTCAATCCTTTCATATATTATAATATGAAAACTAGCGAGCTATATATGCTCTATATTATGCACCTTTTAATGAGAAAATTCTTTTTTTTTAAAAAAAACCAAATATTCATTGTTTTACAAAATATACCCCACTTTACTTTTAAAACCCAACATGCACTAAATAATTTCTCAAACATCCAAAATTACCTTTTAAGATCAAAACTTGAAAATACTACAATATCTTTCTACCAAAATTTTTACAAATAAGTTCTTAAAAGTTAATCATTGGGCTAGACTCAAAGTGGGTCTTTCAACTCAACTACGCTTTCCTAGGCACTTTCCAAACCGATTCTCTCAACTATATATATTCCTAATCCATTTTCCACATTTTAACCTTTTTCTAATTTATAAGTTTCACTTCTAAACCCACTACTCTGAAATAATAACATTTCAGTTTTAATTCTTATGGGATACTTCCTTTCTCCAATACCAAATCATATTGTACACTTTCTAACCAAACCACCTAAGGGTCTTAAAATTTCTAGGTTCATTCCTTTAGTGTACAAAATAGCTATCCCAACTCTTTTCATACCTAGTGGGCTACTTTATGGATTTAGGTTTATATATATAATATATTTATATTTTAGAAAATACAAATATGTTCACTTATTATCTCTCTAGGAACACTAAACCGAAGCTCTGATACCAGATGTAACAGCCTGTACCTCCTTTCATGCAAGATATTGTCCCCAACTTAGCCACCGTATAGGTGTGGGGTTTTGTTCCTCAAAAGGCCTCGGCTAAGTTTCGAGATCCGCCAACACATGGTGTTGCCATTCAAGATGAGCCAACCTCCCTACTAACAGCGATATTGTCCCTTCTTTGTCAACTCTCAGGTGTAGGGTTTTCCATCACTAGGCCTCGGTGTTAGTAAGAGATGGGCTCTACTATATAATACGCACTTCACACAGGCTTCCACGATGTGGGACTTAGTGGTGTTACAACGGTGGTCCGCTCGGCATCAATCGTTAGCCCCGGGTTGGTGAGCTCCAAGTTTTTCCTCCTAATCAGCTCCAAGTGATGAAAGGAATAACCAGTAAGCTCGTTGGCCTGGAGATATGCAGCCTCCACGTGCATCCATATCTCCGCAGAGTCCCTAGCAGGAGGTGGACGGAGATCAGGAAGGACCGCCAACTCATTAAAGCAGGAGGTGGCCCCACACTAGGATGTATCACTTCCTAAAGTGGAAACCTTTCATAGCAAGCCGGACCCATGCACGCACATGACTCTATTGGTTTCCTACACTGTTGACACCACCCCTTCGTTTTGGATCTCTTACAATCAACCCAGTAAGCGTACCCCTACTCCGACCTAGTTCGGAGCACTCGTTTGATACCTATATGGGTTACTGACTGAAACGGGTCCCAAACACAAGATGGTACAAGCTCCCCCTAGGCTTGCATCCCCACTACTAGGATTTCAACAGGTTATGCCTAACAATCCAACATGTAAAACAGGTTAAGTTGTCGGGCCTATATATGTAAATATTACCCCATCGACACAAGATTTACTTAACACTCACTGATCCAAGCAAGTTTAATTAACAAAGTTGCATAACCCCAAAGTATAAAATAGGTTAAGTTTGTGGGCCTATATATAAAAATATTACCCAGCGCCACAAGATTTACTAAACCCACCCACTGTTTTAACCAAGTTTACACAACCCCTATTCAAGTTAACATGCTCATACAATCCATATGGATTCAACTAGGTTAATGATTCCAATTCGTTACCATGTCCATTTATGGTTATAATGGGTTAGACCTCTCACATTAGACCTGCATCTTGTAGATGTTGGACATGCCAGTTGGGTCCGGGAAAACTTCTTCCACAAGTTGGGCATAACCTTGTGTCTTAGCCCGTCTCGTATTTGTGCACTTAGACCCCTCACATTAGATTCAACATTTGCAGTTGCTGGATATGTCGGTCGGGTCCGGCCAGACTTCCACCACAAATGCAATCTAACCTCATGTCATAAGTGCCATTACAGTTTCTAATTACTGTAATCCTAGGCATTTTAATTATTAACCAATTAATTATACCTATTTCTTTATAGGTGTTCATGCCCATTTACCCAATTATATTCATAATGGATTATATGCCCAAATTTATGTCCATAAAGTTTATTCAAGTTATGCCAATTTCAATATTTTCCCCCATTTCCTAACTAATGCATTCGCATAAATTTAGCGACATGCGTAGGCTAGAAAGTAGCCTGGACATAAACAATGAAAAGGGAAAGGTGATGGGAAGATGACCATAGTGATTATTTTAACAGAAGTGACATAAACATGTAATTGGCATAGTGATAAGGTGGATATATAAACATAGATCTAGTGAGAATTTGATAATAAAAGTAGATCTAACATACTAAGGATCTCATAATAGGCACGAATAAGGGTTCATATGTCCAATTAATGACAGACCTAAATTAATCACCACATGATAGGTACAAGATGATTTAGATGGAGAAATAGATCTAAGCAAGGTTTTAACTGTCCAAATAATGATAGATCCAAATTAGCCACAATCATAGATAAAGTTTAAGATCCGCAAACGTGACATGATAAATTAACCACAAGTGAATTAGATCTATAAAGGTAGATCTAGCATGATAATATTTAAGATCCACAATTGTGACATGATAAATTAACCACAAGTGAATTAGATCTATAAAGGTAGATCTAGCATGATAATATTTAAGATCCACAATTGCGTTATGATAAATTAACCACAAGTGAATTAGATCTATAAAGGTGGATCTAGCATGATAATATTTAATATCCACAATTGTGACATGATAAATTAACCACACGCGAATTAGATCTATAAAGGTAGATCTAGCATGATAATATTTAAGATCCACAATTGTGACATGATAAATTAACCACAAGCAAATTATATCTATAAAGGTAGATCTAGCATGATAATATTTAAGATCCACATCATAGTTATGTCATAGATTCAAAAGTTCCAATAGATCTGATATGATAAAGATTTAGATCCAAGTCATAGAATATTGTAGATACACAAAATTATGATAGATCCAATATGATTTAATCACAGGCATATATCCAAATCACAGTCATATCACGTTTACTTTTAATCATTTAAGTTTAAAGTAACTACTCACAGTGTTTGGATTTTAGAAGATAGAAAAGAAATTGTTGGTGTTGAATCTCAGATCTATTCTTGAAACACTTGAATCTTTAAACTTGATTTGTAGAAGAAGAAAGGATTAGACTCAGTTCAGGCACTGACAGCATTTGTCCTCCATTGCTTTTAGTACGAGAAAACAGGAGATGTGAGGGTATATTTATAACTGCCAGCCTCCGGAATTTGAATGCCACCTCATCCCTAAGGGGAATCGGGCTACGGGTCGACACCCACTTGGGTCCGGATGCCCAAAAACTTACATGGACGCACTTTATAGGTGCGCCAATATAAAAATACCTTGGCGCACTAGTCAAGTGCGCTAGTTTATCCAGCTCTTTTTGCCAAACTTCTACCGTCCATAACTTCTTCACACGTTATCTGTTTTACGCAAACCAGGTGTCTATCTTGACCAGAATTTCGAGAAGGACGCAGTGACATAGTCCGTTTCCCTTAATTCTGAATATTAAATTAATTATTCTTTAATTTATCCTCTTTAGTGTAGTTAAAATATGGGGTGTTACATTCTCTCCTACTCAAAGGATTTCGTCCCCGAAATCTCCAAGTTAAGAAGAATGTATCCTACCATCCATCATCCATCTACTCATCCACCAATCACAGGCATCCATTGTCCTTAAAATTTTCTAATGCTTATATGAACATATGCAAAGGTGTGTGTATATGTCCCAACACTAATGCGAAAGATCAGGTAGTCCACTGATTCAGTTGACCTCCGTAATGTAATGTATTTTAGTGTCATGAATCCAACATGTATGCAAATAATCCTATTACAGCATGTAAGTTCTATATGTGTGCACAATCACTCGTCCAAATGCAACATCCATATGATGATACATCCATTTTCATCCATTAAAAGAAAGAAAAATGCACGCACATCCATATGCAGTATGAGAGTGATTGTGCCAATCTAGTGCCTAATGTGTGTATATATGCATCCACGGGAAACCACTTGCATCCACTTGCATTCATCAAACATAACATGTCTCAAACACATTTTGACAATCATGGGATTCCTACCTAAAGGTCGAAGATTCGATCGATAGGATATACTCAGATGATAGAAGCAAGTGCGAATAAAAGCTTTGGAAAAAGAAGTTGAGAACATAGTCCCAAAAAGGAAAGGGTATGAAGCATGATCTTTGTCTTCAGTCTCCCAAGTCTCATCCTCACTGTCTTCTCCCCAGTGCACTTTTATTAACCTAACCTTTCTGTTGCGTAGTTTCTTAACCTCTGATCCAAGTATACGGGTAAAAATTTGTCTAATTGTCGCATCCTATTCTACCTCTAATTCCTCACACATGCTCGACCCAACTACCTCTGTTGTATCGTGCTCGGCCCAACTTCCATAAATAAGAAATGAGGAAAAACATCATGAATATCCACACATATGCAAAGCAAGCTATACACCTTGGTTGCGAATACCACAGGAGCACCCCATTCAGATATGCTTCACCTAGTAAACCCTTTCTCAAGTAGCTCCCCTACTAGCTTGCTAAGCTCCCTCCTTTCTCGTGGATCCATGTGGCGCACGGATCATGTAACTGGCTTTGCATTGTCTACCAAATATATACGAAAATAGATCTCGCGCCTTGGAGATAAACCCCGAACCTCCTCAAAAACATATGGATACTCATGGACTACCACTACAGACCGTAGATCATCGATAGATGCAGCAAGAGATTCTAGGAAACTGAGCATGGCAGACCCTTTTGGGTCACAATAAATCTCGAGGGTCCTCCTATGGCAAATCAAAAGTCTAACGACCCTCCTCTCACAATCGAGAATGGCATTGTACGTGGTTAGCCAATCCATAGCCCATAAAACCGAGCACATACGCGTCGCACTCGAACTCGATGCCCAATATAGATATTCTCAAACCCCGACAAATCATGGATAAATGTGTCGAACCACCAATGGGGTTTGAGACAACAACGGGATCCACTACCATACTAGTATTTAAGTGCATAGATTCGACCACAGAACTAGATATGAATGAATGCGAAGCACTAGAATCAAAAAGAGTTCTTATAGGATGATTGGAAAGAGAAATCAAACCTTCCACAGAAACTTTCCTACCTTGATCTGGAGCACTAATCGCGAGAGCATGCACTTGCCCTCCAGAAGCTCCTACCCTTTGACCTTGTCCTTGTTTCTTCGGGAAATCCTTAATAAGATGCCCGACCTCTACAACAATGGAAACAAGCATTATTCCTTCTTCTGCAATCTTTGCTTACATGACCCACGTGTCCACAATTAAAACATTTGCTCTTGTCTCGAGCTTTGTCATTTTTTCCTCCCTTCTTTTGTGTTTCCTCAACCCTAGCATATTTCTTTTCGGCTTTATCTTCCTCATGCATTAATGCCATATCAATGAGTCTTTCAAAAGTAGCTCCCATTAGAATATGGGACATAGCTAACCTATGAAGGGGTTCATTTAGTCTTTTAACAAATCGCAAGGCCTTCTTATGCGGAGTGTCTACTAGTTCCAAACTTAATCTAGCTAGCTGGTTGAATTTGTTCACATATTCTTTAATAGTCATGTCTCCTTATTTGAATGCCAAGAACATCTCCATTTGCATGCTTTTCTCAGCTTGAAAAAAAACTTCATTTCAAACCTCTGTCTAAAGTCATCCCAAGTTTCCACCGGACGCCCCGCTTGGGTTACTTCCCACCATAATGAAGCTTCATCCTTCAGTAGCCAGGAAGCCAACTAAATCTTCCTTCGATCTTCCACTTCAAAGATTACAAACAAATCCTCAGTCTCCTTGAGCCAATTCCTTGCCTCTACGAATGTTTCGGTTCCACGGAATGGCTTGCCTCCCATGGCACAGAAATCTTTGCAGATCTTAGCGAAATTTTCTGCTTTTGGAGGAGGAAGAACAACGGGTGCTGCTGGGGGAGGAATGTTTCCTTGGCCTTCAACAGGCGTTGTGGCCTCCGAATACCTACGGAACCAGCCTGGTATCGTAACGTCCTTTGGGATATTAGGTTCCCTAGACATGCTAAAAAGAAAAGGAAAGAGATTTAGACAAAGGATCAAGGATATTACATATGGATTTAGGGAATATGTTTTTCAAAACAGACTTTTCTTTTCGAAAAATGCTTTCTTTTAAAACCTTTTTGAAAATAATTTTCAAATTCTTTTATCTAATCTAGTAACCTTCAGCTCTGATACTAAGCGTGACACCCCACGTCCGTTAATGTCACTCACTAAGGGAATGCATTAAGTTTCATGAAGCGTTATAGGTAAAAAGTTTTGTGAAGCGTTATAGGTAAACAGAAATAGAAATATTACAAGACAGATATAAAGGCAACAACAGAATTTAAATTTTTATTTCAAACATAAACCATAACATCATGGTTCAAAATACCATAAGTCTGAAACTACATAAAACCCATTACAATAATATAACTTCTGTCTTGTACCATCAGAGTACATAAATACTCAAAAAGCATAATTCCCCAAAGATACAAAGCCATAGTGGAGATAAGAACTTGAGCCATACTTCGAAATCAGCTCCTAGAAAGATGATAACCGAGTCCTGACTAAGCCTGAGTATTCACACCCTGAAAAACTAAAGGGGAAACGGAAGAAAGAAGTAGAAACAAAAAGGGTTAGACATAAAGTCTGGCGAGTCCAGTTACTTTTAGCAAGTAAATAAGTAAGAGTATCATGACAGGCATACAAAGTGGACAAGAGAGATATCATCCTAATAGGTAAGTGTGACAAGGTAAACATGATAGAGTGTATTACGCCTCTCTAGTGATTTGTCTACACTACTACTAGTATATCCAGAATGAGATGATCCCCAACATGAATGAAATGGTAGGCTTAGGCATACTTCTGGTGAGAGGTTTCAACCCCATACAATCCACAGGCAGCCCCGATAACGGACTCCTAAACTTACCAGAGTCTAGATGTACCCTAACTACTACCCTAATCGATCGGCTCCATACTCCGTAGATACCCTGTGCTAGCCCCACAGTAGGATGTATCACTTCCTAAAGTGGCAACCCTTCATTTTCAAGATGTGCACAACCATATCTACTGATGTCATAGCGTCTTAATTCCTATAGCAAGCCGGACCCATGCACGCACATGACTCTGTTAGTTTCCTACGCTGTTGACACCGCCTATAATGACCCGAAAATCCCTTTATGGGAAATTGCCGAATACACTAACTTTGGGCATACAACACATCAAAACAATTAACATAAGATTTTATAAACATTATAATAATGTTACATCAAAGTACAAAATATCAGAGTACATCGAAAAAATAATACAGCGGAAGATTAATTTACAATAAACTTAACACAATGTAGCGGAAACAAATAACTAAAACAATGGAAGGCTATCAGTGCTCTGGACACAGCTTTAATCTTCGATCCAGAATCCTGCTCAATATATCTGCAAAATTAGCTACTCGACTGCCCTTGTGGAAAAGATGGCACCCGAGTTTGCAAAGTGAAATAAACTACGAGTCAGTCATGGGACTGGTATGAGAAATCTTACTAAACCTATATAATACTAAGGCTAATCACAGGACCACGCCGCTAACATGGAACGGGTTTACTCCATTGGATTGCCAGTGCATAAAATAAAGTAAATCGTTAAACAACACAATGCTTTTTAGAAAAATGAAACCATTATAAGACCCAAGTCCCATCACACAATGCAACACAAACCGAAGGATAGAATTTTACCTTATAATGGTCAAAAATGCTTGATACGATAAAACGGGTTTGATATTACTATTAGTGTATATATGTTGCAAAAACAATTCAATCATAATATATCAATCATAGAATGCATAACTACCATATACTATGTCACCATATATAGGTTTACAATCAAAACCGTATGGGTCGTATTGGAAGTTGGATTTCCATCATGAACCAAGGCAAGCGATCGTCCTTACCGAATTCGAGACTCTCTAGCCCGAGTTTCAGGATACAACCGCAACTGCACCTAGGAGCGCCAGGCCGATCCACAAATATGTTAGTTGATTAGTAGTGCCTGAACAATACGTCTCCCCGCCCTATGGGGCATAAAATAGAGCCACTAGGGACTCAAATCCGAAGTACCTCGCTTTCCATCATCCACATAAGTAAAAATATATAGGCTTGCAAAACCCAAACACCAGATCTAGCTAGAAAGAAACGCATGTTCTCCCTGGGGTCCTTCTCCCATTTCTGGTTCATACTAGGGTGTGAGGCTCGCGAAGTAACGCTACACAAAGCTATGCTAAATAAATCTGTGCTTTGATCATCAACCACAAGACTTTGCTTTTCAACAAAAGCCTTGATCATTTGCATCTTATCATGCCACATTGTCAATCCATACCATACCATTGATTTCTGCCAATATATAACCTTTAAGCTCGTACGTCTCAGAGAAGGGTGTTAAGCAAGAGAATAAATTCTCCGCCACTAAACAGATATATATTTAGTAGAGATCAATGAATACAACATCAGACATACCATCCATTTACAAGTTCGTTTGGGGTCTGAACGAAACCGAAGGCACCTTATTCCTCGTCTCATATGTCCAATGCAGGAGAGAGGTTCTCGCATATCCATCAATCTCCAAGTACGTCTGGACGATCACCACTTATTACCTTGTCTTAGGATGCCTCACAATCAAGACATCAGTAATCATCCAAACGATGTGAAGACTTCCAGTCTCCAACCACCGTGTTCATCTTCGACTTTAAATAGTCGTAGTAATTATTCAGAATGGGTTAAACTCAGTCTTTCTGAATAACTCTCGTTTTTTATAATCAATAAACAAGTGATATAAAACACATTATACGCCTCATTCCAACTCAGAATATTCTTTTAATAAAATATTCATATTATTAGGGAAAGGTACTCATTAATTTATCAAAGATAAATCCTTTAATCTTCTTTTTAAAGATTCATTAAAACTCCAATTTAGTTATAATATATAAAAATCATTACTTTATGATTATTCAACTTTAAGAAATTAACCTTGTCTTTGACTGGGTTAAAGAACCAATGTCATTTAAAACACAGTTCACGATAAACCCAAAATCATCTTCCATTATATCTGAAATTTTCACAGAAATCAAATCAATATATAATCGATATAAATTTCCGTATCAGACTAATAATATAAATGGAATAATGGCAAAGCCTTTTAAATTCCATATATATATTAACGGTCTTCTTTTACAGAAGCTTATCTCGATTATTATTAAATCGAATTCCATTCAATTCCAATCTAATATATAATATTGGAAAACTTTACTTTGGAAAATTCCCATTAAATCTTAATAAAAAGATTTATAAATTCCAATTTATATTTTCATTGTTAATCAGGTTGAAGAACAGATGTCGTTTAAAACACTGTTCACAATAAACCCAATTCTCATTACATTTTATTCAAATTACTAAATATAATTGTAAACTCTAATAATCTTAATTAAAAGATTTATTCATTTCGATAAAAATATATTTTTATCTTTTCAAATATGGAATTTTTCATCCAAAAATCTTTTCAAATCATTTATTATGATTTTACATAATTTTTTCCATATTTTTAATAATTTTATTAAGGCCTGTACAGTCGGTTTCTAATAACGACCACCGAACTACACCCATAGCGACCTTTTTCAAATTTTATTTGGACATAATTCCAAATCCAACCATTAGATTTCAAAACTCTTATATTCATTGGAAAGCTCTTTTCGATACGAACCCAACGGTTTTGGTTTTAGAGAATCCGATGGTCGAATCTCCCGTTACATCAATTTGAAGTTAATGGCCGAAATTCGCCTACGGCCACTGCGCGACGCGTTCTATTCAGGCCAATATATATATATATATATATATATATATATATATATATATTCTATCATCGGTTTCCTTTCAAAAACGTATTTTATAAAATATTTATAAATTCATTTTAAAATGATTTTAATTTCATTTTCAATTTTAAATCAAAATTGAATATTCTATATCGTTATCATATTAAAACGATAAATTATTTCAAAATATTAGATTTTGAAATCACTAATTTTCGATATTCACTATAAAATGAATAAAATTGATCGATAAACCCATTCGGGTTAAAATGGCGTTTGCTACTTAACTCGGCCTCACATTTCAATATTTTTATGTTTGCCCAAAGAGGGACATAAAAATAATAATTTTATTCTTCACTGAATATTATTTTAAAATATTCGTTATTTTAAAATACTCGTTATTTTAAAAGATTCTTTATTTTAAAATATTCTCTATATCAAAAGATATTTTGAATCGGAATGCGACTCAATCAATTGTCATATAATCTTAGTTATATGGATTTCATACATCGCATGTCTATAACAATAAGGATAAGTAATCAATAAACAATCCATTCACATATAGAGTGAAATTTATAATTGTGTGAGCATTAAAATAAATAAATAATGCTCATCACAGACTGTCAATCCATCGATTGACATATCACTAAATATTGGAACTAGTGTATGTCAAATATCATCCCAATACCCGTGTGGGGTTTTCAAACAACAACACTTTACATAAATAAATCATTGATTAATAAATTCAACCAATTATAGTTCGGTTTTAATTATTTCTAAGATCACTAACATAATAATGTTAATATTAAACGAATGTACATTTTTCTACTTCTCTAACATGTTAATGTTAATGTTAAACAAATGTACATTTTCTACTTCTATAACATGTAAATGTTAATACTAAACAAATGTGCATTTTCTACTGTTAAACATTTTTATTATGTTAAAACATTTTATCAAACTTCATTCCTTTTTAATGATTCATCCTTTTACATTAAAATGTAATTTTTAATGTGAAAAAATTTTCATTTCATATAATGGTCATTTTTAATCTTTTCTAATATACAATAAAAATGTAAATTTTTATTGTTAACAATTTTTATTTCAATTAATGAACATTTTAACAAGTTCTATTTATACAATAAAAATGTGATTTTTATTGTTTGACCAATTTAATTCAAACATGAACATTTTCAAATTATATATATATATATGCGATAAAAATGAGATTTTTATTGTTTAACCAATTCCAACAATTCATGTATAAATAAAAGAATATTTCATCGTCTCCATATTTTCTAGCTTTCATATGCATAAATAAAAAGAATATTTTATTTATGCAAATAAAAAGAATATTTTATTGTTAACCTATTTTCATTTCAAATAATTAATCTTATTTAATGATTCATTTACATTTATAATGTAAATTTTAATGTAAAAACATTTTTCATCAAGCAATGGATATTTTTATTTTGTTGTCAATTCTATTTCAACAAAAACAAATAAAAGTGATATTTTTTTTGGTGATAATTCAACAAAACAAATAAAAGTGGTATTTTTGTTTTGTTGACCATTCTACTTCAACAAAAACAAATAAAAGTGATATTTTTGTTTTGGTGACAATTCTAATTCAACAAAACAAATAAAACTGATAATTTTGTTTTGGTGACAATTCTAATTCAACAAAACAAATAAAAACGATAATTTTGTTTTGGTGACAATTCTAATTCAACAAAACAAATAAAAGTGGTATTTTTGTTTTTTTGACAATTCTAATTCAACAAAACAAATAAAAATGATAATTTTGTTTTGTTGGAAATTCCTACTCTTAAAATGTAACACAAAAATTGATATTTTTATGTGTTTACAAATTTTACATTAACATGACAAATAAAAAGAAAGATTTTTATATGCATAGCATGTTCAATGTTTCTAATAACAAAATAAAAGGAATATTTTAACTTCATACCATGTTCTATGTTCTAAATGACGAAACAAAAAGAGAAATTATTTACATAACACTTTCTATGTTACATTTGTATAAATAAAAGTGAGGATTTTATTTACACAACAAATTCCTATTATTAACGTATACAATAAAAGAATATTTTTATTGAACGTATAATCCTAACAATTTCATGATTATATATACAATAAAAGAAATATTTTTATTGTTCGACCAATTCTGAAAATTCCAATTAGATCCAACGGATCGCTACAAAACAATATCAATCAATTCATATTACATACAACACACAATCAAATCTTGACAGCGTATATAAAATTTTCAATGAAATAGTAATTAATTTTCTAAAATAAAAGAAATCTCACCTTGATCTGTTAATAACAATGGTTTTATTAAAATTAAACTATCATTTAATTTTGTCAAAAATTCTGATTGATTCCTTTTCTTTCCAAGTTTGCTCCTTCGCCTAGATCTCGATTTTATGATTCCAACGGATCCGGAATTGTTCGATTTCGTTTCTGTATGACAAAGTTATGATCATTTATAGATTTGATTACAGTTAAGGAATAATTAAATAATTAATTACTTGGTTAATTACATCATTTATCCCCTTAATCACTTTTCCCTTTCGTTCTCATATGGAAGCCGAGAACCCAAACATCGCCACAAAAGTTCACCCACGCCGTTCGCCTCAGGTCGTCGGACCGCCATCGGTCAGCACCACGAGGAGTGCCTCGATCTCCTCTCTCCATGCCGGAAACCCCATGCAACTCGCGCCCTCCACCTGCCTTAAAACCCACGCCAAAGCCATCATGTTCCAGTCACGATTTCACCCAAATTACAACATGGAATTCGATCTCATCCGTATGATTTGACAGAGCAGAAGAAGTATTTCGATTTTGGCTTTGGATTGAGTGATTAATTCGAATTGGATTGGAAGATTATAAGGATTAAAATCCTGAGAAAATCGACCATTGGTTTAATAGGAACAGCGGCAGTTACTGTTTGTGAATTAGGGTTTTCGTTTTCTGATATTTATAATATTTTAATCATTAAACTCTCTAATTTTCTAAAAAAACCCGTTAATTCTCCCTAACTCCAAATCCAACCCACCGAGTGTTGCCCCTAACCAAATACCCCTATTCCGGACACAATGAGATATGTCCCGAAAGCCAATTCCATCGCTTCGATTAGTTTTTATTAAAATTAAAATATAAATCAGTGTATATTTAATTTAAACGTACATTTTAATTTACCGGGGCCACATACTAATTCTAAAAATTGCAGAAAAAATATATCTAACTATGTTTTGACGATATGGTCCTAACAGAATTAATTTCGTTGAATTTGAAGACCATTTGAAAAATGGCCATTTTCAAGTCGATTAAATTGGACTGAAATTGACAAAACACATTTTCTTTTTCCACGCTCACATATTAATTCCAAAAATTATGAAAATTCGAATCTAGCAATAATTTGACATTCCTGATTCAACCAAAGTGGTTTCGTCGAAAACGAAGGTCGTTTGTAAAATGGCTATATTTTATATTAATATATATATATATATATATTCCATATCGACTATTCTAAATATTTAACTGACCATAACTTTTTATTCCCGCTATGAAATTTCAATTTTTAGATCCGTTGGAAAGATATTTTTAAAAAGACTTAAATATTTCTAGTTTTACTAAAATCCGATTTATTTTGCATCCTGTACACTCATTCAAAGTTCAAATTCAAATTTTCAAACTATCGCGCTATTTCCAACTCCTTTTAAAACTAAAATAAATATATTCGTTCTAACTTCGATTTAAATAAATTTTTCTTCGTTATTATTTAAAATAAATTATTTTAAATTTTCAAAATACATTAAAATTGTTAAAATAAAACTTTTAAATTGGTTCCAAAATTCTGGGTTGTTACAATCTCCCCCACTTAAAATCTTTTCGTCCTAAAAAAGGAACGGAGCTGAAAGTTGTTTAACTAACTAACTCAACTTTCACTCTTTTACTGGTTTCAATAATTCTATTAGTTGAACTAATAATCTCACAACATAACCATCAATTAATTAGTTGTTTAGCTTTAAAAATATATAAAAAAAATTATATATTCAAAAATCATATTTTTCTAAGATCGGATTATATATAATCACAAATACGTTAATTATGAACTTGTCACTCTCAACTCATTCTAGAGCATTACTAACCCCACCTCTAATGAGTTTTCTCATTCTAGGACACTACTGATCCTATCTCTAATGAGTATTCTTTTATAGGATATTACTAATCCTACCTCTGATGAGTCTTTTGTTCAATTCTAACAAGTTGTACCCCAAAGATTTGAGCTAACCAAAGCTCTCATACCACATGTAATGACCCGAAAATCCCCTCACGGGAAATCGTCGGATTCACTAACTTTGGGCATAAAACACATCAGAACAAATAACCGAAGACTTTTATAAACATTATAATAATGTTACATCAGAGTACAGAATATCAGAGTACATCGAAAAAATAATACAACAGAAGATTAATTTACAATAAACTTAACAAATGCAGCGAAAACAAATAACTAACACAGCGAAAGGCTATCAGTGCTCTGGACATAGCTTTAAGCTTCGATCCAGAATCCTGCTCAATATATCTGCAAAATTAGCTACTCGACTGCCCGTGTGGAAAAGAGGGCACCCGAGTTTGCAAAGTGAAACAAACTATGAGTCAGTCATGGGACTGGTATGAGAAATCTTACTAAACCTATCTAATACTAAGACTAATCACAGGACCACACCGCTAACGCAGAACGGGTTTACTCCATTGGATTGTCAGTGCATAAAATAAAGTAAATCATTAAACAATGCAATGTTTTTAGAAAAATGAAACCATTATAAGACTCAAGTCCCATCACGCAATGCAACGCAAACCAGAGGATAGAGTTTTACCTTATAATGGTCAAAAATGCTTGATACGATAGAACGGGTTTCATATTACTATTAGTATATATATGTTGTGAAAACAATTCAATCATAATATATCAATCATAGAATGCATAGCTACCATATACTATGTCGCCATATATAGGTTTACAATCAAAACCGTATGGGTCGTATTGGAAGTTGGATTTCCATCATGAACCAAGGCAAGGGATCGTCCTTGCCGAATTCGAGACTCTCTAGCCTGAGTCTCAGGATACAATTGCAATTGCACCAAGGAGCGCCAGAGCCGGTCCACAAATATGTTAGTGGATTAGTTATGTCTGAACAATACGTCTCCCCGTCCTATGGGGCGTAAAATAGAGCCACTAGAGACTCAAATCTGAGGTACCTTGCTTTCCATCATCCACATAAGTAAAAATATTTGGGCTTGTAAAACCCATACACCATTTCTAGCTAGAAAGAAACGCATGTTCTCCCTGGGGTCCTTCTCCCTTTTCTGGTTCATACCGGGGTGTGAGGCTCGCGAAGTAACACTACACAAAGCTATGCTAAATAAAGTTGTGCTTTGATCATCAACCACAAGGCTCTGCTTTTCGACAAAAGCCTGGATCAATTGCATCTTAGCATGCCACATTGTCAATCCATACCATACCATTGATTTCTGCCAATATATAACCTCTAAGCTCATACGTCTCAGAGAAGGGTGTTAAGCAAGAGAATAAATTCTCCACCACCAAACAGATATATATTTAGCAGAGATCAATGAATACAACATAAAGGATTACAACATCAGACATACCATCCATTTACAAGTACGTTCTGGGTCTAAAAGAAACCGGAGGCACCTTATTCCTCGTCCCATATGTCCAATATAGGAGAGAGGTTCTCGCATATCCATCGATCTCAAAGTATGTTTGGACGATCACCACTTATTACCTTGTCTTGGGATGCCTCCCAATCAAGACATCAGTAATCATCCAAACGATGTGAAGACTTCCGGTCTTCAACCACCGTCTTCATCTTCGACTTTTAATCGTTGTAGTAATTATTCAGAATGGGTTAAACCTGGTCTTTCCGAATAACTCGCGTATTTTATAATCAGTAAACAAGTGATATAAAACACATTATATGCCTCATTCAAACTCAGAATATTCTTTTAATAAAATATTCACATTATTAGGGAAAGGTTCTCATTAATTTTATCAAAGATAAATCCTTTAATCTTCTTTTTAAAGATTCATTAAAATTCCAGTTTAGTTTTAATATATGAAAATCATTACTTTATGATTATTCAACTTTAAGAAATTAACCTTGTCTTTGACTTGGTTAAAGAACCAATGTCCTTTAAAACACAGTTCACGATAAACCAAAAATCATCTTCCATTAAATATGGAATTTTCACAGAAATCAAATCAATATATAATCGATATAAATTTCCATATTAGACTAATAATATAAATGGAATAACGGCAAAGCCTTTTAAATTCCATATATAATAATGGTCTTCTTTTACAGAAGCTCATCTCGATTATTATTAAATCGAATTACATTCAATTCCTATCTAATATATAAAATTAGAAAACATTACTTTGGAAAATTCCCATTAAATATTAATAAAAAGATTTATAAATTCCAAATTATATTTTCACTGTTAATCGGGTTGAAGAACAGATGTCGTTTAAAACACCATTCACAATAAACCCAATTCACAATTCATTTTATTCCAATTACTAAATATAATTGGAAACTTTAATAATCTTAATTAAAAGATTTATTCTTTTCATACGGGGTTTAAGAACAGTGTTATTAAAGACACCATTCACGACAAACCCAAAAATTCAATTTATTTTATTTAATTCCAATTTAATATTAATTAATTGGAAGACTTCATTAAATCTTAATTTAAAGATTTATTCTAGTTAATAACTAATTCATTTTGACAAAAATATATTTCTAAATATTAGATTTTGAAATCGCTACTTTTCGATATTCATTCTAAAATGAATAAAATTGATTGATAAACCCGTTCGGGTTAAAATGGCGTTTGCTACATACCTCGACTTCACATTTCAATATTTTTATGTCTGCCCAAAAAGGGACGTAAAAATAATAATTTTATTCTTCAATAAATATTATTTTAAAATATTCATTATTTTAAAATATTCTTTAATTTAAAAGATTCTTTATTTTAAAAAATTCTTTATACCAAAAGATATTCTAAATCGGAATGCGACTCAATCAATTACCATATAATCTCAGTTATATAGATTTCATACATCGCATGTCTATAACAATAATGATAAGTAATCAATAAATAATCCATTCAAATCCAGAGTGAAATTTATAATTGTGTAAGCATTAAAATAAATAAATAACGCTCATCACAGACTGTCAATCCATCGATTGACATATAACTAAATATTGGGACTAGTGTATGTCAAATATCATCCCAATACCCGTATGGGGTTTTCAAACAACAACAGTTTACATAAATAAATCATTGGTTAATAAATTCAACCAATTATATTTCGGTTTGAATTATTTCTAATATCGCTAACATAATAATGTTAATATTAAACGAATGTACATTTTTCTACTTCTCTAACATGTTAATGTAAATACTAAACAAATGTACATTTTCTACTTCTATAACATGTAAATGTTAATATTAAACAAATGTGCATTTTCTACTGTTAAACATTTTTGTTATGTTAAAACATTTTATCAAACTTGAATCCTTTTTAATGATTCATCCTTTTACATTAAAAATGTAATTTTTAATGTGAACAAATTTTCATTTCATATAATGATCATTTTTAATCTATTCTAATATACAATAAAAATGTAAATTTATATTGTTAACAATTTTTATTTCAAATAATGATCATTTTGACAAGTCCTATTTATACAATAAAAATGTGATTTTTATTATTTAACCAATTTTATTCAAACATGAACATTTTCATATTTAATATATATACAATAAAAATGATATTTTTATTGTTTAACCAATTCCAACAATTCATGTATACAATAAAAGAATATTTTATCGTCTACATATTTTCTACCTTTCATATGCATAAATAAAAAGAATAATTTATTTATACAAATAAAAAGAATATTTTATTGTTAACATATTTTCATTTCAAATAATTAATCTTATTTAATGAATCATTTACATTAAAAATGTAATTTAATGTAAAAAACATTTTTCATCAAGCAATGGATATTTTTATTTTGTTGACAATTCTATTTCAACAAAAACAAATAAAAGTGATATTTTTGTTTTGGTGACAATTCTAGTTCAACAAAACAAATAAAAGTGGTATTTTTGTTTTGTTGACCATTCTACTTCAACAAAAACAAATAAAAGTGATATTTTTGTTTTGGTGACAATTCTAATTCAACATAACAAATAAAAATGATAATTTTGTTTTGGTGACAATTCTAATTCAACAAAACAAATAAAAGTGGTATTTTTGTTTTGCTGACAATTCTAATTCAACGAAACAAATAAAAATGATAATTTTGTTTGTTGGCAATTCCTACTCTTAACATGTAACACAAAAATGATATTTTTATGTGTTTACAAATTTTACATTAACATGACAAATAAAAAGAAAGATTTTTATATGTATAACATGTTCAATGTTTCTAAAAACAAAATAAAAGGAATATTTTAACTTCATACCATGTTCTATGTTCTAAATGACGAAACAAAAAGAGAAATTATTTACATAACACTTTCTATGTTACATTTGTATAAATAAAAGTGAGGAATTTATTTACACAACAAATTCCTATTATTAACGTATACAATAAAAGAATATTTTTATTGAACGTATAATCCTAACAATTTCATGATTATATATACAATAAAAGAAATATTTTTACTGTTCGACCAATTCTAAAAATTCCAATTAGATCCAACGGATCGCTAGAAAACAATATCAATCAATTCATATTACATACAACACACAATCAAATCTTGACAGCGTATATAAAATTTTCAATGAAATAATAATTAATTTTAATTCTAAAAAAAATCTCACCTTGATCGGTTAATAACGATGGTTTTAATAAAATTAAACCATCGTTTAATTCTATCAAAAATTTTGATTGATTCCTTTTCTGTCCAAGTATGCTTCATTGCCTAGATCTCGATTTAACAATTCCAACGGATCCAGAATCGTTCGATTTCTTTTCTGTATGACAAAGTTATGATCATTTATAGATTTGATTACAATTAAGGAATAATTAAATAATTCATTACTTGGTTAATTACATCATTTATCCCCTTAATCACGTTTCCCTTTCATTCTCATATGGAAACCGGGAACCCAAACATCGCCACAAAAGTTCACCAACGCCGTTCGCCTCAGGTCGTCGGACCGCCATCGGTCAGCTCCACGAGGAGCGCCTCGATCTCCTCTCTCCATGTCGGAAACCCCACGCAACTCGCACCCTCCACCTGCCTTAAAACCCGCGCCAAAGCCGTCATGTTCCAGTCACGATTTCACCCAAATTACAACATGGAGTTCGATCTCATCCGTATGATTTGATAGAGCAGAAGAAGTATTTCGATTTTGGCTCTGGATTGAGGGATTAATTCAAATTGGGTTGGAAGATTATAAGGATTAAAATCCTGAGAAAATCGGCCATTTGTTTAATAGGAACGGCGGCGGCTACTGTTTGTGAATTAGGGTTTTCATTTTCTGATATTTATAATATTTTAATCATTAAATTATCTAATTTTCTAAAAAAACGCGTTAATTCTCCCTAACTCCAAATCCAACCCAACGAATGTTGCCCCTAACCAAATACCTCTATTCCGGACACAATAGGATATGCCCCGAAAGCCAATTCCATCGTTTTGATCAGTTTTTATTAAAGTTAAAATATAAATTAATGTATATTTAATTTAAACGTACATTTTAATTTACCGGGGCCACATACTAAATCTAAAAATTACAGAAAAATTATATCTAACTATGTTTTGACGATATGGTCCTAACAAAATTAATTTCATCAAATTTGAAGACCGTTTGAAAAATGGCCATTTTCAAGTCGATTAAATTTGGCTGAAATTGAAAAAACACATTTTATTTTGCCATGCTCACATACTAATTCCAAAAATTATGAAAATTGGAATCTAGCAATAGTTTGACATTTCTGATTCAAACAAAGTGGTTTCGACGAAAACGAAAGTCGTTTATAAAATGGCTATATATTATATTAAAATATATATAAAAATTCCATAGCGACTATTCTAAATATTTAACTGACCATAACATTTTATTTCCGCCATGAAATTTCAATTTTTTAAATCCATTGGAAAGATATTTTTAAACAGATTTAAATATTTCTTGTTTTACTAAAATCCAATTTATTTTGCACCCTGTACACTCAGTCAAAGTTCAAATTCAAAATTTCAAACTACCGCGCTATTTCTAACTCCTTTTAAAATTAAAATAAATATACTCGTTCTAACTTCGAATTAAATAAATTTTTCATCGTTATTATTTAGAATCAATTATTTTAAATTTTCAAAATTCATTAAAATTGTTAAAATAAAAATTTTAAGTTGGTTCCAAAATTCCGGGTTGTTACACCGCCCCTTCATTTTGGATCTCTTACAATCAGCCCAGTAAGCGTTCCCCTACTCTGACCTAGTTCGGAGTACTCGTTTGACACCTAGATAGGTTACTGACTTAAACGGGTCCCACACACTAGATGATACAAGCTCCCCCTAGGCTTGCATCCCCACTACTAGGATTTCAACTGGTTATGACTAACAGTCCAACATGTAAAACAGGTTAAGTTGTCGGGCCTATATATGTAAATATTACCCCACCGCCACAAGATTTACTTAACACTCACTGATCCAAGCAAGTTTACTTAATAAAGTTGCATAACCCCAATGTATGTAATGGGTTAAGTTTGTGGGCCTATATATATATATATTACCCACCGCCACAAGATTTACTTTACCCACACACTGTTTCAACCAAGTTTACTTAACCCCTATTCAAGTTAACATGTTTATAAAATCCCTATGGACTCAATTAGGTTAAGTATTCCAATTCGTTACCATGTCCATTTATGGTTATAATGGACTAGACCTCCCACATTAGGCCTGCAACTTGTGGATGCTGGACATGTCGGTCGGGTCTAGATGAAGAAATAGATTTAAGCAAGGTTTTAACTATCCAAATAATGACAGATCCAAATTAGCCACAATCATAGATAAAGTTTAAGATCCACAATTGTGACATGATAAATTAACCACAAGCTAATTAGATCTATAAAGGTAGACCTAGCATGATAATATTTAAGATCCACAATTGTGACCTGATAAATTAACCCCAAGCGAATTAGATCTATAAAGGTAAATCTAGCATGATAATATTAAAGATCCACAATTGTGACATGATAAATTAACCACAAGCGAATTAGATCTATAAAGGTAGATCTAGCATGATAATATTTATGATCCATAATTATGACATAATAAATTAACCACAAGCGAATTAGATCTATAAAGGTACATCTAGCATGATAATATTTAAGATCCACATCATAGTTATGTCATAGATTCAAAAGTCCCAATATATATGATATGATAAAGATTTAGATCCAAGTCATATAGCATTATAGATTCACAAATTATGATAGATCCAGTATGATTCAATCACAGGAATATATCAAAATCACAGTCATATCATGTTTACTTTTAATCATTTAAATATAAAAGTAACTAACTCGCAGTGTTTGGCTTTTAGAAGATAGAAAAGAATTTGTTGGTGTTGAATCTCAGATCTATTCTTGAAACACTTGTAAACTTGATTTGTAGAAGAAGAAAGGATTAGACTCAGTTCAGGCACTGACTGCATTTGGCCTCCATTGTTTTTAGTATGAGAAAACAAGAGATATGAGGGTATATATATGGACGACAGCCTCCAGAATTCGAATGCCACCTTAGCCTTAGGGGGAATTGGGCCACAGGTCGACACCCGCTTAGGTCTGGATGCCCAAAAACTTACATGGGCGCACTTTACAGGTGCGCCAATATAAAAATACCTGGGCGCACTTATCAAGTGCGCCAGTGTAAAAAATTACAACTTCGATTGGCTCCAAACTGGAAATCTAGCAATAACTAACTATATGTATTCCAATAAAATTTGTTTCGTCGAAAACGGAAGTCGTTTGAAAAACGGCTATTCTTATGGCTTATATAATATTGATAAAATATAAACTAATTACAAAACATTTAAATTAAATAATAATAAATTATTATTGTCGTATATATCCAATTAAAATAATATATCACTTCAAATATAAACAAATATGAAATTATAACTTAACATTAATATTTTCAAGTTAAATGATATCCAAATATATAGAAATTCTTTATTAAATTTACTAAATAAACATTATTATTTATAAACAATTTCCAAAACGACTATTTGAAATTTTGATTTGGACATAACTTACAATATATAAGATAAAATCTCGATTTTTCTTTTACATTAGAAAATTGTAATCAAATAGATTCAAATGTTTCTTGTTTCACAGAATTCCGATTAAAAGAGATTTTATACACTCAATTGAAGTTCAAAACTCAATATTACGAACTACTGCGACGTTTCAAGTTCGTTTTAAATATAAAAATAAATATAAACATTCAATCATCGTTTAATTAATGAATTCGATTTTAAAATCCATTAATATTCCAAATATAATTTATAAAACAAGTTTAAATATTTGAATTCGAATAGCCAAAAAATCCGGGTCGTTACACATAGTACTTAATAATTAGTTTTAAAAGGAAAGACGCATGAATACATTGCAAAATTTTATCGTTATCTTGTTTCAAGAGATATCAAAACTAACCAAAAGATAATACATTAAGTGTTTCTCATGGACTAACCACCCATCATATTGAAAATCCAACCTAGAACAAATAATTCTTATTTGGTATTAAAAATATTTAACCAAATATTTTTAGTTTATGCAGTGATTTTTCATCAGAATTCCTAATGGCTTACCATGTTCAAAGAAAAGATACTACCTGGGAAAACATCAATAATTCTTACCACGCGTAGAAAAAATAAATGATTACTTTTTTCCATAATAGATAGGTTCAAATATTAAACACAAAATATAAATTATGTTTCCTGTATTAAAATAGTAACTGTTCGCATTTAGTTATGTTTGTGTTTTAGTGTGTTAGTTTATATCAACTTTCATCAATAAAAAAAATCTAGGTCCAGCCGTGAGTATTTTGACTCTATATGTGTAGCAAATAGTAAAATATTGCATAAAAAATATACTTATTCACCTTACATTCTATTTACAGACAATTGCATAAACATTAACCCCAACCTAGTACAGGGAAACTAATCAACTGAACTTAATAAGGCAGCAAGTTGACAAAAAGTATCAAATGAAAAAGCATATTTCAATTGTACCAATGATTTACTTTTGACATCACAACTTAGAGTTCCATAAATTTATATCTAATATACAAAACCCTAAAGTTCTAATTGATGTACGAAATTTTAGTTATTGTGGCATTAGAATTGTACTAAATATTTTGATTCTTAAATAGAAAAACAAACATTTCTAGCGTCAAAGTTTTTCCTCGTAATTTTGAAAGTTCTTAATCTTCTAAACAAAATTAAAATTATATTATTGTGATAACCCCAACCTTCCGCAGTACGAAAGTAAGGAAAATCATTGGAATATAACACATAACAATAACAGTAGAACCGAAATAGAGAATTACAGCAGATAATGTTCATCAAATTACATTAGAAATAATACATCATCAGAGTTACACAGCATAATTGGATCATACTTAGCATAGAGTACAGTTTTCAGCTTAATATAAAATGTCTGCAGCGGAATAAAAACATAATATACTAAGTGAAGTCTCAACAGCAAAGCAGGAGTGATAATATCCATCTTCAGCTCCATAGCTATCCAGAATAAATCTACTAAACCTATATACAAGATTGCCCGTGTGGAAAAGAGGGCACCCGAGTTTGCAAAGTGAAACAAACTACGAGTCAGTCATGGGACTGGTATGAGAAATCTTATTTAACCTATTTACTAATAATAGGGCTAACCACAGGACCACGCCGCTAACGCGGAACGGGTTTACTCCATTGGATTGCTGGTGCATGAATAAAGTAAATCATTCAACAATACAATGCTTTTTATAAAAATGAAACCATTATAAGACTCAAGTCCTATCACACAATGCAACGCAAACCGGAGGATAGAGTTTTACCTTATAATGGTCAATAATGCTTGATACAAAAAAACGAATTTGATATTATTATTAATGTATATATGTTTTAAAAACATTTCAATCATAATATCAATCATAGACGGCATAGCTACCATATACTATGTCGCCATACTAGTTATACAATCAAAACCGCATGGGTCGTATTGGAAGTTGGATTTCCATCATGAACCAAGGCAAAAGATAGTCCTTACCGATTTTCAAGACACTCTAGCCCGTGCCTCGGGACTCAGACTCAGGTGAGCCCTTGGATCTTTAGGGCCGATCCACAAATATGTTAGTGGATTAGTTATGCCTGAACAATACGTTCCCCCACCCTTCGGGGCGTAAATAGAGCCGCTAGGGACTCAAGTAACCGAGGCGCCTCATTCCATCATTCACATAAGTAAAAATGTCAGGCCTTGTAAAAACCATGACACCACTTCTAGCTAAAAAGAAACGTATGTCCTCCCTGCAGTCCTTACCGCCGTTTCTGGCTCATACCCGGGTGTGAGGCTCACGAAGTAACGCTATACACAAAGCTATGCTATTTAAAGTTGTGCTTTGATCATTAACCACAAGGCCCTGCTTTTCAACAATAAGCCTTGATCAGTTGCATCTTGGCATGCCACACTGACAATTCACGCCATGCGACTGTTGTCTACCAATATATAACCTACGAGCTCATACTTCTCAGAGAGGGGTGTTAAGCAAGAGAATAAATTCTCCGCCACCCAACAGATATATATTAAATAGAAATCAATCAGCACAGAGTAAAATCCAATGTCAGACATACATCCATTTACAAGTCCGTTCTGGGTTTGAACGAAACCGGAGACACCGAGCATATCCGGACAATCAACAAGTACGTCCGAACAACTACCACTGTAACCCCTCCTGGGAGCTAACCGGTCCAAGGCATTAGTAGTCATCCATTCTATGTGAAGATCGTCGGTCTTCAATCACCGTCATCAAATCTTTGACTTCCAATTGCCGTATAATTATTTGAAATGAGATTTAACTCGGACTTTTCAAATAATTCTGGAATATATATAATTTTAAATCAATCTTTTCATTCCATATCGTTTATAATATTTTATAACGATTTATCTCTATTTTTATTTATTTAAAAATAGCCATTTTTAATTAAACGATGCTTCGGGTCATTTTACTAGTTTCATTCATTACATTAAAAAGATGAGATTTTTAATGTGGACATGTTTTATTTTAAACATGAGCTTGTTCTAGTGATTCATTCCATGCATTAAAATGTAATTTTGAATGCTAAAACACTTTTAACTAAGATTCGTCCTTTTTAATGAATCCTATTTACATAGAAATGTAATTTTACATGTTAACAAATTCCTATCAAAGTTTCATTCTTTTTAATGAATACTAACTACATCGAAATGTAATTTCACATGTTAAACCATTCTATCAAGGTTTTATTCTTTTTTATAATCCATTTACAAAAAGTGAAATTTTACATGTTAACAAGTTCTAAACAAAGTTATATTCTTTTATTGAATCATTTTCTAGTTTTCTACGTTACATTAAAATGAGGATTTTAATGTAAACATGTTTCCCTTTCCAAAATATGATCAATTTTTCTAGCTTCATTTCATGACACTAAAATATGATTTTAAATGTTAGCATGTTTTCATTTTAAAACATAAACAATTTCCTCATATTCTATAGTTACATTAAAAATAAAAAATTTAATGTTAAACATGTTTTATTTCAAAACATGAACACTTTCACATATCCTGTATTTACATTAAAATAATTTTTTTAATGTAAACATGTTTTACAATTTCAAAACATTAACAATTTTTATTTTATTCTTTACATTAAAGTATAGTTTTAATGCAACATGTCTTTCTCATTTTTAAAGATGAATAATCTTTCTATATTCTATCTTAACATTAAAAATGGGGTTTCAATGTAATCATGTTTTATTTAAAAAAAACATGAACAATTTTCATATATCCTAAATTTATATTAAAAATGGAATTTCCAAATGCAAATACATTTCGTATCAAAATGTATATTTTCTAATGTAAATTTACATTGAAGATATATATTCCAATGTTATACATTTTATATCAAAATGTCAAATTTTAATATATCCTTTTCATGTTCATATATATATATATATATATATAATCTAATTTTTATACTATTTAAACAATCTTATTTAATAACATTAATATTTTACAACACAAATATACTTCGGAAAATTTGGGTAGCATAATGGCAGGATAATTAAAACCGACACTGTCCCGATGTACGGCTCCTCGCTCTACCTTAAAGACTCGCAGCTTTTGACAAGGGGGATTTCAATAATCTATTTCATACACAGACGAATTTTTTCACAATATCAATCAATTTCATTTTTTTCTCTTTTTTTTCCACAAACAAACACAAACATTCAACCAATCACAAATCAATCAAGTCGTCCATGGTTTGTGGACGACGGGTGTCGGGAGTTTCTAAACTCCGTCTACATCCAGATATAATTTTATTTATTTCTAAATTCAGATATCTCACCGTGATTTGACGATGCCAAAAATTGTAACAAGATCTTAAAATTCTGTGATCAGTTCTGAAATGTAGAGTTCATCTAGAGGATTCCAACGCTTCGAAAATCATCAAATTCTATTTCAATTTGAGCGAGTTATGGTCAATTAACTATTTGATTACCTTAACCACTTATTAAAAATAATTAAAAGTGATTAATTACTCTAATCCTTCTTCTCCCTCTTTTATATACAGACCGCACCTTTCATATTTTTGTTCGAACCTCGGGTCCATTCTTGCGAGCAACACGGAGCACGGGATGACGATCGGAGACTGCAGCGAGGCGCGCCTTCGGAATAGCTACCAGCGGCCACCAAATATGCCAAGCTCGGTGGACCCCACTAGTGCGAAACCCGAGGTGAAGCGGCGGGTTTTGGAGCGAGGGTTCGAGCATGATATACAATGGCAGAGGCCAAAACCCGTATGGATCCGACGAACTAGGAGAGTTCTACAAAATTCCCTGAAGAGTTGCTCGATTTTATTTCGTGGATTGAATGGATTTGAGGGAGGAAGTGTTGAGCATCTCACGCCATCGATCTATAGAGAAGGAGGCTATAGAAATAATGATAGTATTAGGGTTAGGGTATACGTACCGTATTTTATACGGTATTTCTAATTATTTTATTTTCATTTTAAATTCTTTTAAATTTCTGTATCGCTATTAACTCCAAATCAAACCTAACGAGTGACGCCCCTAGCCAAATACCCTCATTCCGAACACAATGGGATATGTCTCATAGGCCCATTCGACTATTTCGGTTAGTTATTCTTCAAATTAAATAACAAAACATTTAATTATTTAATTTGAACGAACATTTTAATTTATCGGGACCACAGAATGAATCTAAAAATTCCCAAAAAATAAATCTGGCTATGTTTTGATGATACGGTCCCAACAAAACTAATTTCGTTGAATTTGGAGACTGTTGGAAAAATGGCCATTTTCAAGTCGATCGAAATTGATTGAAACTGTCAAAACACATTTTCTTTTGCCACGCTCACATATTGATTCCAAAAATTATGAAAATTGGAATCCTACAATAATTTGACATTCTGGATCTAACAAAAGTGGATTCGTCGAAAACGGAGGTCGTTTGAAAAATGGCTATTTATACGGGTAATATATTATATTAAATTCCACAGCGACTATTCTGAATATTCGACTGACCATAACTTTTGGTTTCCGCTATGAAATTTCAATTTTTCAGATTCATTGGAAAGATATTCTTAAACATATTTAAATATTTTTGGTTCACCAAAATCGGACTTATTTTGCATCCTGTACAATCAGTCAAAGTTTGAATTCAAATTTTCAAACTGCCACGCTATTTCTAACTCCTTTTGAAGTTAAAAAAAAATATTCATCCGAACTTCGATTTAAATAAATTTTTAATCGTTTTTATTTAAAATAAATTATTTCAACTATTTAAAATTCAATAAAATAGTCAAAATAAAAATTTTAAATTGGTTCTGATTTTCCGGGTTGTTACAATTATACTCCAAAATGGTAGCGGAAGCTCAAAGACACATCACTATTATACCTCGATTTATATAAGTTCAAACAAAATTATTTGTTTTTTTTTTTGAAACCAACTGAGGAAAATACATTTATATTTTGCTTGCAAATCAACCAACCTCTGAATGCCAAAAAGTTCATAGGGAATTTGAGTTAAGAAATTTTCTAATATGACTAGTTAAATGGAGGGTTGAGCAAAAATGAGGTTATATTGTTGGAAACATCCAGTCATCTATTAGTATTGAAACTTTTAATTTAAGCACAACTTTTACTTACATATAATGCACTTAACTAATGTACTTGTTAGAATGAACATATTCTTTGTTCACTGCTTGTAAAATCCTCATAACCATAGTAAAAATAACTTCAATTGTTGATGAAAAAGTTCACAACTTACTATGAATTAAATTTATGATGGAACTGATCAATGCTTTTATATGTATTAGAAAAGCGCAAATATTGTAATAATAACTGCAAGTGCACAAATTGTGTAGTATGCAGGTCGAACACAGGGAGGAATTTTAAATTTATTATTTATGTGATTTCGTGGGCGAGTTAGACAATATTTGGGGATGGGATTTGAAATAATGCTATTGAATTTAATATGGATCCAAATCTAATCAGATCAATACTAAATTCAACAACTAAAAAAAAAGGAACAAATTACTATAAAAAGAAAACAGTAAACAGAAACGACAACCGAAAATAAAAATTAGTATTGCCATTGAATCTAATCAAACGGTCAATCACTAACATGCAATAATAAAAAGAATAACAATTTATGTTTTACCAAAACTGATTGAGTAGAGAACACGAATTGAGTAGATACTCCCTGTGTGGAGATGGAATGTATTTTAGCTCCCTGCGTGGAGTTAAACGTATGTCATAGTAGTCTAGAAAAATTGTCTAGCTTCTGTGCTGTTACCTAGATAGGATGATGGTGGACGGTCCACCTTAAAACCATATCTAGCAGTCTGGCAATCTATCAAACTCTTGTACTTATTGTAATTATTATTTGTTATAATAATAAGTGTTAAGGATCACTATAAAAACCGGTCGGTTATGCCAAAAAAAGAACAATAAACAAGAATGGTTAAAAAAACCTTATTAAGGACAAGAAGTGAATACAAAAAAATGGAACTGAGTTTACAATGGATATCATGTGTATTTATAGGGGATGTAGACTCCTCTCTATGAGACTAATTGGGTCAAGAATAAATCTCTTGAAATAATCTATTTACAAATAAGAGAAATATGAAGATAGTCTTGAGATATTCCATGCAGATTTCATCTTGTGATTAGTGACATGTGGCGGATTGATTGGATTTTCCTTGGCAATAATTCAATTAAATCTTCTTCTATATAGCAGTTGAAAAATGAATGATTGGATTTGATTTCCTTGAGAAGAATATGCCTATTTCTTAAAATCTTTATTAGTGCATATAGTATATACATACATATGAATATATATATATATATACCACTATTCCATATAATTCTTCAGAGCAAAGTTGGTGGTGTGTATTCATTGTCCTTTCTTCAGGCAAAAAATAGGGCTTGACAAGGATCGTACCCAGGTCTCTAAGTCCAAATTTCTAGGCCTTTACCAGTGTGCTACAGCATCTTTTGTGCTTGGGATAGGGTTGACATAATGAAGTAGCTTTTTCTTTGGAATTGACCTATAATTGAAATGAAGGAGACGTTAATTGACAATTTATAAAAATACCCAAAGTAATATTTATTTATTTACAAAATATAAGATATAAGAGCATAAAATAAACATATTTCTATGTTAATCAAATACTCCCAAAATTATCTTTTACTCGTCCTCGAGTTAAAAAAATGAAAAACTAAACTAGATAGGTCATGCTTTCGTAGGAAATACGATTGCATTGAGCGTATGCAACAAGCCGTTAAACCTCTAGGTGTCCCTTGTAGGATGAGTGGTGTCTCATGAGGGTTTTCAGCGGATATTACCCACAAAATTCAAATGCAGTATGGTGTGTTTCTAATGCAACTACATGAATGTAATGGACATATGCAAATGAAAACAAAAAATGAAAACACGTCTTGTTTCAGAAAAGTGGTACAGCAAATTAAGTTAACAATTTCTAGTCAGTTGATTTTATTTTAGATACCTCAACTTATCACAAATTTTCAGTATAATTCAAGTTTACAAATGTTATGTTCTAGTTTGCCCAGTTGGTTCGGTTGATAACATAGTACAGCCATGAAATAAATTCTTAGTTCGCTTGTCACAGTTCGCTATGTGGTATTCTAATTTCCTTGTGTAAGACTACTCAAATCAATAAGGTCAAGGAGTGCTTTGGCTTCATCGCTTGTTCTCTATCTCTATAAAATTTGAAATTTATGATTAATTACATACACCTAACTTAAAAGACCAAGGTATACCACCCATGACAGATGGAACAGGACTTGGTGGATTGTGCAGACCGACGCTGACTTTGTCAACAACATTTCGGATAGAGCTTGGCGGGTTTTACAAGCAATGTTGGATACCCTTGATTACTACTATTATTATTGTTGAAAATATAAGAACAGGAGAGAGTTACACGAATTTAGCTTAACACAACATAGTTTTATGGACTCAAAAAGACAATATAAGTATTTTAAGTCTTCCACTCATTAAACAAAGACTACAATTTAAAATAAACTTCATGGTCATCACCTAAGAATCTTCCTATGTATCGGTTACACTATTATCCCTCAAAATTCAACTTTTCATTAGATTTCTTATTCGATCTTAGTTGAGAGAGAAAAATTCTATCAACTGACTAACAATTGTTAACTTATTTTTTTGTATCAATCTAAAATGAGTCGTACAAAAAAATGCATGTTACAATGACCTGAAATGCATGATGATCCTATATAAAAAGAAAGAAAAAATTAAAGAAAAATGAAAGGAATGCAATGCAGACTCCCCCCCCACACACACACACACTTGATCTAAACAGTGTCCACACTGTAAACACGTTTCCTAAATGTAAAAGAGAGTACCCAAAGATGGATTAGATGGAAAATGATTTGTAGAATGAAATGCAGTTTAACAACTATATGAGTGTGCAAATCAAATGCAAAATAAAATCTACGATGATGATGAATGTTTGGCGAAGAATGATGTTTCCTTTCCCCCCCACACTTGCCTCTATCGAAAATGATGCACAATAATTTCTCATATGATTTGTGAGGTGCAACAGGTAAGTCAGTGATGTCTGAAATGAAAATCCTTCCAATGAAAATTTTGTCATGCCAATGATTTATACAATTTAGATGAAGATTATCACAATCCCATAATGTTGAATGTCGAACCATAATTTCTCTCAATGAAATGAACTATGATTATCTATAAGGCATTCTATAGATTCATTTTCATCATAATCCCATTCTAATGCCTCTCTACTTTCCTGTAAATTTTTCAAAGGTTTGTTTTCTTGGTCCTCGGTAGGATCAAAGGCCAAGATTATAGGAAAATTTTCTGTAGAATCCAAGTAAGCGTACTTAAGGTCTTATGGCTGGGGATTGAGGTCTAAGTTAGGAAGTTCTTGTGTGCTAACATTGGTCAACATTCCTTGGTTGGATTCAAATGACGAGGGTTTCGAGTCAAGTAGTTCATTTAGTTCAGAAATGTATTCAAGCTCATTAAAATTAGAGTTAAAATGGTCAAGACACATTTTCAAGGTTTCAGAAGTTTCATTAAAGGACTCATCAACGGTGGTTAGAATCATGTCAATTTCATTAATTTCAAAATCCCAAAGTTGTTTGTTAAGATTAAAGAATTTTTAGCTTAATGGTTAGGTGCCCGAAAGAAAGTCGAAGTTGACCGTTCCTACAATTTATTATAGCATTTGAGGTTGCTAAGAAGGGGCGCCCTAATATCAATGGGATTTGAGCATTGGGATTGGGTACAGGCCCAGTTTCTAAAATTATTAAATCTGCAGGAAAGTAAAACTGTTTGATTTATATCAAGACGTCTTCGATTATTCCCAATGGCTTTCTGATAGGTTTATCAGCCAACTAGAGAATGATGTTTGTTGGTTTAATCCCCCCTAATCCAAGTTGACGTTAAATAGTGTAAGGAAGAAGATTTACACTGGCACCAAGATCAAGTAAGGCATGAGAGATGTGAGTATTTCCTATTTTGCAATCAATTGTAGGGTAGTCAGGCTCCTTATACTTGATGGGTGACGGATTTGAGAAAACAAAGCTAGTATTCGCAGTCAAGAAGGTAGTTTTAGGAACATTAGTGGCTCGTTTTCGGGTGCATAGCTCATTGAGACACTTGGCATATTGAGTAATTTGTTTGATGGTGTCTAAGAGTGGAATATTGACATGAACTTGTTTGAAGATTTCAATTCGAAATTCGCATCCTTCTTCTTATTGATAAGTCTATGAAGATAGGGAGATATTGGTTTATAGACTCTTTCAGAATTTTGATCGTTCGAAGAAGAAGATTTCAATGTGGAAAGTGAAGGAGGTACAGGAATAGAAGGTGAGATGTTGGGATTGCCAACATTAGAGGAAGAGATATTGTCGGGGTTGTTGACATTAGAAGAAGAGATGTTGGGATTGCCAACATTCAAAGAAGATGGGGGTTTAGAAGGTTCCAAGGAGTTGGCATTAGTTGCCATCGGGTGAGAATCAAGATCTTGATTTGGAGTTGGGATCGAAGGATTATCGAGGTTGTCGACATTATTGTCAAATGTTTTTTCAGACCTAAGGGTGATGACAGCATTAACTGAATTATTGTTTCCATCCTTATAAAAATTCATAGTACGAGAATTATATTATGGATTCACCTCGGGTTGGCTAGGCAATTTCCCTTTCTCGTTACTTTTCATTATTTCCTTCATCATATTCATCATTTTTTCAACTTGTTTCTCTAAGAACACAATTTCTTGTGACAGTTGAGAAGATTGGGGGGATTGGGTTGATGATTGAAAGTTGGGGTGCCTATAAGGATGTTTGTCTTGAGGTGCTGCTTGAGAGGCTTGAGAATTGGGAGATGGAGCATGGTAATTCGGATTTCGGATAAAGGGATGCACGTTAGATGGGTTCGCCGAATTATTAGGATTTGACCAAGAAAATTTTGGGTGGTTCCTCCAACTAGGGGTATACGTGGATGAGTACGGATTATTTTGAGCTATAGCATTGGCTTGATCTTGAGAGTAATAGTATGGTAGCCCTTCTCCGACTTGAGGAGTTTGAGTCCACGACATGCACTCCTCTAGTAGAAGTACGAATGAAAATACGAATTGACTCCCATTTCATGTCCTTTTCAGAATAGTCTTCTAAGAATTCCCAAGCTTCATTATCTGTTTTAGATATAAATTCTCCTCCACACATTGATTCTAGTTGAGTTCTAGTCTGATAGTTAAGTCCATCATATGCAATTTGGCATAAGTGATGTCTTGGGATTGCGTGATGAGGACAACTATACAACAGTTTGTTGAATCTTTCAAAGTATTTGAAAAAGTTTCCCCCTCGTTTTGAGAGAACTGATTTATTTCAGTTTGGATTTTCAGATTTTTATGGAAAGGGAAAAACTTTTTCAAGAATATAGTGACAAATTCATCCCAACTTCTTATGGAATGTTTTGGAAGAGAATTTAGCCATCTTTTAGCACTTTCAAGTAATGCAAATGGAATTAGCCTTAGCTTGATTGATTTGTTAGACAATTGTTGCATTTTTGTTGTGGACGCGTACAATTCAAATTCACTTAGAAATACGTAAGCATTTTCAGAGCCAGTAAATTTTGGTATTCCTTGAATAAACGAATGCTTAAGCTCAAATTCCTTCGGCCGGTGGAAACACGATGACAGATGGTTGAACGGTCCTAGTCGGATAACATCGATCTCAAATAGATAATGTTCTATCCATTTCCAAATTGAGATTTTGAAAGTTTTGATTTATTCGATTATAATTCCTCTCATTGTCAAAATTCTGAATTATCTGAGAACCCTTGGGAGAATTATGGTAGCTGACACTTCTTACACTCATCGTTGTTAAATGCAAACAAATAAAATCCTAGACTTAAGGTTGACACAAAAAGCTCCTATTCAAAATAAATAACGTACTTAAGTATATCTTAGTAGTCGATAATCTCGATTTGAAGGGGGAAGAGGGTCTTATGGCTGTTCATGTATAGTATAAATACTAAGGGATATGACCAATGTTTTATGGGTAGTACGCAAACTCTTTTGCTAGAAGTTCAATAAATTGAACTAATATATATCCACGATCAAACCCTTAAGAGAATCTGTAACAACCCGAAAATCTGAGCCAGTTTAAAATTTTTATTTAGGCAATTTTAGAGAATTTTGAATATTTAAAATGAATTATTTTAAATAATATCGACGAAAATTTATTTTGAATGTAATTCGAACGTATATATTATATACGTCGTCGTTAGAATATAAATATTTATTTATAATTATAAATAGAATTGAAAATGGCGCGGTAGTTCGATAATTCGATTTCAAACTTCAATTGAATGTACCGGGTGCAAAACAATCCGGATTTTAGTGAAACGAAAAACATTAGGATCTAATTGGGAATATCTTTCCAACGAATCCGAAAAATCTAAATTTCATAGCGGGAATCAAAAGATATGTCCAGTTGAAAATTCTGAATAGTCGCTATGGAATTCAGGCCCTTAAAAATAGACATTTTGCAAACGACCTCGGATTTCGACAAAACCAATTTTGTTGGGTCCGGGATGTCAAATTATTGCTAGGTTCCAAATTTCATAATTTTTTGAATCAGTATGTGAGCGTAGCAAAGGGAAACGCGTTTGACCAGTTTCACTTGATTTTAATCGACTAGAAAATGGCCATTTTTCCAATGGTCTCAAAATTCGATGAAACTAGTTTTGTTAGGACCGTATCGTCAATACGAAGCTAGAAAATATTTTTCGGGAATTTTTAGAGTTAGTATGTGACCCTAGTAAATTGAAATAAAGGTTGAAATTGGTTTTGAAACGAATTCAAAACTATTTATAAAATTCGTTTTAAATAGAAATCGACGAAATATATATTATATATATTATATATATAATATAATGGCCTGAATAGAACGCGCCGCGCCGCGGCAGTTCGCGAATTTCGACCATTAACTTCGAACGGACATTACGGGAGATCCGACCGTCGGATTCTCCTAAAACCGAAACCGTTGGGTTCGTATCGAAAAGAGCTTTCTAACGAATATTAGAAATTTGAAATCTAACGTTGGATTTGGAGGTACGTCCAAATCAAATTCGAAAAAGGTCGCTGTAAGTGCAGTTCGATGGCCATTGTTGGAAATCGACTGTACGGGCCTTGATAAAATTATTAAAAATAGTAATAATTAGTGTAAAATCATAAGAAATGATTTGGGAAAAATTGGGATGAAAAACTCCACATTTGAAAAGATAAAAATAGATTTTTATCAAAATGAACTAGTTTTGAACTGAAATTAAAACCCATTTATTTTTAAATAAATAAATTGGATTTGAAATGGGTTTAAATAGAATTGATTCATGGGTTTATCGTGAACGGTGTTTTAAATAACACTTGTTCTTTAACCCGATAATAAATAGAATGTGATTTGGGTTTATCGAGAACTGTGTTTTAAATGACATTAGTTCTTTAACCCAGTAAAAGGAGTTTTGATGAATCTGCAATTAAATCGAAATCTGAATTGATAATTTAAATTATCAAATTTAGAAAGTGAGCGAGGATGGAGTATTACCAGTTTTGCTCCAAAGCGATCGTCAAATCTTTAATTAGATTTGAACGTGAAATGGTAATTAATTTTACCGATAACACCATGGTATTAGATATGGAGTATTACCAGTTTTTCTTAATGGGATGAATAGGTTGGGATATAAAATAAATAATTACTTCGGTGTGGTTCGCTAATCTCGACTAATTTGAAATGACATCCAAAGGAAGATTAAAGGATAAATTTTAAAGAATTTATCTTGGATAAAATTAATGGGAACCTTTCCCTAAGAATGTGATTTTGGGAATAAAAGAATATTCTGAATTGAAATGAGGCGTATGTTGTGTTTGTGTAACATTTGTTTTTAATATACACGGGTTGTTCGGAAAGGCCGGGTTTATACCCATTCTGAATAACCGATTCGACTATATGTCGAAGATGAAGACGGTGGTCGAAGGCCGGAAGTCTTCACATCGTTTGCGTAATTACTGACGATCCTGATTGGGTTGTACACCCAAGAGGATGGAAATGGTTGGTGGTCGTCCAAACGTACTTGGAGATGGATGGATATGCGAGGAAAGTGCCTCCGGTTTCGTTCAGACCCAGAACGAACTTGTAAATGGATTGTGTGTCTGACATTGGATTTTATTCTGTGTTGATTGATTTCTGTTAAATATATATCTGTTTGGCGGCGGAGAATTTATTCTCTTGCTTAACGCCCTTCTCTGAGACGTACGAGCTTAGAGGTTATATATCGATAGATATCAATCGCATGGCATGAATTGCCTATGTGGCATGTTGAGTTGCATGGATCAAGGCTTCTGTTGAAAAGCAAAGTCTTGTGGTTGATGATCAAAGCACGGCCTTTGTGGCGTAGCTTTGTGTATAACGTGAATTCGCGAGCCTCACACCTCGGTATGAGTCAAAAACGGGATACGGACCGCTGAGAGAGCACGACGTTTCTTTCTAGCTTTGGTGGTGTCAGTGACTTACCAGCCCTGACATTTATATACTTTTCACCTTTGTGGTTGTTGGAATGAGGCGCCTCGATTATAGGTCTGTAAGGACCGGGAAACGTGTGTTCAGGAATTGTCAATCCTCAAACGTAAGAGAGGACCCGCCCAGCCGATTCCAGGGTTGCCCAGAGTGCATAGTCCTGAGACATTTGCTAGAGTGTCTCGAAGCGGAGAGGAGCTTGCCCCTTGCCTCGACTCATGACGGAAATCCAATTTCCAATACGTGTATTGCGGTTTTAATTGTAGAACTAGTATGGCGACATAGTAGGTGGTAGTTATGCCGCCTATGATTGATATTTATGATTGAAATTGTTTTGGCACTATACACCTATAATAGTATCAAATAATGTGTTTTAAACGTATCAAGCATGCTTTGGCTGTTATAAGGGAAAACCCTATCCTCCGGCTTGCGTTGCATTGTGTGATGGGACCTGGGTCTTATAACAGCTTCATTTTTCTTTATTTAGCATTGCGCTGTTTGTTCTATGCACTGGTATCCTTGGGAGGAAACCCATTCCGTGTTATACGGCGTGGTCCCTTGATTTGCCAAACTTTAAAACTAATATTAATAACTGTTTTAGTTCTCACACCAGTCACATGACTGACCTGGAGTTTATTGTTTTAACCTAAACTCTGGGTGCCCCTATTTTCCGCACGGGCAGCTAGTAGTTTTGGTTTTGCAGATTTATATTCACAGGATCCTGGTTTACAGCTGGAATGATATCAGGAAAGCTCTGTATCCGTATATCACCTTCAGTTGTGCTTTGTATTATTTTCCGCTGCTATGTAATTTATTGTAATCTCTGATATTTATCGAATGTAATTTATTCATTTATACTCTGTATATTTTTGTATCTGATGGAATTGTTGTAATAACAATGAAATGTTCTTCTGTTTGTGTTTTGATTTGTCTTGTCCTCACAGTAATTCGTTCTTTCTCATCTCTTCGGAGTCCGGGGAAGAAACGGGTCGCTTCATTTGGTATCGGAGCTTTGGTTTATAGAGCTCGAGAACAAGACACGTTAGAACCATACGAAAGAATTCATCAGATATTGGATTAGCAATATCCAATGAGAATGACTCGTTAGAGATGGGATCAGTAGTATCCTAGAACGAGTGTGAAGAGAATATTTTTCAAATGAAAACAATTCTGTTTTGAAATTTAAATAGTTTTACACGTATTTGATTATTTATTTATATTGATTTGGACAATCCAATATATAAAGGTTTTGCATATACGCCTTGCAAACGTATATTCGAAATTTTAATATACTGGGTAGATATATAATCCCACTGTAGTCGCCCGGGAATGATTCTGATGATGGGTACCCATCATCAGTGTTGTGTTCGAGTTTCGAAGGTGTGATATTTATATATTTCCATTAGACTGGTGTGAGAACCAAAATATAGCTAGAATACATTGTTGTGAATTGGCACCAAAAATGAGATTTTTTTTACTATATATCAAAGTTATGAATTTGAGATGATAATTCACTAATTGATTGATGGTTGTGTTGTTTGAATAATTAAATGTTGAAACTTTAACCAAATTGGTCAAATAGTAAACTGTATTGAAAATTAGTCGCATTTGCTTGCATATACATGACTTACATTGAACAGGTCATAGCAAGGAGGCTAGAGCCGAAGAATAAAATTTGTTTGCCCGACAAATAGGTACATGTTTACAATAATTTACTGTTTTGTTTGGGTGATGATGATTTTATAAGCCTATTGGCTAGCCGCTTGGCTTTTTCTTTTTCTTTTTGAGATCAGAAGGCCTATATGGCAATTTCGGGATTTTCCCGTGGCTCCCGGTGCAGGGGAGGTTATGGCGAAATTTTTCGAAAATTTAGGGTGTTAGCCAAATTTTTGAAAATTTGAAAATTCTCAGAAACTGAAAAGTTGGAGAATGGAAGCCAGATCGAACGTAGAGTTAATTAATCAAACCACTTTCGACTTCGTTTGTAACAACCCGAAATTTTGGAACCAATTTTGATATATATGTATATATTTTTTAGGGAAATGCGTCAGAATTTAAAATTTTCTTTTTTTAAATTAAATTATTAAATTTAACGGGGTTTTTTTTAAATAAATTTTATGATGTTATTTGTGGAGGAAACTTGTAATTAGATAAACGTTGATTTATAACAATGGAAATTATTGTATATTTGTAATAATTAACTTTTGACTATTGATGTTGATCAAGCAAGCGTGATTTACATTATTAACTAATATGGAATGTTGTAATCCTTTTGTTGTGTTGATATGAATGTTATAGAAACCAGCGTTACTACTGCTGTTAATTAATTGAATTTCTTTGAAAAGTATATATTGATATATATTTACAAATTTAAAGAAGCTAACTTATTTTAAAGTTTGTTTGAAAGCAAAGTGTTAAGAGATTTGTTTCGCAATGTAATTTATTTTGAATACTATTTCAAATTGTTTACAATTAAAGAAGCTAATTTATTTTAATATGGATTTGATATTAATTTGGTAAATATAAATTTAAGATTTCAATATATGGTCGGTTGACAAAACAAAGAGATTAAATTATTTCATTGTTAATAAATTTTGGAATTCATGACATGTTCAAGACGAGTAAACAATGTGTCCAATATCATCATGTGCCGTTCACTAGTGACAATTTCACAAATTTAGTAAAATTTAAAATTTTTAAATAAAAATTTTCTTTAATTAAATTTTTGAATTTATCGTCCAATATTTTGCATTAGTCTATTTAGCATTGCATAAACGTAGCGCGCGTAGTTAAAATGTGCGTAAAACGAATTAGCATTCGCACGTTCGCTGCATTGTCTGTTCATACGAATAAATAATCAAAAATAATAAATGAGAAAGAATTAATTTTTATTCCTTTAACCGTGTTAGCCAAATAAGGAAGAAAATAAATAATTAACGCAAATTTGAACCATGAAGTAACGGTAGAAAATTTACAGTGTGAACACCAATTTAGACCGTATAATAATAAACAAAAGAAATAAATTAATAAACAAATAAGAAGAAATTTAACTTTTGTTCCCTTAATCGTGTGAGCAAACAAGGAATATAATTGCGCGGGTTAATTGCCCACTAATTAACATGGTTTTCAAATTCTAGATATATATGCATATATATATGTATGATAGGTATATATGTGTGTGCACGCGTGTGTGTATTAATTATGCATTGACGATATGTCTTTTTGACAAAATACAATTAATGTTCAAATTCTATATTTAAAGTTTTGATTTATTAGACATTTAAAGGTTTCTATATTTTTTTTTTATATATATAGTAAGCACATTCTAGTAATTAATTAACATGATTTTGAATTTCCCTAACTATGTGCATATAAAGAGAAGTCTTTAGGTTAATATACCATTAATTACGCACGTTTAGAAATTAGTTAGGCATTGATTGACACATCAGCCAATCAATATATTTAAAAAATAAATTAAAAAAAAAAATCTCTAAAATTTAAGGGCATAAATTACTCTGCCTCCCTTATGAATACACTTTCTATCCAACACCAAATCTCACAACTCCATTCCCTATTCTCCGCCTCCATTATGTAAAACTTCTATTAAAAAAAAACAATTCAAGGAAAAATCTATAAATTGCAAAGCTGAGTTCTTTGAACTCATATGAGTATGAGCTTCGATTGGTATGAGTTTGAAGCGATTCGGAGCCGAAAAGTGTCGGGAGGAAGAAGAGGAAACATTGGACTCATAGCATCATACACGGCATTCTAGAAGCGAGCAGGGTAATTTAGATCGATCGATAATTTCTGAGGAATTCCAAATCACTGTGAGATTTCTATTCTTATTAAATAATTAAAATTTAATTATTCTCTAGTTATTTGAAATTGATGTATGTATATAATCAAATCAGATCTGTGATTCGCGATTGAAATTTGTTGATTGTTGTTGTGGTTGAATATGATGCTCTTGTTTGTTTATCTAAATCTGTGTTGAATATTTATTCGCTAGGATCTATAGTTTGTCTAGACTTTGATTTGAAATAGAAATCATATTTTTATGATTGGGTCTAGGAATATATGTTTTTATAATAAAGTTGGTATCTTTTATGTAGATTCATGTTTATGGTTCGTGTTTATAAGAAAGATAAAAACCTTTATTTTAATACGTGAACTATTGAATTAAATGGTGTGTATTCATGTCTTGTCAAAATTTGTGTATACAATATAAAAAAAACATATTTTTATTGCATACATAAAAATAAAATATTCATGATTGTCAAAATCTATTCGTACAATAAAAACATGTTCATATTGTATATATATGAGAATAAGAAAAATGTTAAGGTTTTCGAAAGGAGTGTTTATACAACAAAAATCACATTTATGTTGCATTAAAAATTGACAAAATAGATATGTCATTTATGTTGTATTAAAATTGACAAATTAATCATGTCATTTTTATTGAAATTAGAATTGACAAAATAATCATGTCATTTTTGTTGTTCTTAGAATTGACATAACAAGATTATCACTTTATATGTTTTGTAGAATTAAAATTATCATCTTAGTTAGTAATGTCACATTAAAAGTAAAATTATCATCTTCGTTAGAAATGTTGCATTATTATAAAATTAACATTTTAGTTAAAAAAATTGCATTGGTATAAAATGGACATTTTAATTAAAAGTTTTGCATCAAAATTAAGTTGTCATTTTGATATAAAAAGTTATTATAGATAAAAAGATCATTTATGTTAAAAGTGTTACATAAGAATAGAAACCTCATTTATGTTAGAAATGTATATTAGATTAAAATTATCATTTTTATTATAGAATGTAATGTTAGGTAAAAATATCATTCTATTAGAAATGTTATGATTAGAATAGAAATGCCCTTTTAGTAGAAATGATTTATTAGACTAATAAAAATATCACCTTGATTAGAAATAATGATTAAATCAAATTGACAATTTTGGTTAAGAAATTGGTTAGACAAACAAACAACATTTTTATATAAACGTCACATTAGTGAAAAAGAACAACATTCTTGTCAAGACTTGATTAGTGAATTTAAATACTCATTTTGGGTAATATGTTAGTGAGTTAGAAATGAACCTTTTTATTCATTAAAAGGGATTAATTGGAAAATGAACATTTTGATTTATTTAAAAATTGATAAACAAATATCACTATTTTTATTTGCATTAAAAGTTAATAAACAAAATCACTATTTTTGTTAGAATCAAAAGTTAACAAACAAATTTTCATTTTTGTTTGTGTATTGAAAGTCAACATACAAGATTATCTTTTTTATTCATATTAAAAGAATAAAATGAAAGAATATATTTTGTCATTTGAAAATAAAAGACAAGTTTTTAACTTTACTTTGTTTACAAAATAAAACACCAATTTTTACCTTTATTTTGTTTATAAAATAAAAAGCAAGTTTTAATCTTTTATTTTGTTTACAAAATAAAATGCTAATTTTAATCTTTAATTCTGTTTACAAAATAAAATACGAGCTTTACCTTTATTTTTGCGAACATAATAAAATGCATATTTGAAATGTCATTTATGACAATTGACCTATTAGAATCACCACTTATGATAAAGCTCAAAAGGTCATTTATGTTGAGTTATAATCACCATTTATGTTAGTATTCAAAATGACATTTATGTTGAGTTAAAAATACCACTTATGCTAGGATTCAAAATGTCAACTTTTATGTTTGTTCATATTCAAAATACCCTTTTTGTTTGAACAAAATAAAAAAAAAATGTCAAAATCTAAATTAACATTTGTCAATTTAATAAAAAGTTAATCTTTTGTTTACAATTTTTATGTAAACAAAAATGTCTAAATCAAAATTTACATTTGTTAATTATATAAAAGTTTATCTTTTGTTTACGTTTTACGATGTAAACATAAATGATTAAATAGATTTTTTATTAAATCGGAAGATGTAAAAATAAGATTTTACATTAAAATAGAAAAATGTGAAAATAGGAAAATGTACAAAAACATTAAAAATAGAATTTATGTAAAATAAAAAGGTTATGTTTTGTTTGCATTTTACAATGCGAACAAAGATGTTAAAAATAGAATTTATGCAAAATAAAAAGATTATGTTTTGTTTGCATTTTACAATGCAAAAAAAAAAAAAAAGTTAACAATAGAATTTACAAAAATAAAAGAGTTTATATTTTGTTTGCATTCTCGATGCGAACAAAAGCGTCAAATTAGGATGTTACATTTAATAATAGGTTTTGTTTGTTTGCATTTTTCAATGCGAACAAAATAATAAATAGATAGAAAAGGAAATTAAAGACATTTATTTACACTTAGATAAATAAATAAATAAAGAATGCTTAACCCGAGGTTGGATTGAGTTGTGATGTAAACCTGCCCGGACCCGCCCGGCTGTCCAGTAATCACAACAATACCTATCCAATGTGGGAGGTTAAAGCATATTCATATTTTCTAAATTTACATTTTATATGTAAATTACTACAAATATTTAGGGTAAATAAGACGTAGATACATTTATTTACCTTGGATAAATAAAAGATTAAATAAAATTGCATTTTATATGTAATTAAAGCATATGTTTTTACATTGTAAATAAAATTACATTTCTATGTAATAAAGATTATTTACATCTTCTTATGTAAATAAAAAGAATAATTATGTGAATAGTATTTATTTACATTTTCGTATGTAAATAAAAAGGATTAAAAGAATAATTATGTGAATAGGATTTATCTACATTTTCTTATGTAAATAAATAAGATAAAAATAAAAGATACATTTATTAATAATTAGTGTAAATAAATATAGAAAAGGTAAAGGTAAATATTTATTTACAAATAGTGTAAATAAATAAGAATAAGAAATTAAAAACATTTATTTACATTTATGTAAATAAATAAGAAAAAGAGAATTAAATACATTTATTTACATTTAGGTAAATAAATAAGAAAAAGATAAGAATATATTTATTTACATTTAGGTAAATGAATAGGATGAGAAAAAGAGTTTAATTTATTTACATTTAGTGTAAATAAATTAAAATATAGAAATAGTATAATTTATTTACATTTAGGTAAGTAAAGCAAAATATAGAAATAGTATAATTTATTTACATTTAGGTAAATAAAGCAAATCATAGAAAAAGGATAATTTTTACATTTAGTGTAAATAAAACCAAAAGATAGAATCGTTACATTTATTTACATTTAGAGCAAATAAAACAAATGTTAGAAAAGAATAATTTATTTACATTTAGTGTGAATAAAACAGTGACATTAAAGGTGATATTTTTATCGTCATTTTATATGCGATAAAAAGAATAAATTTTTTATAATTAAAATCGCCAAATGATTTATATATATATATATATAAAAATTATGAACTTAATGACATACGCGCGACAGTTTGCGTATCGACAATCGTAACTTTAAATAGTTATACCGAAAGATCCGACCGTCGGATTTTCCCAAAACTGGAACCGTTAGGACCGCTTTGGGAAGATCTTTCCAACGATATAAACTTCATCAAAATCCAACGGTTAGTTTTCGAGATAAGTGTAAATCAAATTTGGTTGAAAACAGCGCCAGGGTGGCCCATTGACCCGAAGCGTCGTTATATTAATTTAAGCCATTTTTATTTAAATAAAATAGAAATAGGTCGTTATTAAATACCAATAACGATATGCAATGATTTCAAAATATATATATATATGCGAGAATCATTTGAAAAGTCCGAGTTCAAATCTCATTTCAAATGATTATACGACGATCTAAGTCGAAGAGTTGAAGACGGTGATTGAAGACCGACGATCTTCACATCGAATGGATGTGTTGCTACTGAGACCCATGAGAGGAGTAGCTACCTTGAAAGGGCTTCAGTGGTGGCCGTTCGGACGAAGTGTTGATTTGTACGGATTTGACTTTCGCCCAGACCCAGGGCATAAGTTTATAAATGGAATGTATGTCTGACGTTGTAGTCCTTTATACTACATTCGTTGATCTCTGTTAATATATATCTGTTTGGTGGTTAACACCCTTCTCTGAGACATATGAGCTTAGAGGTTATATATTGGTAGAAATTAATGGTATAGTATGGACTGACAATGTGGCATACTAAGATGCATTGATCAAGGCTTTTGTTGAAAAGCAGGCCTTGTGGTTGATGATCAAAGCATAGCCTATTACGGCATAGCTTTGTGTATATCGTGACTTCGCGAGCCTCACACCCCGGTATGAGTCAAAAACGGGATACGGACCGTAGGGAGTGCACACGTTTCTTTCTAGCTAGAGTGTTGTCAGGGACCTACCAGCGCTGACATTTTACTCATTGTGGATGATGGATTTTGAGGTACCTCGTTATTTTTATAGGCCGTTGGTGGTCATACTATAGGTCCAAAGGGACCGGGAAACGTGTGTTCAGGCATAACCAATCCACTGCCCATTGGCGGGGACCGGCCCTACCGCTTCCAAGGGTTCACTGCGGGGAATCCTGAGGCATTTGCTAGAGTGTCTCGAATCGGAGAGGATCTTGCCCCTAGCCTCGACTCATGATGGAATCCAAATTTCCAATACGCCCTTGCGGTTTTGATTGTAGAACTAGTATTGGCGACATGCTATATGGTAACCATGCCGTCTAGGATTGATACTTATGATTCAAATCTTTTTATTAAAACATATATACACTAATAATAATATCAAATCCGTTTTATACGTATCAAGCATCTTTTGACCATTATAAGGTAAAACCCTATCCTCTGGTGTGCGTTGCATTGTGTGATGGGACCTGGGTCTTATAATGGTTTCATTTTCCAAAAAGACATTGCGTTATTTCTCGATTTACTTTGGTTTATGCACTGGCAATCCATAGGAGTAAACCCGTTCCGCGAAAGTGGCGTGGTCCTTGGATTTGTCTTATTAGTTATATTAGTTTAGAATTCTCACACCAGTCCCATGACTGACTCGTAGTTTGTTTCACTTTGCAAACTCGGGTGCCCTCTTTTTCCACACGGGCAGTCGAGTAGCTTTTTGCAGATATCTCTCTCTTTGGCAGGGTCCTGGATCGAAGCCTAAAGCTGTGTCCAGAGCATAGAAGTCTTCCGCTGTTTAATGTATTAAATCTGTTGTAATTTATCTTCCGCTATAGTTTACTTTATTTGTACTCTGATATTCTGTACTCTGATGTAACATTATTATGATGTAATAAAAGTCTGCTGTTATTGTTCTGATGTATTGTATTCCCAAAGTTAACGTATGCGAGTTTTGAACGGACTTGGTCGATTTTGCGATCGATTAAGGTCGGGCTAAATCCGTGTCGTTACAGGTGGTATCAGAGCTCTGGTTAGCTCAAAATCTTTGGGGTACAACTCGTTAGAACTAAACAAAAGACTCATCAGAGATTGGATTAGTAATATCCAACAAGAATACTCATTAGAGATAGGATCAGTTGTATCCTAGAATGAGAAAACTCGTTAGAGATGGGGTTAGCAATGCCCTAGAATGAGTTAAGAGTAATAAGTTCATAATTAACGTATTTTGATTATATATACAATCCGATCTTAGAAAAAAATAGTTTTTGAATATGTAAAGATTATATATTTTTAAAAGTTAGTCAACTAATAAAATTATTGAAACTAAGAAAGATTTTGAGACCAATTTAATTGAGTTAGTTAATTAAACAACTTTTAGCTACGTTCCTTTTCGAGGACGAAAATATTTTAAGTGGGGGAGATTGTAACAACCCGAAATTTTGGAACCAATTTTGATATATATGTATATTTTTTTTAGGGAAATGCGTCAGAATTTAAAATTTTCTTTTTTTAAATTAAATTATTAAATTTAACGAGGTTTTTTTTAAATAAATTTTATGATGTTATTTGTGGAGGAAACTTGTAATTAGATAAACGTTGATTTATAACAATGGAAATTATTGTATATTTGTAATAATTAACTTTTGACTATTGATGTTGATCAAGCAAGCGTGATTTACATTATTAACTAATATGGAATGTTGTAATCCTTTTGTTGTGTTGATATGAATGTTATAGAAACCAGCGTTACTACTGCTGTTAATTAATTGAATTTCTTTGAAAAGTATATATTGATATATATTTACAAATTTAAAGAAGCTAACTTATTTTAAAGTTTGTTTGAAAGCAAAGTGTTAAGAGATTTGTTTCGCAATGTAATTTATTTTGAATACTATTTCAAATTGTTTACAATTAAAGAAGCTAATTTATTTTAATATGGATTTGATATTAATTTGGTAAATATAAATTTAAGATTTCAATATATGGTCGGTTGACAAAACAAAGAGATTAAATTATTTCATTGTTAATAAATTTTGGAATTCATGACATGTTCAAGACGAGTAAACAATGTGTCCAATATCATCATGTGCCGTTCACTAGTGACAATTTCACAAATTTAGTAAAATTTAAAATTTTTAAATAAAAATTTTCTTTAATTAAATTTTTGAATTTATCGTCCAATATTTTGCATTAGTCTATTTAGCATTGCATAAACGTAGCGCGCGTAGTTAAAATGTGCGTAAAACGAATTAGCATTCGCACGTTCGCTGCGTTGTCTGTTCATACGAATAAATAATCAAAAATAATAAATGAGAAAGAATTAATTTTTATTCCTTTAACCGTGTTAGCCAAATAAGGAAGAAAATAAATAATTAACGCAAATTTGAACCATGAAGTAACGGTAGAAAATTTACAGTGTGAACACCAATTTAGACCGTATAATAATAAACAAAAGAAATAAATTAATAAACAAATAAGAAGAAATTTAACTTTTGTTCCCTTAACCGTGTGAGCAAACAAGGAATATAATTGCGCGGGTTAATTGCCCACTAATTAACATGGTTTTCAAATTCTAGATATATATGCATATATATATGTATGATAGGTATATATGTGTGTGCACGCGTGTGTGTATTAATTATGCATTGACGATATGTCTTTTTGACAAAATACAATTAATGTTCAAATTCTATATTTAAAGTTTTGATTTATTAGACATTTAAAGGTTTCTATATTTTTTTTTTATATATATAGTAAGCACATTCTAGTAATTAATTAACATGATTTTGAATTTCCCTAACTATGTGCATATAAAGAGAAGTCTTTAGGTTAATATACCATTAATTACGCACGTTTAGAAATTAGTTAGGCATTGATTGACACATCAGCCAATCAATATATTTAAAAAATAAATAAATAAAAAATCTCTAAAATTTAAGGGCATAAATTACTCTGCCTCCCTTATGAATACACTTTCTATCCAACACCAAATCTCACAACTCCATTCCCTATTCTCCGCCTCCATTATGTAAAACTTCTATTAAAAAAAAACAATTCAAGGAAAAATCTATAAATTGCAAAGCTGAATTCTTTGAACTCATATGAGTATGAGCTTCGATTGGTATGAGTTTGAAGCGATTCGGAGCCGAAAAGTGTCGGGAGGAAGAAGAGGAAACATTGGACTCATAGCATCATACACGGCATTCTAGAAGCGAGCAGGGTAATTTAGATCGATCGATAATTTCTGAGGAATTCCAAATCACTGTGAGATTTCTATTCTTATTAAATAATTAAAATTTAATTATTCTCTAGTTATTTGAAATTGATGTATGTATATAATCAAATCAGATCTGTGATTCGCGATTGGAATTTGTTGATTGTTGTTGTGGTTGAATATGATGCTCTTGTTTGTTTATCTAAATCTGTGTTGAATATTTATTCGCTAGGATCTATAGTTTGTCTAGACTTTGATTTGAAATAGAAATCATATTTTTATGATTGGGTCTAGGAATATATGTTTTTATAATAAAGTTGGTATCTTTTATGTAGATTCATGTTTATGGTTCGTGTTTATAAGAAAGATAAAAACCTTTATTTTAATACGTGAACTATTGAATTAAATGGTGTGTATTCATGTCTTGTCAAAATTTGTGTATACAATATAAAAAAAACATATTTTTATTGCATACATAAAAATAAAATATTCATGATTGTCAAAATCTATTCGTACAATAAAAACATGTTCATATTGTATATATATGAGAATAAGAAAAATGTTAAGGTTTTCGAAAGGAGTGTTTATACAACAAAAATCACATTTATGTTGCATTAAAAATTGACAAAATAGATATGTCATTTATGTTGTATTAAAATTGACAAATTAATCATGTCATTTTTATTGAAATTAGAATTGACAAAATAATCATGTCATTTTTGTTGTTCTTAGAATTGACATAACAAGATTATCACTTTATATGTTTTGTAGAATTAAAATTATCATCTTAGTTAGTAATGTCACATTAAAAGTAAAATTATCATCTTTGTTAGAAATGTTGCATTATTATAAAATTAACATTTTAGTTAAAAAAATTGCATTGGTATAAAATGGACATTTTAATTAAAAGTTTTGCATCAAAATTAAGTTGTCATTTTGATATAAAAAGTTATTATAGATAAAAAGATCATTTATGTTAAAAGTGTTACATAAGAATAGAAACCTCATTTATGTTAGAAATGTATATTAGATTAAAATTATCATTTTTATTATAGAATGTAATGTTAGGTAAAAATATCATTCTATTAGAAATGTTATGATTAGAATAGAAATGCCCTTTTAGTAGAAATGATTTATTAGACTAATAAAAATATCACCTTGATTAGAAATAATGATTAAATCAAATTGACAATTTTGGTTAAGAAATTGGTTAGACAAACAAACAACATTTTTATATAAACGTCACATTAGTGAAAAAGAACAACATTCTTGTCAAGACTTGATTAGTGAATTTAAATACTCATTTTGGGTAATATGTTAGTGAGTTAGAAATGAACCTTTTTATTCATTAAAAGGGATTAATTGGAAAATGAACATTTTGATTTATTTAAAAATTGATAAACAAATATCACTATTTTTATTTGCATTAAAAGTTAATAAACAAAATCACTATTTTTGTTAGAATCAAAAGTTAACAAACAAATTTTCATTTTTGTTTGTGTATTGAAAGTCAACATACAAGATTATCTTTTTTATTCATATTAAAAGAATAAAATGAAAGAATATATTTTGTCATTTGAAAATAAAAGACAAGTTTTTAACTTTACTTTGTTTACAAAATAAAACACCAATTTTTACCTTTATTTTGTTTATAAAATAAAAAGCAAGTTTTAATCTTTTATTTTGTTTACAAAATAAAATGCTAATTTTAATCTTTAATTCTGTTTACAAAATAAAATACGAGCTTTACCTTTATTTTTGCGAACATAATAAAATGCATATTTGAAATGTCATTTATGACAATTGACCTATTAGAATCACCACTTATGATAAAGCTCAAAAGGTCATTTATGTTGAGTTATAATCACCATTTATGTTAGTATTCAAAATGACATTTATGTTGAGTTAAAAATACCACTTATGCTAGGATTCAAAATGTCAACTTTTATGTTTGTTCATATTCAAAATACCCTTTTTGTTTGAACAAAGTAAAAAAAATATCAAAATCTAAATTAACATTTGTCAATTTAATAAAAAGTTAATCTTTTGTTTACAATTTTTATGTAAACAAAAATGTCTAAATCAAAATTTACATTTGTTAATTATATAAAAGTTTATCTTTTGTTTACGTTTTACGATGTAAACATAAATGATTAAATAGATTTTTTATTAAATCGGAAGATGTAAAAATAAGATTTTACATTAAAATAGAAAAATGTGAAAATAGGAAAATGTACAAAAACATTAAAAATAGAATTTATGTAAAATAAAAAGGTTATGTTTTGTTTGCATTTTACAATGCGAACAAAGATGTTAAAAATAGAATTTATGCAAAATAAAAAGATTATGTTTTGTTTGCATTTTACAATGCAAAAAAAAAAAAGTTAACAATAGAATTTACAAAAATAAAAGAGTTTATATTTTGTTTGCATTCTCGATGCGAACAAAAGCGTCAAATTAGGATGTTACATTTAATAATAGGTTTTGTTTGTTTGCATTTTTCAATGCGAACAAAATAATAAATAGATAGAAAAGGAAATTAAAGACATTTATTTACACTTAGATAAATAAATAAATAAAGAATGCTTAACCCGAGGTTGGATTGAGTTGTGATGTAAACCTGCCCGGACCCGCCCGGCTGTCCAGTAATCACAACAATACCTATCCAATGTGGGAGGTTAAAGCATATTCATATTTTCTAAATTTACATTTTATATGTAAATTACTACAAATATTTAGGGTAAATAAGACGTAGAAAAAGGAAATACATTTATTTACCTTGGATAAATAAAAGATTAAATAAAATTGCATTTTATATGTAATTAAAGCATATGTTTTTACATTGTAAATAAAATTACATTTCTATGTAATAAAGATTATTTACATCTTCTTATGTAAATAAAAAAGAATAATTATGTGAATAGTATTTATTTACATTTTCGTATGTAAATAAAAAGGATTAAAAGAATAATTATGTGAATAGGATTTATCTACATTTTCTTATGTAAATAAATAAGATAAAAATAAAAGATACATTTATTAATAATTAGTGTAAATAAATATAGAAAAGGTAAAGGTAAATATTTATTTACAAATAGTGTAAATAAATAAGAATAAGAAATTAAAAACATTTATTTACATTTATGTAAATAAATAAGAAAAAGAGAATTAAATACATTTATTTACATTTAGGTAAATAAATAAGAAAAAGATAAGAATATATTTATTTACATTTAGGTAAATGAATAGGATGAGAAAAAGAGTTTAATTTATTTACATTTAGTGTAAATAAATTAAAATATAGAAATAGTATAATTTATTTACATTTAGGTAAGTAAAGCAAAATATAGAAATAGTATAATTTATTTACATTTAGGTAAATAAAGCAAATCATAGAAAAAGGATAATTTTTACATTTAGTGTAAATAAAACCAAAAGATAGAATCGTTACATTTATTTACATTTAGAGCAAATAAAACAAATGTTAGAAAAGAATAATTTATTTACATTTAGTGTGAATAAAACAGTGACATTAAAGGTGATATTTTTATCGTCATTTTATATGCGATAAAAAGAATAAATTTTTTATAATTAAAATCGCCAAATGATTTATATATATATATATATAAAAATTATGAACTTAATGACATACGCGCGACAGTTTGCGTATCGACAATCGTAACTTTAAATAGTTATACCGAAAGATCCGACCGTCGGATTTTCCCAAAACTGGAACCGTTAGGACCGCTTTGGGAAGATCTTTCCAACGATATAAACTTCATCAAAATCCAACGGTTAGTTTTCGAGATAAGTGTAAATCAAATTTGGTTGAAAACAGCGCCAGGGTGGCCCATTGACCCGAAGCGTCGTTATATTAATTTAAGCCATTTTTATTTAAATAAAATAGAAATAGGTCGTTATTAAATACCAATAACGATATGCAATGATTTCAAAATATATATATATATGCGAGAATCATTTGAAAAGTCCGAGTTCAAATCTCATTTCAAATGATTATACGACGATCTAAGTCGAAGAGTTGAAGACGGTGATTGAAGACCGACGATCTTCACATCGAATGGATGTGTTGCTACTGAGACCCATGAGAGGAGTAGCTACCTTGAAAGGGCTTCAGTGGTGGCCGTTCGGACGAAGTGTTGATTTGTACGGATTTGACTTTCGCCCAGACCCAGGGCATAAGTTTATAAATGGAATGTATGTCTGACGTTGTAGTCCTTTATACTACATTCGTTGATCTCTGTTAATATATATCTGTTTGGTGGTTAACACCCTTCTCTGAGACATATGAGCTTAGAGGTTATATATTGGTAGAAATTAATGGTATAGTATGGACTGACAATGTGGCATACTAAGATGCATTGATCAAGGCTTTTGTTGAAAAGCAGGCCTTGTGGTTGATGATCAAAGCATAGCCTATTACGGCATAGCTTTGTGTATATCGTGACTTCGCGAGCCTCACACCCCGGTATGAGTCAAAAACGGGATACGGACCGTAGGGAGTGCACACGTTTCTTTCTAGCTAGAGTGTTGTCAGGGACCTACCAGCGCTGACATTTTACTCATTGTGGATGATGGATTTTGAGGTACCTCGTTATTTTTATAGGCCGTTGGTGGTCATACTATAGGTCCAAAGGGACCGGGAAACGTGTGTTCAGGCATAACCAATCCACTGCCCATTGGCGGGGACCGGCCCTACCGCTTCCAAGGGTTCACTGCGGGGAATCCTGAGGCATTTGCTAGAGTGTCTCGAATCGGAGAGGATCTTGCCCCTAGCCTCGACTCATGATGGAATCCAAATTTCCAATACGCCCTTGCGGTTTTGATTGTAGAACTAGTATTGGCGACATGCTATATGGTAACCATGCCGTCTAGGATTGATACTTATGATTCAAATCTTTTTATTAAAACATATATACACTAATAATAATATCAAATCCGTTTTATACGTATCAAGCATCTTTTGACCATTATAAGGTAAAACCCTATCCTCTGGTGTGCGTTGCATTGTGTGATGGGACCTGGGTCTTATAATGGTTTCATTTTCCAAAAAGACATTGCGTTATTTCTCGATTTACTTTGGTTTATGCACTGGCAATCCATAGGAGTAAACCCGTTCCGCGAAAGTGGCGTGGTCCTTGGATTTGTCTTATTAGTTATATTAGTTTAGAATTCTCACACCAGTCCCATGACTGACTCGTAGTTTGTTTCACTTTGCAAACTCGGGTGCCCTCTTTTTCCACACGGGCAGTCGAGTAGCTTTTTGCAGATATCTCTCTCTTTGGCAGGGTCCTGGATCGAAGCCTAAAGCTGTGTCCAGAGCATAGAAGTCTTCCGCTGTTTAATGTATTAAATCTGTTGTAATTTATCTTCCGCTATAGTTTACTTTATTTGTACTCTGATATTCTGTACTCTGATGTAACATTATTATAATGTAATAAAAGTCTGCTGTTATTGTTCTGATGTATTGTATTCCCAAAGTTAACGTATGCGAGTTTTGAACGGACTTGGTCGATTTTGCGATCGATTAAGGTCGGGCTAAATCCGTGTCGTTACATCGTTCCTTTTCGGGGATGAAAAGTTTTAAGTGGGGGAGATTGTAACAACCCGAAAATCTGGGCTAGTTTAAAATTTTTAATTTGGCAATTTTAGCGAATTTTGAATATTTAAAATGAATTATTTTCAATAATATCGACGAAAATTTATTTTGAATGTAATTCGAATGTATATATTATATACGTCGTCGTTAGGATATAAATATTTATTTATAATTATAAATAGAATTGAAAATGGCGCGGTAGTTCGATAATTCGATTTCAAACTTCAATTGAATGTACCGGGTGCAAAACAATCCGGATTTTAGTGAAACCAAAAACATTAGGATCTAATTGGGAATATCTTTCCAACGAATCCGAAAAATCTAAATTTCATAGCGGGAATCAAAAGATATGTCCAGTTGAAAATTCTGAATAGTCGCTATGGAATTCAGGCCCTTAAAAATAGACATTTTGCAAACGACCTCGGATTTCGACGAAACCACTTTTGTTGGGTCCGGGATGTCAAATTATTGCTAGGTTCCAAATTTCATAATTTTTCGAATCAGTATGTGAGCGTGGCAAAGGAAAACGCGTTTGACCAGTTTTAGTTGATTTTAATCGACTGGAAAATGGCCATTTTTCCAATGGTCTCAGAATTCGACGAAACTAGTTTTGTCTGGACCGTATCGTCAATACAAAGCTAGAAAATATTTTTCGGGAATTTTTAGAGTTAGTATGTGACCCCAGTAAATTGAAATAAAGGTTGAAATTGTTTTTGAAACGAATTCAAAACTATTTATAAAATTCGTTTTAAATAGAAATCGACGAAATATATATTATATATATTATATATATAATATAATGGCCTGAATAGAACGCGTCGCGCCGCGGCAGTTCGCGAATTTCGACCATTAACTTCGAACGGACATTACGGGAGATCCGACCGTCGGATTCTCCTAAAACCGGAACCGTTGGGTTCGTATCGAAAAGAGCTTTCTAACGAATATTAGAAATTTGAAATCTAACGTTGGATTTGGAGGTACGTCCAAATCAAATTCGAAAAAGGTCGCTGTAAGTGCAGTTCGATGGCCATTGTTTGAAATCGACTGTACGGGCCTTGATAAAATTAGTAAAAATAGTAATAATTAGTGAAAAATCATAAGAAATGATTTGGGAAAAATTGGGATGAAAAACTCCACATTTGAAAAGATAAAAATAGATTTTTATCAAAATGAACTAGTTTTGAACTGAAATTATAACCCATTTATTTTTAAATAAATAAATTGGATTTGAAATGGGTTTAAATAGAATTGATTCATGGGTTTATCATGAACGGTGTTTTAAATAACACTTGTTCTTTAACCCGATAATAAATAGAATGTGATTTGGGTTTATCGTGAACTGTGTTTTAAATGACATTAGTTCTTTAACCCAGTAAAAGGAGTTTTGACGAATCTGCAATTAAATCGAAATCTGAATTGATAATTTAAATTATCAAATTTAGAAAGTGAGCGAGGATGGAGTATTACCAGTTTTGCTCCAAAGCGATAGTCAAATCTTTAATTAGATTTGAACGTGAAATGGTAATTAATTTTACCGATAACACCGTGGTATTAGATATGGAGTATTACCAGTTTTTCTTCATGGGATGAATAGGTTGGGATTGGGAAATAAAATAAATAATTACTTCGGTGTGGTTCGCTAATCTCGACTAATTTGAAATGACATCCAAAGGAAGATTAAAGGATAAATTTTAAAGAATTTATCTTGGATAAAATTAATGGGAACCTTTCCCTAAGAATGTGATTTTGGGAATAAAAGAATATTCTGAATTGAAATGAGGTGTATGTTGTGTTTGTGTAACATTTGTTTTTAATATACACGGGTTGTTCGGAAAGGCCGGGTTTATACCCATTCTGAATAACCGATTCGACGATATGTCGAAGATGAAGACGGTGGTCGAAGGCCGGAAGTCTTCACATCGTTTGCGTAATTACTGACGATCCTGATTGGGCTGTACACCCAAGAGGATGGAAATAGTTGGTGGTCGTCCAGACGTACTTGGAGATGGATGGATATGCGAGGAAAGTGCCTCCGGTTTCGTTCAGACCCAGAACGAACTAGTAAATGGATTGTGTGTCTGACATTGGATTTTATTCTGTGTTGATTGATTTCTGTTAAATATATATCTGTTTGGCGGCGGAGAATTTATTCTCTTGCTTAACGCCCTTCTCTGAGACGTACGAGCTTAGAGGTTATATATCGATAGATATCAATCGCATGGCATGAATTGCCTATATGGCATGCTGAGTTGCATGGATCAAGGCTTCTGTTGAAAAGCAAAGTCTTGTGGTTGATGATCAAAGCACGGCCTTTGTGGCGTAGCTTTGTGTATAACGTGAATTCGCGAGCCTCACACCTCGGTATGAGTCAAAAATGGGATACGGACCGTTGGGAGAGCACGACGTTTCTTTCTAGCTTTGGTGGTGTCAGTGACTTACCAGCCCTGACATTTATATACTTTTCACCTTTGTGGTTGTTGGAATGAGGCGCCTCGATTATAGGTCTGTAAGGACCGGGAAACGTGTGTTCAGGAATTGCCAATCCTCAAACGTAAGAGAGGACCGGCCCAGCCGATTCCAGGGTTGCCCAGAGTGCGTAGTCCTGAGACATTTGCTAGAGTGTCTCAAAGTGGAGAGGAGCTTGCCCCTTGCCTCGAATCATGACGGAAATCCAATTTCCAATACTTGTATTGCGGTTTTAATTGTAGAACTAGTATGGCGACATAGTAGGTGGTAGCTATGCCGCCTATGATTGATATTTATGATTGAAACTGTTTTGACACTATACACCTATAATAGTATCAAATAATGTGTTTTAAACGTATCAAGCATGCTTTGGTTGTTATAAGGGCAAACCCTATCCTCCGGCTTGCGTTGCATTGTGTGATGGGACCTGGGTCTTATAACAGCTTCATTTTTCTTTATTTAGCATTGCGCTGTTTGTTCTATGCACTGGTATCCTTGGGAGGAAACCTGTTCCGTGTTATACGGCGTGGTCCCTTGATTTGTCAAACTTTAAAACTAATATTAATAACTGTTTTAGTTCTCACACCAGTCACATGACTGGCCTGGAGTTTATTGTTTTAACCTAAACTCTGGGTGCCCCTATTTTCCGCACGGGCAGCTAGTAGTTTTGGTTTTGCAGATTTATATTCACAGGATCCTGGTTTACAGCTGGAATGATATCCGGAAAGCTCTGTATCCATATATCACCTTCAGTTGTGATTTGTATTATTTTCCGCTGCTATGTAATTTATTGTAATCTCTGATATTTATCGAATGTAATTTATTCATTTATACTCTGTATATTCTTGTATCTGATGGAATTGTTGTAATAACAATGAAATGTTCTTATGTTTGTGTTCTGATTTGTCTTGTCCTCACAGTAATTCGTTCTTTCTCATCTCTTCGGAGACCGGGGAAGAAACGGGATGCTTCAGAATCAATTTCACAAAATATACTCTTGTAGTTAAATATTTTTCCATCCAAATTAAATAAATAGATTAGAAAAGTTAAGTTGCTAGAATAAGCAAAATAAATTTTCAAAGCTATATATTTAATCCGATTTTTTGTCCTAATGAACTTGAATTTTGATCGTAAGGCCAACGTCTAATTAAATTTTATTTAAGTCCAAGGAGTATGCAAATGACAGAATTTAGTTGTTTTAGAGCCAAGGAAAGGTAATGACTTCCTAACCTTATGTTTGTTATGGGCTTTGCTCGTAACTAAATTTATTTCAATATGCAGCTAAAACGATAATTAGACAATAATAATTGCAGAAATTAAAATTGTACAAGAAAGCCACTGCCCCTACAGAATTTTTTACAACTAATTTCTATATATTTTTCTTTGCAGCAGAGCACCTATAGAATTCAGAAAATTTTACAATGGGGTATGGCTATCCGTCTAGAAAATTTGAGTAGTGCTCACGTTTCAAACTCCACTGTTTGCTTTACTCGATTTCGATTCCTTTAGTTTGTCTGCTTGAACGATTTTCTTTACTTTGTTTTTTGTTTTTTTATTTTTGTTTTTTTATTTTTCGAAAGCAAACAAAAAAAAAGGAAATAAGCGGGCAGAAAACTAAACTAAACTAGATGATAAAACAAAAACAAGTGACTAAACTAAATGAAAGAAACAAACTAAACTCAACTTTAAAAGAAAACTTAAAGACAACTAAACTAAATTAAAATGAAAAGAAAAAAATAAATAAAAGAACTAAGCGTTTGAAGAAAAGATGGCTTCATGTTAAACACTTGGTCAATGGAAAACACTTCCTCGTGTTTATAATACCCCAAAACCAACTCAACTAAATGGCCAACACCCTCTTCTTAAACATCACATTTCCTTCCTAAAAGAACAAATGAAACAAAATCGTGCCCCCTTTATTTCTTTCACGCATCAATTACGTAAATTGAAAGTTATCAGAGTTCAGAATCCAGAATCGCATTGAATCAGGGTTTCAAGTCTTGGTTTCTCGGATCTTCATATTTTTAATTTGGGTTTTGTGGGTTCGAATCGGTTTGGGGTTTGTGGTGTTCGAATTGAGTTCGAAAAATATGAATTTGGCTATGATTTTGATGTAGGGGATTGTAATTTGAGGGTTTTCTGATGGAAGTTGATCGGATGTCATAGTAATGTGAAAACTGGATGCGTGTTTTTCGGTGATGGAAGTGGCAGGTTGATATTGGGATTTGTGAATGCACCGGTTTTGGCTTGATGAAGTTGTTGATGAGAGGCCTGGTCTATTTGTTGAAGTTGCACGAGTAGGAGGGTATGAATGCAGTAGGTGGTATTAAAGGCTTGTGTGGTTGCCTAGTACCGTTTGCGTAGTCTGTGTGTTAGAGATGGGATGGATATGGATTATGGGGTAGTGAAGGGAGATGATGTCGGTTAAAGGGGTTTGGTGAATTGAGTTTGTGTGGTTTGAATGAACACGGTAACTGGTTGATGGTGCGATGTATTATGGGTGAACGTTTGTTTGTGAAGATTGTTTGTGCGTGGAAGATGGTATTGTTGTAAGGAGCTATGAGTGGATGGCTTGTTGAATTGCGTGAAAGGACAGGGATGGTGATGTTAATGCTGTTGCATGATGGAGATTTTCAGAGGATGATGGAAGAAGGTTTGTGATCTGAAGGATGGTGGTTTGCATAGTTCAGTGGTCTGTAAAGCCGAGAAGAGAGATTTTGAAAAGGATTTTTTCAGAACTTATCTTGTAAAAGAAGAAGGGGAAAGAATGTAAAAAAACAAGAAGAAAGTTGAAAAATGGAAAGAAACAAAGGAAAATTGGCAAGAATATTTTTCTCTCCGTTTAGAGATTGTGATATCAACTTGTAACACCAATCAACTAACCAAGAATTTTCTTCTATATATAACAGAAAACAAAAGGAGAAAAAATAACACGAATCGGAAATTAAATAAATAATAAAATTTAGTTGCTGCCTCCCCGGGAACGACACCAAAAACTTGATCGACGCTTTTCTAGGTATTAGAAAAGCGCAAATATTGTAATAATAACTGCAAGTGCACAGATTGTGTAGTATTCAGGTCGAACACAAGGAGGAATTTTAAATTTATTATTTATGTGATTTCATGGACGAGTTAGACAATATTTGGAGATAAGATTTGAAATAATGCTATTGAATTTACTATGGATCTGAATCTAATCATGTCAATACTAAATTCAACAACTAAAACAAAAGGAACAAATTACTAGAAAAAGAAAACAACAAACAAAAACAAAAACAAAAAACAAAAAATTGAAATTAGGATTGCCGTTGAATCTAATCAAACGGACAATCACTAACATGCAACAATAAAAAGAATAGCAATTTAAGTTCTACCAAAACTAATTGAGTAGACAACATGATTTGTTATGAAAGAGAAGAACAATAAACTAAAATGATAAAAAAAACTTTATTAAGGACAAGAAGAGAATACAGAAAAAGTGGAACCGAGTTTACAATGGATATCATGTGTATTTATAGGGGATGTAAACTTCTCTCTGTGAGATTAATTGGGACAAGAACAAATCTCTTGAAATAATCTATTTACAAATAAGAGAGATATGAAGATAAACTTGAGATATTCCATGTAGATTTCCTCTTTTGATTAGTGAAATGTGGCAGATTGTTTGGATTTTCTTAGCAATAATTCAATCAAGTCTTCTTCTATATAGCAGTTGAAAAATAAATGATTTGATTTGATTTCCTTGAGAAGAATATGCCTATTTCTTAAAATCTTTATTAGTGCATATATTATATACATAGATATGAATATATATATATATATAATATACCATTATTCCATATATTTCTACAGAGCAAAGTTGGTGGTGTGTATTCATTCTCCTTTCTTCAGGCAAAAAATAGGGCTTGACGAACTCAGGTCTCTATGTCCAAATTTCCAAGCCTTTACCAGTGTGCTACAACATCTTTTAGGGTTGAGATAGTGTTGACATAAGTAAGTAGCTTTTTCTTTGGAATTGGCCTTTAATTGAAATGAAGGAGACATTAATTGACATAGTTAATTGGAATTTTATGGTTGAAGTTCTTAAGGCAAGGGGGTTTCCAAGTAAGTGGATTAGTTGGATTCGTATGATCTTTTCTTCGATCAGATCGAACATTTGTGTGAACGGAGTTGCTGGCTCAACCATCATATCTAAAAGGGGCTTAAGACAGGGTGACCCTCTTTCGCCCCTTCTGTTTGACTTGGCATTTGATTTCTTTTTGAAAATCATTAAGATCGGTTGATGTAATGGCATCATCAATAGTTTTGGAAGTGATCATGTGGTAGGGGGTATAAATTCTTTGTAATATGCGGATGACACTATTATTTCATGTAGACTTGCATGTAAATACATCGCTGCACTAAAAAATGTATTGTATGCTTTTGAAAGTCTTTCAGGTCTAAAAATCAATTTCCATAAGAGCAGTGTTTACACCTTGGGATGTAGCGAAGATTTACATAAGGATTGCTCTGAATTGTAAAGCCGATGTTTTTCCTCTGAATTATCTGGGTATGTGCATTCGTCCTAAGAAACTGATGAAAAAGGACAAGCAACATCTGATTGAGAAGGTTGACACTAGGCTGGCGAGGTGGAAAGGAATTTTTTATCAAGGGCTGGTAGACGTATTATGGTGAACTCAGTTCTCTCTGTGATTCCGATATATTGACTGTTATTTTAAAAGTGTCTTGGATGGGCGTTGGATAGAATTGATGCAATTCGCAGAAATTTCTTCAGGACCGGCAATATGGAGACAAAAAAGTTATGTTTTTTGTATCTTAAGAGCAGGTTTGTAAGTCTAAAGATCAAGGTGGTCATGGGGTTTTAAACTTGAGAAACATGAACTATGCCCTCCTGTGCAAGTGGTTGTGGGTACTGATCAGCACCAAACAAGGTTTTTAGAAGGATTGGATTGTCAGTACATGCTATAATGGTTGATTTGACTGGAACTCGGATTTCTTTCATTGTCCAGTGTTTTGGCAAGGTGTTATGGGTAATTCTCATTGGATTAAAATGGAGACTAAAATAGTGGTGAAGAACGGGAACAACATCTCATTCTGGTTTGATTGTTGGTTATCCCCTATCCCCTTTTGTAGAGATTTTGAAGAATTGTTTAGAATTGCTAGTAAAAAACACTTTACTGTCAAAGAAATGTATGATATGGAGGCATCTAACTTCAAGTGGAAATTCACCTTTACCAAAATTGTGTCAGGAAATGCATTGCTTCAGTTGTGTCGTTTTTTTGAATTATTGGACAAGGTTAATTTGATTAATGAGAATGATGAATTTGTTTGGTTGATGGAATGGGAGAAGAAGACTTTTAGTGCCAGTGGCATTTACAGGATGATGAATTTTGCTAGGACGAGGTGGTTGGGGTTTGATCATATGTGGTGTTTCAAAGTTCCGGCGAAGGTTAAGATACATATGTGGATAACTATGCATGGTAGATTGAACACGGTGGATAGGCTACGACGTGAAGGGGTATTTGTGGATGGAGGTTGTGTTTTTTGCGGCAAGGTTGAAGAGGATTACTTACAACTTTTTAGTGAATGTGACTTCGCTTTTTATGTCTGGACAAAATGCATGGTGTTCTTAAATCTCGATCTTAATTGAGGAGAGTTCATACTAGATCAGTTTTCTTTTTGGCATCACATTTTCCCAACACTAGATGATTCGCCAAAATGTCATTTATTTGCATTATTAAACTTCACTTACTTGTGGATCTTATGGCATGAACAAAACTCCAGGAAGTTCAAATGCAAGATGAAAATGCCTAACCAAATCATATACATCATTCTTAGTTTTGTTTCTCTTTGGGCAGGCGCTGATAGGAGGAAGTATGTTGAAAGCATTGCTGATAGAGTGCATGTGTAACACCCCATAATTTTAACAACACTAAAAGATGATAAATTAAAGAATAATTAATTTAATATTTAGAATTAAGGGAAACAGACTTCTCTATTGCGTTTGTCTCGGAATTCTTGTCAAAATGGACCTGGTTTGCGTAAAACGAGCACTGTATGAAGAAGTTATTAAGGTTTGAAGTTTGTATACGCATAAGAATTTATATATATACACATATAATCCAAAATTCAAAACAGTTCAAATTTGAGCGGAAAAAGGGAGCGCGAAAATTCCCGCCCAGGGGTGTCGACCCCATAAGGGGGGGTCGACCCACCTACGCCAGATCTTGGCAGATTAGGGTTTCCTGACGGCTATATCTATGACCCCATTTCTCATGTTTTTCAACACCAAAAATAATGGAGAACTAGATGTTGCCTCTGCCTAGATTGAATCAAGCCTTTTTCTTCTTCGGCAATTAAGTAATTCAAGTTTAGAGATCTATGATTCGATATCTGCAATCTTTCTTCTATTTTTCTAGATCCAATCACAGTGAGTTTACGTTACTTTTAGATCTAAATGTTTAAAAATAAATCTTGATATGACTATAACTTGGATCTAAGCCTATGACTATTTGAGTCATATCAGATCTGTTATAACCTGTGTATTTAAGTTATCCTAACTTGACTATGAACTAGATCTAAGCCTATACCTATTTATCATGTCATTTTTGCCATTGTTTATAGATCTAATTCATTGTTTAGATCACATCATGCATGTTCCTATTATGTTTTTGGATAAACCAGATCTATTGTTAGTTGGTTATCTAATTCATTTTTTAGATCTTATCATGTCTGTTTATGATGTCCCTATTATGTTAGAATCAGTTCTATTGTCACAAGTTCATCAGATTTGTTCCTATATGTCTATCTTGTCACTATGCCACTATATGTTTATGCCTATTTCTGCCATTATATGTCAAACTTGTTAGTATGATCATTTCTTCCCTCTTCCCTTTATCTTTTCCCTTTTATTTTTATAGCCAGGCTACCTTCGAGCCTAGGCATGCCGCTGAAATATGTGAACGCGTTAAATTAGGAATGCGGGGAAAACAGTAAAACTGGGGCATGACTTGTAACTGGAAATTGGGCATAACTTGAATGAAATATATGAATATGAATTTGGGGCATAAATCAAATTGCGATTAAAGACTGTAACACCCCATAATTTTAAATATTAAAACTGAAAATTAAAGAATACTTTATTTTCAGATGAAGAATTAAGGGAAATGGGTTACGCCATTGCATTCGTCTCGGAATTCTTCTTGAGATAGAGTCTGAGTTTGCGTAAATCGGGCTCCATATGAAGAAGTTATGGAGCTTAAAAGATTTCAGTTTAAAACCAGAATTAAAATAATTAATAAATCAAAATTCGAAATTCAAACCAGCGAAAAGAAGTGGGTGGGAAAATTCCCACCAAAGGGTGTCGACCCCCTTATAGGGGTGTCGAGCGACAGGTATCGACCCCCCTCCCCCGTAGGGGTCGACCCCTGCTGACTGTTCTGGACAGTGACGATTTTCTGAGTTTTAGGGCTACGTGGCGACTTCTGATTGGCCTGATGGCGCATTTTCTTGGACTGGATGGTTTGGATGGATCCTATGTTGATCTAAGGGCTCTAATTAATCCTACACATCTATATAAGCACACATAAACCTAAACCCTAATCTAAACTAAAATTCATTCGTGAGCCGCCATGATGCTGCATCCTAAACTAAGCTAGTCTCTTCTCCAATGAATTAAAGATGAGGAATTGTAAAAAGGGATTCTAGAACAACAACGAACGGATCTATTCTTTCTTCTATCACTGTGAGTACAGTTGCTTTCATAAGATAATTAATTAAAATAATTATGATATGTTGTGATCTGGACTGTGTGAATATGCCTGTTGAATCATATGTTATTAGCTAGTTCTGTTATCATCTATTTTGTGAATATGTGCCAGTTTGTTACGTTACCATCTATTTTGTGAATATGTGCCAGTTTGTTATCATATGTAATTAGATTCATTTTATGATGTTAATTCCTATGTGTAACGTCCCAGATTTTTCGGCCATTTAAATTTGAATATTTAAATCAGTTTATATATTTGAAATATAATGAATTTTTTTCGAGTTTATTATTTAAAATGGAGTTTGAATATATATATTTATATATTAATTTAAAACGAGCTCGAAACATCGCGGTGGTTCGAAATTTTCAATTTGAACTTTAACTGGATATACAGGATCCGATATAAGTCGGATTTCTGTGAAACGAGACCCGTTTGAACCGGTTCGGTTATATTTTTCTAATGAAAGAGAAAAATCGAAATTTCAGCTTATAGATTTCAAGGTATGTTCAATTCAAATTTTCAAAAAAAGTCGCTGTGAAATCGTTTTTAAATTTTATCGATTTATTTTTAAATATTAGACGATTTTGATGTACATACCAACTTAACAATGATGATGGAGTGGTCAAATCATGTTTTATACAATATATTTAATAATCATCAGTTTAAATATGTGACATGTCAAACCATGCTATATATTACATTTAACTAAGTTCACAAGTATGCCTGACAGAAGATCCTAAATGCCTAAACCAGTCATGATTATAACGTAAGTCATATTGCGAATAATATGCCCAAGTTCATAAGTGTATATGTTACGTGACCTAAACTTTTCGATTGGGTAAGTGTTATTACATACGCCAAGATGATCCCCGATCATGCCAAAACAAAGTTAATAAACTCAAGTAGGATTTAGTAAAAACCCGCATATATCATTATTCTTTTTGCACAAATGCTGAACCTAACGAACAAACAGCTCGTTTTAATTCTCGAGTACAGCATGCTTTTTCTTTCAATGAAAAACAGTAAAACAAAATAGCAAAATATATTTGTATACATATTGCTGATCAACCCATACGTGAACAAAAAGGGAAGATGGTACAAAAAAATTAAAACAGCTAAAAGAAAAGTTGAAGTCATACTTCAAATCAAAAAAAAAGATAGCTAGAACTGTACAGCTATAAGAATCAACACGCCATGTTCTTTCAAGAACATGGTACGAACCACAAAGACGATCAATGAAAGAAAAAAAATCTCCACAAGCACAAAAATAAAAACAGCTAAAATAATACATACATAACTGATATATTTGACTGAAAACATCTATACATGTATACATCTCAGGCATCTAAGGGAAATAAACAGCTACCTAGCTAGACCTATACATTAATACATCAAATACCAGCTAAATGTATGTACATAAGATCTTTACAACTATTTATGTACTGAAAATCGTACTAAAATCAACCAGATTCATCAGGCAACCCATCTGACATCACTAGTAAAAATCAAAATCTGGAAAAGGGGAAAAGGAAAATTTTGGTTAGAATAGTATATATTCCCATCGAAACAGCTAAGGAATTGAGATGAACAGCTAATATATATACAGAAAATCTCATGTGCAGAGCCACTGTTTACATACATTGAAAACCCAACTGGAATCGACAATACAAGTTCGAATTTGTAGATCGATTTAACAAGTCATAGATCTAACCTAACCTATACAACCACAAGGCCACTGTTCTTTTCGAACAGACCAAAGACAACACCAAATCCATCAAAGTCTCGGTTGAACCATCACTCAACCGTCACTCGTCACCAGTACATGATCAAGAAAAGGGGAAATAAAAAGCAAATGGCCTAAGTATGGTAGTTGGACTACCTACGATGTGCCATTGTTGGACATGGTTATTATCCATACTCAAACATACTATAAATACGAGTTGCGCATAGGGGTTTCAGACAATCCCAGAACCACACAAAACAATACAGTAAAAAGGGAAAAACATTTAGAAATTCTCAGGAAAATCAAAAGAAAATTTTACATAAATTCAAATTCAATTTAAAACACTTATCTGCTTCAGCACTTCAGAACGGTGTGGGTTCCAATGGTTTTGCTGGTGTCTTTGTTCAAATCGAGGGGTGTGGGCTCGGAAATTCTTCGAGTGGAAGCCTCGTCTTGGGCTGTTGATGGACTGAAGTGGGAGTTGATCGTTGGAACCGTTGCGACGCCGTTGCCAGAAGATAGAAAAGGGGTAATTAGGGTTGTAATTGCGGCCATGGGATTGAATTAGTGGAGGCGATGGAAAAGGGGATTTAGGGTTTCGGTGAGCAAATTTTGTGAGGCGGCCGATTGAAATGAAAACAAAGGATTCGGAAGAGGGTTTTAAAGAAGCGGGTCGGGTAGTGTGTTGGGCCGATGATCATAAGGTGAAGCCCAAGTTTGTATTCAAAAGAAAATCCATGTTATAATTTAAATTAACTTATAAACTTGTTTATACGATTTTTGTCTCATACGTTAACAGATTTTAACGCGGTTAGTTGCGTTGGGACCGAGCAGGTCTAGTCCGGATCTGAAGTAACTGGAATTTTTATTCGAATTAAACGTCAGTTTAATTTGACTAAAACCAGACTGCTTATCGTCAGATTCAAATCAAGGTGAGTTAAACTCACTCAACTCTTCCCATTTACATTTTATATAAATTGGGTTTTTATTTTGTGTGTTCTGGTTGTTAGTGATTGACTGTTGCTAGTGATATATATTTATCGTTGATTCAATTTCTGAAATTAAACGGTCGTTTAATTTCAGTAAAACACTAATCGTTATGATTTGACCCAAATAAAATAATTTCCCTTGACTGGTCACGTTTATAAACGTGTTTGAAATTGTGTGAATTTTTTGAGTTGGCTGTCGATAGATTGATGATTGTTATAGAAATTATTAGTCAAGGAATGATTGATTTTTGTTGATTGTTGAACCATATTTCAACATTATATCTGATGTTAACCAATGAATGGTAGGGGTTGGTAATTAGCACCACCTGGCCTAGAAATCAATCGATTTTTAAATACGGCTTTTATCGACTGGAAATCAACAGTATTAAAGTTATAAATATATCTTTAACAAAATTAGGTTTTGAAAGTTATTTTAAAAAGGGGAATAAATATTAATTATTTATTTAGTAAAGGTTATAAGGGAATTATGAAATTGTTTATAAACTAAATTCTTATGTTGATAAGAATTATAAACAAAGGAAATAACCTAGCAGTTAGGTATTTTGATCATGAACATTTAAATATAGTTATTTAAATTTATTATATTTTAATTAATTTAAAGAGGAATTAAGTAGAGTTGGTTAAAGAGTAATCATGTTTGTGTTGACTCGGTCGACCATTTAAAACTAAGTTAGATTTTAAATTAGTGAAATAACTTAGCGAAGAATTGGTTAATCTTAGTAAGAGTTTAAAAGGAAATGTATTATTTCAGTAAATAAAGGAGTTAATTACTTTTCAATAATTAATGTTGAAGTAAATAATCTCTTCTTAAATGTAATTACATTTAAATGAACAAGTTTGAATTGAAATATGGTCGAGTGTTGGAAAAAGGTTAGGGAGGAGTTTTATTTGAGCTCGAGTTTTATAGTGAAGTAATTAAAAGATTTAAGCAAATATATAGCTTAAATGAAAGGTCAACCTGACGTTTGAATTAAGTAAAGAGGGATGGTGATATAAAGGTTTTATATTAAACCTGGAGTTTATAAACAAGAAGGAATGTGAGTTAAAGCATTGTTTTAGATTAGAAATACTTAAAAATGGTATTAAGTTAAACCAATGGATTTAAAAAGGGAATTTCCCGAAAGGAAAAGGGATTGGCAAAAAGGGGTTTGATGTGAGTTTGGTAAACAAAGTTGTAAATAGGATTTGTAAAAATAATCCAATAATCCAGTTTGTGGAATAAAATTAGTTGGATAAGTCGAGAGTTAATAAAAGTAACATTTAGTAAGTAAACATTTAAGTAACGAATTAAGCGATATTAATGATCTTTTCCAAAAGGGATAACAAGAGCCATAAAACTATATTTTAACTAGTGGGATGGGATTTGATATGTAAGATTTAATATTGATTCTTGAATTACAACTCGTATTTATCTGAAGATAAGAACGTTGTTGATCAAGGTCTGAGAGGTAATTAAAATACCCCAACTTGAACGACGTCGGGACTATCCAAGGATAACACTAGTTGGTAATGGTAAGAATGTATGTTAAAATTTCCAAAGTAGTGGAAATGATATGAGATGATATTTTGCCTAGTAACGGAATTAAAAGGTGTAACACCCCACACCCGCTAAGGTCACTCATAAGAGGGGAATGCCTTAGTTTCGGTGAAGTATTTTAAGTGAATATAGAACAGAAGAATTACAACAAGACAGATATAAGTAATACTTGAAAATTTAAAACATCATTTCATTGCAGCGGAAAGTAAAACAGGTTTGGTTACATCACAAAACCATACAAGAGTCAAGTACAAAATATCCATCTTGATAAAAATAAGTACATAATCCCACTATGTAAACAATAGCCATAAAAGGAAAGATGAACTGAGCTTTACTTCAACGGTCCAAGCTCCAAAGGATAGATACAGCAATCTGATCAAAGCCCACTAGCACTAAGCCCACTCTGATAACCTGGGTTTGGGGGAAAAAGATAAAAACAACGGGGTCAGACATAAGTCTGAGTGAGTCCTATAACCCTAACAATGCAATCATTAAAATAACCAGAGAAGACATAAGTTGATATACGGTAACGACTGGGGATGAATGGCTACACTAAGCAGCTTGGTAAACTTAGGATAAACTAAGATAACCGTAAAGACGCATTTACCCACCCAAGGATAATTACTAAATTACACCGCCCCAGACCTACTCAAAGATAATTCCTACACTGCACCACACTAGTTATACCTACCTAAGATTAATTCCTACTTAAAGGTTGATCCCACTAAATGTACTTAGTAATTTTTACCCAGTAGTTTCTAGTACCCCTACATAGGTGCCGTCTGCCCCTATCATTACTAGGTGTACCCACTACTCCCAAGCGATCGGCTCCCTAACGTAGATACCCGTGCTGGTCCCACAATGGGGTGTATCATTTCCCCAAAGTGGCAACCTGATAGTATCAACGGTGCACGGCTTTATACCTACACGATGCAACAACGATTTACTAACCAGCCCGGGTCCACACACGCATATGAAACCCGTTGGTCCTACGTTGCCACCGCTAACCCGTTTTGGCCTCTTATAGTCAAGCCCAATATGCGTGTCCCGTCACTCGACTTGGGTCGAGCCCACAAAGATACGTTTGGGATATTGGTTGAGATGGGCCCCCACAAGCTATCCACCTAAGCTTGTTAATTTATCTAGTGTATCCCACTTAACCCCTTTAACCATGTCCACTTACATGTTATAAATACTTTGGTTAAGACATTAATCATATTTTAATTATCATTCAAGGCACCCACTAGATTTCCACATGCCACCCAAATCATTTACTTAATTCCCACATGCCACCCGAGGCACTTACTTAACCCTTTAATCATGTTTAATTACATGTTCCACTTTGGTTAAGTATTCTAATCGTATTTTCTATTGCTACCCAAGGCAACCCACTAGTTTCCTCATGCCACCCAAGGCACCCACACTAGTTACTACATGCCACCCAAGGTACCCACTTAACCCTCATGCCCCACTACATGCTTATATGGTTAAGTGTTTCTTAATTAATTAAGACCGTGATCCTCATAAAGACCTCTCACATTAGACTATCTTTTATGACTGCTGGTTAAGCCGGTTGGGTCCGGGCAGCCTTATGTCATAACAGAGTCTAACCTCGTGTCTTTACATTAATCACGTATTTAGTTTGTGCCTAAGACCTCTCACATTGGGCTAACATTTGTAGCAACTGGTTAAGCCGGTTGGGTCCGGGCAGTTTTACACTACAAATGAGTCCAACCTCGTGTCTTAGTCGATTAATTACACCTAATTAATCACCCTCATAATTTATATTAATTATCCCTAATTAATATCAAGTTTTTCATAACATGGGTAGACCTAACTCAATAGGTAAATTCCCATGGGGTAGACCTAACTCAATAGGTAAATTCCCACTTATGTTAATTTATTTTTATGGTATGCTTAATCATACCCAATCATACTTTTATTAACATATTTATTAACCCCATCGTTCCCCACGCAAATCGTTCTCATTTCGCGACATAAATAAAGGGAAGATCCATCGCAAATATCATGGGTTTAACCAAATCTTAGTATATAACTTTGTCATGGGTTAAGAGGATGTCAACTTGCATATATGAGCATATATTAACCCAACTACATTTAACCCAAACTTGCATATTATCGCACATGACTTGCATAACATATTGCATATGAACTTGCATATTATCATACACATATCTTGCATAACATGTTGAACTTGCATATAAGCATTCACATAACTTGCATAAGCACACATAACTTGCATAACATGTTAAACATGCATTTAAGCATACACATAACTTGCATAAGCATTCACATACTTGCATATTAATCAAACATGTAACTTGCATAGCATATCTTGCATATTAACATACATGTAACTTGCATATTAACAAACATGTAACTTGCATAGCATATCTTGCATATTAACATACATGTAACTTGCATATTAACAAACATGTAACTTGCATAGCATATCTTGCATATTAACATACATGTAACTTGCATATTAACAAACATGTAACTTGCATAGCATATATTATCATACATGTAACTTGCATATTAACAAACATGTAACTTGCATAGCATATCTTGCATAATATCATATACTTAGCATGCATAGAATCACATACTAAACTTGCATAATATCATATACTTAGCATGCATAGAATCACATACTAAACTTGCATAATATCATATACTTAGCATGCATAGAATCACATACTAAACTTGCATAATATCACCTACTTAGCATGCATAGAATCACATACTCATCATGCATAAAACCACATACTTGCATAAAATCAATTACTTATTATGCATAAACCCACATATCCAACTTGCATAAACTCTCATACTCAACTTGCATAAACTTACATATTCAACATGCATAAACTCACCTATTCAACTTGCATAAACTTACATATTCAACATAGGATTATTATTATACATAGATTAGCATATCATTTCAAATGATTCAAACTCACAAATCCGCATTCAATACCATAAATCTCATTACACCTAATCTACTTATCTTAACAATTGATCATCAAAGTGATAGGAACTCACCACTAGCAATTTGCACTCCAAATGAAGATTAAGATGCTCAAAATGGATTAGAAGTTGATTAGAGAGGTTGATTAGCTTGCTTTCTTCTTCATTGATTTGTGGAGGCCATGATCAAGTTTCATTTTGCCATAGTTTAGTTACTAGTTTTAATTATGAATGAATTTGGGTAGGGTTAGGGTGTTATTTATAGGATTAGGTAGCATTTTAGACCCTTAGATTAACCCTAGATTAGCTTAGGACCCTTAGATCTCGGAACTCTCCAGAAATCAGCCCTAAGACCAAGCCCAAACCCCAAACTGGTGCACCCAACCACAGAACTCTCTAGAAACTGTGCAGGTTTCTTGGCTCGGCACGGGCGCACTTCCCAAGTGCGCCTGTCTATTTTTGTACTGGCGCACTTCACAAGTGCGCCAGTGCATTTCTGGCCTGTTCCGGGTTCTTCTGCCTAACTTCGTTCGTCCATATCTCTTTCATACGGACTCCGATTCTCGAAAACTCGGACTCTATTTCGCGTATTTTTCTGAGACGAACGTAATGACGTAGCCCGTTTTCCCCAATTCTCACATCTGAGATTATATATTCTGTAATTAGTGAATTTTAGCATTAACCGAAATTCGGGGTGTTACATTCTCCCCTCCTTAAAGGATTTCGTCCCCGAAATCTCTAAGCTAAGGAGAATGCATATCCTACCATCCAAACAACCATCTACTCAATCCATCAAACACGGGCATCCATTGTCCTTAAACAATTTCTAATGATGTATGAGCATATGCGAAAAGTGTGTGTATATGTTCCCTATCTAATGTACGAACATATGCAAACCATGATAGTGCCATGCATCCAATATGTATGCGAGATAACCCTATCGACACCTACAGTATCTATATGAGTGCACAATCATTCACCAAAATGCATCATCCATATGATAACACAATCATTATACATCCATAAATATAGCTAACTACACACAATTTTATGCAATATGCAATATGAAGTGATTGAGCCGATCTAGTGCCTAGAGTGTGTATATATGCATCCACGAGCAACCACTAGCAAACACTTGCATCCACTTGCATCCATCAACCATAACATGTCTCAAACACATGTTTCAACCATAGGTTTTCCCTATCTAAAGGTCAAACAGGACTAACGAGAGGACCTACTAAAGATAAGATAAGTACTAGGCAAGCGATAAAGGAGAAGTTAAAAGACATACTCTCCAAAAGAAATGGATACAAAGAACGCATCTTCGCTTCCGTCTCCCAAGCAGCATTTCTTTCGTCATCTCCCCATTGCACTCTAGCTAGCTGAACTTCTCTGTTCCTCAACTTCCGGGTCTCTGACCCAATGATGCGAGTAGGAGCTCGTCGAATCGTCTCATCGCGCTCTAACTCTATTTCTTTAAGCAAACTCGGCTCTACCACCTCAGCGGTCTCATGTAAGCACTTCCTCAAATGGGACACATGAAATACATCCGGTACACCACTAAGTCTGTCAGGCAACTCCACTCTATATGCCATCCGTCCAATTCTTTCCTTAATGGGAAATGGCCCTACAAACCTTGGTACTCACTTCCTAACAGATCCAAAGTGAACCACATTCCGTAACGGAGACACCTTGATAAAAAAACATGTCCTAATATCAAACTCAAGTTCTGTTCTCCTCTTGTCCACATAAGATTTTTGCCTATCCTGTGCTGCTTTCCTCCTTCTTCGAATCAAGTCAATCTTCTCTGAAGACTCTCTAATCACATCGGCCTAACCAAGATCTAATCCGTAGATTCCCACCAACATGTAGGTGATCAACAAGGCCTTCCATAAAGAGCTTCGAAAGGAGTCATACCAATACTGGACTGAAAGCTGCCATTATATGCGAACTCCACCAATGGAAGATGCTCTTCCCATGTACCTCCAAAATCCAAAATACATAACCTCAAAAGGTCTTCTAAATACGGTTCACCCTCTTGGTCTGACCGTCCGTCTGAGGATGAGATGCGGTGCTCAAACACAACTGAGTCCCTACCGCCTCTTGCAAACTTCTCCAAAACTCACTAGTGAAGATAGGATCTCGATCGCTCACTATACTGGGAGGTACACCATGCAATCTAATAATCCCTTGAAGGTAAACTGAAGCTAGACATGGAATAGTCCTCTTGCTCTTCACGGGTATGAAATGGGCACACTTAGTAAGTCTATCTACCATAAGCCCAATCCCCGTATTACCCTTCCTTGATTTCGGTTATCCAACGAAGCACTATCCTACTTCCTATTTCGGAACTTCCAACGGGTGAAGCAACCCTCCGGGTTTCTTCTGTTCCACTTTCACTTGTTAGCATACCAAGCATCTAGCGACATACTTGGCCGCGTCTTTCTTCATATTGGCCAAAAATAAAACTCGCCTCATGTCTTGGTACATCTTGTCCCTACCGGGATGAATGGTCATCTTCGACCGATGTGTATCATCAAGTATAGCCTTCCTTAAATTCTCGTCTTGCGGTACACAAAGTCTACCGTCTCTACGCAACCACCCCTTACCATCTAGGGTGTATCTTATTCAAAATGCTGGACGACTCCCCCTCCTTATGAGCTTCTCTACTAACTCAACCAGCTATGGGTCGTCTCGCCGTGCTCCGCCAATCCTCCCCAAAAGAGTAGGCCTAACCTCCAAGGAGGCTAGCAAACTGGGTAAAAAGTCAACGGAAGGTCTAAAGTCAAACATAGAAATAAACTCTAAACTCTATAGTTCAACGAACAATGAACTCAAGGACAACCTTTTTCTTCTTAAGGCGTCTGCTACCATGTTTCCCTTGTTAGGGGTATACGCTATCTCAAACTCATAAGATGCTAAGAATCCTATCCAAAATCGTCACAACTGTCCATCTCTCACGCAGACCACCCTAGTCGAATTCGACATCCCCCAAATGCAAGCCCCAAAGGCCGAAACCAATATCAGACAAACACCCAAGGGACATCTCCTTCGAGTTCAGGCAACCTACGTGAGATGATACTAAAAATAATAATAATAATGGCTAAACAATTAAGCCTTTGACCAACTTTGGATGTCCTCGCCAGTCTCGCTCCAAAACCACCGTTTATCCTATAACTGGCTTTGCTCACCCTATTGAGCACATATGAAAACTTATTTCGCTCCTAGAAAAGACCAAGATGTCATTTACCAAGGCCATCACAAACTTATTTAGGTACTCCCTGAACACCCTTCTCTTCCAATCAACAAAGTATGCGGGGGCGTTCGTCAAACCAAATAGCATCACCAGCCACTCATAAAACCATCCGGAGTCCTAAAGGCAATCTTCTCTATACTATCGTCAGCCACTCTCAACTGACGAAACCATGTGGCTTAGTCCAACTGCGAAAATACTGAGGCGCCAACCAACTGATCAAAGAGATCATCAATCTTTGGCAATGGGTGTCTATTCTTCTTTGTGAGTTTATTTAGTTCTCTTTAGCCTACACAAAGTCTGAGGGACCCATCCGCCTTCATGGCAAAAACTACTGGAGCGCCCCACTCCGATATACTTCTTCTTATGAACCCCTTCTCAAGCAATCGCCTACTTACTTATGGAGTTCCCTCCTCTCACGAGGAGCCTTGTGGCACACTGGCCAAGTCACTGGTTTGGCATTGTTTACCAGATATATTCGGAAGTCAATCTCCCGCTCCGGAGGTAAGCCCTTCACCTTCTCAAACACATCCGAGTATTCCCGGACCACTCTAACAGATCGCAAACTCTCGACCGACGTGTCAATCAATTCTAAATAACTTAGCATAACAGATTCTATGGGATTACAAGAGGTCTAGAGAGTGTTACCCAAGCGGGTCATAAGCCTAACAACTCTCCCTTCAAAATCAAGAACGGTACCCCTACTGGATAACCAGTCCATGCCCCAAACTAACCCATAGTCCGTGAAGCCCAACAAGCATCACATCTAAACTCAACGCTAAGTATAGAAACTTTCAAACCCAAACACATCATGGAGCCCCAATTGGGTTTGAAACAACTAAGGGATCATTTACCAAACTGGTGTCTAAGTGCAGTGACTCAACTAACAATGATGAGATAAACGAACTCGATACATCCGAATCAAATAAAGTTTGGATTGGATAACAGAGAAATTCACATTCTAACCTAGACGGTCTTATCCCCGTCCGGCACCCTAGTCGTGAGGAAATACAACTATCCTCCAGAAGATTCCATACTTTGCCCTTGGTTCTTTGGTCAATCCTAATAAGGTGTCCTATTCCTCCCAAAAGGATAACTACTAGCCTTCCCCTTCCCATTCTCCACTCGTAACCTCCCATCAATGAGGTTTCATCCTTTATTAACCAAACAACTATTTGAGCCTTCCTCTCATCGTCTATCCTATAGGTACCTACCAGTCCTCCTCCTTCTTGAACCAACTTCTAATCTGATTAACGTCTAAGTCCCTTGAAGCGGTTTTCCATCCTTATCTATCTTAGAAAGATCGTCTATACGCAGAGGAGAAACTCAAAATGAGGGAGAGGAAGAGATTCAAAATGGAGAATTCGAAAGATATAGATATGGCTACTGGGGATTATGCTTTTCTTTCAAAAACTTTTCTCTTAAAAGACATGTTTTTGAAAATACTCCCTTCAAAAATATTCTTAGAAAATAGTTTTTCTAAAAAAAATTATCTGTTCTGGTAACCTTAAGCTCTGATACCACGTGTAACACCCCACACCCGCTAAGGTCACTCATAAGAGGGGAATGCCTTAGTTTCGGTGAAGTATTTTAAGTGAATATAGAACAGAAGAATTACAACAAGACAGATATAAGTAATACCTGAAAATTTAAAACATCATTTCGTTGCAGCGGAAAGTAAAACAGGTTTGGTTACATCACAAAACCATACAAGAGTCAAGTACAAAATATCCATCTTGATAAAAATAAGTACATAATCCCACTATGTAAACAATAGCCATAAAAGGAAAGATGAACTGAGCTTTACTTCAACGGTCCAAGCTCCAAAGGATAGATACAGCAATCTGATCAAAGCCCACTAGCACTAAGCCCACTCTGATAACCTGGGTTTGGGGGAAAAAGATAAAAACAACGGGGTCAGACATAAGTCTGAGTGAGTCCTATAACCCTAACAATGCAATCATTAAAATAACCAGAGAAGACATAAGTTGATATACGGTAACGACTGGGGATGAATGGCTACACTAAGCAGCTTGGTAAACTTAGGATAAACTAAGATAACCGTAAAGACGCATTTACCCACCCAAGGATAATTACTAAATTACACCGCCCCAGACCTACTCAAAGATAATTCCTACACTGCACCACACCAGTTATACCTACCTAAGATTAATTCCTACTTAAAGGTTGATCCCACTAAATGTACTTAGTAATTTTTACCCAGTAGTTTCTAGTACCCCTACATAGGTGCCGTCTGCCCCTATCATTACTAGGTGTACCCACTACTCCCAAGCGATCGGCTCCCTAACGTAGATACCCGTGCTGGTCCCACAATGGGGTGTATCATTTCCCCAAAGTGGCAACCTGATAGTATCAACGGTGCACGGCTTTATACCTACACGATGCAACAACGATTTACTAACCAGCCCGGGTCCACACACGCATATGAAACCCGTTGGTCCTACGTTGCCACCGCTAACCCGTTTTGGCCTCTTATAGTCAAGCCCAATATGCGTGTCCCGTCACTCGACTTGGGTCGAGCCCACAAAGATACGTTTGGGATATTGGTTGAGATGGGCCCCCACAAGTTATCCACCTAAGCTTGTTAATTTATCTAGTGTATCCCACATAACCCCTTTAACCATGTCCACTTACATGTTATAAATACTTTGGTTAAGACATTAATCATATTTTAATTATCATTCAAGGCACCCACTAGATTTCCACATGCCACCCAAATCATTTACTTAATTCCCACATGCCACCCGAGGCACTTACTTAACCCTTTAATCATGTTTAATTACATGTTCCACTTTGGTTAAGTATTCTAATCGTATTTTCTATTGCTACCCAAGGCAACCCACTAGTTTCCTCATGCCACCCAAGGCACCCACACTAGTTACTACATGCCACCCAAGGTACCCACTTAACCCTCATGCCCCACTACATGCTTATATGGTTAAGTGTTTCTTAATTAATTAAGACCGTGATCCTCATAAAGACCTCTCACATTAGACTATCTTTTATGACTGCTGGTTAAGCCGGTTGGGTCCGGGTAGCCTTATGTCATAACAGAGTCTAACCTCGTGTCTTTACATTAATCACGTATTTAGTTTGTGCCTAAGACCTCTCACATTGGGCTAACATTTGTAGCAACTGGTTAAGCCGGTTGGGTCCGGGCAGTTTTACACTACAAATGAGTCCAACCTCGTGTCTTAGTCGATTAATTACACCTAATTAATCACCCTCATAATTTATATTAATTATCCCTAATTAATATCAAGTTTTTCATAACATGGGTAGACCTAACTCAATAGGTAAATTCCCATGGGGTAGACCTAACTCAATAGGTAAATTCCCACTTATGTTAATTTATTTTTATGGTATGCTTAATCATACCCAATCATACTTTTATTAACATATTTATTAACCCCATCGTTCCCCACGCAAATCGTTCTCATTTCGCGACATAAATAAAGGGAAGATCCATCGCAAATATCATGGGTTTAACCAAATCTTAGTATATAACTTTGTCATGGGTTAAGAGGATGTCAACTTGCATATATGAGCATATATTAACCCAACTACATTTAACCCAAACTTGCATATTATCGCACATGACTTGCATAACATATTGCATATGAACTTGCATATTATCATACACATATCTTGCATAACATGTTGAACTTGCATATAAGCATTCACATAACTTGCATAAGCACACATAACTTGCATAACATGTTAAACATGCATTTAAGCATACACATAACTTGCATAAGCATTCACATACTTGCATATTAATCAAACATGTAACTTGCATAGCATATCTTGCATATTAACATACATGTAACTTGCATATTAACAAACATGTAACTTGCATAGCATATCTTGCATATTAACATACATGTAACTTGCATATTAACAAACATGTAACTTGCATAGCATATCTTGCATATTAACATACATGTAACTTGCATATTAACAAACATGTAACTTGCATAGCATATATTATCATACATGTAACTTGCATATTAACAAACATGTAACTTGCATAGCATATCTTGCATAATATCATATACTTAGCATGCATAGAATCACATACTAAACTTGCATAATATCATATACTTAGCATGCATAGAATCACATACTAAACTTGCATAATATCATATACTTAGCATGCATAGAATCACATACTAAACTTGCATAATATCACCTACTTAGCATGCATAGAATCACATACTCATCATGCATAAAACCACATACTTGCATAAAATCAATTACTTATTATGCATAAACCCACATATCCAACTTGCATAAACTCTCATACTCAACTTGCATAAACTTACATATTCAACATGCATAAACTCACCTATTCAACTTGCATAAACTTACATATTCAACATAGGATTATTATTATACATAGATTAGCATATCATTTCAAATGATTCAAACTCACAAATCCGCATTCAATACCATAAATCTCATTAAACCTAATCTACTTATCTTAACAATTGATCATCAAAGTGATAGGAACTCACCACTAGCAATTTGCACTCCAAATGAAGATTAAGATGCTCAAAATGGATTAGAAGTTGATTAGAGAGGTTGATTAGCTTGCTTTCTTCTTCATTGATTTGTGGAGGCCATGATCAAGTTTCATTTTGCCATAGTTTAGTTACTAGTTTTAATTATGAATGAATTAGGGTAGGGTTAGGGTGTTATTTATAGGATTAGGTAGCATTTTAGACCCTTAGATTAACCCTAGATTAGCTTAGGACCCTTAGATCTCGGAACTCTCCAGAAATCAGCCCTAAGACCAAGCCCAAACCCCAAACTGGTGCACCCAACCACAGAACTCTCTAGAAACTGTGCAGGTTTCTTGGCTCGGCACGGGCGCACTTCCCAAGTGCGCCAGTCTATTTTTGTACTGGCGCACTTCACAAGTGCGCCAGTGCATTTTTGTTCTGGCGCACTTCACAAGTGCGCCAGTGCATTTCTGGCCTGTTCCGGGTTCTTCTGCCTAACTTCGTTCGTCCATATCTCTTTCATACGGACTCCGATTCTCGAAAACTCGGACTCTATTTCGCGTATTTTTCTGAGACGAACGCAATGACGCAGCCCGTTTTCCCCAATTCTCACATCTGAGATTATATATTCTGTAATTAGTGAATTTTAGCATTAACCGAAATTCGGGGTGTTACAAAAGGAAATTGGGCGATTAATTTTAAAAAGCCAAGTGATGCTGAATACTATACCAGTGGATCTATTTTTAAGATTTCATGGATGTTTACTTGATAGTTAAATAATCGACTATCAAGTCTGACCCTTACGATTGTTGGTATGGAAAGACCGGGATCGAATGTATATTCGAAAACCATTCCAACCAACAAATACGAAATATATAGAAGAGATCAGGCGACAATCAAGATGGAGCATGTGAAGACCGTAGATCTTCATAAAGTGGAAGAACCACTTACAATCTCTGATTCGACCAGGAGATATACCGGGGTTCTGTCATGGTTGAAACTGTGGATTGCAAGGACTATCGCTACTGATCCATGGAGTGATTCCTATATTGGATGCAGTAGGAGAGTACCTTCGGTTCATCCTATTCCTGGATGACTTGTATGGACGGATGTTTGACAGAGTATTTCTTAAGAGTCACGTACGTTGATTTTCACAAACGTATCTATGTTAGTGGCGGAGAGGGGCACCTCTCTAGCTTAACGACCAGAATATTTTTGTGGACGTCAATTAGTGATTTGGAAGATCTGACGATGTGGCATTCAAAGTGTATGATGATTAGATGTGTTCTGACCTCAAGCCTCATCAACTGGGAAATGACAGAAATCGGGCAGGCAGCATGGCTATGTGGTTCTCTCCCATTAGGCTATATAATCACCTATCTAGAGAAATTCCTTTTGTTTCTTACTTTATCGATTCTGCCCATTCAGGAAACAGTGGTTTGAGTCCAACCGTTGGTGATATACATTCGATACACTCAAGCGAAATGAGTGGTCGGTCATGTGAGGGCTGGGTTGCAAGACGTTCTTGTTGAACCCAGTGTATTCGCCTCTAAAGATACACGATCGGCAGGTGGTCCCATACCTTGTCATAGTTGGAATCCAATCTCCAATAAGTGCCCACGGTTTTGTTTATATATACGTGGTGCGTGAGATGCAAGCGTTCCACTAGATTGATATTTACTTGTATTTAGACACTATGATAATATCAGGAAAGATATTGATTTCAAAACTGTTTTGGGTTATCGTAAGGTAAGAACTGTCTGTATTTATGTGTGGATTTGGTCTTACGATTATCCTTTTCTTTCGAAAGGATTTTAACTTAAAAATCAAGTTGTGTGATACCTTAATACTGTGCGAGTTTATCTCACTCTGGTTCACCAGACTGACCCGGTGTTTTGTAAATGCTCGGGCTAGCCCGGGGTGTACAGGTTCAGGTTAACAGGTACTGAGAACTCCATAGACGAGATGAAGGTGTTCAGACGTATGATATGATTCCTATTCCGCTGTGTGATGTATATGGGACAGGCTGTTAAAACTGTCCAGATGTATGTTATACTCTGATATTGTAAGTATTTTCAAAAGCTCTCAATAAAGATTTATTTCTGAATTATATTTTGTTCCGCTGTAATGTGAGACACTGTGTTGATTCTTCTTCTTCTTCTATTCTAACTTTCTTTCTTTCTTATCTCACCTTCTAATTTCTTTCAATAAACGTTCCAGTGTTTTCGGTGTTGGAAGGTCGGCATGAGTACGGTAAAGGGTATTTATGTCGATTTTCGAGGCCGAAAATCCGTGGGTCGTTACACTATGTCTAATTATATATGCTTGATTAGATTCATCTATACAAGTTATGCAAGTTTATCTGTGCAAGTTTATATGCAAGTTATGTTCATCTATGCAAGTTATGCAAGTTTATATGCAAGTTATGTTCGTCTATGCAAGTTATGCAATTTATATGCAAGTTATGTTCGTCTATTCATGTTTGTATGTAAGTTATGTTCATCTATGGAAGTTATGCAAGTTTATATGCAAGTTATGTTCATCTATGCAAATTATGCGAGTTTATATGCAAGTTATGTTCATCTATGCAAGTTTATATGCAAGTTATGTTCATTTATGCAAGTTTATGCTTATATGTTTAGATCTATGTCAGTTTACATTGCATTTATTAATTTTATTCATCTTATATGCTAGTTCACGTTTATATGCTTAATTAGATTCATGTTGTTCTATGCCAAGTTTGTGTTACACATGCTTAATTAGATCTATATTGTTTTATGCCAGTGTGGATGTCATATGCCTCTTTCTTTTCCTTTTCTTATGAGTTAGGCTAACAGCGAGCCTAACGTATTATGTGAATTAAACGTACAAACGACGTGGGAACGTTGGAGAATAGTTTGGGAAATATTAAATATTGGATATTATGTAATTGGCATAAATTGGTTAGTAACCATGTAATTAAATTGAGACATAAATTGGTATAGTTTATATACATGGGAATTATGGACATAATTTGGAGGATAATTATGAACATAGCTTGAATTATGGACAATTTGAAATAGGGATATTAATTCATATTTGGGTTGAATAATAAAATGAGATAATGAACATGCCTAACCCGAGGTTAGATTGAGTTGTGGTGTAAAACTGCCCGGAACCGCCCGGCACATCCAGCAACCGCAACAACAGGTCTAATGTGAGAGGTTAGTGCATTAAACCCAAAACCCGAGGTTAGAATGAGTTTGCGGTAGAAGTCTGCCTGGAACCGCCCGGCACATCCAGCATCCGCAAACAATAGTTCTAATGTGAGAGGTTGGTGCATTAATAAATCAATTAATGCCAATGAACAGACATGCTAAGAATGGTAAGGTTAAGTAACATGAATAGGCGACACTTAACCAATTCAACATTTTAATTAAACAAATGAGTGGGGTTAGGTTAAATCGAGAACACTTAACCGTTATAACATGTTGATTAGGGAACCCTAGTAACGGGGACCCATTTTAGCAGTAACCCACATAGATGTATCATGGTACCCTGAACTAGGCAAGGTGGGGCACGATTACTGGGCTGATTATAAGCGGTCAAAATAGCGGCGGGTGGTGCGTCAGTGTAGGTTCCGACGGAGTACGGGCGTGCACGTGCTTCAGAGTGGAAAAATCAAGCACTGGGCATCAGTAGTTATACACTGTGCATCTGGAATTGTGTCGGGTTGCCATCATAGGGATTGAAACACCCAATGGTGGGACCAGCACAGGTATCTACAAAAAAGCGGGGCTGAATGACACAAGTAATAAATACATACGAGCTAGGGAGCCGATCGAATGGGGAGGGTAGTGGGTACAACTAGTGGAGATAGGGGCAGGCGACACCTATGACAGCAGCTAGGGGTACACGAAACTACCATTATTATTATTATCATTATGATTAGTAAGAGGGATCAACTTTCAGAGTATATAGGGTTGGTGCAGTGTAGTAATTATCCTATAGTGATTAGAAGCGCAATCAACGTTTACCTTATTCATCTTGCTTACCTTGTCATATGTACTTATGTTACAATCATTTCTTACTTTCCAGTTTATGTTCTTATCCTATTACTTTAATAATTATATTGTTAAAGTTACTGGACTCGCCAGAATTTATGCCTAGCCTCGTTTGTTTCGCCTCTTTTCTTTCTATCCCCCCTCCCCCCAGGTTCTCAGGGTGGGCCTAGTGGAGCTTGATTTGGATCTCTTTCTCTCTCTTTTAGAAGTGCTCGGATTGCTGAAAGTAAAAGTTCAGCTTATCTCTTTTTATGGCAATTCATGTTGGGGTTATGCTTTTTGTTTTATGTACTCGGAAAATAATTTATCAAGATGGATATTAAGTGTACTTGGTTTTATTGTTGGTTTTGGTGTTGTAATCAAAATATTTTTCTGCTGCAATAAAGTTATAAATTTTTCAAGTACTACTTTATGTATCTGTCTTGTGATATTATGTTCCATACTCTTATAATACTCCACAAAACTTAATGCATTCCCTTTGAGAGTGACATTAATGGACGTGGGGTGTTACACGTGGTATCAGAGCTAAAGGTTACCAGAACAGATAAAGAATTTTGAAAACCATTTTCAAAAGCATTTTTTTATATAGAAGTATTTTCAAAAACATGTTTTAAAGAGAGTACTTTTAAGAGAAATGTTTATTATGAAAAACATAATCCCCAAAAGACATATATCTTTCTTTAGATTCTTTGTTTCGAAACTCCCCCTTTTTCCTTCTTGAGTCTCTTTCCCCACGTGTTGATGCTTTTTCTAAGATATGTAAGGACTTTCATGCGATGGGCGGAAAATCGTTTCATAGGACTAAGACGTTTGTCAAAGCTAGAATTGGCTCAAGGAAGTGGAGGACTCGTTTGGTATCTTTGAGATAGAGGATGGAAGGAAGGTTCAGCTAGCTGCTTGGTCGATGAGGGAGTTTAGGCTAAGGAGAACAACCCAAGGATGAGGAATTTGATGATATGGCTTTAATCCATGAAGAAGGTAAAGAAGAAAGTGGAAAGAATAACTAACCCCGTAACAAAAGAAGGTGTCTTTATTGTGTTATAACGGGCCATATAATTAAGAAGAAGAAGCCTGGTTGTTTTCATTGCGGTGAGGCAGGACATCTGATTAAAGACTGCCTAAGGAAACAAGGACAAGGGCAAGGGCAGAGGACAGGACCTACTTCTGGAGGATGGGTTCATGCTCTCATGGCACCATGACAGGAGAGAGATAAAAACGTTTTTGTTGAAAGTTTGATTTTCCTTTTTGATCATCCTGTTCGAACTTTGTTTGACTCTGGCACTTCGCATTCGTTCATATCTGCTTCGTTAGTAAAACACTGCACCTAAATACTAGTTTAGTTATGGATCCCATTGTGGTCTCAAATCCTATCGGTGGTTTGGCTCATTTATCTATGCTTTGTTGGGATTTAGAGTGTCTATCTTGGGAGTTGGGTTTGAATGCAACGCCTACGTTCTTGGTTTCATGGGCTACGGTTTGATTCTAGGGATGGATTGGCTAACTAGGTAAGGTGCCATCCTAAACTATGAAAGAAGGGTAGTTAGATTGTTGATTCGTTGTGAAAGAACCCTCGATATTTTTTGTGACCCTAGAGGTCGGTGATGCTTAGCTACCTAGAATCTCTTGATGCATCCATCAATGATTTGGAATCTGTTCGTGTAGTCCGTGAGTATGGTGGCGTCTTTGGTGTGGTTCGGGGTTTACCCCCGAGGCACGAGACAGACCTTCATATATACTTAGTAGATAATGCAAAGCCAGTTGCATTACCAGTGCGCCACATGGCTCCGAGAGAGAGAAAGGAACTCAGTAAGCAAGTAAGAGAGTTGCTTGAGAAAGGGTTCATAAGAAGAAGTATTTTGGAATGGGGTGCCCTAGTTGTTTTTGCTACGAAGGCTGATGGTTTGCTTAGATTGTGCGTGGACTATAGAGAGCTGAATAAGCTCACGAAGAAGAACAGACACCCATTGCCGAGGATAGATGACTTGTTCGATCAGTTGGTTGGCACTTCGGTTTTCTCGCAATTGAATTTAGCTATAGGATTTCATCAGCTAAGGGAGGCTGAGGACAGCATAGATAAGACTGCTTTAGGGCTTCCGACGGTTTCTTCGAGTGGCTCGTCATGCCTTTTAGTTTGACGAATGCGCCTGCATATTTCATAGACTTGATGAGTTGGGTGTTTAGGGAGTTTCTAAACAAGTTTGTGGTAGTCTTTGTGGATGGTATTTTGATTTTCTCTAGAAGCGAGGAAGAGTATGCCCTACATCTTAGGGAAGTCTTAGAGACCCTACGAGCGCATCAACTCAAAGCTAAGTTCTCCTAGTGTCATTTTTGGAGGAAAGAAGTGAGGTTCTTAGGACACCTGGTCTCTAAGGAAGGGATAGCAGTGGATCCCGCGAAGGAGGTAGCAATCCTAGATTGGAAGATTCCTAAGAATGCAACGGAAGTAAGAAGTTTTCTAGGATTGGCGGGCTACTATAGGAAGTTCGTTAAGTACTTTGCGAAGATGTCAGCCCCAGTTTTGACTTTGCTAGATGCAAGCAAACCGTTCACAGTATATACCGGTGCTTGCGGGATAGGGCTTGGAGCAGTTTTCGATGCAAGAGGAAAAGCTAAAAGGCGGTAGGTACGCAGTTATGTTTGAGCATCGTGTATCATCCACAGACGAATGGCAAGACAGAAAGGGTGAATAGAATCCTTGAAGATCTTTTGAGGTTATGCATCCTACATTTTGGAGGGACATGAAAAGAGAACCTTCCATTTGTGGAGTTCGCTTATAACAACCGTTATTAAGCTAGTATTAGGGTTTTTTTATGGACGACCGTGTCGATCACCAACTGGTTGGTGGGAGTCTACGGATAAGATTTTTCTTGGACCCGGGCTGATTAGAGAGAAACTCTAGAGAAGATGGACTTGATTCGAAGACGAATGAAGACGACATAGGACCGGCAAAAGTCATACGCTGACAAGAGACGAACCGATCTTGAGTTCGATGTTGGAGACATGGTTTTTATTAAAGTGTCACCGTTGAGGAACGTGGTTCGCTTTGGGAAGTGTAGGGAAATTAGCATCAAGGTTCGTAGGACCCTTTCCCATTACATAGAGGATTGGACAGATGGCGTACAGAGTGAAGTTGCGGAGAAGCTTAGTGGTGTTCATGACGTGTTTCACGTGTTGCATTTGCGGAAATGTTTACATGATACCGCGGAAGTAGTGGAGCCGAGCATGCTTAGAGAAGTGGAAGTGGAGTGAGATGCCATGATTAGACGAGCTCCTATATGCATCCTTGGATCGGAGGCCAAGAAATTACGCAACCGAGAGGTTAAGTTGGTCAAAGTGCAATGGGGAGATGATCAAGGAAACGCGACTTGGGAGGCGGAAGACAAGATGTGTGCATCGTGCCCTTTCCTTTTTGAGGGTATATTCTTAACTTCTCCTTTTTCTATCACTTTGTTTATACTTGTTCTATCGTTTGGTATGTCCTCTCGATTATGTCTTCGATCTTTTGGTAGGAAAATCCTATGGTTGTAAACATGTGTTTGAGACATGTTATGTTTGGTGGATGCAGGTGGATGCAAGTGTTAGCTAGTGGTTGCTCGTGGATGCATTTACACATACATTAGGCACTAGATCGGCTCAATCACTTTCATATTGCATATGAATAAGTGTGTGTATTTAAATTAATGGATGTATATTGATTGTGTAATCATATGGTTGTTGCAATTGAATGAAATGATTGTGCACTCATTTTGAAATAATATATATCATTAGGATTCTTTTGCATACATAATGGACGCATGGCACTATCATGATTTGCATTAAGGAGGTCAATTGAATCAGTAGACCGCCTGATTTTGCATTGGATAGGGAACATATACACACACTTTTTGCATATGTTCATATGACATTAGAAATCTTTTAAGGACAATGGATGCCTGTGATTGATGGTTAAGTAGATGGATGATTGGATGGTAGGATATACATTCTTCTTGACTTGGAGATTTCGGGGACGAAATCCTTGAAGGAGGGGAGAATGTAACACCCCATAATTTTAAATATTAAAACTGACAAATTAAAGAATACTTAATTTTTAGAAGAAGAATTAAGGGAAATGGGTTACGCCATTGCGTTCGTCTCGGAATTCTGCTTGAGATAGAGTCCGAGTTTGCGTAAATCGGGCTCCGTATGAAGAAGTTATGGAGCTTAGAAGATTTCAGTTTAAAACCAAAATTAAAATAATTAATAAATCAAAATTCGAAATTCAAACCAGCGAAAAGAAGTGGGCGGGAAAATTCCCGCCAGAGGGTATCGACCCCCCTTAAGGGGTGCCGACACAAGTGTCGACCCCCCTACAGGGGTGTCGACATTGGTGTCGACACCCCTGTAGGAGTCGACACTTGCTGACTATTCTGGATAGTGACGATTTTCTGAGTTTTAGGGCCACGTGGCGACTTCTGATTGGCCTGATGACGCATTTTCTTAGACTGGATGGTTTGGATGGATCCTATGTTGATCTAAGGGCTCTAATTAATCCTACACATCTATATAAGCACACATAAACCTAAACCCTAATCTAAACTAAAATTCATTTGTAGCCTCCATGATGTTGCATCCTAAACTAAGATAGTCTCTTCTCCAACGAATTAAAGCTTAGGAATTGTAAAAAGAGATTCTAGAACAACAACGAACGGATCTATTCTTTCTTCTATCACTATGAGTACAGTTGCTTTCATAAGATAATTAATTTAAATAATTATGATAAGTTGTGATCTGGACTGTATGAATATGCCTGTTGAATCATATGTTATTAGCTAGTCATGTTATCATCAATTTTGTGAATATGTGCCAGTTTGTTATGTTATGATCTATTTTGTGAATATGTGCCAGTTTGTTATCATATGTAATTAGATTCATTTTATGATGTTAATTCCTATGTCTAATTATGTATGCTTGATTAGATTCATCTATACAAGTTATGAAAGTTTATCTATGCAAGTTATGTTCATCTACGCAAGTTATGCAAGTATATATGCAAGTTATGTTCGTCTAAGCTATTTATGCAAGTTATGTTCTTCTATGGAAGTTATGCAAGTTATGTTCCTCTATGCAAGTTTATATGCAAATTATGTTCATCTATGTAAGTTTATATGCAAGTTATGTTCATCTATGCAAGTTATGCAAGTTTATATGCAAGTTATGTTCATGTATGCAAGTTATGCGAGTTTATATGCAAGTTATGTTAATCTATGCAAGTTATGTTCATCTATGCAAGTTTATGCTTATATGTTTAGATCCATGCCAGTTCTTATGTTTAGATCTATGTCAGTTTACATTGCATATGTTAACTGAATCCATCTTATATGCTAGTTCACATTTATGTGCTTAATTAGATTCATGTTGTTCTATGCCAAGTTTTTGTTACACATGCTTAATTAGATCTATATTGTTTTATGCCATTGTGGATGTCATATGCCTCTTTCTTTTCCCTTTCTTATGAGTTAGGATAACAGCGAGCCTAACGTATTATGTGAATTTTACGTACGAACGACGTGGGAACGTTGGGGAATAGTTTGGGAAATATTAAATATTGGATATTATGTAATTAGCATAAATTGGTTAGTAACCATGTAATTAACTTAAGACATAAATTGGTATAGTTTATATACGTGGAAATTATGGACATAATTTGAAGGATAATTATGAACATAGCTTGAACTGGGAATTATGGACAATTTGAAATAGGGATATTAACGAACATGCCTAACCCGAGGTTAGATTGAGTTGCGGTGTAAGACTGCCCAGAACCGCCCGACACATCTAGCAACCGCAACAACAGGTCTAATGTGAGAGGTTACTGCATCAAACCCAAAACCCGAGGTTAGAATGAGTTTGCGGTAGAAGTCTGCCCGGAACCACCCGGCACATCGAGCAACCGCAAACAACAGAACTAATGTGAGAGGTTGGTGCATTAATAAATCAATTAATGCCAATAAATATATAAATAGACATGCTAAGAATGGTAAGGTTAAGTAACATGAATAGGCGACACTTAACCAATACAACATGTTAATTAAACAAATGGGTGGGGTTAGGTTAAATTGAGAACACTTAACCGTTATAACATGTTGATTAGGAAACCCTAGTAACGGGGACCCATTTCAGTAGTAACCCACATAGATATATCATGGTACCCTATACTAAGTAGGGTGGGGCACGATTACTGGGCTGATTATAAGCGGTCAAAATAGCGGTGGGTGGTGCGTCAGTGTAGGTTCCGACGGAGTACGGGCGTGCACGTGCTTCGAAGTGGAAAAATCAGGCACAGGGCATCAGTAGTTATACACTGTGCATCTGGAATTGTGTCGGGTTGCCATCATAGGGATTGATACACCCCATGTTGGGACCAGCACAGGTATCTACAAACAAGCGAGGCTGAATGACACAAGTAATAAATACACACGAGTTAGGGAGCCGATCGAATCGGGAGGGTAGTGGGTACAACTAGTGGAGATAGGGGAAGGCGGCACCTATGACAGCAGCTACGGGTACACGAAACTACCATTATTATTATTATTATTACTATCATTATGATTAGTAAGAGGGATCAACTTTTAGAGTATATAGGGTTGGTGCAGTGTAGTAATTATCCTATAGTGATTAGAAGCGGAATCATCGTTTACCTTATTCATCTTGCTTACCTTGTCATATATACTTATGTTACAGTCATTTCTTACTTTCCAGTTTATGTTCTTATCCTATTACTTTAATAATTATATTGTTAAAGTTACTGGACTCACCAGACTTTATGTCTGGCCTCATTTGTTTCACCTCTTTTCTTTCCGTTCCCCCCTCCCCCCTCCCCCCAGGTTCTCAGGGTGGGCCTAGTGGAGCTTGATTTGGATCTCTTTCTCTCTCTTTTGGAAGTGCTTAGATTGCTGAAAGTAAAAGTTCATCTTATCTCTTTTTATGGATATTCATGTTGGGGTTATGCTTTTTGTTTTATGTACTCCGAAAATAATTTGTCAAGATGGATATTAAGTGTACTTGGTTTTATTGTTGGTTTTGGTGTTTTAATCAAACTATTTTTCCGCTGCAATAAAGTTATAAATTTCTCAAGTACTACTTTATGTATCTGTCTTATGATATTCTGTTCTATACTGTTTGCGAACAAATTAAACAATTGTAAACAACTGTAAAATTCGTTCGTCTTTCCTAAACAACAAGGATTGTTGTAGAGGGTGTCGAACTCTGGGACCAAATTATTTTATTAATAAATCCAATCAAGTTATCCCTAACTTTTGATTGGTGGAAAACAAAGAAAATAGCAGAAATTAAATAAAAGAGAGTTTTAACACTAAGTGAAAGCAATTAGGGGATAATGACATAGATCAGATTCATAATCATCAATAGCCAAAAGATTAACCAGATCTAATACATGTTTCTGTCACAAACATGAATCAACGATAATAGGTTTTTAGAAACAAATATGTAAATAACAACAAGCATAGCCTATGCAGGAGCTCAGCTCTACAACCATAGACTATCTGGACAGATTTACTAATTAATTTCTAAAACCCTAAAATTAGATCTAGATCTGATAAACGTTAGATCGAACACGAATATATCCTGTGAAGGAGCATAGCTCTTAAACGACACAAAATATGAAGGTTCAGATCTAACCCTTAATTCAGATCCAGATCTACATATATACAGTCCTCATCTTTTGGCTATGTGATTCACATTGAATCATACTATCAGCGTCATCACCCCCTAATCAAAGGGGATTAGCTAGACATAGCTAAAGAAGAAGAGAAAAAGAAAATAAATAACATGAACATAAATAAAATAAACGAAAAGTAAAAAGAAAGGGAGAGAATGATTTTATTCCAAGAAGAGAATTACAGAATAAAACCTAATGTGTTTTACAATGAATGAGATACAAGGTATTTATAGCTGATATGACAAAGGCTAGCTAGCTAATTACATAATGTGGGACTAAAGAAATAACCCAAATAACACATAAGCCAGTGTGAACGCAGCTTTAGAGTGAGTGGTTTAGCAAATAGGCTAGTGTGAACGCAACATGAGTAAGAGGCCTTCCTAATGAGCTAATGTGAATGCAGTTTGAGTCTTTATTGAGCCAAATCTTCTTAACTGAAATATAATTGCAACCGTTCTTCAAGCTTCAGACTCTTCAAGCTTTAGAAATTTTAAACTTCACTCTTTTTAAGCAAATTCTTCATGCTTTATCCATCAAATGCTCTAAACCATGCTTCTTGTCAACAATCTGAAAATACAGCTATAAATACAAAGTATCAATTATTTAAAGGGAAAATAAGATAAATAAGCGGATAAAATATACACATTTACGTGTATATCAAATACCCCCACACTTATCTTTTTATTCGTCCTTGAATAAACTAAACTAAGATATGTCACACTTTCGTAGGAAACACGATTGCATTTAGCGTATGCAACAAGCCTTTAAACCCCTGGGTGTCCCCAGTAGGACGAGTGTTGTCTCGTGAGGGTTTTCAGCGGATACTACCCACAAAATCCAAAGCGTCTTATGTACGCGGATTAATCAAACAATATATTTAAGGTCTTTCACATTCCAAGGATTTCACCTAACTTCAATAATAACGGTTTAGCCCCAAATTGTCCGTTCCATAATTAGTGCAAAAATGAACAAAAATTTTCAAGCTGAATCGTAATTCCTTGATAACACTGTAATTGTCTTGAAGGTTAAGAGCGTGGTGTCAACCAAAGTTCTACACATCGACAATGTGCCCCCAATCATTTCTTTATTCTCTCTCTCTTTTTTTTTGAATAATTTTGCACCGGTGTAACTGTAATGTATTGGATATGAGTTATGCATAGATGAAGGAAAATTTTGTAAGTACTAAAAATATTCTAGATAAGAGGGCAAGTGTATTAGTTGAATTTCAAGCTACAAAAGATAAAGTAATACTAAGGCACATATGAACATTTTTATTTCCTTTCATCTCATCTACTACAATCCTCACTTCCAAGTACAGTAGAATGGATGTGGATGGAATGGAAATGGATGCTTTATAGTCAAGAATGACTATTTTATTCAGAGAGACTCTCTCTTTATTTCTTTTTTTTTTCTTTTCTATTTTTTTTCTTCTTCTTCTTTTTTTTGCATGATGAACGATGAATGGAGATGGAATGATGACGTACATGATTTCATTTGATTCCTCCTCTACTACCAACACTTCATGAAAGAAAAGTTTTGTGCCCTAGTTACACTACTTCTATAACCTTAATTCAACACACAAGTCTGGATTGATGTTATACAAAAAGCTGAAAGGAATGATAAGCAAAGTTTTGTATGATAGATAAACCATATAAAATAAGATGTGGTATATGGTTATCCTACCTTAAAACAAGTACGGAGTGGGTGGTGTAATATTGGTATAAAAAGTGACGTTTTTGACCTTTAAACAAAGGTTCTTGAGTATACCAATATAAGATAAACTTGTCGAAACATGGATGTAAATCGACTAAAACTTGGGTTTGAATAATGTGGGGTATCGAAGAAGAACGCTACAATGAGTCATTTCTCCTTAATTAAGCCAAGTGGATTTTAGAACTTATGATTTTGAAAATTTGAGTGGAAAAGAAAATATTATGCATGAAAACTAACTCAGAAAATCCAACAAATGTAAGTGAAAAATCCTTTTATTTCATGATTTTTTTTTTGATTTTTTTTTTTTTTTTTTATTATTTTTACTTGCACATTCTAACATGTATAACAAAGGTTGACACGCTTACTCCAGAACACGACTAACGTCTGCACAGTCTCAAGCTAGCATCTTAAAAAGACACATTACGATTCAATGAATAAATAATGTTCATTCCCATCACCCAAAAATTCAACTTATCAAACAAGAACCAAGGTGTTATTTATGAATTTAAATTAATCCTTGTTTAGTGAATGACCTAGCTTATAAAATTTGATTGTTGATGTAATGTAAATTCCCCCCACACTTGAGTGTGACTGTGTCCTCACAGTCGTTAATCAGACATATCTTAGTGAAAGGGAAATAAAATAAGAGGGTCAGCACGGCTTACCGAGTACACATGCAGAAAATACACAGTCATCGAATAGATTAACCGGTCCATAATGGACCAATGTATCAGCCTCATTAAGCTTATGAGACACAGCTGAAGCACAGAAAACCAAATCATAGAGGATTGTATATTACGTGAAAGATTTGGAAAAACAAATTTGGTTTTTTCAAAAGTTTGAGTTGCTAATTTTAAAATTTTGAGCTTACAATTGATCCGAAAATCGAATTGAATTTCTATAGCAACTAAAGAGAAGTCAGTGAGCTGGGGTTCAGTAAAAGTTTCAAAAACAAAATTCGATTTGTTCAGATGATGTATAAATTGAGAGATGTGCACATCACTCTCACCCCCACACTTGTTTTGAGAAATATTGTTCAGTTTTGCTTTGGTACTTGAAATTTTGTTAACTAAAGGTTCATTCTTAAACCTAAAATCAAAACCAAACAAATGAATTTTCAGTAAATTTCGAAATCGTATTTTCTCAAAAACAGTGTTATTCCAAAAAGAGTTCATATACTGCAGAAATTTATCATTAAAAAACAAGTGATCATAGTGAGGTTCAGTTGAAACGATCAGGTCGCAAGGAGTTTCAACAATTTCAGAAAAATCGTCATCATGGTTGAGATCACATTCAACAGTCTCATTGTTTTCAACCTCAAGAATTTCAAAGTTTTCAAATGTTTCATTTTCAATTTCAGACCCAACAACATCATCGTCAATCAGTTTAAGAAGTTTTCGCTCATCAAAATCGTCCTCACATAAACAGTTGTTAACAACTTTATCATTTTTGTCATATTGATAATATAAAGTTGCTAAATTTTCAAAATTTTCAGAATCTGATAGAGGAAGATCAAATTGAAGATTAACGTCTTCGTTTTCAAGAGAATTTAAATTCAAATCAAGCACAGGGCTTTCAACAACTTTATTAAGATTTTCATCAATTTCAAAAGTTGTTAGTTGAAAATCGTCGATTATGGGCAAAGGTGGATTTTTATTCGAATCGTCACAAGTTTGGATCCGATTTTGTTTCTCACGAAACTTCAAGTAATCGTCAAGTATGTTCGTTTGCTCAACAAAATCAAATTTATAATTATTTACATGAGAATTTTCACTTTAAAATTGTTGAGAACAAAAGTTTTCAGTAGCACCACAATTGAAATTATTCCCGTTGCCAAAATCATTTGAAAAGTGATTTACATTTCCATTTTGAATTTGAAATTCATTTTGGAGTTCAAAATTGAATTGACAAGTGTTATAATCAGAATCATTTGAATTTGGATGTGAAATCGAATTTTGATTATTTTGAAAGCTTTCACTTGAATTGTTGCACATGTATAACTTACACAATTCATTTATTTCTTTATTTTGTTGTATGCTCATTTCAAGTAAAGATTCAACATGTGTTTCAAGAGTTGAGGGCTGATCATCATTTTGAAAATTTGGTGGTGTACAATCAGGAGTATTTTGAAAATTTTGAAAAGTCGGTGGCATAAAATCCAAATTGTTTGTACAAAAGTTGTTATTAAAATATCCATATGAATTTGGTGTAAAATTATATGGATTATATTGATTTTCACAACTATCGTAAAATCCGTTGGAATAAGGGAATTGGGACATTTTCAAGAAGCTTCTAAAAAAATTGTTAAAATTAACAAATTCGGATTATACGAATACAAGTCTGGGCCAGGTTCGGACAGGGATTATCAGTGTGCCACGAATCACCGTAGAAACACAACTGAAGGTTTAAGAACCTGTTTGATTTCTAGACTCTACCATTCCTTAGACACCTCAGAGAGTATCAATCCTAATTGTCAATTTAACGAATATTTTGTCATATGAGCTCTGGGGAATCCTCAATTTGATTTCAAAAATAATTTAGTCCACATTTATTTTAAAATTTCCAACCACACATCAACAATCAAAATAATCAATCACAGACAGTTAAAGAATGATAAATTGCAGAAATAAAATTTTTACAAGCAAGCCGCTGCCCCTGCAGAAGATTTTTACAAGCAATGCCTATATATATTTTTTATTTGCAGCAGCGGTCTCTGTAGAGTTAGAAAATACTCACCTTGATCGGCAGTCCGTCCAGTGCAGTTGAGTCGCGCTAGCGCGTTCACACCCCACTTGGTGTGCAACCGCTCGAACCGTGAATTGTCTGCTGCTTTCAGTTGTTGTTGCCTCCTATTATTTGCTTGACTGCGCTGCGGCACGGGTTCGGGCTAGGAGCCCGAATTTTTTTTTTTTAAGACCTTTTTCTAATTTTCACTGTACCTGTTTTCGAAAAATTTCTTGCGAAAATAAAAATAGATTTTAAATTCACAGAGAAAATAGAGACTTCACAGAGTCGCGGATCCAACACTTCAATGAACACACATGTTTTTATCCAACACTACAATGAACACAAAATAAAAATTTCTCCTTTGTATGCAACCTGAAAAGGAGGGGTTGAAAATAAAAACTTAATTTTTTTTTTCAAACCAATATTTAAAGACACACTTTGTATTACAAAAGAAAAGCTCTTGAAAAACAAGCAAGATTTGATTTTTTTTTTTTAATGTCCCAAACATCCAAATTGAAAGAAAACTAAAACCGGCCCATAAGAATTTAATTAATCTTTTCCCCGTCCACTAACAAGGCCCGATAACCAAAAAAAACAAATCAAAGTGCCACCTCCCACTGAAAACAGTAAAGCAGGCTTCTGTTTATATCAACCCAAAAGCAATTGTCAGAAGGAAACAAATCACTCTTTTTTTTTTAAATCGCCAAGTGCCAATAGCAACTTCGATATCGAGGAAGGGGATTCGATCTTCAGGTTCGGCAATTTTTGTGGAATTCTCAGATCTGGTTTTTGGTAAGAGAATCTGTGAACGGGGTTCTTCGAATTTGGTGTTGTGATTTCGAATTGGTTTCAGGAGTTGCAGATGACGATGGTTGTGCTTTCAGGGGTCACGGATGACGGCAGCTGCGATTTGCAATTTTGGGGTTGGTCCAGTCACCGTGAAGAACTGGAGTGATGAAGTTTGTTTTTGATTTGCGGTTTCTGTGGTTCGAAACTAGGGATTTCGGTTTGGAATTGAGGCGGAATTTGGAGTAGCAAGGTGTTGCGGTTTGTGATGATGGAGACGGTTGACTGTGTTGGGTGAAGTTTTTGGTTTACCGTCGATTTGGTTTTGAATTTGAGGGGGTTGCGGGTGATGAGAACAGGGTTTTGGGAGTGCAGTTTGTATTGACTGGTGGATGGGTGGTGATTGTTCTGTAGGATGTTGAACTGCAAATATGGGTTTGTAGGCGTTTATGACTGTGGGGTGAAGTGATTGTGTAAAAGGGAGGATTGTTTTTGGGAAGGGGAGATTGTGTTGATGGTGTTGAAGCTGAGGGTATGTAAAGGGTTCGAAGGGGATGGTGTAAACGGGTTGGCCGAGGCTTGAACGTGATGGGGTTTGGGAGTTGATTGAGTGAAGGTAGCTGTGTACAGAAGATTAGAAGAGGGTTTTATAGGGAGAGAGAGTGTAAAGTGACTGCAGTGTATTTGGTTGTGAGGGCGCACTACAGTGATGGATGAAAATTGGTGAACTGTGTAATGGAGGAATTTGTCTGGAAGGGTTGTAGAAATGGTGATGACAGTTTTAGTCTGCTGTTGTGAAGAGGACGGGGGGAGTTGTGTGAAGTAGGCCGTTAATTAAGTCGTTGAAGAGAAAGGAGGGGCTGAACTGTTTTGTGCGTGGATGAATCGGGTTATGGATGATCAGAAAGTAGCCGGAATTTTGGGCAGAGGGGTTGTGAATTGGGATGAAAGTGAAAGAAAGTTTGATGAATATGGTGCTGATGAAGTGTTTGTATAGAACTTGTAGCAGAGAATTTGCAGTAGAAATACAGCAAGAAGAAAGAACAAAAGCAAGAGAGAAAGGAAATCAGAAGATTTTTTTATGTATATATGGTATTGTTGAAAAGGGGAAAGAAACTGTAACAGCAATTGGAAAGAAATAGAAGAAAAATAGCAAGTTTTTTATTTTTTTTTATTTTTTTTATCTATGCTAGAAAACAAAAGGGGTCAAAATAAAATAAAAATATTTTTGTGTTTTTTTTTAAAAAATTTTATGAAGGAAAAAAAAAACTATAACCCGAAGGATTTAAAAATAAAGATTATTTGGTCCCCGGCAACGGCGCCAAAATTTGTTTGCGAACAAATTAAACAATTGTAAACAACTGTAAAATTCGTTCGTCTTTCCTAAACAACAAGGATTGTTGTAGAGGGTGTCGAACTCTGGGACCAAATTATTTTATTAATAAATCCAATCAAGTTATCCCTAACTTTTGATTGGTGGAAAACAAAGAAAATAGAAGAAATTAAATAAAAGAGAGTTTTAACACTAATTGAAAGCAATTAGGGGATAATGACATAGATCAGATTCATAATCATCAATAGCCAAAAGATTAACCAGATCTAATACATGTTTCTGTCACAAACATGAATCAACGATAATAGGTTTTTAGAAACAAATATGTAAATAACAACAAGCATAGCCTATGCAGGAGCTCAGCTCTACAACCATAGACTATCAGGACAGATTTACTAATTAATTTCTAAAACCCTAAAATTAGATCTAGATCTGATAAACGTTAGATCGAACACGAATATATCCTGTGAAGGAGCATAGCTCTTAAACGACACAAAATATGAAGGTTCAGATCTAACCCTTAATTCAGATCTAGATCTACATATATACAGTCCTCATCTTTTGGCTATGTGATTCACATTGAATCATACTATCAGCGTCATCACCCCCTAATCAAAGGGGATTAGCTAGACATAGCTAAAGAAGAAGAGAAAAAGAAAATAAATAACATGAACATAAATAAAATAAACGAAAAGTAAAAAGAAAGGGAGAGAATGATTTTATTCCAAGAAGAGAATTACAGAATAAAACCTAATGTGTTTTACAATGAATGAGATACAAGGTATTTATAGCTGATATGACAAAGGCTAGCTAGCTAATTACATAATGTGGGACTAAAGAAATAACCCAAATAACACATAAGCCAGTGTGAACGCAGCTTTAGAGTGAGTGGTTTAGCAAATAGGCTAGTGTGAACGCAACATGAGTAAGAGGCCTTCCTAATGAGCTAATGTGAATGCAGTTTGAGTCTTTATTGAGCCAAATCTTCTTAACTGAAATATAATTGCAACCGTTCTTCAAGCTTCAGACTCTTCAAGCTTTAGCAATTTTAAACTTCACTCTTTTTAAGCAAATTCTTCATGCTTTATCCATCAAATGCTCTAAACTATGCTTCTTGTCAACAATCTGAAAATACAGCTATAAATACAAAGTATCAATTATTTAAAGGGAAAATAAGATAAATAAGCGGATAAAATATACACATTTACGTGTATATCATATACTCTTATAATACTCCACGAAACTTAATGCATTCCCTTAGTGAGTGACATTAACGGATGTGGGGTGTTACAAAGACCTTAATTTGGGGCATATGGTTCATTATGAACATAACTTGGGAAAGGGGCATAAAAACCTGTAATAACATAAGAATAATTGATTAATAATTGAAATGCCTAGAACTATAGTAATTAGAAACTGTAACCGCGCTTAGACACGAGGTTAAATTACACTTGTGGTGGAAGCCTGCCCGGAACCGACCGGCATATCCAACGACCACAAGTGGTGAATCTAATGTGAGGGGTCTAAGTGCATAAACACGTGACGTGCTGAGACACGAGGTTAAGTCCGACTTGTGGAAGAAGTCTTGTGACACCCCATATCCGTTAATGTCACTCATTAAGAGAATGCATTAAGTTTCGTGAAGTGTTATAGGTAAACATAAACAGAAACATACAAGACAGATGTAAAATAACAGCGGAATTTAAAAAAACTTTATTAATCATAAAGCATAACATCGTGGTTCAAAACATCATAAGTCTTGAAAATACATAAACCTAGTACATCATCTTAAAAATTAAGTCTTGTACTTATAACATCAGAGTACAATAATAAAAGAAGCATAATTCCCCAAATAAAACATAGCCATAGTAGAAAAGATAAGAGCTCGAGCAATACATCTAAGCAGCTCCAAGCAGAATGCAAGCAGGATCCTGATCAAGCCTGAGTTTTCCCACCCTCAGAACCTGGGGGGAAACAGAAGAGAAAGAAAAGGAAACAAATTGGGTCAGACATAAAGTCTGGCGATTCCAGTTACTTTTAGCAAATAAATAAGTAAAAGTATCATGATAGGAATATAAAGTAGATAAGAGAGATAACAACATATAAGGCAAGTATGACAAGGTAAACATGACAACTGGATAAAATAAATAGCACTTCTCTAACACTTTTCTTTTTCTCTGCACCAATACTAGTGTCTTATTAACAAGATGATCCCCAACAAGTATAAGATGGTAGACTTAGGTGTACCAGTAAGAGATTTGCACCCCATACAATCAACAGACAGCCCAACATACCAGAGTTACCCCTAAGGGTATTAACGGGCTCCCCAACATACGGAGTCTAAATATACCCTAATTACTAACCTAATCGATCGACTCCCTACTCCGTAGATACCCTGTGCTGGCCCCACAGTAGAATGTATCACTTCCTAAAGTGGCAACCCTTCATTTTCAGGATGTGCACAACCATATCTACAGGTGTCATGGCGTCTTATCCTCCTCTGTCTGTACCATGCATGCACATGACCCGGTCGGTACGCGCCAGCCACATCGTCCCCCACGTTTGAATCTCTTACAATGAGCCTAGTAAGCATGCCCCGACTCCGACCTAGTTCGGAGTACTCATTTGATACCTATATATGGGTTAATGACTGAAACAGGTCCCACACACAAGATGATACAAGCTTCCCCCTACGCTTGCATCCCGACTAGGCTTTCCATAGGTTATGCCATACTAGAGTAAAAGATTGCATAACCTAAAAGTTTGCATAACCCCCACAGGTTAAGTTTGTGGGCCTATATATATAAATATTACCCACCCAAGATATACTTAACCCTCCCTCTGTTCATACAAGTTTACTTAACCCCAACTCATGTTATAAGTTCATGCAATACCCATGGATTTAACTACGTTAAGTATTCCAATTTATTACCATATTCATTTATGGTTATAACGTGCTAGACCTCCCACATTAAGCCTACCACTTGTGGATGTTGGATATGTCGGTCGGTTCCGAGCAGACTTCTTCCACAAGTCGGACTTAATGTCGTGTCTCAGCACGTCTCGTGTTTATGCACTTAGACCTCTCGAATTAGATTCACCACTTGTGGTCGCTGTATATGTCGGGCGGTTACGGGCAGACTTCCACCACAAGTGCAATATAACCTCGTGCCTAGGCGTGGTTAAAGTGTCTAATTACTGTAATCCTAGGCATCACAATTGTTAACCAATTATTCCTATGTTGTTATAGGTTTTCATACCCCTTTCCCAGGTTATGTTCATAATGAACCATATACCCCTAAATTAAGGTGTTTATCACAAGTTGATTTATGTCCCCAATTCATGTTCATATATTTCATTCAAGTTATGCCCAAATTTCTAATTACAAGTAATGCCCCAAATTATACCGTTTTCCCCCTCGTTCCCAAACTAACGAGTTCGCATATTTCAGCGGCATGCCTAGGCTCGAAGATAGCCAGGCTATATAAAAATAAAAGGGAAAAAGATGAAGGGAAGAGGACAGAAATGATCATACTAACAAGATCGACATATAATGGTAGAAATAGGCATAAACATACATTGGCATAATGACAAGATAGGCATACAGGAACAGATCTGATGAACATGTGACAACAGAACTGAATCATAAACAGGCATGATGAGATCTAAACAATGAATTATGTGTACAACCAATAACAGATATGATTTAGCCAAAAACATAATAGGAACAAGCATGAGGTGATCTAAACAGTGAATTAGATCTACTAACAATGGCAGATCTGACATGATAAATTGGTATAGGTTCAGATCTAGTTTGTAGTCATGTCAGAATAACTTAGATAAACAGGTTATAGCATATCTAATATGATTCAAACAGTCACAGGCACAGATGCAAGTTATAGTCATGTCAAGTTTTACTTTTAATCATTTAGATCTAAAATTAACATGGACTCACAGTGTTTGGATCTAGAAAAATAGAAGAAAGGAATTGCTGATGTTGAATCACATATCTCTAAACTCTAGTTGATTGACTTGATTTCAGAAGAAGAAAAGACTTGATTTAACCTGGGCAGAGGCAGCATCTAGTTCTCCATTATTTTTGGGTGTGTAAAAACAAGAGAAACGAGGTCATATATATAGTCATTACCCCCAAAATCCTAATCTTCCTAGACTGCTGCAGGGGGTCGACCCCCTTGAGGGGTCGACCCATGGAACCATGGGTCGACACTCCCCTTATGGGGTCGACCCTGGGGTCGACACCCCTTGATGGGGTCGACACCCTAGGCGGAATTTTTCCCGCTCCCCTAATTTATGAGATTTTGAACTGTTTTGAATCTTCTGAACCATTTATATATATATATATATATATATATATATATATATTCTTCTTACGCGTATACAAACTTCAAACATTAATAACTTCTTCATATGGTGTCCATTTTATGCAAACTAGGTGTCTATTTTGACCAGAATTACAAGACGAACGCAATGGCGCAGTCCATTTCCCATGATTCATGAATATTAAATTAATTATTATTTAATTTTTCATCTTTTAGTGTTGTTAAAATTACGGGGTGTTACAAGTCTGCCCGGAACCGACTGACATATCCAGCATCTACAAGTGGTAGACTTAATGTGGGAGGTCTAGCACATTATAACCATAAACGAATATGGTAATGAACTTGAATACTTAACCTAGTCGAATCCATAGGGATTGATATGTTAACTTGAACAGGGGTTAAGTAAACTTGTTTGAAATAGTGAGTGGGTTAAGTAAATCTTGGGTTGGTGGGTATTATCTATATATATAGGCCCACAAACTTAACCTGTAGGGTTATGCAATCTGGTATGGCATAACCTGTGGAAAACCTAGTGGGGATGCAAGCGTAGGGGAAGCTTGTGTCATCTTGTGTTTGGGACCTGTTTCAGTCAGTAACCCATATATAGGTATCAAACGAGTACTCCGAACTTGGTCAGAGTCGGGGTACGCTTACTGGGCTGATTGTAAGAGATCTGAACATGGGGGACGGTGTGGGTTGCGCATTTCGACAGGGTCATGTGCGTGCATGAGTCCGGCAGAGGAGGTTTAGATGCCATGACACCTGTAGATATGGTTGTGCACATCCTGAAAACGAAGGGTTACCACTTTAGGAAGTGATACATCCTACTGTGGGGCCATCACAGGGTATCTACGGAGTAGGGAGCCGATCGATTGGGGTAGTAATTAGGATACATTTAGACTCTGGTATGTTTAGGAGCCCGTTATTATCCTTGGGGGTAACCTCCAGTACGTTGGGCTGCCTGTTGATTGTATGGGGTTAAACCTCTCACTAGAAGTACGCCTAAGTCTACCATCTTATAGTTGTTGGGATCCTCTCATTCTTGTTATACTAGTATTGGTGCAGATAAATCATTAGAGAAGCGCGATATACTCTGTCATGTTTATCCTGTTTACCTTGTCATACCTGCCTTTTATGATGTTATCTCTCTTATCCACTTTATATGCCTATCATGACACTTTTACTTATTTATATGCTAAAAGTAACTAGACTCGCCAGATTTTATGTCTGACCCATTTTGTTTCCTCTTCTTTCTCTACCATTCCCCCCCCCCCCAGGTTCTCAAGGTGGGAATACTCAAGCATCAGGATTTTGCTTTCATTCTGCTTAGAACTACTTAGATGTATTGCTTGAGTTCTTATCTCTTCTACTATGGCTATGTTATGGGGATTATACTTCTTTTATTACTGTACTCTAATGTTTTAAATACAAGAAATAAATTTTAAGATGATCTACTGGGTTTATGTATTTTCAGACTTATGATGTTTTGAACCACGATGTTATATTTTCTGGTTAATAAAATTTTAAATTCCGCTGCTATTTTGTATCTATCTTGTAATGTTTATGTTTTTGTTTACCTATAACGCTTCCTGAAACTTAGTGCATTCTCTTAATGAGTGGCATTAACGGACGTGGGGTGTCACACTTGGTATCAGAGCTGAAGGTTACCAGATCGGGTAAAGTTTTTGAAAATTATTTTCAAAAAGGTTTTAAAAGAAAGCATTTTCAAAAGAAAAGTCTATTTTGAAAAACATATTCCCCAAAGCCATATGTACTGTCTTTTGATCCTTTGTCTGAATCCCTTTCCTTTTCATTTCAGCATGTATGGGGAAACTAATATTCCTGAGTGCGTTATGATACCAGGCTGGTTCCGTAGGTATCTTGAGGCCACGGGGCCTACCGGTGGTCAAGCTGACGTTCCTCCCCCAACTGCACCCGTCGTTCCTCCTCCTTCACGTGCAGATAATTTTTCTAAGATCTGCAAAGATTTCTGTGCCATGGGAGGAAAGCCATTCCATGGAACTGAGACGTTCGTAGAGGCAAGGAATTGGCTCAAAGAGACAGAGGATCTGTTTAGAATTTTTCAAAGTGGATGATCGTAGGAAGATTCAGTTAGCCACCTGGCTACTGAAAGATGAAGCTTCGTTCTGGTGGGAAGTGATGCAAGCAGGGCATCCAGTGGAGACTTGGGATGATTTTCGGCAAAGGTTTGAAATAAAGTTTCTTTCTCAAGCCGAGAAAAGCATGCAAATGGAAAGGTTTCTGGCACTCAAGCAAGGAGGCATGACTGTCAAAGAGTATGTTAACAAATTCAACCAACTAGCGAGGTTTGGATTGGAGCTGGTAGATACTCCGCATAAGAAAGCTTTCCGGTTTGCTAAAGGACTGAATGAACCCCTTCATTGGTTAGCCATGTCTCATATTCCGACGGGAGAAACTTTTGAAAGACGCGAGGATCATTTGATCAAGGACTACAAAAGAAGGAAGAATGCTTGCTTCAGTTATGGAGAGGTTGGACACTTTTCTAAGAAGTGCCCAAAGAAGCAAGGACAGGGTCAAAAGGCTGGAGCTTCTGGAGGGCAGATGCATGCTTTCGTGACCAGTGCTCTAGATAGAGGTGGGAAAGTTTCCATGGAAGGTTTGATTTCTCTTTCTAATCATCCTATTAGAACTCTTTTTGAATATGTCGCTTCGCATTCATTTATATCTAATTCAATGGTTGAGTCTCTGCACCTTAGTATTAGTATGGTTGTGGATCCCATTGTTATCTCAAACCCCATTGGTGGTTTGGCTCATTTGTCCATGATTTGTCGAGGTTTGAGAATATCTGTGTTAGGCGTCGAGTTTGAGTGCGACGCATATGTGCTTGGTTTTTTGGGCTATGGTTTTATTCTAGGGATGGATTAAATAGCCATGTATGGTGCCACCCTGGATTATGAGAGGAGGGTCGTTAGACTTTTGACTTGCCATGGGAGGACCCTCGTGATTTCTTGTGATCCAAAGGGGTCTGTCATTCTTAGTTTCCTAGAGTTACTTGATGCATCTATCAATGATCTGCAATCTATACCGGTAGTCTATGAGTATTCTGATGTTTTTGAGGAGGTTTGGGGCTTACCTCTATGGCGCGAGACCGATTTTCATATATACTTGGTAGACAATGCAAAGCCAGTTGCATTGCATGTGCGCCATATTGCTTCAAGGGAAAGGAGGGAGCTTAGTAAGCAAGTAGGGGAGCTACTTGAAAAAGGGTTTATTAGGTGAAGCATATCTGAATGGAGTGCTCCGGTGGTATTCGCATCTAAGGCGGATGGTTCGCTTCGCTTATGTGTGGACTACAGAGAGTTGAACAAACTCACAAAAAATAACAGACACCTACTCCCGAGGATAGATGATTTTGACCAACTTGCTGGTGCATCAGTATTCTCTCAGTTAGACTTGGCCATGGGGTTTCATCAGTTCAGGATGGCCAAGGATAGTATAGATAAAACCGCTTTTAGGACTCCAGATGGTTTCTTTGAATGGCTTGGTATGCCTTTCGGGTTAACGAATGCACCCACCTATTTTGTTGATCTGATGATTAGGGTGTTTCGGGAGTTTCTAAATAAGTTCATCGTGGTCTTTGTTGATGATATCTTGATCTTCTCGAAGAGCGATGAAGATCATGCCCAACATTTGAGAGCAATTTTGAAAACTCTCTGTGTGCACTAGCTTAAGAAAAGTTCTCCAAATGTCATTTTTGAAGAAAAGAGGTAGATTTCTAGTGCATGTAGTCTTTAAGGATGGGATAGCAGTAGAACCCACAAAGGTAGTTGCAGTTCAAAATTGGAAAATCCCCAAGAATGCAACAGAAGTGAGAAGTTTTCTTGGATTAGCAGGCTATTGTAGGAAATTCATTAAGGACTTCACAAAGATATCAGCCCCACTCACTAGGCTGACAAAGAAGAATCTGATGTTTTCATGGGATATAGATTGTGATATTGCTTTCCAGCGATTAAAGAAGGCTCTGACAACAGCCCCAGTCTTGACCTTGCCCGATGGAAGCAAAGTGTTAATAGTATACACAGATGCATATGGTACAGGGCTTGGTGCGGTTCTGATGCAAGAGGGAAGGGTAGTATGTTATGGAGGTAGACAGTTAAGGGTTCATGAGAAGAACTACCCTATCCATGACTTAGAGCTAGTTGCCATAGTATTCGCACTTAAGATGTGGCATCATTATTTGCTTGGAGAGAAGTTCGAGTTGTACACCGATCATAAATCTCCCAAGTACTTGTTCTCGTAGAAGGATCTTAATTTGAGGCAACAAAGGTGGATGGAGTTCCTAGCATCTAATGACTTTGGGATTGCTAATACACCTGGCAAGGGTAATGTGGTGGCAGATGCACTGAGTAGGCAGAGGATGGCCTTAAGTCCTCTTTTTGTGGAGAGGAAAAGCTTGGAGTTTATATCGACTTTCGACTTTAGACCCTCCACGAGTTTTTGCCTGGATTATTTGCATCACTGGAGGTGCGACCTACTCTTATGGATCAGATAAGAGCTTCGCAGTGAAAGGATCCACATATTTCAGACATCTTAGAGAGGCTCAGTAAAGGGGAGACTTCTAGTCACCTCGGTAGATATTCCATAGACGATAAAGGGTGGTTGCGATGAGATAGGAGGCTTTGTGTTCCCCGAATTGGGAGTTTGTTAAAGACAGTCCTAGAGGAAGCCCATCATTCAAAGATGACTATTCATCCAGGCGGTGATAAGATGCATAGAGATATGAAGAGGGTTTTCTTTTGGGCTGGGATGAAGAAAGATGCGGCGGAGTTTGTTTCTCAATGTTTGATTTGCTAGCGAGTCAAAGCTGAGCAAAAGAAGCCCAGTGGTTTACTTCATCCTTTGGAGGTTCCACAGTGGAAGTGGGAGAGCATCTCTATGGATTTCATAGACGGTTTGCCAAGATCAAAGAAAGGCAACACCAGTATTTGGATTCTAGTAGACAGATTTACTAAGAGCGCTCATTTCATTCTAGTTAGGAGTAAGAGGACGGTGGCATGGTTGGCAATGGTTTATGTTCATGAGATAGTCCGTCTTCATGGAGTGCCATCCAGCATCGTAAGTGATCGTAACCCCATTTTCACCAGTTAATTTGGAGGAGCTTGCAAGAAGAATTAGGTACGCAGTTGTGTTTGAGCACTGCTTATCACCATCAGACCTATGGACAGACGGTAAGGGTGAATAGAATTCTTGAGGATCTTTTAAGGCTATGTATCCTAGACTTCGGAGGGACTTGGGAAGAGCACCTTCCTTTATTAGAGTTTACCTACAATAACAGTTATCAAGCTTGCAATGGCATGGCACCCTTCAAAGCATTGTACAGATGACCCTGTATGTAACGCCCCACCTCTATACTCGCGTTAGCCATGGCCATTGCAAGCAATGGTGTCAACTAACCCGAAGAATAAGGCTGTTGAGGAGCGACCATCTACATATTAGCTTTGAACGAGTGTTAAATATGTTAGATAATGTGGTATAACTTTTTTCAATCTCATGAGGAAATCCGACACATCTAATTCAAGTCCAAATCTACTAACAGTGGCTATATATAATTCGGAAAGCAATATAAAATACATAACAATAAAATCAGAGTTAGACACGGATATTCACATCACAAAGGCGGAAATAGATATGAATAATAACACATGAGTATAAATACAAAGATAGTGGTCATAGTCGATCCACTATACAACAAAAGAATAGACATAAGCTCTAGCCAATTGAATATGTATTCATGAAATCTAAGATACATGTATAATCAAGAACTGCAAATGTAGACAGCAAAAAGCCAAGAATAGTCCCCGCTAGAAGCCATGAGATTAACCAGTAATACCTCGGTATGACCCGAGTATTATTTATAAGAAAATAAATAATAAACGGATCAGTCTAGTTGTACTCATCATAACAAACTAAGATAGAAAAGGAGATATAAATAGAAAGTGACATGTATAAAGTAACAACAATGTTCACATGTAAAATGTGAAGACTCGATATGTCCAGAAAATATTCCAAAGAAATCTTGACACTATATAAGGATGTCTCAATAACAAAGAAACTAAGATTGATAAATTAATATCAATACGAGATTGACAGCACATATATCAATAAAACCAAGATCGAAGAAATCAATAAATTAGAAATCTCGAAGATATAAAAGAATATCACACTCTAAAGATATAGCTATTCATGAGAAATGACATCACCCGTCAAGTCTACATAAAAAGGGAATATAATATCATCTAATAAATATTCATGGGAAATGATGTCTCCCATCAAATCTACATAAAAATAGAAAATATGATATCAACAAATGAGTATTCATGAGAAATGATGTCTCCCATCATTTCTACATGAAGATATGAAACACTATATTGCATAATTCGTCGATACGAAATGATCTGAAGGTCATCGATATAATCAAATGAACCGAATTTCCTCTAGATAACCCGAAGATCATCGACGTAAACAAATGAACCGAAGTTCCTTTAGATAATCTGAAGATCATCAGGATAACCTGAAGGTCGGAATGATCAGAAGATCCATCAGAACCGAAGCTCCTACGATAAAATGGAACCGAAGTTCCCTACGATTATCCGAAGATCATCAAAGTGGCCCGAAGGTCGAATTTATCATAAATGATCAATTATAGTATAAACTACACCAAGCTAGTAAATATAAGAGTCGAGCTACATGTCCCATAACCATTTTCTCTACTCGAATATTTAAGACCAAGTTGTATATTACACTAGAAATACTAAACGATCATTGGCACGGAGTTTAATCAAACGAGTCCAAGAATTTACCGTTGAAGCAAACACAAGGGGTCATAGTCCTTGTTTTTACTGAGGCGTTTAATTAGATTTCTTAAACAAACGAGAAAAAGGTTTATAAAATCATGTACTAGTAGATAGTAAAACAAGTTGGAAAATAACTTCATATAATGAAGTAGAATTTTAAAACCATTTGGTAAAAGATTTGGTATCTACTAATAATTTAGAAAACCTTTTATATAGTTTCGAAAGTGGCAAATCTCGTGAAATAACGATCGAAATGATGATCAAACAAAGAATTCACGTTGTAATAACGTAGACAAAACCCCACGACCATCGATAATCTTCGTTCACCACGAATGAATCGAAAGTTCATGATATCGAGATGTAGAACTCTGCGAACCAGAGAAACTGCAAAGTCACAAACGAAGGCAAAATGGGCCGAAACTCTGCCGGGAATGAGCTCAAATGGACCTATATAGTAGACCATGGTGTCCACTAGACTACTGCAGAAAAACAGCAGGACTAATCGACTAGTCCTTTTATCACCAATCGACCGGTCAACTTATCCCGAAAGGGTCCAGGAAGCAGGACTAGTCGATTGGTCCATTTTTGACCAATCAACTGGTCAACTGCACAACTGACCGATTGGGAAACATTTTGCCAATTCGTAAATGGATCGATTCGGGTGAACTCCGGAGGCAATGGACTTGATCAAGATGATAATAAGGCCTCATAAGCTCGTTGAAACAACTCAAGAACATAAACAAACATGCATAAACCTATATACATGAGATAGTAATGATTTTTGATTATAAGTTCAAAGGTGAACTAAATTCCAAACCAAAGCATGAAAAAGTGATTCAAGCGACTTGTGAAGACTTAGAACTTTGTCAAGGCGACAATGGACCTTCACAATATCACCAAATCGACTTATAGCATATGAATAAGGTCGTGTGAACAATTTCCTAGCTATAATTTCAATTCAATGAAACATAAACACATGAAGTCGGTGAAGCTACACTAACCAAACCAATTTACAAGCATATGTAAACTCAAATGAATACTAGATTACACTTTTACAAGCCAATGGCTTGTGGCATAGATGTGAGTTCATAAAGAACTCACCTTTGATCTTGGTAAGGAAGGGGAGGCTCCAAAATAAAGCAAGATCTACCTCTCTTCAACAAGAACTCAAGAATCTTCAACCTAAACACACATTCACGAATTTCCTAAGAGTTAGGTTTAGGAAAGTTACATAAATTGAAGGGAGAATAGGTTGGAGAAGATAGAGAGGAAGATGGAGAAGCTCACCTAGGTTACCTCTTCAATTTTCCTCTTGATTTCAGCTTTTAATTGCAAAAACTAGCTTAGGAATTTCTATTTCCCATTCTCCATTTTCTTATTTTGTCTAAGTGTTGGAAGTGAATGAAAGGGGAGAGGGTTGGAAGAGTTATAAGGGTGGACTAGGTTGGCTAAACCCAAACCCAAGTCCAAAGTCCAAATTTCCAAAACTCGGAACATATTGAAGCTTATGGTTTTCGAACACGTAAACGACGTTTTGAATTCAATGGAAGTCGTTTCGAGTCCAAATTCGTCCATATGTAGAAAGTGATATTTTGGTCATATACCGAATGAAAAAGACCAAAATCGCTCAACTCAAAAGGTATCGATGTTTATAGTCCAAAAGGTCATAAACGATGATCCAGACTCAATGGAAGTGGTCTCGAGTCCAAATTCAACCGTATGCAAAATGTGACTTTTCAGACACACATCAATTAACGATTAACGACGTTATATTTAAATAAAATATTTAAATATATTATCATTAAATATGCAGGTTGTTACATACTTCTCCCCTTAAAGAAATTGCGTCCCCGCAACTACTTAAGGAAAAACCCATATAGTAACAACCAAGCATTAACCAAGAATTGGTATACAAAAATACAGTGCACCAAGAAATTCACTAATGAATTATTACACAAATTTTAAAATTTGAGTTGTAAATCACTATATAACTTAATTTTATATATGTACGTATAATGTTCGAATGACACGAACATATACGAGCAAATTTCATTTCTCAAAATTACGGACTACCGCTATGCAGAAAGCTCGTTTTTAATTAAATTTATTTAACTTGTTTAACGTTCAATAAGTTTATAAATCGTAAACCTATACTCTTACGTTAATCAATCAAATTAGAAAGTTGGAAATATCGACTATCCAAAATCGTCAAACATTCCTTGTCACGTTTTAGCTAGAAAATTTTGCCCCTTATAAAATTTCTTAAAAGTACTAGCTTACAAAATTTTCTTACATTGAATAGGATGTTTATGATGGTCATATATATCCCATTCACAAGGATAAGCGATCCCGTTAGGGAAATAAGATCATAAAATAAATCCGGGTTATATACCCTAAATTGGAAATATTAGCCCGTTCTCAAATATTTAAAAATAAATAAATTGGAACTTTTAAGTTTCCAATAGACCCCAAAAATCTCAAATTTGAAATATTAGCACGTCCTCTAATATTTCACGAACAACTTCTAAATCATGAAAACTAAATAAATTGTAGAAGTTGGAAGAATTTTGTAAAACTGGAAAACGTTGATTTTCAAATTCACGAGCATATCACCAATAAGAATGAGGTCAAACCAATTGGGTAATGATCTAGAAAACTTTGGTTCATTAAAGTTAACAAAACAAACTGGAATATTTGTTAACCCCATTGACGAAAAGTGCACGATGAAAAGCAATTGGTGAGAATCGATTGTTAAGTCAAATAGTGGAATGACTTAAGCATAACAAGATTGTGCTACGGAAATGATAATCAATTCCGAACTCAATTACCAATTAAGGTAGACATTCTAAAATGGGTGAAAAGATTTTCGAAAAATTGCATCACCAAGATGGATGATTCTTTTGGAATATAAAACATAGAGCTTTAATTGATTAGGCCAATTCATTCCAAGAAATCACCGTAAACCCTGAACAACCAAGACATGCAAATAAGCATGTAGAGAATGTTCTCTCTTCAAGGAAAGAGTTTGAACATCCATGGCAGTAGCCAAAGAGAGAAATGGCCTATTCCAAATCAAAAGTCACCAAGTGATTAGTTTTAAACTTGGTGAAGGGATAAGCAACTTTGTTCACCGCAAAGTTACAAATCAACAAAAGGAACTTTTTGTCTTTCGACAAGGTGGTCCAACACCGCAAATAATTCTAATTAAGCCTTCCATCTCACCGATGTGATGGTTTCACACCATAATATGTGATTTCTCATCAATGTATATAATGTTATACAACACATGAGACATCTCTAGGTAGTTAACCCACAATGACCTGGAGATTCGGTCCAACGACCAAAATGATCCGAGAATACGATCCAATGACCAAAAGGATCTGAAGATTTGGTCCAACGACCAAAACGATCCGAGAATACGTACCAATGACCAAAACGGTCCGAAGATCCGGTCCAACGACCAAAACGATCCGAGAATACGGTCCAATGACCAAAACGATCCGAAGATCAACAAGAATACGGTCTAATGACCAAAATGATCCGAAGATCAACAAGACACGGTCCAATGACCAAAATGATCCGAAGATCAACAACGATACGGTCAAATGACCAAAACGATATGAAGATCAACAAGATACGTTCCAATGACAAGACGATCCGAAGATCAACAATGATATGGTCCAATGACCAAAACGATCAGAAGATCAACAATGATACGGTCCAATGACCAAAACGATCCAAAGATCAACAAAGATACGGTCTAATGAACAAAACGATCCGAAGATCAACAAGATACGGTCCAATGACCAAAACGATCCGAAGATCAACAAGGATACGATCCAATGACCAAAATGATCCGAAGGTCAACAAGATACGGTCTAATGACCAAAACATCCGAAGATAAACAACGATACGGTCCAATGACCAAAACGAAGATGATCATCGATGAGCCTATGAACACATCAAATGAATCTGCGATAACAGGAATTCATTGAGCCTACAAACACATTAAAAAAACCGCTAGAATAGGTAAGTCGACGAGCCTATAAACACTTCAGATGAACCATCAAGTTTGGACCAGGGCAAATTGGCAATGCACCTGCAGATACACCTCTGAACCAAGTCCAACCGGAAAGCTCCTAAGAGGTCAGTAAGAACAATAAATTACCACTTCATAGAAATGATCTAGATAACTCAAGAAGTGCAAAATCATTGCTTAGCTAAGACTTAATTGACCAACTAGGATACAAAAAAAATTTAATTGTCTAAGTACAGAAATTAAACGCCGAAGTAAACGCAAGAGTGCCGACCTCCTTGTTTTTACCAAAAAGTTTAATTTAAGTCCTTATTCAACCGAAAAAGCAAGACTTACTTGTATGCAACACGTAACTAAATGATGCTAGAAAGATTACTAAATCATCACCCAAAGAAAGCTAAAGATGTCTCGATAGAAATAGATATGGGCAATGAAACTTAATTATAACATCTAACTAACAATGAGTTAGAGTAACTAAAGAAAAAAAGTATGTTCCTAACCATTCTTCTCCTCTAAAAGATAGAAGAGGAAAAAGGTTAGATTCAAATGAAGTTGATTGTCCAAACAAAGGATCAAGATATAAGATAGGATATGATGGGTCCTAAGACTCGAAAAAAAAACCTAAACATGATTTCCTAAGAAACTTAGGACAATGATCCTCGCCATAATATCTTATATTGTTTCGAACTCGGCTCTGATACCAAGTGTAACGCCCCACCTCTATACTCGCGTTACCCAAGGCCATTGCAAGAAATGGTGTCAACTAACTCGAAGAATAAGGCTGTTAAGGAGCGACCATCTGTATATTAGCTTAGCACGAGTGTTAAATATGTCGGATAATGTGGTATAACTTTTTCAATCTCATGAGGAAATCCGACACATCTAATTCAAGTCCAAATCTACTACACAGTGGCTATGTATAATTCGGAAAGCAATATAAAATACATAAAAATAAAATCAGAGTCAGACACAGATATTCACATCACAAAGGCGAAAATAAATATGAATAATAACACATGAACATAAATACAAAAATAGTGGTCATAGTCGATTCACTATACAACAAAAGAATAGACACAAGCTCTAGCCAATTGAATATGTATACATGAAATCTAGGATACATGTATAATCAAGAACTGCAAATGTAGACAGCAAAAAAACAAGAATAGTCCCCGCTAGAAGCCATCAGATGAACCTGTAATATCTCGGTCTGACCCGAGTATTATTTATAAGAAAATAAACAATAAACGGATCAGTCTAGCTGTACTCATCATAATAAACTGAGATAGAAATAGAGATATAAATAGAAAATGACATATATAAAGTAACAACAATGTTCATATGTAAATTGTGAAGACTCGATATGTCCATAAAATATGCCAAAGAAATCTTGACTCTATATACGGATATCTCAATAACAAAGAAACTAAGATTGATAAATTAATATCAATACGAGATTGACAGCACGTATGTCAATAAAAACAAAATCAAAGAAATCAATAAATTAGAAATCTCAAAGATATAAAAGATTATCAAACTCTAAAGATATAGCTATTCATGAGAAATGACGTCACTCGTCAATTCTACATAAAAAGAGAATACGATATCATCTACTGAATATTCATGAGAAATGATGTCTCCCATCAAATCTACATGAAAATAGAAAATATGATATCAACAAATGAGTATTTATGAGAAATGATGTCTCCCATCATTTCTACATGAAGATATGAAGGATTATATCGTGTGTATCTCACCGATACAAAATGATCCGAAGGTCGTCGATATAATCAAATGAACCGAAGTTCCTCTAGATAATCCGAAGATCATCGACGTAAATAAATGAACCGAAGTTACTTTAGATAATCCGAAGATCATCTGGATGACCCGAAGGTCGGAATGATCCGAAGATCCACCGGAATCGAAGCTCCTACGATTAGATGGAACAGAAGTTCCCTAGGATGATCCGACGATCATCAAAGTGACCCAAAGGTCGAATTAATCATAAATGATCAAGTATAGTATAAACTAATCCAAGCTAGTAAATATAAGAGTCGAGCTATATGTCCTATAACCACTTGCTCTACTCGAATATTTATGACCAAGTTGTATATTACACTAGAAATACTAAACGATCATTGCCACAGAGTTCAATCGAACGAGTCCAAGAATTTACCGTCGAAGCAAACACAAGGGGTCATAGTCCTTGTTTTTACTAAGGCGTTTAATTAGATTTCTCATACAAACGAGAAAAAGGTTTATGAAATCATATACTAGTAGATAGTAAAACAATTTGGAAAATAACTTCATATAATGAAGTAGAATTTTAAAACCATTTGGTAAAAGATTTGGTATCTACTAATAATTTAGAAACCCTTTTATATAGTTTCGAAAGTGGCAAATCTCGTGAAATAGCGAACGAAATGACGATCAAATAAAGAATTAACGTTGTAATAACGTAGATGAAACCCCATGACTATCGATTATAATATTCGTTCACCACAAATGAATCAAAAGTTCATGAAATCGAGATGCAGAAATCTGCGAATCAAAGAAACTGAAAAGTCACAAACGAAGGCGAAATAGGCCGAAACTCGGCCGGGAATGAGCTCAAATGGCCTTATACAGTAGATCGTGGTCTCCACTGGTCTACTGCAGAAAAACAGCATGACCAATCGACTGGTCCTTTTATCACCAGTCGACAAGTCAACTTATCCCGAAAGGGTCCAGGAAGCAGGACTAGTCGATTGGTCCATTTTTGACCAGTCGACTAGTCAACTGCACAACTGACCGGTTGGGCAACATTTTGCCAATTTGTAAATGGATCGATTCCGGCGAACTCCAGAGGCAATGGACTTGATCAAGATGATAATAAGGCCTCCTAAGCTCGTCGAAACAACTCAGGAACATAAGCAAATATGCATAAACTTATATACATGAGATAGCAATGATTTTTTATTATAAGTTCAATGGTGAACTAAATTCCAAACCAAAGCATGCAAAAATGATTCAAGCGACTTATGAAAACTTAGAACTTTGCCGGGGCGACAATGGACCTTCACAATATCACTAAATTTACTCATAGCATATGAATAAGGACGTGTGAACAATTTCCTAGCTATAATTTCAATTCAATGAAACATAATCACATGAAGTCGGTTAAGTTACACTAACCAAACCAATTTACAGCATATGTAGACTCAAATGAACACTAGATTACACTTTTACAAGCCAATGGCTTGTGGCATATATGTGAGTTCATAAAAAAACTCACCTTTGATCTTGGTAAGGAAGGGGAGGCTCCAAAATAAAGCAAGATCAACCTCTCTTCAACAAGAACTCAAGAATCTTCAACCTAAACACACATTCACGAATTTCCTAAGAGTTAGGTTTAGGAAAATTTCATAAATTGAAGAGAGAATAGGTTGGAGAAGATGGAGAGGAAGATTGAGAAGCTCACATAGGTTACCTCTTCAATTTTCCTCTTGATTTGAGCTTTTAATTGCAAAACCTAGCTTAGGAATTTCTATTTCCCATTCCCCATTTTCTTATTTTTGCTAAGTATTGGAAGTGAATGAAAGGGGAGAGGGTTGGGAGAGTTATAAGGGTGGACTAGGTTGGCTAACCCAAACCCAAGTCCAAAGTCCAAATTTTCGAAACTTGGAACATATCGAAGCTTATGGTTTTCGAACAAGTAAACAACGTTTTGAACTCAATGGAGGTGGTTTCGAGTACAAATTCGTCCATATGCACAAAGTGATATTTTGGTCATATACCAAATGAAAAAGACCAAAATCGCTCAACTCAAAAGGTAACGATGTTTATAGTCCAAAGGGTCATAAACGATGATCCGGACTCAATGGAAGTGGTCTAGAGTCCAAATTCAACCGTATGCAAAATGTGACTTTTCGGACACACATCGGTTAACGATTAACGACGTTATATTTAAATAAAATATTTAAATATATTATAGTTATATATGTGGGTTGTTACACTGTAGATCACCAACTTGTTGGTAGGAAACTACAGAAAGACTTCTACTTGGACCAGATATGGTTAGTGAAACTTCTGAAAAGATTGATCTTATTGGATGGCGAATGAAGATAGCTCAGGATAGGCAGAAGTCCTATGCATATAAGAGAAGGACTGACATCGAGTTTGAGGTGGGAGACATGGTTTTCGTCAAGGTATCATCTTTGAGGAACGTGGTTCGCTTTGGATCTGTAGGGAAATTAGCCCCAAGATTTGTAGGGCCATTTCCCATAACAGAAAGGATTGGCCAAATGGTATATAGAATAAAGCTACCAGAGAGACTATCCGGTGTTCATGATGTTTTCCACGTTTCTCATTTGCAGAAGTGCTTACATGATACCGTAGAAGTAGTTGAGCCGAGTATACTTGAGGAAGTAGAGGTAGAACGGGAGGCGATAGTTAGACGAGTTCCTACCCGTATTCTTGGATCAGAAGTTAAGAAGCTACGCAACCGAGAAGTCAAGTTGATGAAAGTTTAGTGGGGAGATAACCTAGAGGAAGAAACTTAGGAGACCGAAGACAAGATTCGCGCTTCGTACCCTTTTCTTTTCGAGGGTACGTTATTAACTTCCTTTCAAAGCTTTTGTTTATGCTTGTTTCTATCATTAAATTATATCCTATCGATCGAATCTTCGACCTTTAGGTAGGAAACCCATGGATGTAAACATGTGCTTGAGACATGTTATGTTTGATGGATACAAGTGGATGCAAGTGTTTGCTAGTGATTGCTCGTGGATGCATATACAGACACATTAGGCACTAGATCGACTCAATCACTCTCATACTGCATATGGATGTGTGTGCATTTTTCTTCTTTTTATGGATGGAAATGGATGTATTATCATATGGATCTTGCATTTGGATGGATAATAGTGCACACATATAGGACTCACATGTTATACTAGAATTATTTACATACATGTTGGATTCATGGCACTAACATACATTGCATTAAGGAGGTCGACTGAATTAGTCGACCGCCTGATCTTTTGCATTAGTGTAAGAACATATGCACACACGTTTGCATATATTCATATAAGCATTAGAAATCTTTTAAGGACAATGGATGCTTGTGATTGGATGATGAATAGATGGATGATGAATGGTAGGATATTCATTCTTCTTAACTTAGAGATTTCGGGGACGAAATCCTTTGAGTAGGGGAGAATGTAACACCCCGTAATTTTAACAACACTAAAAGATGATAAATTAAAGAATAATTAATTTAATATTTAGAATTAAGGGAAACAGACTGTGCCATTGCATTCATCTCAGAATTCTGGTCAAAATAGACATCTGGTTTGCTTTAAACGGACACCGTATGAAGAAGTTATTAAGGTTGGAAGTTTGTATATGCATAAGGATATATATATAATCCAGAATTTAAAACAGTTCAAATTTGAGCGGAAAAGGGGAGTGGGAAAATTCCCGCCCAGAGGTGTCGATCCCATAAGGGAAGGTCGACCCCCCTACGGTAGATCTGGGCAGATTAGGGTTTCCTGACGGCTATATATATAACCCTATTTCTCATGTTTTTCTACACAAAAAATAATGGAGAATAGATGCTGCCTCTGCCCAGATTAAATTTTCTTGTCTAGCAATCAAGTCATTTAAGTTTAGAGATCTATGATTCGATATCTACAATCTTTCTTCTATTTTTCTAGATCCAATCACAATGAGTTTACGTTACTTTTAGATCTAAATGTTTAAAAGTTAATCTTGACATGACTATAACTTGGATCTAAGCCTGTGACTATTTGAATCATACCAGACTGTTATAACCTGTATATCTAAGTTATTCTGACATAAATATGAACTAGATCTAAGCCTATACCTATTTATCCTGTCAGATCTGCCATTGTTTATAGATCTAATTCACTGTTTAGATCACATCATGCATGTTCCTGTTATGCTTGTGGATAAACCAGATCTGTTGTGTAACACCCCACGTCCATTAATGTCACTCACAAGGGGAACGCATTAACTTCCATGGAGGTTATAAGTGAATATAGAACAGTAAAATTACAACAAGACAGATATAAGATAGTACTTGGAAATTAAAAACTTTATTTTATTGCAGCAGAAGTCAAAACATGTTTGATTACATCTTAATACCATAAATCAGAGTCAAGTACAATATCCATCTTGATAAAACAAATACATAATCCCATTACACAAATAGCCATTAAAAAAAGATAACAAGCTGGACTTTACTTCAGCAGTCCTAGCTTTCCGAAAGAGATACGCAATCCAATCTGACTCCACTAGAGCTGGGTCCAACCTGAGGATCTGGAGGGAGAAAAATATGGAAAAGAGGGTGGGTCAGACATAAAGTCTGGCGAGTATGATAATTCTACAATACTATTATCAAAATAACTAGACTAAGGCATAAACTGGAAAACAAGGAAATGTCTATGAAAGAGCAGATAAAGGACATAGACAATCGCTAAAGGCAACTTTTTAGGCATTCCTTAATTACTAAAGGATAATTATTACACTGCACCACACTGGTCTGCTAACACTGATATTACTGGCGCTTGCTAATCAATATAGGATAATTAATATATTCTACCGTACTATACCGTTCTATACTGTACTAACACTAACTGCACCCATACTAGTCGCTCTAGAAACTTGATCCCTCTTGGTTAAATAGAATGATGATAGCTTCGTGTACTACTAGATGTACCCGCTATCCTCCTCGTTTAACAGTATATCTCTAGCTGCTACCATAGGTAACCAACGTGTACCTATCCCCTCTAGATGTACCCCCTTTAATGGTAATTCCATGTACTCCTAGCTGACGTCATAGGTGCCGCCTGCTCCTATCTCCACTAGGTGTACCCCCTTAGTAATTAAATGATAGTGGTAGCTCTATATACCCCTAGCTGATTACATAGGGCCGCCTGCTCCTATCTCCACTAGGTGTGTCCACTACCCTGCCCCATTCGATCGGCTCCCTAACTCGTAGATACCCGTGCTGGACCCACAGTGGGGTGTATCACTCCCCTAAAGTGGCAACCCAATACAACGGAGATGCACGGCTTATACCTACACGATGCAACAACGTCTTACCTACCAGCCCGAGGCCACGCACGCACGTGAACCCGTTGGACTTGCGTTGCCACCGCTAACCCGCTTTGGCCTCTAATAATCAGGCCCAGTAGGCGTGTCTCGTCCTCGACTTGGGTCGAGCTTACAAAGATACGAAATGGGCTACTAGTCTGAAAAGGGCCCCCACCAAGCTTCCCACCTAGGCTTGGTCCCCTCTAGTATATCCCACTTAACCCCTCCATGTCTACTTACATGTCCGAATTTGGTTAAGGGTTCTTATAGTAATTCCACCTGCCACCCAAGGCACCCACTTAACCCCCATGTCCCACTTACATATTTACTTTGGTTAAGTGTTACTAATCATATTTTCTTATGCCACCCAAGGCACTTACTTAACCCTTTAGTCATGTTCATTTACATGTGTGTTTGGTTAAGTCTTTACTAATCGTATTTCAAATGCCACTAAGGGCAACCACTAGATTCCTCATGCCACCCAAGGCACCTACTTAACCCCCATGTCCCACCTTACATGATTGTCTGGTTAAGTATTTCTTAATTCATTAAGGCCATAACCTCACAAAGACCTCTCACATTAGACTGGCATTTATGGCAGCTGGATTTGCCGGGCGGGTCCGGGCAGTCTTACACCATAAAAGAGTCTAACCTCGTGTCTTTACAACTGTTATGCTTTAGTTTGGGCCTAGGACCTCTCACATTGGGCCGACATTTGTGACTACTGGATTTGTCGGGCGGGTCCGGGCAGGTTTACGTCACAAACGAGTCCAACCTCGTGTCCTAAGCATTGATTATTATTAATAATCCATTTCCCCCAATTTTAATAATTCCCTATTTGAATTATTAATTAATTTCCAGTTTTAATGATGTCCATAATTGACTCAATTATGGCCATCCATTTATGGTATGCAAAATCATACCAAATTTCATCACAAGTTCATTATATGCCATTAAAGGCATTCTAATTCAAGTTAATCCATAATTAGATTATGTCCATTACTCCACATTAATTTTCCAATTAATGTCTTAATTAAATTTTCCACCTTTTAAGGCAATTTCTTAACATCACAATTTTGTTATATGCCTTTTTAAGGCTATCTCATGCAAATTCTCAATATTAAATCTTTTAATATTATTCCAACCCCACGTTGTACGTTTCGTTCATTAACCGTAAAATATACGTTAGACTCGAATAGTCTAACTCATAGCATAAGAGAAATTATCACAGCAACCACAACATATACATGTGACTAAAATAGATCTAGTCATAAAAAGGGTGAAGCTTGCATATATGTCCAAAATACAACTTGCATAAGGTTATACATGTCATGGACCTAAGGGTGTCAACTTATTCATAATTCACATAATATGATTTTGATCCAATTTCATAAACTTGTATAGGACATGTGTGAATCAACATCATTAACAATATGGTTTTATATGGGTACACCTAACTCAATAGGCAAATTCCCAAAAATCAAAATTCATTTAATCATAGATTCATGTATATGGGTACACCTAACTCAATAGGCAAATTCCCAAAAATCAAAATTCATTTAATCATAGATTCATGTATATGGGTACACCTAACTCAATAGGCAAATTCCCATGATCAAGATCTATTATAAAAAAAACATAAACTTTAAACATGATCCAATTCGCATAAATAATAACATCATGATTTTACAACTTGTATGATTCAACACAACTTAACATGACATCATTATCATATAACATAAGTATTTCAACATATGTGATAATATGAGATCTACAACATATATAAGATTTACAACATAGCATATCATAATTTGCAACATAGCCTGATATGATTTACAACATAGCATAGCATGATTTACAACATGGCATAACATGATTTATAACATAGCATAGCATGACTAATCACATATGACATAGCATAGGATTATTTACAACATAATCACTACAACATAACAACATATATATGATAACATAATAGCATAACAAGAGATCCACAACATAATTCACAAATACATAACAATTCATATCACTTTCTTGTGATCCATTCATAACTTAATCAAATTATTTTATAATAATATTGTGAGATTCATCATACTCACAATTTAAAGAAGAGAAATAGAAAGAGATTTTTGATTTGTTTTGTTTGTTGAGTAGATTTAGTTGTAGGCTAGGCTTTCTCCTTCTTCTTTAGTTTGTGACGGCTACGCTGAACTCCATGGCAACGGCATGTCGGTAGCTCTCCAATTTTTCAAGTGATTTAGGGTTAGAGTCTACCCACTTATTTATAGATGTTAGGATGCATTTAAGCCATTAGATTAACCCTAGAATAGATTAGAGCCATTAGATTTCGACCAGCCCTCAAAACACAGCCCGAAAACCCAACCAGATGCACCCAGGTCACCTGGGCTCGACCAGGGAGGTCGACACCTAGGTCGACTCTAGTGTCGACCTGCCCCCCCCCCCCCCCAGGTCGACTCCCAAGTCGACCCCCAGGTCGACCTGGTCTGGGCGGGAGTTTTCCCGCCTGCCTCCATTTCTGCGTTTTTGAAACCTGTTTCGAAATTTGAATTTTTCGTGAAACTTCTCGAGGCCATATCTCGGTCATACGAACTCCGATTTACAAAATTTCGGACTCTATTTCGCGTATTTTTTCCAAGACGAACACAATGGCGCAGCCCGTTTCCCAATATTCTTATATTTGAAATTAATTATTCTTTCATTTGTGAATATTAGTATTAACTAATTTACGGGGTGTTACATTCTCCCCTCCTTAAAGGATTTCGACCCCGAAATCTTCAAGTCAAGAAGAATGTTTAACCTAACATCCTATCAACCATCTACTCAATCATCAAACACTGGCATCCACTGTCCTTATAGACTTCTAATGCTTTTATGTTTAAATGCATAGTGTGTGTATATGTCCGTATCTAATGCAAAATCAGGCGGTCCACTGATTCAGTTGACCTCCTTGATGTAATTCATGACGGTGCCATGCATCCATTATGTATGCAAAAGATCCTAATTGCTTACATACTACTTCTATATGCGTGCACATCCATTCAACTGAATGCAACATCTATATGATGGTACAACCATTATACATCCATTATACTAAATACATTCATTTATGCAATATGCAATATGTAGTGACTGAGCCGATCTAGTGCCTAAAGTGTGTGTATATATGCATCCACGAGCAACCAGTAGCAAACACTTGCATCCATTTTGCATCCATCATACATAACATGTCTCAAACACATGTTTCAACCATAGGATTATCCTAACTAAAGGTCAAAGATACTAATGAGAGGACATACTAAAGATAAGATAAGATAAGATAAGCTATGCGATAAAGGAGAAATTAAAAGACATACCCTCAAAAAGAAAAGGGTACAACGAACGCATCTTCTCTTCTGTCTTCCAAATAGTGTTGCGCTCATCATCTCCCCATTGCACTTTAGCTAGTCTGACCTCTCGATTCCTCAACTTTTTGATCTCCGACCCAAGAATGCCTGTAGGAGCTCGTCGAATTGTTGCATCACGCTCTATTTCCACCTCTTTAGGCAAGCTTGGCTCCACCACCTCTGTGGTCTCGTGCAAAGACTTCTTCAACTGTGATACATGGAATACATCATGTATACCACTACGTCTCTTAGGCAACTTCCACTCTGCCCAATCCTCTCCTTAATGGGAAGCAGCCCTACTATTCTTGACGCTAACTCCCCTCTTGATCCAAAGCGGACATTGTTCCTTAATGGAGATACCCTGATAAAGACCATGTCCCTTATGCGAAACTCCAGCTCGGTCCTCCTTTTTTTGGCATATAATCTTTGCCTACCTTGCGCCATTTTCATCTTTCTTTGAATCAAGTCGATTCTCTTCCGTAGCCTAAGACACATGACCTAAAAGAAAGAAATATTCAAGAATATGATTCACCCTCTTGGTCTGGCCATCTGTCTGAGGATGATATGCGGTGCTCAGACATAACTGAGTCCCTACCGCCTCTTGTAAGCTCTTCCCAAATTCGCTAGTGAAGATAGGGTCGCGGTCGCTCACCATGCTAGAAGGAACACCGTGCAAACTAATTATCTCCCTAATGTATGCGGAAGCTAACCATGGAGCAGTCCTATTACTCTTCACGGGAATGAAATGGGCGCTCTTAGTAAGTCTGTCTACTACAACCCAAATCCCCGTATCTTGATTTTGGTAACCCATCGGGTTTCCTTTGCTCCGCTTTTACTTGATGGCACTCCGAACATTTAACGACATATTCGGCCACATCCATCTTCATACCGACCCAAAAGAAAACTTGCTTCATGTCCTTTTTCGTCTTGTCCCCGCCAGGATGAATGGTCATTTCTAAATGATGTGCATCATCAAGAATAACTTTCCTTGAGCTCCCGTCCCGTGATACACAAAGTCTATCGTACTCATGCAACCAACCCTTATTATCTAGGTATATCTACTTAGGTGGCTTGATGACTCCCCTCTTATGAGTTTCTCTACTAACTCTATCAACTGTGGGACATCACGCTGTGCCTCTCCAATCCATCCCACAAGCGTAGGTCTAATCTTAAGGATGCTAGCAAACCGAGTACAAAACCAATGGATGGTCTAAAGTAAATGGTAGGGATAAACCCTAAGCTATGCCGCTCAATAGACAAAGGACTCGATGTCGATCCTTCCCTACCTAAGGCATCCACCACAACGTTACCCTTTGTAAGGGGTATATGTTACCTCGAAATCGCAGGACGGCAAGAACTCCATCCACCTTTTCTGCCTCCAGTTCAAATCTTTCTGAGAGAACAAAACTTTAGCGACTTATGGTCTTTAAACAACTCAAACTTTTACCAAGACTTGGGCGCAAAAGCTATGGCGGCCAATCCTAGGTCATGGGTAGGGCAATTTTTCTCATGGACTTTCGATAGTCTTCCTTCATAACATATTACCCTTCCTCTGAGACCTCCCTAAGATGTAGGGCATGTTCTTCTCCGCTTCTAGAGAAAACCAGGATGATATCCCATGCAAAATCATCACAACTATCCATCTCTCACGCAGACTATCCTAGTCAAACTCGACATCCCCCAAGTGCAAGCCCCAAAGGCCTAAACCAATATCAGACAAACACCCAAGGGATATCTCCTTCGAATTAAGACGACCTACGTGAGATGATATTAGTAAAACGGCCAAATAATTGAGCACTTAACCGACTCTGGCTGTCCTTGTCAGTCTTGCTCCAAAGCCATCATTGCTCACCTAACTGGCTTTGAACTATCCACTAGGCACACACGAAGGCTTACTTCGTGCCTCTAGGTAAACCCCACACTTCATCGAAGACGTCACTATACTCACGGACCACACAAACAAATTCCAAATCACCGTTGGATGCGTCAAAAGATTCTATGCGGCTAAGCATTACTGAACCCCTAGGGTCTCAAGAAATATCGAGGGTCTTTCCATAACGAGTCACAGTCTAACTACCCTCCTTTCCCCATCTAGGATGGCACCACACCTGGCTAGCCAACCCATCCCTAGAATCAAACTACAGCCCGTGAAATGAAGGCGTTGCATTCAACCCCAACGCTCCAGATAGACACTCTCAAATCCCAACAAACCATTTAAGGATGAGCCGAACCACCAACCGGATTTGAGACTAGAATGGGATCCTTAACTAGACTAGTATTTAGGTGCAGTATTTCAACTAACTGAGCAGATACTAACGAGTATGAAGCGCCAGAATTGAATAAGGTACGGACAGGATGATCAAACTGAAAAACTAAGCTTTCAATAGAAATTTTTCTACCTCGTCCTTGCAGCGGTGGGGCCTCAATAGCCTGAACTTGCCCCCTTGCCTGCCTGGGTGCCATAAGAACCTGCACCTGTCCTCCTGAGGTAGACTCTGCCCTCTGCCCCTCCTTTGGGCAGTCCTTCACTAAATGTCCTATAACTGGCCTTCTTCTTCTCATTCTCCATTCGTGACCTCCCACCAAGATGAGGTTTCGTCCTTTGTTACTCTAACAGCTATTTGAACCTTCCTCCCCGTTGTCCATCTTTAAAGGTACCAACAAGCCCTCCACTTTCTTGAATCAACTTCTAGCCCGTCAAACGTCGAAGTCCCTTGAAGGGGTTTTTCCGTACGGAAGTCCTTATTTATCTTATCTACACGCGGAGGGGAAAGATTCGAAAAGGGAAAGAGGAAGAGACTCAAGCGGAGAATCGAAGGAAAGGATATGGCTATTGAGGATTATGTTTTTCATACAACTTTCCTCTTAAAATTACTCACTAAGACATGTTTTTGGAAACACTTCTTCCAAAAATACTTTAGAAAAATAGTTTTTCTAAAAAAAAAAAAATATCTGTTCTGGTAACCTTAAGCTCTGATACCACGTGTAACACCCCACGTCCATTAATGTCACTCACAAGGGGAATGCATTAACTTCCATAGAGGTTATAAGTGAATATAGAACAGTAAAATTACAACAAGACAGATATAAGATAGTACTTGGAAATTAAAAACTTTATTTTATTCCAGCAGAAGTCAAAACATGTTTGATTACATCTTAATACCATAAATCAGAGTCAAGTACAATATCCATCTTGATAAAACAAATACATAATCCCAATACACAAATAGCCATTAAAAAAAAGATAACAAGCTAGACTTTACTTCAGCAGTCCTAGCTTTCTGAAAGAGATACGCAATCCAATCTGACTCCACTAGAGTTGGGTCCAACCTGAGGATCTGGAGGGAGAAAATATGGAAAAGAGGGGGGTCAGACATAAAGTCTGGCGAGTATGATAATTCTACAATACTATTATCAAAATAACTAGACTAAGGCATAAACTGGAAAACAAGGAAATGTCTATGAAAGAGCAGATAAAGGACATAGACAATCGCTAAAGGCAACTTTTTAGGCGTTCCTTAATTACTAAAGGATAATTATTACACTGCACCACACTGGTCTGCTAACACTGATATTACTGGCGCTTGCTAATCAATATAGGATAATTATTATATTCTACCGTACTATACCGTTCTGTACTGTACTAACACTAACTGCACCCATACTAGTCGCTCTAGAAACTTGATCCCTCTTGGTTAAATAGAATGATGATAGCTTCGTGTACTACTAGATGTACCCGCTATCCTCCTCGTTTAACAGTATATCTCTAGCTGCTACCATAGGTAACCAACGTGTACCTATCCCCTCTAGATGTACCCCCTTTAACGGTAGTTCCATGTACTCCTAGCTGACATCATAGGTGCCGCCTGCTCCTATCTCCACTAGGTGTACCCCCTTAGTAATTAAATGATAGTGGTAGCTCTAAATACCCCTAGCTGACTACACAGGGCCGCCTGCTCCTATCTCCACTAGGTGTGTCCACTACCCTGCCCCATTCGATCGGCTCCCTAACTCGTAGATACCCGTGCTGGACCCACAGTGGGGTGTATCACTCCCCTAAAGTGGCAACCCAATACAACGGAGATGCACGGCTTATACCTACACGATGCAACAACGTCTTACCTACCAGCCCGGGGCCACGCACGCACGTGAACCCGTTGGACTTGCGTTGCCACCGCTAACCCGCTTTGGCCTCTAACAATCAGGCCTTGTAGGCGTGTCCCGTCCTCGACTTGGGTCGAGCTTACAAAGATACGACATGGGCTACTGGTCTGAAAAGGGCCCCCACCAAGCTTCCCACCTAGGCTTGGTCCCCTTTAGTATATCCCACTTAACCCCTCCATGTCTACTTACATGTCCGAATTTGGTTAAGGGTTCTTATAGTAATTCCACCTGCCACCCAAGGCACGCACTTAACCCCCATGTCCCACTTACATATTTACTTTGGTTAAGTGTTACTAATCATATTTTCTTATGCCACCCAAGGCACTTACTTAACCCTTTAGTCATGTTCATTTACATGTGTGTTTGGTTAAGTCTTTACTAATCGTATTTCAAATGCCACTAAGGGCAACCACTAGATTCCTCATGCCACCCAAGGCACCTACTTAACCCCCATGTCCCACCTTACATGATTATCTGGTTAAGTATTTCTTAATTCATTAAGGCCATAACCTCATAAAGACCTCTCACATTAGACTGGCATTTATGGCAGCTGGATTTGCCGGGCGGGTCCGGGCAATCTTACACCATAAAAGAGTCTAACCTCGTGTCTTTACAACTGTTATGCTTTAGTTTGGGCCTAGGACCTCTCACATTGGGCCGACATTTGTGACTACTGGATTTTCCGGGCAGGTCCGGGCAGGTTTACGTCACAAACGAGTCCAACCTCGTGTCCTAAGCATTGATTATTGTTAATAATCCATTTCCCCCAATTTTAATAATTCCCTATTTGAATTATTAATTAATTTCCAGTTTTAACGATGTCCATAATTGACTCAATTATGGCCATCCATTTATGGTATGCAAAATCATACCAAATTTCATCACAAGTTCATTATATGCCATTAAAGGCATTCTAATTCAAGTTAATCCATAATTAGATTATGTCCATTACTCCACATTAATTTTCCAATTAATGTCTTAATTAAATTTTCCACCTTTTAAGGCAATTTCTTAACATCACAATTTTGTTATATGCCTTTTTAAGGCTATCTCATGCAAATTCTCAATATTAAATCTTTTAATATTATTCCAACCCCACGTTGTACGTTTCGTTCATTAACCGTAAAATATACGTTAGACTCTAATAGTCTAACTATTAGCATAAGAGAAATTATCACAGCAACCACAACATATACATGTGACTAAAATAGATCTAGTCATAAAAAGGGTGAAGCTTGCATATATGTCCAAAATACAACTTGCATAAGGTTATACATGTCATGGACCTAAGGGTGTCAACTTATTCATAATTCACATAATATGATTTTGATCAAATTTCATAAACTTGTATAGGACATGTGTGAATCAACATCATTAACAATATGGTTTTATATGGGTACACCTAACTCAATAGGCAAATTCCCAAAAATCAAAATTCATTTAATCATAGATTCATGTATATGGGTACACCTAACTCAATAGGCAAATTCCCAAAAATCAAAATTCATTTAATCATAGATTCATGTATATGGGTACACCTAACTCAATAGGCAAATTCCCATAATCAAGATCTATTATAAAAAAAAACATAAACTTTAAACATGATCCAATTCGCATAAATAATAACATCATGATTTTACAACTTGTATGATTCAACACAACTTAACATGACATCATTATCACATAACATAAGTATTTCAACATATGTGATAATATGAGATCTACAACATATATAAGATTTACAACATAGCATATCATAATTTGCAACATAGCCTGATATGATTTACAACATAGCATAGCATGATTTACAACATGGCATAACATGATTTATAATATAGCATAGCATGACTAATCACATATGACATAGCATAGGATTATTTACAACATAATCACTACAACATAACAACATATATATGATAACATAATAGCATAACAAGAGATCCACAACATAATTCACAAATACATAACAATTCATATCACTTTCTTGTGATCCATTCATAACTTAATCAAATTATTTTATAATAATATTGTGAGATTCATCATACTCACAATTTAAAGAAGAGAAATATAAAGAGATTTTTGATTTGTTTTGTTTGTTGAGTAGATTTGGTTGTAGGCTAGGCTTTCTCCTTCTTCTTTAGTTTGTGACGGCTACGCTGAACTCCATGGCAACGGCATGTCGGTAGCTCTCCAATTTTTCAAGTGATTTAGGGTTAGAGTCTACCCACTTATTTATAGATGTTAGGATGCATTTGAGCCATTAGATTAACCCTAGAATAGATTAGAGCCATTAGATTTCGACCAGCCCTCAAAACACAGCCCGAAAACCCAACCAGATGCACCCAGGTCACCTGGGCTCGACCAGGGAGGTCGACACCCAGGTCAACTCTAGTGTCGACCTGCCCCCCCCCCCCAGGTCGACTCCCAAGTCGACCCCCAGGTCGACCTAGTCTGGGCGGGAGTTTTCCCGCCTGCCTCCATTTCTGCGTTTTTGAAATCTGTTTCGAAATTTGAATTTTTCGTGAAACTTCTCGAGGCCATATCTCGGTCATACGAACTCCGATTTACAAAATTTCGGACTCTATTTCGCGTATTTTTTCCGAGACGAACACAATGGCGCAGCCCGTTTCCCAATATTCTTATATTTGAAATTAATTATTCTTTCATTTGTGAATATTAGTATTAACTGATTTACGGGGTGTTACATGTTGTTAGTTGGTTATCAAATTCATTGTTTATATCTTATCATGCCTGTTTATGATGTCCCTATTATGTTAGAATCAGTTCTATTGTCACATGTTCATAAGATCTATTCCTATATGCCTATCTTGTCATTATGCCACTATATGTTTATGCATATTTCTGCCATTATATGTCAAACTTGTTAGTATGATCATTTATGTCCTCTTCCCTTCATCTTTTCCCTTTTATTTTTATAGCCAGGCTACCTTCGTGCCTAGGCATGCCGTTGAAATATGCGAATGCGTTAAATTGGAAACGAGGGAAAAACAGTAAAACTAGGGCATGACTTGTAATTGGAAATTGGGCATAACTTGAATGAAATATATGAATATGAATTTGGGACATAAATCAAATTGTGATTAAGACCTTAGTTTGGAGCATATGGTTCATTATGAACATAACTTGGGAAAAGGGCATGAAAACCTATAATGACATAGGAATAATTGATTAATAATGAAAATGCCATGAATTACAGTAATTAAAAACTATAACCGCGCTTAGACACGAGGTTAGATTACACTTGTGGTGGAAGCCTGCCTGGAACCGACCGACATATCCAGCGACCACAAGTGGTGAATCTAATGTGAGGGGTCTAAGTGCACAAACACGTGACGTGCTGAGACACGAGGTAAAGTCCGACTTGTGAAAGAAGTCTGCCCGGAACCGACTGGCATATCCAGCATCCACAAGTGATAGACTTAATGTGGGAGGTCTAGCATATTATAACCATAAATGAATATGGTAATGAACTTGAATACTTAACCTAGTTGAAACCATAGGGATTGTATATGTTAACTTGAATAAGGGTTAAGTAAACTTGTTTGAAACAGTGGGTGGGTTAAGTAAATATTAGGTTGGTGGGTAATATCTATATATATAGGCCCATAAACTTAACCTGTGGGGTTATGCAATCTGGTACGGCATAACCTGTGGAAAACCTAGTGGGGATGCAAGCGTAGGGGGAAGCTTGTATCATCTTGTGTGTGGGACCCGTTTCAGTCAGTAACCCATATATAGGTATCAAACGAGTACTCCAAACTAGGTCGGAGTCGGGGCATGCTTACTAGACTGATTGTAAGAGATCCAAACGTGGAGGACGGTGTGGGTGACGCATTCCTATGGGGTCATGTGCGTGCATGGGTCCGACAGAGGAGGTTTAGACGTCATGACACATGTAGATATGGTTGTGCACATCCTAAAAACGAAGGGTTGCCACTTTAGGAAGTAATACATCCTACTGTGGGGCCAGCACAAGGTTTCTACGGAGTAGGGATCCGATCGATTAGGGTAGTAATTTGGGTACATCTAGACTCTGGTATGTTTAGGAGACCGTCATTATCCTTAGGGGTAAACTCAAGTATGTTTGGCTGCCTGTTGATTGTATGGGGTTAAACCTCTCACTAGAAGTATGCCTAAGTCTACCATCTTATAGTTGTTAGGATCATCTCATTCTGGTTATATAGTATTGGTGCAGAGAAATCATTAGAGAAGAGTGATATACTCTATCATGTTTACCTTGTCATACCTGCCTTTTATGATGTTATCTCTCTTATCCACTTTATATTTATGTCGTGATACTTTTACTTATTTATATTCTAAAGTAACTAGACTCGCCAGACTTTATGTTTGACCCATTTTGTTTCCTCTTCTTTCTCTTCCGTCCCCCCCCCCCCCTCCCAAGGTTCTCAGGGCGGGAATACTCGAGCTTGATCAGGATTCTGCTTTCATTCTGCTTAGATCTGCTTAGATGTATTGCTCGAGTTTTTATCTCTTCTACTATGTCTATGTTATGGGGATTATGCTTCTTTTATTATTACACTCTGATGTTTAAGTGCAAGACAGAAATTTTAAGATGATGTACTGGGTTTATGTATTTTTAGACTTATGATGTTTTGAACCACAATGTTACGTTTTCTGCTTAAAAAAAATTTAAATTTCGCCGCTATTTTATATCTGTCTTGTAATATTTTTGTTTCTGTTTACCTATAACGCTTCACAAAACTTGATGCATTCTCTTAATGAGTGACATTAACGGACGTGGGGTGTCACGGCGTGCGAGGGTCAGAAGGATGGCTGGACCTTCTGCTTGAAGATGATGTTGCTCTAACTGGTTGAAGTACCTTACTTTATGCTACTTTATTATTTTTTGGGGCTGTAATATGTAGTAAACACTGCTCTTTCTCTTTTTGGGTTTTGTTATATGTTGTATATGCTGCGCTATCTCTTTTTGGCGGGGAATGATGTATTTGCTTGCTTTTTGTGTAAATACTCTATACATATACGTATGTTGTACTGAACTATGGTTAGTAAAATATTAAGGCATGAATCTGCTTGATTCACTAGCTTTTTGCTTCAAAAAGAAGCAGACATTAATTGACAATCTGTAAAATCACACAAAAATACCCAAAGTAATATTCATTTATTTGCAAAAGATAAGATATAAGAGCGTAAAATAAATGCATTTCTATGTTAATCAGGAACCAAATTAACAATTATACATTACTTGATATATACATTAATAATTTAAAGTCGCCTTAGCAAAGTATTTGGTTGGATTTTCAGTTCATTTCAAGATCATAAGAAGTCCAGATTGAAGCACTCACAATGCATGTCTATTTTATCCTTCAAAAAAAGAGGGACAAAACGATAAAAATGATGAATGCTTGGATATAAATGGTACGATTTACGAAAATATTAATCTATGATCCCTAATTTCAAATGTATATGTACAATGAAAATTTCAATCCCAAATAAATTTACTTAAATGGGGAAATGATAAGTGAGTAAAAGAAATAATATGCTAAAATAATTTTGACACGTGTAGCGACAGATGAAAACTTAAAAATTAGAGAATGTTGTTATATAAATTAAAATTCTACTATAATTCTTGTTTGCAAATTATTAGTCTAGCAAACAAAGTTGCTAAATAAAATATCAGCGAGAGGAAGAATGCACAATTTTGAAGACTAAAGATAGAATTATGACTTTAATTATATTACTAATACATGAAATAATATAACGTTATCAAACTTACAATAATAGGTATGCGAAAATAGATTTCATGTTTTGTTCAAGTGTAATTTACATATACTAAAAAGCTTATTCTTTGTTAGTTTTGTTCATTCTAAATTCCGTTCTTGAAAGTACGCAACATGACTAACTAAATGTTGCAAATAAATCTTTATTTGCAAAGAAAGCTAATCTATTGATCTAAAACTAAACCAACTATAAATCTTTGCACATGTGAACATATTCTCAACAATATTAAGCTCTTTAAGAATCTAATTTATTTTAATTTTAATTTCAACATAATGAAAAATGAACCAAAGCCAAAATAAGATGCAAGATCAAAAATTGTACGATACTAAAACAATGCATGCTATTTTAATGATGTGAAATAAAAAACTAATATTGTTGTCAAATCTCTTCCTTTTCCTAGTATGAAATCGAAATATGTACTAGTCTAATAAAATATGATGTAAAAATGAACAAAGAACTATAAATTGTTTGCTAGTCTTCCGTTACAAATCATGACAATCTATCCAAAACTAATGTTTTGTTATCAGGATGTAAATAAAATATGTAAAATGCGAAAAAAAGACACTATCAATAGGCATATTTAAATGCATAATATTTAACAGCAAATGGGGAAAAAAATCAATCATGATTCCGATGTGGCAAATAAACTTCGTTCTTCGAATGAAAAGAAATAAGATCAGATCCATAAAGATTTAAAATATTTAGTATATGATAGAAAGAAATAATATGAAGGTATTACCCATGTAGATTTGCAAAAGTTGGAAAAGAGGTTGTTCGATTTTGGGATTTAAGCTGCCACTGTTTTGCTTGTTGATAAATCTAGAAGCCATTCACATTGCAAGGGTGTTAAATTTTGGTGATACAAAATCAAAAATAGGTGGAAACAAGTATGCAAAATGGAAATGCATAAATTATTGACTGCATTTGCATTAGATGGCAAAGAAATAAATGAATGAATTATTTTCTTCCATTTTTGCCAACGAAAGAAATTAGCAATTTACTTACTATGTTTATGCCATTTGCTACCTCAGCATTTTGCCTCCGTTATTTATTACCATATCTTGGTAATTTGATTGATGACTCACATAGATTTCACTGGCTATATATTGAGGGTGACATTATTGTTAACTCATTCTAGCATGGAGCCAGTGATCTCCGAATGGAGGGTCTCTTCTTGTTAATCCTAATTTGAGGTTTGGATATGTAAACTCTTATTTTGTAATCTCTTGTAATTCTCTCATGTGGAATAAAATTTCTCTCCTTTGAACTAGACATACACTATAGTGGAACTAGTATAAATATTGTGTGTCTCCTTGTTTCTTCGTTATAGTTATTTACTATTTGTTTAATGTAATAGGATAATTGTTATCAGATTAGATTGATGTTCAATTAGCAAATCTAGTCTTGTTTATTGTTCTTCCACATATGTGCAATTTTTCACACAACAGATTGGTATCAGAGCAAGGCGATTTGTTTTAAAGTATGCATCAATTATTTCTACAAAGGTTGGTAGATTCGGTAATGATTATGCTATTACTATTTTGTGGGAAAATAAGATTTTGGTAGAGAAGATTATGTTAAGAGAGAAGAATGTTACAGGCATGGAACTTTGATGTAGCTTGAGCTTCAGATTCTCATTAAGCTGGTAGAGTTATATGTTAGAACGCAGCCTGACCAACGGTAGAAAAGAGACTCTTTGTAGAAAAAGCTTGGCGAAACTGCTTAGAGGAAATAGCAACCTAAGACGAACCGATTGAGGTGTTAGCAACCTTTCCAAAGGTTTGAGGACTCTGTATAACTTCAAGTTCAGTTGAGAAATGCTCGCCAAGGTGGAAATCTGTAAGGTGTGGCTCGCATTATATGAGAGTTAGGTGATACAGAGTTTAGTATGTTGAAGGGACCATTGGATTAGAAACTATATTTGATGTAGCTAATTTTGGTGATGGATTTGACGCTGTTGAGGCTTATCAACTTGTGATGTCGTCTTGGAGTTCAGTTCAAAGAGATGATTTTAGCGGATTTGGTGCCATTATGGTACATCGTCGATTTTGTGATGTCGTCTTACAGAAGAGGTGCTATATGCAGGTATGTGGAAGGAGAGAGATTTATTTTGCATACAAAGATTTTGATTTTGGCTCTTTATTTTCATTGGTGATTAAGAGAATTATTTTTGGCCTTGGTGGTGTTAAGATTACTTAGAAATCTACTTTCTTTTGATTTTGGATATTGGCAACATTTTGTTGGCGGGCGAGGACATAGTTTGAACTCGTTAACAAGGTGTGATGGGGGTAGCTTTGCTGAAACCAATTACGTAAATATTCATTTTTGGTTTCTATCCCAATATGAGATTTTGGTTTAAGGTGGAGTTCTTTTAAAAAGTTTTATACTGAAAAGAGAATTTGACTCGAGGTGAGGTGTTGGAGATATGTGATTTTGCACCAAGGTGGAGTGTTAAATTTTAGTGATATAAAATCACAAATAGGTGGAAACAAGTATGCAAAATGGAAAGTAATTTTTTTTAATATGGAAATGCATAAATTATTGATTGCATTTGCATTAGACGGCAAAGAAATAAATGCGAGGATCAACTTCTTTCATCTTTGCTAACGAAAGAAATTAGCGATTTACTTACTATGTTTGCGTCATTTGTTACCTCAGCAATTTGTCTCCATTATTCATTACCATATCTTGGTAATTTGATTGATGACTCACATAGATTTCACTAGCTATATATTGAGGGTAGACTTTATTGTAAACTCATCCTGGCATGGAGCCAGTGATCTCAAATGAATTTTATAGTTGAGATTTGCGTTTAGGTAGTTTTAACTTTGCCAATGTCATACTTATTCATAAGAGAGAGGGGGCAAACTCACTTAAGGATTTTAGACCAATTTCTCTTATTAATGTTTCAGTAAAGATCACTTCAAAAGTTTTAGCGAATAGGTTGAGTAGCAAGATGAATGACCTTATTGATGGCTCCCAAACAGCTTTTATTAAAGGTAGGAATATAGTTGATGGTGTGGCAGCGGTACAGGGATATATTAATGTTTGTTGTAAGAACAATATAACATGTGCCATCTTGAAGCTAGATTTTGAGAAGGCATTTGATTCAATTGATTGGGACTTTATATGTGAATTATGTCTTGCTAGGGGTTTTAGTGTTAGATGGACCAACTGGATCATGTTGTTACTTAGATCTGGTTGTTCCAACATTGTAGTTAATGGGGTAATGGGTAAGAAGATACAATCCAAGAGAGGACTTAGGCAAGGCGACCCCTTATCGCCTTTCCTGTTTAATTTAGCTGTAGATGTCTTCTCAAAAATTATTAAGAGAGCAGGGAATTTAGGTGTTTTAGGTAGTGTCGGGAATGAGGAATTTCACAATGAATTATCGATTCTTCAATTTGCGGATGATACCTTGTTATTCTCTTCTCATCTGCCTGAGCGTATTATTGCTCTTAAATTTATCCTTTACTGTTTTGAGATGTTATCTGGCCTAAGAATTAACTTTGATAAGAGTGCAGTGATGGTTATTAATGATTTTAACAATATTGAGACTTTAGTGGCTAGCACTTTGAATTGTTCGATTATGAAGTTTCCTTTTGATTATTTAGGTTTTAAGATAAGACCATCAAAGCTTAAAAAGGAAGATTGGATAGTCATCATTGATAAGATTAATAACAAATTATCTAGTTGGAACAATAGATTTCTGTCCAGAGCAGGTAGGTTAGTACTTGTCAATTCGGTTCTATCAGCTATTCCTTCCTATTGGATGGCTGTTCATCGGTTCCCTAAATGGGTCATTGAGAAGATCGATAGGATTAGGCGAAACTTCCTTTGGAATGGGGATTCTAGTTGTAGTGGTTATAAATGCCTAGTTAATTGGGACATGTGTTGTAAATCTAAATTGGAGAGGGGTCTGGGGATCATAAATCTACATAATTTTAACTCTGCTTTACTCGCCAAATGGTTATGGAAATATAGATGTCCAGAAGTGAAGACTTCTTGGAAGTCTATCGTTTTCAAATCTTATTATTCTAGAGGAGAGTTTTTTATAGAAAATAGTGGTGGGTGGGATAATAGATTATCCCATTTTTGGAAGTCTGTTTTGGGTTGTTTTGACTTTTTTAATGTAGGATGCAAAATGTTAGTACATTCAGGAAACCTTACATATTTCTGGCACGATGCTTGGATATCTATAGTGCCGTTAAAAATCGAATTTAGTGAACTTTTTAACATTAGTAGATTTAAGAATGCTTTAATTAAGGATATTTACAAAGCAGAATTAGATCCTCCGTGGGAGTTTTCCTTTGATAATATTTTAGAGGAAGATTTATTAAGACAATTGGCCTTACTTAAAGCAAAGTTAGCATTGTATCACTTGGACGAAAATTGTGATTCTATTAGCTGGGGTATGGATAAGGGTTTAGTTTACACTGTTCATTCTATGTATAGTTTTATTAATTTTTCTGGTATTTCATTATATCCCTTTAAATATCTATGGAAATCGAATTCTACTCCCAAAGCAAAGTTCCTAATGTGGTTGATCATCCATAAGAAGCTTAATACTATTGAGCTATTAAAAAGAAAAAATGTTATTTTTGATGTAAAATGTTGTTTTTGTAATATTGGAGAGGAGGATGTAGATCATTTATTTTACTCTTGTTATTTTACCTTTTCGGTTTTTAATATGATTATTAGGTTGTTTACTTTTGATGGTTTTAATACCTTTAGTAGTTGTATCGATTACTGGAATTGTTATAGGTTACGATTCAATTCCAGACAGAAATATATATTGGATTCCTTAGTAATGTTCATAAGTTGGTTCATTTGGGTGGAAAGGAACTAGAGAATCTTTCATTCTACCTCTATACCTAAGGATAAATTAATCATTAATATAGTAAATTTCTGTTTGTTTTGGATGTCTAATTCACACAATAAATTATTTGGAGAATTACAATTTGGGCGTTTTCTATTTAAGGTTAGGTTAAACTTGAGTTTATTCATTCATATTAATAACTATTTTAGATGTAATAGTCATCGTCTAGGTTGTTGATTACTTTTTACTTGGGTTGACACGCTCCTATTGTTTGTTTGTTTATTATGTTTTTATCTCTATACATGTATATATGAATATAAGTCTATATATATATGTATATACATATATATATATATATGCTGGCATATATTCATACATATATGTGTAAGTTACTGATAATTTTGTTTCAGTTTTTCAGATTACAGGTTGTAGAAGTAATTGTAAAGATATTGGATTTGCTGTTTGGTTGGATTATTTTGGATTTGGATTGGATATATGTATGAGGAGTGGAGTTGTTTGTATTTTTGGTGATTTGTTACACCACTTGTTATTTGCACATAGTTTATTATATGTATGGGTATAGATATATACTTCTTATCGGGTGGTGGCCTTGCCGGAATTCGATAATGAAGTATGATGGGTGGTGGTCTTGCCGGAACTCATCTATCTATTACCCCGTACATTGCTATGTGAGGCTCCTGATTTGGGTCTGTACTTAGTTCTTTGTATTACTTTATACTTTTTATTATATATATGTGTGCTCTCTTCCTTTTGGAAGATCACACATTTTTTGCTCAAAAAAAAATATATTGTATGTCTCTTTATTTCTTCATTATAGTTACTTACTATTTGTTTGATATAATAGAATAATTGTTATCAAATTAGATTGATGTTCAATTTGCAAATCTTGATCATGTTTATTGTTCTTTCGCATTTGTGTAATTTTTGCACAACAAAGGGGAGGACTTAGGACATGATGAAGGGGAAAAGGCGACAAATAAAACAAGGAAGGCAAATTACTTTGTAAGCTAGTGAGCAGTTGTGGGTACAAACAGGAAGAAATAAAAAAGGTGACCTTTCATTTTATAAAGTAGTCAAATGGCTTGCATGCTTTTGAAGCTAAACTCGCTCATTATAGTATAGTATAGATATTTACCCTTATGCACTCATTTTCCTTTCTAAATGTTCGAGCCATTCGAAAAGAAAATTCTCGTCCGACTTTCCTTAACAATTAAGTATACCAAATCTGTTGCACTTACGTAAACTGATCAGATTGACATTTTGGTGATTGATTTCGCATATTTATATTGTAGTTATAGTCTACTGTTACATTTAACACAATATAATCCTTTCGTAATCAATTGAGTTAAACACTTGATCTCGCACAATAGTTATTTTGGCTTTTCGGATGAACTAATTTCATCGTAATATTGTACATTACACACTTTGGTTGTTTACCATTTAACATTTATATGTAGTTGTATATGGATGAAATACCCATAGTCTTGCATTACCTTTAGAGTTTGAAACTCATAAAATGCAATATATAGACTTAACCAAATGAATGTGTAAGTAACCAGATTACAAGAGCATCAGGAAAGTGTAATATTAGGCACTTGCATCGGTATAGAAAACACTAACATGTGATAGGCATTTATTAGTGAGTATATGATATTTCCATTTGTTAGTCTTTGATTCATACCATTTGTATATCTTAATTGATAAACATTTATCAATCTGATTAAAAGCATAAATTTATCGTTGTAGATAATTATAACAATATTTAGCATACATTATTACAATACTAGAAATACTAAAGGTTACAATTTCAGTTCTCTGATAAGGCTCTCATTAGTCTTTTATGTTTCCCCAGAGTCCAAAGGGACATTGAATTTCAGTTCTCTAATAAGGCTCTCATTAGTCTTTTTTGTTTCCCTGAAGTCCAAAGGAACGTTGAATTCTTCTGACTTCATTAGTGGGTGTTAAAACTCTTTTTTTTTTTTGACCTTGAGTTTTCTCAATAGATCATCGTCATACAAATGGTGGATAATTCCTTATCGATTCTGTCACACACAACTCCTATTCTTCAGTACCCTGTCCAAGTATCATTTCAACATTGAGTTCGCTCAACAAATCAAAAGAAATTATTCACGCTTTCTTATTATCGTGATGGCCTAAGAATAATATAGGTACTTTAAGTTTTCTCAACAAATACATATAGTAATCTTACCTCATCAATTCAATATATTAATAATACTGTAATAACATCGTTGGCTTGAGTTTGCTTAAGAACTAAGAAGTAGTAAGTAATTTACTAATATATACATATGTATAATAATAATAATAATAATAAAAGACAACATTATATTGAAGATTCATAGTCTCTAATGAATTATATTGAGTGATATCGACTCAAGGAATAATGTATTTCTGATGAAATACCCTCGTGAAGTGTCGGACACATCTAGGAATGACAATGGGGCGGGTTGGGGCGGGTTTGTCGTGCCCAGACCCAACCCGGACTTTTTAAACCCAGACCCACCCCATAGACCCGGTGCGGGTCTGGAATTTCACCCCGGACTCGAAACCTGTACGGGTAAGGGTAGACCCGCCCCGTGACCTAGTGATATTATGTTCTAATGTACACAAATTTATATACTTATGTTTTTTATCACCAAATAATAAATTATATACATATTATAATGTGTTCACAACGATAAGAGAATAAAATAAAATGAGTTGTAAGATAATAATTCAAAATGTATGCATTTGTTATTGTATGATTATCATTGATGCAACCTAATTCTATGGAAAAAAATTAGCTTCTTTATTGAAAAAATATAATATTCAAGTTATAACCATGCATACCTAATAATATTAACAAGTAATAATTATAGTTACAAAGTATTTAAATGATGTTTCAATCATGCGGGTCGGGTTGGAGCGGGTTAGTCGTGCCTCAGACCCGTCCCTAGATCCGGAACTCCAAAAGCAGGCCGCGGGTCTACCCGCCCCGAAGACCCTATGGGGCGGGTCTAAATGGGTCAAAACATGGGCGGGTTTAGCGGGTTTGGACCCTAGACCCGCCCCATTACCATCCCTAGACACATCAGAAATCATGTTACATGTACATTTGCATGTGTATTTATTCCGTACCTCGGTTTCGGTTTCTTAAATGTTCCACCTACACACATATTATAAAAGTTCCATTATTATATAACTTTTATATTTTAATTAAATTTATTAATAGTCGTGTGTATAATATTTTATTAACTAAATCTTATTTAATTAATCAACGCTTTAATTAATTTGATTAATATTCCGATACAACTTTTAGATTAGACGTATCTATTATAACCGATTACATTGTATCACACATATATCTTATATATTGATATTTTTAATTAGTTAATTAACCTTTAACTAATTAATTTAATCAAACCAATTTAATAATATTATATTAATTTCAAATTTATCAAAAATACATACATCTATATTTATGTTATTTTAAACACTTTAAAACAAGGGGCAGTTTGGCTAAAGTCCCTATTAAGTTTCAAAATAGCCTAAACAAACTTGTCAAAAAAGATATGTAAATTAGGTTCTTAGAATTAAGTTAACTAGTAATTGTATAAATTTATGTAATTATTAAGTGAATAGTTGCAGACATCTATACAAATATATTAAAAAATTGTGAAAATTTCCACAACTATTCAACGAATTTTTTTGTGGAAATTTCCGCAATTATTCATTAAAAAAATTGCGGAAAATTATGCAATTTTTAACATAATTGCATAAATGTCTGCAATTATTCACCGAAAAATTACATAATATGCAATTTTCAATAACTACATTCTATGAACCTAATTTAGAAACATTTTTTAGGAAGGAGTTTTTTTGGCATTAAGTTTGGTTTTAAGGACATGAGCCTGATATTCACATAAATAACATAAAATATGTCAAAATATACAATACATTATTACAGATATATTTTGCCAAGATATTTAAGAATATCATATAGGCTTGATTTATGGTTATTGATATACCTTTTGATATCTTTTAGTTATTTCCTAAAACTAAAGATTTGCCAAGATATTTGAAAAATATTAGACAGGTTTGATTGATTGATATATTTCCTATTTTTGGCCACCTGATTGATTGACATATTTGTTTCCTATCTTATTTGTAGCCACCGTAGGTACAGTTTAGGGATCTTGATTGATTGTCTAACAACTTGAATATATATTGCTTTGCTGAATGAATAAAAGATATAACATTATGCCTATCTTTTCATGGTATCAAAGTCATTTCTTTAATTTTTATCTACACCTTAAACCTGTGCAGTTAAAGCACTTAGCGGTTCTATAGCGGCGAAGATGCAAAAAATTGTAGAAGGGATAAAGCGTGGAAATAGCGGGATAGCGGAGGCGTAAAAAGGTATATTGGATGTAAAACCAAATATTTGGAAATTAATTAATAATCTTTCTCATATTTATTTGTGCAAGAAACTAATATTAATTAATCTTATAACAAAATCAAGGAATATCATTCTTATGCATACTAAATTTGATAAGTATAATTGATTATTACCATATATTAGGCATTTATGCCTTAAATTTATCCCTTCACGCTAAATTTACATAATTTTGTAAAAAGAAAACTAGCCAAATCAAGCTTTATATATTAATATTGCTAAAGCGGATGCTAAAGAGCCTTGATTTAGCGGATTTAGCGGAAAATAGTGAAGTTAAAAGTGGATCTACTCTTCATCAGCGCTAAATTGAAATAGCGTAGTGGTTGAAGAGCGCCATGGGTTGTAGCAGGGATATTGCGGGGATTTAGCGGAGCATTAACTGTATAGCCTTAAACCATGGTGTGTGGCGGTAAAAAACCACCACCACCACCTTCAAAAATCGAGTCTAATTCTCCTTTTTACCTTGGACCGCATGAAGGAGCTAATTGGAACGGGAACAAGGAGGGACGAATTGTACATGACCTACGAGCAAGTTTCGAGTTTCGGGTTTCAAGTTTTGTGTTTCGAGTTTCAGTTTTCGAGTTTCAAATTTTAAGTCTCTCCGTCACATGTTTCAGTATCTTCACAATTGACAAATATTTTTACTAAGGTACTCGGCAAGTCACAGTTTGATTTTCTTCTTTCCAAGTTGGGCATTTTTGAATCTCATGCTCCAACTTGAGGGGGTATTATAGATATATTTTGCCAAGATATTCAAGAATATTAGATAGGCTTTGATTTATGGTTATTGATATATCTTTTGATATCTTTTAGTTATTTCCTGAAACAAAAAGATTTGCCAAGATATTTGAGAATATTAGATAGACTTGATTGATTGATATATTTCCTATTTGTGGCCACCCGGTTTATTGACATATTTCTTTCCTATCTTATTTATGATCACCATAGGTTTACAGATCTTGATTGAATGCCTAACAACTTGTATATATTTTGCTTTGCTAAATCAATAAAAGATATAACATTCAATCTAACTTTTCATACATACATTAACGAATTAACTCATTTAGTTAATTTACTAATAAATTTTGAATTTTGAAATTAATATTTAAATATTCTTAAACTTTTTGAAAAGATGATTATCTTTCTAAACATTTTGAGAGCAATGTTGTATTATACTTCCTCCAGTTTATAATATAAGAAGTTTTAGAGGTTTGCACAAGAATTAAGAAAAAAAATAAGATGACATTTTAGCCCATACTTAAATTAGTTCTTTTACACACATCAATTTCTCTTTTCATGTGTTGCCAATTACTACTCCTATTTACATGTATAGCTCACTTATTATTCCTATTCCCATCAACCATTTCTTACCTTTTCATGCATAAAAAGTACTCATGGGTTTCTATCATTTATTATGGATCAAGGATAAAGTTGGAATAACAAGCTTAAACATCTTATATTTTAAAAAAAAAAAACTTCTTCGAACTTCTTACATTATGAACCGGAGGGAGTATATGATAAATATTGTTTATTTTAAATTCAACTTTTAAATTTAAAATCTTTTTTTTCTCAGAATTATTTTGAAAATTAGCCGAAGGCCCAATAAAATTTGGATTTCTTCTTTTAGAAGCAACTTTTGGGCTCACTTCACCTTTCATGCCAGGCAGGTAATCAGGTAGGACAAGGACTATATGTGACGAACAGGAAATTTCGCTCGGTCCGAACCAGTCGCTAAACCGACCCAGACCGTTCGAAACGCCCTATCGTTCGAGAACAAGCCACAACAGAACGCATACAGAAGAACATTTCATTGTATATTACAACAATGCATCAGATTACAAGAATATACAGAGTATAAACAAATAAATATTACACAGAAATATCAGAGATTTAAATTACATTTAAATACATCGCAGCGGAAAATAATACAATACACAACTAGAAGAGATATACGGATACAAAGCTTTCCGGATATCGTTCCAGCTGTAAACCAGGATCCTGTGAATATAAATCTGCAAAACCAAAACTACTAGCTGCCCGTGTCAAAAATAGGGGCACCCAGAGTTTAGGTTAAAACAATAAACTCCAGGTCAGTCATGGGACTGGTGTGAGAACTAAAACAGTTATTAATCTTTATTTTAAATCATTAGGTAAATCAAGGGACCACGCCGTATAACACGGAACGGGTTTCCTCCCAAGAATACCAGTGCATGAAACAAACAGCGCAATGCTAAATAAAGAAAAATGAAGCTGTTATAAGACCCAGGTCCCATCACACAATGCAACGCAGCCGAGGATAGGGTTTTCCCTTATAACAGCCAAAGAATGCTTGATACGGTTAAAACAAATCATTTGATACTATAATAAGTGTATAGTGTCAAAAACAATTTCAATCATAAATATAAATCATAGACGGCATGAGTGCCCCATCCCACTATGTCGCCATACTAGGCTCTACAAATAAAGCCGAAATACACGTATTGGAAATTGGATTTCCATCATGGTGGCTCCTGATTCGAAAGATCTGTCGCGTAGTACAAATCACCACGGCTTACGTCTCAGCGAGAGAAAACACCGCTATGCACATCCGCACTTTTTGGGACTCAAGTATCACCGCGGCTTACGTCTCAGCAAGAGAAAACACCGCTTACTCTATCCCTCCGAGCACAAAGCTCAATATCGGTCGACCGAATCCACTACACTAAAAATGTATACTGATCAAACCATCAGTTTACCACCATCCCGGGCTGTGAGGCTCGCGGATTCACGTTATACACAAAGCTACGCCACACAGGCCGTGCTTTGATCATCAACCACAAGACTTTGCTTTTCAACAGAAGCCTTGATCAATTGCCACTTACGCATGCCACACTGGCAATTCACTCCATGCGACTGATGTCCATCGATATACAACCTCTGAGCTCGTACGTCTCAGAGAAGGGCGTTAAGCAAGAGAATAAATTCTCCGCCGCCAAACAGATGTATATTTAATAGAGATCAATCAACACAGAATAAAATTCAATGTCAGACACACAATCCATTTACAAGTTCGTTCTGGGTCTGAACGAAACCGGAGGCACTTTCCTCGCATATCCATCCATCTCCAGGTACGTCTGGACGATCACCAACTGATTCCCTCATCCTGGGTGTACAGCCCAATCAAGATCATCAGTAATCACCCAAACGATGTGAAGACTTCCGGTCTTCAACCACCGTCTTCATCTTCGACATCTCGTCGAATCGGTTATTCAGAATGGGTATAAACCCGGCCTTTCTGAATAACCCACGTATATAATAAACGAATGTTACACAAGCACAACAAACGGCTCATTCCAATTCAGAATATTATCTTATCCACAAAATCACATTCTTAGGGAAAGGTTCCCATTAATTTTATCCAAGATAAATTCTTCTAAATTTATTCTTTAATCCTCCTATGGATATCACTTCAAACTAGTCGGGATTAACGAACCACACCGAAGTAATTATTTATTTTATTTCCCAGTCCCAACCTATATATCCCATGGAGAAAACTGGTAATACTCCACATCTAACACCACGGTGTTATCGGTAAAATTAATTACCATTTCACGTTCAAATCTAATTAAAGATTTAACTATCGCTTTGGAGCAAAACTGGTGATACTCCACTCTCGATCACTTTTCAGATTTTGATAATTAAAATTATCAATTCACATTTTAATCTAATTAAAGATTCATTAAAACTTCACTTAGTTTTAATCTTCTCAAAAATCAATATCTTGCCTTTAACTGGGTTAAAGCACCAATGTCATCTAAAACACGATCCACGGTAAACCCAAATCACATTTGATATTAAATACAAGGCTTTGAATAGAAAATATATCGGCTTATATTCAATATCAAATTCTGAAACCAACATATATCGTATTGGAAATAACGATATAAAATATATCTTTCAAATTCCCATAACAATATCCGTATAGTCACGAAATCCAACATCGAAATATCCCGAAGATAATTTCGATTCAACTCCAGTCCAATCCACGTATTGGAAATTATCGATTATTTTCAAAATCACTTTCAAATTCAATTTATTTATTTCAAAAATAAATTGATTTTAATTCTAGTTCAAAACTAGTTCATTTCGATAAAAATCTATTTTTACCTTCTAATGCGGAATTTTCCAGCCCAATTCTTTCCAATTCACATATTATAATTTTACACAAATTATCAATATTTTTAATAATTTTATCAAGGCCCGTACAGTCGATTTCCATCAACGGCTATCGAACTGCACTTACAGCGACCTTTTTCGAATTTGATTTGGACATAATTCCCAATCCAACCGTTAGATTTCAAATTTCTAATATTCATTGGAAAGCTCTTTTCGATACGAACCCAACGGTTCCGGTTTTAGGAGAATCCGACGGTCGGATCTCCCGCAATGTCCGTTTGAAATAAATGGTCGAAATTCACGAACTGCCGCGGCGCGTTCTATTCAGGCCATTATATATATAATATATATATATATTATATATTTCGTCGATTTCCTTTTAAAACGAATTTTATAAATAGTTCTACATTCGTTTCAAAACAATTTCAACTTCCATTTCAATTCAAATCAAAATTGAATTCTTCTTTATAAATTCGTTTTAAAATTCATTTCTATTCAATTCAATTTGAATTCATTTCGAATTCGCTTTCAATTCAATTCATCTCGAAATCGTTTTCAATTCAATTCATTTCGAAATCGTTTTCAATTCAATTCATTTCGAAATCGTTTTCAATTCAATTCATTTCGAAATCGTTTTCAATTCAATTCATTTCGAAATCGTTTTCAATTCAATTCATTTCGAAATCGTTTTCAATTCAATTCATTTCGAAATCGTTTTCAATTCAATTCATTTCGAAATCGTTTTCAATTCAATTCATTTCGAAATCGTTTTCAATTCAATTCATTTCGAAATCGTTTTAAAATCGATATAAATATCGTTTACGTCAAAATGGCGTCAATCTAATCAACACGGCTTTATATTTTCAAAACTTCTTTATTCTATCCAACAAATGAATATTATCCCATTCAACACATGAATCTATATTTATTTCAACACACGACTAATCTCAACACATGAGTACTGTCAACACATCACTATTTTTATATTCAACACATGAATTTTCTTTTATAATATTCATTACTTTCCCGATTGGAATGAGGCCCAATCAATCACCATGTGACGTTAATTATATGCATTCCATACAACACATGTATATAATAGCAATAATAAACAATCGAACATCAACCAAAGTGCACTACACTGTATAAGCATCAAATATAGATATTTTACGCTTATAACAGTCTGTCAATCAATCGATCGACATATTTAATCAATCAGGATGAGTGAACTTCAAATTTCATCCTAACACCCGTGTGGGGTTTCAAACAATCAAACACATGTTTTATTTGTGCAGTTGGGCGATGTGTAAAATTGGGTTATGTTTGTACTATGAGTATTTTAGACTATATTACCCAATTTCAATCCTAGACACCACCTTTCGAGACACCATACTAAGTGGGCACGTACTATGAGTATTTTAGACTGCATAAGCAATTGGGTTCTAATAACATTGTTAAAACTGAGCCAACCCACAATGGAGGTTATGAGTGAATTAAAAAAAATACCCTATTAGATCTTAGTTAGGCCTACGATACCTAACTCATTTAGAACTTTTCCATTTTTTTTTATTTAAAAAATCAATATTTTATTGTATTCTATAGTCAAAGAGTTCTAATATAAATTTAAATAAATATGTACCAAGATGTTTGCATCAAATACGTTCATATACATTCATATGTTGGAATAATAGTAGTACATAATATATTAGAAGATAATTTACTAACAGACAAAAGTTAACTTTTACTGGCAAAAGGACAACTAATTAATTAACTAAGGTGGTTTTTTATGAAGAACGAGAGATAGAGCACTTTCCTTCTTTTGTCCAACCAATCATAGATTTTTATGAAGAATGCGAGATGAAGCACTTTCCTTCTTCTTTTGGTCAATCAATCAATGTCAATTCAGATTAGTAATCGAAATCTAAAACATACGTGCAAATAAAATAAGTATTAATCATTATCATAATTTGAAATGTAGAATTAATGAATATAATCAAGTTTCAATCTAAGAAGGATTTTAGAATTAAAATTGTAAAGCTAGTTTTAAAACTAAAATAATAAAAAATCTGCGAAGTTTGTTATTGAGCATGTGTTAAAATTATGGTTTTTTTTTTGAAAAAATACATTAATGAAAAAACGTAAATCATATAAAATCATGTTCAATTCTCATAAGATTTGAAATAGACAACATATATAATTTAAATGAGTTAAAAGAAAATAAAATCATATTAATAAATGATTTTAAATTGGAATAAAGGGGACAACTTAGTACATAGAAAGTCATGATAAAATTTCAAATATAAACTGTAAGAACAACATTAACAACAAACTAAATGAGATGCAATATATCATAACTCTAATACCAAAAGTATGAAAATGAAATCAAAATGGAGAAGTACAAAATTGATGTAAATCAATTGACTAAGTAATAAACAATATTAATAATGATTAACAAAAATAAATAAAAATGAAAAATATGTGGTCGTTTAACTTGAATCAAATTATAAACAAGTTGTTAATTGAGAGAGGAAGAAAAGAATTTGATTCACATGTTTGAAATTAATATACTAGACATGCAATGAACTATTCATGTCCAAACATACAAAGGAGAAAAATATATGAATAACTAAATTAGAAGATCATCCTATGATAACATCAAATTTTGAATGATGATATCTCCTCGAGTTTTCAAGATCCACATCCTATCTTTGCAAGAGATGGAGGGAGCACTTTTATTTTATTAATGTTTTTATTTGAAGTTGAAATTTTTTGGGATTTTTTTTTTCTACCATGAAAATTTAGGAGGAGAGGAAGAAACAAAGTAAATGAGAAAGAATGAATAGTATTATAGTACATATAATGAATTGGGGAATATGTTTCATTTAAAAGAATGAACCATTTCATATTCTTTAATTAAGACTTCCATAATTAATTCCCATAATTGTTTATCTCTCTCATCCTTTCTTTTCATATGACATGTCATCAAATGTTAAAAATTCTCAAATCATGCCATCAAATGACATAATATAATTATTGCCTTCAAGTTACATAAAATTCCCATTAATCATTTCAAGCAATTATCTTTTATTTAAATAACATCAATATCATATATTAATGCACCTAAATATAACTTTTATAAATGCATTAAAATAGTTACAACCTACTTCCCAAATTCTGAAAATAGAGTGAAATCGTTGATGGCGACATCCATTTCTTAGAATCCCAAATCACTGTCTAATTTTGCCTCTAAACCAGATTCAGATCATCGCTCTGCAATTCCCCTTGATCTCCATCCATGCAACATGCAGAGCGAGAAACCTTCCCAATTTAGGATAATCAGTCCTCTCCAGATCTTAACTCCAAAGATGATTTTCCAGATCTGGTTTCAAAGGATCGAGATCTAATTTTTAAAATTAATTGCAATCAATCGAAGGCTTGGATAAATGTAATAACAGAGAATAATTATCACCGAAGCTCTATCCAGCTCAATTTTTATGAACCTGCGGTTAAGGAAAATTTTAAGGTTGCAGTTATCAATGAAGATCCAACCTTTAAAGCCAGAGAAAGATGGACCAACTCAATAATCTTTTATGTCTTTGGAGGTAAACCTTATTATAATTTTTTAAAAGGTTATATTGATCGGAATTGGAATTTGATGGGTAACTATCAGTTATATTCAAGTGATAACGGTTATTTCATAATTAAATATAAAAATGCTAGTGATTATGATGGAATCTTAGAATCAAGGCCGTATTTTTATAATAAAAGTTTGATCTATATGAGAAAATGGCATCTTGGCTTAAAATTAACTCATGAATTCCTATATACACTACCTATATGGATTATATTGCCTAACTTGGATTTAGATTCCTGGTCTGTTGAGGCAATAAGTAGAATAATTTCTATTTTGGGTAACCTCTTAAATTAGATAATGTCACAGAAAATATAATTCAAATTTCATATGCTAGAGTATTGGTGGAAATAAATTTTGATTTTAATTTTCCTGATGTGATTCCTATACAATGTTGCAATGGTGAAACAATTTGGCAAAAAGTAGTCTATGAATGGGTACCTCAAATTTGTTATAACTATAAGCTTTTTGGCCACTTAAATGCTACTTGCAAATCTAATAAAGTTTGGGTTCCTAAAGTTGATGGTAATTGTGTGTGAGAGATGGAGGTAGAGGAAAATCTAGAAAATCAAAGTAAGTCTAATAAAGAACCTATGGAGAAAGCTATGATTTTGGAAAGTAAGAATAAATTAGAGAAAGATATAATAAGAAATAATGTTGGTTTTAGAACAGAAAGTGCTACTGATAAGTATTACATTGTTAATAATGATAATCCTTTCAGTATGCTTGCTGTATCTAATTTGGGCATGCATTTCAAGTAAAATGGTTATAGATCAGGTAGAATATAATGATGGATATAAGAAGTTAACTTCAATCAGGAGATGACACAGGAAGTATATAATATAAAAGGTATAACTCTGAGAAAGGAATTGATTCAGACAATGTCAAAGAAACAACATCTAATTCAAAGGATAATTACCTTTCTTATGTTGATAAACAAGAGTTTAATGAGAATGTATTGAAGGATATGCTGATGGAGGATTCAAATGGTTCTTCTACAGTTTTAGAAGAAGAAGAAATAAGTACAAAGCTAATAAGTTTAAAGGTGGTAGCGAAGTAATATACGAAGATAAATTGGTGGAAACGAATCCAAAATGGACTAAATTAATTTCTCAAATCCAAACTAGATCAAAAAAAAGAAAAAGAAAAAGAAGAATAAAGATGATGGTGGGACTCCAGGAGGTATTCAAAATGGAGGTATCTTTAAAAAATAATGATTTTATCTTTTGTTATTTTTGGCTTGGTTTTGTGGTAGTTATCCTTTTGGTAGTTATTGATACCGGTGATGCTCTATTTTTTTGTGTTTGGAACTTTGTTGTTAGTAAGAATTGATGTTTTATTTCTATTTGCATGGCTGTAGTAGTGTGTGGTGGCTAGTTTTTAGTTTGGTCTAAAGTGTTGATTACTGTTGATGGTTGAGTGCAAGTTGGACCTCTTATTTGGTGCATGGTTGTTATTTGAGTCAGTTGTTAATGCTTTAGATTGGATTTTCTGTTGTTAGGCTTGAGCATTTTGTTGTTGGAGTTTTGGTGGTTGTGCGGATTTATTGTTGTTCGATCGGTTTTTTCAGAGCCTTTCTCATTGATACTGCTTTGTAAGTTTGGTAACTTTCTTTGGATCAGTGATTGTTGTTCTTATATGGAGTTTGTAGTCTCCATTGCTTTTTAATTAAGCTTGAAGTTCGGATTACTAAGGACGAAGGTTAATCTTCTAGTGGTTTCATTTATAAAGAGTTGATGCTGTTTGTTTTGGGGCTATTTATGTGGTTTGCTCTGCGTCAGAGTTTGGTTTGTCTTATTTGTGGTTCATTGTGTTGTATGGTGTATGTTGTCTGCTGTTGTGTTGTTTTTTCTTGAGTGTCTTTGGGACTGAGCTAGTTTAATGTATTAGTGTTGTATAGTATTCATTTTTGTGTGTGTTGTAATTTGTGCCAACTCTACCCCTTATTGTAACACTTCTACTGTAATATATCCCTGTAATAAAATTTTTAGCATATAACAAGTATAATATGCTAGCCTTATTATATCCTCAGAATGTATAGTAACTCAAGTATATTCACGGGTGTCTAGGAATCTCTTGTTAGAAATTTTAACTTGCTCCGATACCAAATGTAAGAAAATTTGGAGGATATTTTTATTTTAATATAATCTTCTTTATAATTTTCCTTACATATATTTTTCTTCTTTATAATTTTGCTTACCTGCCGTAACCAAATGATAGTAGGCTTTATATATAGGAGCCTTACATGACACTTCACTCCTAGTAGACACAACACTTCACTAAGAGACACATACTTATTTAAATAGACACACAAACTTCCATATGACTCTTGAACATAATGACACATTACTCACGAACTGACACTTTGACTTCATAAACTAATATTAATTAAAGATAATTTCAAATTATATTTCCAACACTCCCCCTTAATTTGAAATTTTCTTTTTGACTTCTTTCGGGTTGAATGTCTTAAGCTCTATTGGTTTAATCCTTTTTCTTTTTTCTTTCTCATCTCTACTACATCCAATCAGAAAATCTCGAACCACTGGCAATTGCCCCTTTCTCTTAATGAAATGAGGTCTTTTTGCACCATTGAGTTCAGTCTTGACATTTCTACCCACAGATTCTAGTAACTCCATTTTTTCATTAGAGAATTCTGTAGAGTCAGATAAAATTTCAACATTATCAATATTACTTTTTTTGGAATCAATATTTTGATCATCATTTTGAGTTTTGTTAGACTCCACGTCTGTCTTCTCGTCAACTTTGACTTTTAGCATGTTTGCATGCTTGCTTTCTTCATTGACTTTTTGCGGATTTTCTGCAGTGGTCATGTTTCCTTCCACTGCCATTTCAACTTCTTCATTTTCATTTTCTTCTTTATTTTCTTGAATCTCCTCGTCTTTTGGAGTTGTTGCTTTTTCATATTCACCAAAATGATTTTCTAGCCTTTTCCAAGCTTCCTGTGTTGTTTTTGCACTTATAATGCATGGAAGAACCGATCAACTCATCCCTTGGAACATAAGAGACAAGGCTTTTGCATTATTGACCTTGTTCTCGTTATGTTTTTTCTTCTTTGTAACTGACATTGCAGTTACTTCCTCTGTTGTATGAGGAGTAAAACCTTCTTCAACAATATCACATAATTTTTCAGATATGAGGAAAGTCTTCATAAGAACATTCCATAGCTTATAATCTTTTTCAAAGAGAATAAGAACTCCTTGTAGAGTAAAACGAAAACCAGATTCTTCATTTTTTGTAAATGCCATTTGATTGGATATGAGAAGGGGACTGAAACCAAGGGTGGCTCTGGCTCTGATACCAAATGTTAGAAATTTTAACTTGCTCCGATACCAAATGTAAAAAAAATTTGGAGGATATTTTTACTTTAATATAATCTTCTTTTGTAATTTTCCTTATATATTTTTCTTCTTTATAATTTTGCTTACCTGCCATAACCAAATGATAGTAGGCTTTATATATAGGAGCCTTATATGACACTTCACTCCTAGTAGACACAACACTTCACTAAGAGACACATACTTATTTAAATAGACACACAAACTTCCATATGACTCTTGAACATAATGAAACATTACTCACGAACTGACACTTTGACTTCATAAACTAATATTAAATAAAGATAAATTTCAAATTATATTTCCAACATCCCTGTCTTAAGTGACATCCTTAAGGTGATAGATATATTATAAAAATCCTCACTATCACTCAATGATTTAAATATATGGTAAATTTCATGGACCTTCACTTACCAAAGTAAATGGAAATCATGGCTATATGCTAATCTTTATACAAAAGCTAATATTAGACCCTTTCCCTGGCCCAAGGTATATGAACCCATTAAAGTGATACGGGGTAGCCTTTCAAAGTATCCATGAATGCGCTCATAATACCCATGCTTTGGAGTATGTCATGAAATACTCTGAGTATCAGCGATACCTTAACATATGTATCTGAGCTCTTCTCTTACTCCATCTAGTTTCCATTATTCTTAAGGAACCTTTCCTCAGTCCTTATTTTTATGATAGAATCATTCAACATTATATCCATGGGTCATATTTCCTGTAACCCACTCTTTATGGACAACCATTATCACAATCCTTTCAACATCAAGTCACCGTCATCGGAACATAACTTCATTCCTTTGCTAAACCATGAAGTAAACCCCCACCGGGTTGATTTCTGGTAACACAAGACCACTTGTCATTATAACTTTCTATTGGTCCCATGCCGATGCAACTTGAAATATGAGCCCCCATGCCCTAAAGCCTTTTCCCTAAGTTTCATCCGATTCCTATAACTTTTCCAAGCAAAAAGAATTCGTCACCAACCATTGAACTAATGATCATCAAAACTTTTGATCAGTCGGATTTTGATGTGACTTGAAATATAAGTTTTTCTTATGCTTCAAAGCATATCCTTAAGTTTCATCCAATTCCGGTCGTGTTTACCAAAAACCATTTATTGCCAATCATGCACCATTTGTCTTAAAACTTCCACCGATTTTATTCCAATGCAACTTGAAATATAAGCTCCTCCAATGCTAGAGAGATATCTTTCAGTTCATCAAATTTTGAACACTTGCATCGACCAAAATCCACTCATCATCAACTATTGGACCATTTGTCATAAAATTTCCTACCAATATGATTTGGACGCTACTTATCAGATAAGATTCTCCTATATTCTACAGTTTTTATTCTAAGTTTTATCCACTTACAACCTCTTTTTTGCCAATCAAAAAACTAGTCATCGTCGACAATAAGACCACTCATCGTCAAAGTTTTTATAAGCTGGATTTCGATACAACTTGAAGCATAACATTCTCTTATACTCTAGATTCTATCTCCAAAGTTTCATCGAATTTCGATCATTTTTTTGGTGCCAAAACTACCAGTTGCCACTCACTGGACTACTCATTATCAAAGTATTCTATTGGCTATATTTCGATGCAACTTGAAACATAAGCTTCTCCCATGCTTCGTAGCCTATCTTTCATTTTTGTTTAATCTAATTTCGATCACTTTTGCTAACTAAAAATCACTCTTCATTACACATTAGACTGCTCGTTGTCAAAGCTTAGATTACATTATAACTTGAAACATAATTTTCTTCTATGCTCCGAAGCTAATCTCCATAGTTTCATCCAATTCCGACCACTTTTTGCCAACCACTAGACCATTTTTCATTGACTACTAGATCACTCATCACAGACCACTTCTGCATGGCCAAACTTGATGCGAACTGAATAGTGAGCTTCACTCATATTCCAGAGCCTTTCCTACAAGTTTCACCTGATTTGGAGTTGTTTTGCCTTTGTTTTTGCCCAAATTGGAAATCTCTTTCTCAACTGTCTTAAAGCACTAACGAACAATATCAAAGCATAAGGTACAAACATACAAATCATTCATAGACATTCGTGAAGGTTTTATTAAAGCTAAAAACACGTTATAACCAAAATCATGTTAAAAATATATATCAAATTTTACTGTATAAACGTGCACAGTGTAGTGATGGATCAAAATCACTTAACGAATACCCGAGTTACGAACTATTGATCCAAATTCGAAGTGGAACAATGAGCATTAAGTTTTTCAACCATCAAAATGATGAATATATGATCTCTCTCCCCTAAATATATCCTTTAATTAACCGATTTAGCTAGTTTTAAATAAGCAAACTTGTATCTTCTTAGAAGAAAAGTGATAAACGTAAGTTTGGAGATGTTTGTGAAAGTGAAAATTGATTAACTTCATCTCTTAATACCCCTCTTAGGCTCTAAACCTAAATTAGTCTAATGGGTTTGAGTTTGGGCCAATCGAGTTACCACAAATATGTTTAGCGACAATTAAAACATAAATTGGGCATATATGTCTAACGGTAAGTCCGTTCCTTCATATGATCAGTTTTTGAAATGGTAAAACTCCGCCCTGATCCAATGGAGGTAGTCTCAGCTCTTAATCGATTCCTTACTAAAGTTATAGGATTTTTAAAGATTTTCAACGTCGAAACGATTCACCGAAAATTTTACCACTAGGAAATGTCCATAGCGGTAATTTTCCAAAATTTTGAGTTGTATATTGGGGATGGTAATGAAGCAGGAGTAGGATCCAAATCCGGTTGGTCGGCCTTTCGGCTTATTTAGATACGTCCCGGATCTTCGAGACGGTAGACACGCGACCTACTTTTTAGAGGCCTGGGTCTGGGGTAGGATCAGAGCACAGCCGACCCGTCCTAACCCACGTTATTGAACCACCATAAAATGCCTTTATTACTATAATGATTACTTGCTGATCTTTTTAGATATAAGTGGTTATGCCATGCATATTATATATTTTCAATCAGTAAGCTATAAAATCTTCATGGTATAAGGTCGCATCAATGATAATTGTAAAATAACAAATGCATATCTTTGAATTATTACCGTACAGATCGTTTTTATTATATTCAATTATCATTGTAAACACATTGTTATTTGTATTTAATTTATCATTTAGTGCTAAATAAATAGATAACTTTGTGTATATTAGTACACAATTTAACTAGATCTTGAGATGAGTCAGGTCTATCCTAAACCCTACGGTTTTGGATTTGAGGTAAAATTCCTGATCCGCACCGGTCTACAGAACAGGTCTGAGGCAAAAAGCTCGAGGTGGGTCCGGATCACAAAAAATCCATCCCATTGTCATTCTTATATAACCTCATATGAATAAAATAAAAATAGTTTACGAATATCCAATACGTAAAATACACATCTTACAATTAGAACAATTTCAATAAAGCATGTGTTGCCAAACAACGGATATGTATTGGAAAATCAGTATTGTCAAAGCAACAACAAGAAGTGTTATATCTTATTTGACATTTACCACATCAAATGAAAATTTAAAGGTGATTTGTTTTTATCATCCTTGTGGATTGCAATATGGACGAAGAAGAACAGTTTTACTTTCGCCCGGTATTTAACGTTGTTGTATTAAAAAGCAAATTAGATAGCATGAGGGGAGGGGAGGGGAGAGGAGAGGGAGGGTGGAGAAGGGTGTCAGTTTAAATCAGTGTAAAAGTTTAAATTCCATTAGGTTTTATTTTAAAATTTTGTTTTGTTTTTTAACATGCTTTACAAAATATGAGAAAAGTGGAGCTAAAGATTTAAAAATCTTAATCGGAAAGATGAATGAGAAGATTGATCATTTTTTTGTGCTTGTTATTTTTTGAAACACGAAAAACAAAATAATTTTGTATGTAGTATTATTTTTTTCAAATTTGTTACACTCAAAACATGTTCAAACCGTTTTTTTTCTTTTTAATTCAGACCAAGAAAGGAGGTGCCATCCATTGGAAACTGCCGCTATTTGTCCTCTAACGTTGAACGCGCATCCACCCATTGTCACATGTATAAAATCAACATCTTCTGTTTTCCCACCGCCCTGAAAACCCTAGCCACTCTTGCATAATTATTGTGCTACTAAAACCCTAGCTATGGCAAACCAACCGTACGGCACCTACGGATCTTACGTTTCATCCCGTCTATCGGCCAATCCATACTCTTCAGTTCGCAATTCTGATCTCCCCAAATACTCTTCTTCTTACGACTACGGATCTTCCCTTTACACGGATCCGAGCGAGTTGGGTTCTTATTCTACCTGGAGCGGGCTTACTAGTGCAGGATTGAGTCTAGGGGCTAAACGATCTGCTGATGGTAAGCTTCGAATCTGATTCTTGAGTAATCAATTATGATTTCGGCTTGTTAGGGGTGTATTATTTTGGCACTGTTCCTTTATGTACTTTGAATCTTTTTGGGGCGATGCGAATTGTAAATCTCTGATACCGTATTAGTGACTAGATTGATGACTGCTGCAAAGGTGCATGATTCGCAGTACAATTAAGTAGAAAGGTAATATCATGCATGGGAGAATTGGTTGGTTACTTTATAAATTTGGCCACGGATATAGTGAATGACGGATTTAGAGTTATTTTGTAGACTGCCCATGGTATTCAGTATTCACTATATGATATTTTATGAAGGTTCCCTACACCGGCCACAAAATTTTACCATGGATCAAATTATAGATATCTCGAGAAATTTGATTGTCGCGCTAGTTTTATCTTTTTTCACGTATTAATTTATTAATATGAACTTGGGTTTGGGTCTTGGCGGGTGATATCATCAAATGCTTTACTTGATGTATGATAAAACGAAGGTAACTGTTCTATGATATGTTAATAATAACTGTTTGTATATATATTATCATTTATTTAGGTTCTTGGCGTTTCAAACATGTTAATCGTATGGTCAGTACAAAATTAATCACTTCATATAGTTATACATTTGAAAATCTTTTTTAGCTTCTTGATTGGTATTTTGCGCCTTCGTCGTCTTTTTTCATTGTTGCTAAACCAAACGGCAGTTTTAAAAACATTGAAAATGGAGTTATATTTATTGATATATGTTGAGGTAGATCTGTTTCTTATAGCTCTTTGTGTGTACCAGGTAATCAACTGGACATATTATCGCTATTTTTTCAGTTATTATTTATGTAAAATATAATTTCTAACTTTGTTTATATTTATAGGCTTATGGCCTGTAGAACAAATTAACGAAAATTTAGTTTATATGCATGTGTTACAATACCGGTACCCCCATTGCCAGCAATATTTGAGATATAATATTTTGTCCTCTATGTAGTTTGAAAAAGGACAACTTTTATGAAATTTCAGTATTTACGTAATGTCTAAATCATTATAAAAATCACCACTGACATATAGCAGCGTATCGGAATGAGTGCCGTTAGTAGATTCCTTTGTATTACCATAAGCAATGGACAATGGAATCGATATTGCTCAAAGAGACGTTCAGTGGGAACATATCCTAATCGATTTGGTCCTACAGTAAGTAAAAATAGATATGCATTTGTAATCAGTATGATTATATTTCATTTTGCGATTATGTATTTTATTACCATATATAATGCACTATTAAACATTTATGTAAGTCATCAGCTAAAGGAGAAAACAGGATGCTTTTATTCTTCATTGGCTTAAATGTGAATATTGAAAATAGTTTATTTTTTTGATTTGGACATCCTGTTTTTGCTTCTATGAAATGAAAGAATTTTTGTAGGCATCGGATATCATTTTGAAAGTAGGAAAAAGTGATACCCATCCGATAAGATTAGAATTTCATAGGTAAATGCTGTTAGGTGTCTTTTAAATTCACTCGAGCCTTTGCTTTCTAAAATTTTCTTATTTTGGAAGTCCCAACACATAGTTACATTCGGTCCTTCCTTGCATCACGACACATCCATACATGCATGTGTGTACGTATACACACATATGAACCTAGCTTCACACTGTAATACCAGGTGGAATGCTACCATGTTATTAATAATACATACAGTTATTATTATTGTTTTGTTTATACTTGCACTATAACTTGATCTAAGTTTTGAAATTATGTTGTTATTTAGTCTATCAAGCACGCTGTATCCATACTTATAAAAAGTACAGGCCTTAATAAATAAAAGGTATACCACGGTTTAAGCTTTGTGGATACATATCTTATTTTGTAGTCAACTTTTATCCAACTTTATATTGTAAAGTTATTATTTGTATTTGCACATATATAATAGTTCAACATTATATATGTACTTTATTTTCAAAAATCTACAAATGGTACTATTATCACAATCTTATTATATTGTTCTACTATCTATATTAGCTCTCTACAGTCAGGCTGATCTTGGAGGCCTTAACACTATTGGACACAATGCATTATTATCCTCAACTTCTATGTTCAAACACCCTAGAATTGAATCCTCAAGCCAGTTACCTTTATATCCACAAAGACCAGGAGAAAAGGATTGTGCACATTATATGTTAACAAGAGTATGTAAATTTGGTGAAGCCTGCAAGTTCGACCATCCTATGTGGGTACCTGAGGGTGGAATCCCAGACTGGAAAGAGGTGATGGTCTATAACAACTTTGTGGTACTACTATATCTATTTTTATCAGAATATAATATTTTTATTTTCATAGTAAAATTAGATTACTTAATCCATATCGATAAACTACTCAGTATCATGTTTTTTTTTTTTTTTTTTTAAAAAAAGATTACTATAGTAGTTCGTAAACTGCAATTTCTTTTACTTCAAACATCATATTATTTGTATCAAAATAAATGTAAATGTAGTGCCTACCAAATTTTTTTAACGTGTGTGTTCAATATATAAATATATATGGGTGTGTGTGTGTGTAATTCTTATCGAATTAAGTGAAAATGAATGGAATATGCCATGCGGATTTTAGTTAGCATCGATCGCCTGGTCTTTCCGTTGAAGACTTCTTCAGAAATTTGATAGATTTCTATTTCGTATTATGCTTATTTGTCTGAGAATATGTAAGAAATATAGCTTTTCTCTGTCTTGTTTAAAGTATACATTATCAGTGTCCAAAACTCTTATATGTATAAAATACATGTTTCCTGTCTCATACTAATGATAGAATTATGCATGGTGATTTTGGAAAGCTGATGTGTATGTGGCAACATGGGTCCAACTATTTGAAATAAACGCGTTAAGGGATATTGCATTTCATTGCTATCCCTACAATGTCCATCCTTCAACCTGCTTACAAAGAACAAACATTTTGGTATTTGTGCTATACTCACTGCAGTTACATCTTAAGCAGCGACTCTATGTTCAGCAGTGTTAAAATATGAATGTTCCCATTATAATTACTTAACGTGATAAAAACGAAAGAGACAACGGTCACCGAAGTGAAAATGCTAGTGTTGTTGACATTATGTATAGTAAATTGATTCCGTGCCATGAGGGTGGATGCTATGGATCTCAATACTCTGCTTAAGCATTGATTTTGTAACTACCTGGATAAGGGAATGTCTGTTATGTTTGTGCATGAGTTGGTTTGAAACTCATGAGGGATGAATTATCTTTAAAACTCTGTTTGTTTACGTTAGGGAATATTCAAAAATAAAATCAATGTTATGACTTAATCTACTTTATATTCCTTAGCACCGTTTTCTTTTAGCTTAAAAAATTCAGATTCAAGAAAAATATCATTATTATTATCTTTGCAGGGCCTTGTAGCTCCTGCTGCTGAAGTTCCTCCTGAAAGACCTGGGGAACCTGATTGTCCTGTAAGAAAAAAATCACTTGATGATTTTTCTTTTTTAAATTCAAATTCCTTATCAAATTTTGCTAGTATATCTATGAATTGCCATTTGTAATTTAATAGCATTACATGAAGACTCTACGATGTAAATTTGGTAGCCGGTGCAGATTTAATCATCCTAAAAACAATGTCTCAGCTGTTGGAGATGGGACTGTAAGCATATATAAAATATCTTCACTTCATCAATTCAGCTCTAATTGAAATATCAATTGTTTAACCTTCATTGCTATACTAATTCACAGGAAACAGAACCCAGTTCATTGCTTCCTGAACGACCTGGAGAACCGATATGTGCTGTAAGATTTTTTTTTTTTTTTTTTGTTTTTTTTGTTTTTTTTTTAATATATGTGGTCAATTTCTTCTTCACTCATTTTATCGCCTGAACCGTTTATTTTCTTGTGAATTTTCTGCAGTTTTACTCAAAGACTGGAAACTGTAGATTTGGCGCAACTTGCAAATTCCATCATCCTAAGGATATTCAACCGACAGAGCAGAATCTAGATCAGGCAGCATCAGCAGCGAAGAACGCTGTTCCTTTTGCTCCTGCTTTATTTCAAAATTCTAAAGGACTTCCATTACGACCAGTGAGTCAGTTTTTCATTGTTTTGTTTTTGTATTCTGTCGGGTACAATTTATGCAAGCAGTCAGATAACAAGAAGACATTTGCATAATGATTTACGAGCGCGTGCGTACAGGTTATTGAATAATGGTACAAAGTTGAAGTGTTCCATCAATTATTGCTTTTAGATGTATCAACAACAACATGTCTTGTACAAATTCATGTAAAATCACATTGATTGGCACAATTCATGGTTCATGGATCATTCCATTTATATATATCTGACTTCATAAAAATGCAAAGGGTTGGTTATCTGTAAAACATTTAAAAATTACATTGATCCCATACTTCTGTTTCCAGCGGTCTGATCAAAGATAAAATGATTTGCTACCAAGGGTCAGAGTCTGTTCTTATATTTAGGATCATTCCACTGTATGTGTTTCCTTCTCGTATTTATTAGTAACTGTTACATACCACTCACTGGCATTTTTAACAGTATGTTGCATGGACTCTTTTGTACCAATATATAACGGACTCTTTTGTACCAATATATAATGGACTCTTTTGTGTGTGTGTTTGTTGTTTCTTTTATATATACCCTATTGATATTTTGTTGTAAAAATGAATTTGCAGGGTGCACCAGATTGTCCATTCTACCTTAAAACTGGCAGGTAACATTTCTTGACTTTTAATTGTCGTTGTCAAAATGTTTTGAGTTCCCATTATTTGCTGTCCGCTTTACCATGCTTATTTTCTACCAGCTGCAAGTATAGCACTACGTGCCGGTACAACCATCCTGAGAGAAATGGTATGTATTTAATCATACTGTATTCTACAAGCATGACTGTCGTGTTTTCCCTGTATCGACCATTTAAAACCAAAACTTTCTGCAGAAATTAACCCTCTGATGGCTTCGAGCATAAACCAAGCAATATTATCTTCTGCGGGCCTGCCTGTCAGTTTGTTTAATGCAGCAGCAAATCTTTTCCCTAGTTTAAACCCATTGTTTTCCAAAACTTCTGTAAGATTTTCCTCTGTTCTCATCTCCATTATGAAAAAATAGAAATAAATCATTACGGCACAAGTAGTGTAATGCTGTGTTTGCATTACTTAGACTACATCTTTTTTATGCAGCTTGGTGCGGTTTCAAATTTGTATCCTCAAAGGCCTGGTCAAACTGAATGTGATGTAAGCTTTTTACAAATCTCCTATTTATTCTCATCTCTTCCATTTTTTGTTTACTTTTTTAAACCCTTATTTTAGTTTGCTGGATAGAACTTACATATTTTTATTTTATAGTAAGATGAACCTTTTTATAGTTGCTTTAGTTATGCTTGTTATAGTATTTTGCCATAATTATTTTTCTAAATCTGTGTTCAAATATTTTTGTTAAATGATTTCTGTAAATTTAGTGCCTTGGTAGGAGGTGGTAATATTTTTCTGCCAAGTGTCATGCTTAATTGATATATATATATATATATATATATATATATATTAAAAAAATTGAAAAGGAAAAAAGCACATGATGAATGCAGAAAATACACTGAACCTGAACCAGTTATTTCTTATGTTGTTTAAACATAGTAAGAAACAAACAGTTCACGCAATGTTGTGTAGTTCCATTTATTACTTATTTTGTTCTGTATTACTAGTTTCTATTTCTCTGTGACTTCAACTAGATCATTGCTAAGTCATTTTTTATCATGAATTTTCTAATAGGAAAAGGCTGCATGGAATGTATTTTTACAAAAAGAAGGTTTTAGTTTATTTTTCATATACTCAGCCTTACATATATGTATCTCAAGGTGTAATCTTTGAAAATATTTGATAAAGGACATTTATTACATGTGATGAAAAGTATCATTTAGTGGGAAACAATTCACTGTACAAGAATATCAAGAAAATTGTTATATTGAAATGGGGATACGTAATAACAAAATTTGGCAATGACGAATGTATCCTTTTTTTGGTAGTCTATCGTAACATTTTGGGTTGTTTTGGCAATAAACTATTTTTATGACTTGGCATTGACTTTTTTTTTTTTTTTTTTTGGTGGATGGTTGAAAATGTAGTATTACATGAAAACCGGGAAGTGCACTTATGGGGAGAAATGCAGATATCATCACCCAATTGACCGTTCGGCAACAAATGCAACTCCTGCAGCAGGTCAGATTCAGTCGGGCGAACCTAGCGTGAAGCTTACACTTGCAGGGCTGCCAAGAAGAGAAGGAGCAGTGGCATGTCCGTTCTACATGAAGACAGGCATGTGCAAGTTTGCAGTGGCATGCAGATATGATCACCCACCACCCGGTGAGGCTGTCGCCAAAGCCACAACTCTGGGAAGTGGAGCTGCCTCTGCTGAACCAGCTGTTTGACGAGCGACAACCACCCTACTCGTTTGCAACGTTTTCCTTTATCCAGTCTCTTACTTTATTTTTAGCATTTATTTGTTTAGGACTTATGGTTTTGCGTTTCATTGTAGCATGTAACTTTTTATTTGCTGCCAGTTGGACATTTTACTTCTGCATCATGTGTATGTGGCGAAGCTTCCGGCTCTGAGAGTGTATTATCAGTTTCCTATTTTCTTAGATTGGTAGACTATTTGTGAAGGCCTTTTCCTGGTTCTAAATGCACTAAAATTGAATATGTGAAGTTATTTAAGAATGTTAATTCATTTTGCTGATCCGAGGCCTGATCTGAGGTTGCTCAGCTCTGCTTAGTAGAACCTCTAGCAATGTTCTATGGGTGGTAAAAATAAACCGAACAAGATTTCTGTCCTGAATAATTTAACATCGAACGCAGCTCCTTGGCTGGGTGGGTGTATAGTGGATAAGTCTGCTTGTTTGGCCAGACCATATGATACTTTGCTTGATATCAAATATGTCGAACATAGCATGCTGCACGATGCAAGGTGTTGCTGAACAAGTTCTTGTCCACTGCTGTACACCTAAATAAATGGTTAGTTTAGCTTAGGTCCTCGTTAAGTTTCAAAATATTAAAAAACTTTCTGTTTGAAAACTTTATAAATTAGGTTTTTGTTGTCTGGAAATCATCAAAAAATCAATAAAGAACAATGTAAATTTTTATTAAACTTCAAAATTTAATTCAATACATAATCACAATCGTATCCATGCATTAAAACTACAAAAAAAATTAATTTAAAAAATAAAAAAGTAAGAAGCATGCATGTTATGGAATTTTTCTACAATTTTTAGTATAATAGCCGACATTGCAGCAGTTATAGCAAAAAAGTATATATATATATATATATATATATATATATATATATATATAGGAAAATTACACCTCTCCACATAAAGACAAAAGGATCGAACGGTTGAGACTTTGTGTCTCCAAGTTTGTGTCTAATTTTGTGTCCCAATAGCCGCCCCTATATATATATATATATATTGAAGATAAATATAATATAACAAAAAGTAGAATATAGCCATGCAGGGTTTTCCACTCAAAGCCTATACTTATTAAAACAGTCAAGTATTGCAGGATAATCAGCAGAAACATAAAAAATTGCACATAAATGAAAAATAGCAATTATTTGCTGATATTTCAGCAACTTTTTCATTTGATAAAATAGTTGCTGATATATCAGCAACTATATATAAATAATTGCTGGTATATCAGCAATTATTCATCCGCCTTTCACGATATGCGTGTACTGTGCGAATAATTGCAGAAATGTCTGCAATTATTCACAAAAATTGCTGATATTTCAGCATTTTTTATGCGTAATACTTTCGTGGATATTTACAATTATTTTAATACAGCAACAAAAAAAAAAAAAAAAAAAAAAAAAATGAAAAAGAAACAGAAAAACATGTTACAATAGCGATCCGTTTTACAATCAAACTTACACAAGGATGCGCAGTGAACAATCTTTGAAAATAAGGATGCGCAAGGAATTTCCACTAAACATAATATATTATTTGGTACGCACAAGGGACGCTAAGCAAGAAACACAACCAATAAAACGACTACGCCCATCCATTGAATCAATGGTTTACTAATAAACAAATTTCATTTGAATAGAAACAATTATTGAATAAATAGAATATGAGCATATATGGATATTCTTAATTGTCTCTCTTTTATATTGAAATAACCAAGCTGAGCAAGTTGTATAAGGAAATTATCCGAGTTACCGAATTGACAACCCTACATTTTATAGCAACCTGCACCCTTGCGGATTAGAATTTTTGCAAAAAGCAAAAAGCAAAAACCCAAATCCATTGAATCGTAAATCGTTTGTTTTGTATTATGTAAATAAGCAAAGATATTTATGAGCACGAGCGTCACGACACGCGCTGTGCGCGTGGTCGTGGCACACGCTTCGCGCATGAATTTTTATTCCTCATATGTTATGTATTTTACACGGCACGCGCTCCGCGCGTGGATTGTTATTGACTCATTATCCAAGGAACAACGCATAAAGAAATAAAGTTTTAAAAAGACAAAAAATCAATTGTATGGATCCTATTTTCATGGGATAGTTTTTTAATTTAAATAATGTGCAATTTTGGCATTTCACGATCGGACAAAAAATATGTGTTTCCTACATAATTTTTAATAAAGATGTGAGGGTAATGTTGACGGTATAAAGTTTTCTTTCTTAAAGTAAAAACAACAACGGTATAAATCTACGATCAATCTATGCACAGAGTCTGTGAGTAATCTTAACTTTCATCATCATGAAATTGCAAAAACAACAGATAATTAAAGTGTTAAATGTTCACAATCTCAATTTCTTTTCCTGGGTAATGTGGCTTTTGATCCTCAACGACAACCAATCCAAAGGAGTATTTCTTAATCCGCAAAGATATCAATATATTGGAATTATATTGGAACCAATTCCAATTAAAGGAAAAAGATAGGAAGAAAACTTAGATTTCTTCAAGCCAGTAGAAGAAGATACTGCAGCTCCAGCAATCCTTTTTGACTCATTGAGTGATAGATGAAAGTATTTGCTGCTTTCGGCCCAGTCCATCGTTGATTTTAAACTTTAGAAAATTAAACGTCCGATGTAGAAGGAAAGAGAAGCTCATAGAATTTTTGCCGAAAAAACACAGAGAACAGCAGGCAAAAATCCAAACAAAAAAGAAGCTCCAGCTTCAAAAAACATGGCGTAAGGCAAACATTTTGGCGATATAAAGTAGATCATCAAGGTTTGATGTAGTAAGCACCTGGGTTATGGTGGTGGGCGCAGCAATAATAATTTGAATAAGAAAAATATCTGTAAGTAAGACAATACATATGTTTATATATAATAACATACCAACAAAAAAGTTTTTACGACTTACATAATCTAACCTTAAGCTTGAAACCATAACAGCAGTAGCCAAGAGAAGTGAACAATAAAGATTAGCGAAAATGAAGAGAGAAGTGGGGATTACAATTGGTATTTAAAGGGTGATAAGATATTCTATTGTGCTATTTTTGTGGAGATTTGAGTATCTGAGAAAAAGTCAAAAAATAAATACCTGCTTATTTTTGTAGGAATTCGGCCAACCTTTCTTTATTAGCTTTATTTTGTGGAGAACATGGAAATGGACGATGAAGGAAATTAAATGCTTTCCATTTTAATTTGAAAATGCTAATATTTTGTGGAAAATGAGGAAATGGGCGATGAAGGAAATTAAATGCTTTCCATTTTAATTTGAAAATGCTAATATGTCAAATTCTAAATACCTATTTAATTTGGCTGATTTTCCTTTATTTTTGTGGAGAACGTGGAAATGGACGATGATGGAAATTAAATGCTTTCCATTTTAATATGAAAATGCTAATATACGTTTTATAAGGTATTAAATTTGATTTGATTAATAAAAAAATGCACAACAAAACCCAGCATGCATTTCAAATCTTTAATTCAAGTAAACTGAATAAATGGAAAATTTTCTTAATTAATTGTGAGAAAAATTAGGAAATAGATCAAGATAAAGGGCATATTTGAAAAAGCTTATTTAAAATCAGCATAAACGTCAAATCCTAAATACAAATAACTCGGCGTATACAATTTGATAATTGTCCATATACGTTTTATAAGGTATTAAATCTGATTTGATTAATAAAAAATTGCACAACAAAACCCAACATGTATTTCAAATCTTTAACTCAAATAACTGAATAAATGGAAAATTTTCTTAATTTATTGCGAGAAAAATTAGGAAATAGATCGAGATAAAGGGCTAATAGAATAATTTTACATTTTCTCTAAAATAATAACAATTTTTATTGGTTAGGTAATTAATGCTGATTATGGGTTTTGAACATAAATGTAACAGTTCTAAGAAATGTTAAGGTAGTTAAATGACATTTCTTGCCCCTTCCTTTTAATTGTGGAGGAATAATTAAATAAAGGGAATTTTCGTCAGTTCAAGTGTACACCAAAAAAGTGTGACACCAAACCTATTCCGTTTATTAGTAACGAGCGTCACGGCACGCGCTTCACGCGTGGTAACGACACGCGCTTCGCGCGTGGTAGCGACACGCGCTTCGCTCGTAGATTGTTATTCATCAAATATTGTGTAATTTATATATGTGAGGTGATGTAGAATGCATATTTGAACATGTCGACACGGTGAATATATTACTTTGTTTTAATATTTTATATTAGTATAAATATATATCTGAATACATACTACGTACGATCAGGTAGAGAGATTTAGAATTGTATGGGCGCATCAAGAAGCGCATGGATATAAGCATTTTGAATGTGTAAATATACTGCATGATCACCTTTGAATGAGCAGACTTATGTATGCACAATAACAAATTTAAATGACTAAATATAGCAAAATTTAAATGAGTAAAAGTAGCATAAATACGAAGTTAAGAAAATTTGGGTTATTAATTATAACAAATTTGGCAGGCAAAGAATGGAAATGAGGGCAACAAAAATTTGCCTTTTCACATCCAACATGATTTGATTTTTTTTCTATACAAAAAGAGTATTTGATAAGCAAAAAATGACAAAAACAACAAAAATAATTCAATTTTGGGAACGTATTACGGCAGTTAAATTCAATCTTGGGGCAGAAAACTATTTGCACTGCTGTCTAGAAATTATTTGCAGCTACACACTACACATTTTGTACAATCAGGTAGACCTTACACACCAACATTGCATGTTAGCTTCAAGTAGTACTCATCTGGCAAAGCAATATAGTCCAATGCATATTTAATGAGTGCAAAGCATTATTGCCATTGTAATACATATATAGCCCTACTTAATGAGCGCAAATACATGAGGTGGAAGCATTACAGTCAGGGCGAAGCATTGCAATCAGTATAGTACATATTTAAGCAAAATTAATCTTATTTTCCCCTCTGTATTAAAGGGGAAAAAACACGAAACAGGAACATAAAAAAGAACAAAAAAAGAAGAAACAGAGAAAGCATCCAAGTTATAGATTCCTGCACGAAAGATTGTTGTTTTATGGCAGTCAGATGAAGGCATACATGGAGTAGTTCAAAAATATTGGGAAACAAATATATAAAGTGAGGTTTACCTGAAATTAGAAGCTTTCATAGAGTATGGTAGGCTAAAAGGAAGAAATGTTTGTTCCCAGCGCCAGCGGTTGAGAAAGAAAAATAAGACCATGTAAATTTATAGTTGAAATACTATGTAATTACAGGAGATATCGCATTATTCAAGGAGGAGAAATATTAGGCGCTTACTTAAATTGGAAGGAAATTGAAAGACAAAAATAAATTGTATGAAAATTTGGAAAATAAACTGGAAAGAGGAAAGAAATAAAAGAGTGCAATTACAGGAGATATCTCGTTATTCAAGAGTAAAAATACCATCTGCATATATAAAGAAAATGTTATTTCAACCAACAAAAGCGAAGAAAAACACCGGTGTAGAGATAGAAAGTGGACCCTTCCTATTTTCCCTCATGAGTTATAGTTTCCATCCTCTAATATCCGCTGCTTGATTTCTTTCCACATCACCCGTATGAATTTATTTTCGGTTGTTCTAGCAAAGTCCATATTTAAATGATGAAGTTTTTAGGGAAAAAACGAAAATGTCAGCATTTATGCAGATCCTTTTTTTTTTTTTTTTTTGAACTCAATCAGACTCAATATTCTAGGAGAAATATTAGCCGCTTACTTAAATTAAGTTTTCAGAGAAGAAAACGAAAATATCAGCCGTATACTCTGAATGTATGCAGATCCTATTTTTTTGAATTCAATCAATACTTTTCTAAATTGTTAAATGGTATTTTCGTCAGTTCAGTGTACACCAAAAAAGTGTGACACCAAACCTATTCCAACTATTAGTGAAGATATTGTGTATTTTACAAATGTAAGCAAAAATTATTTGTTCTAATGTTGCATTGTTAATAAATTATCACTCTAAGAAATAAAATAGTATACAATATAAATAAATTCAAATGCAATATCAGTCGTTAAAAAATGCAAATGTAAATAAAAAAATCGAACTATAAACCAATATTATGATAATGCTAAAAATATACAATTGTCATACTAAAAAATGATAAAATTTATTTATTAACAAAATATTCTTCTTGATTATCTTCATTGTCACCATCCATGTTCTTTACCTGTAAAGGAATAAACATGATTAGATAGTACAATTGAATAATGGATATTTTTTTATTTTATAAGTTATATATTTTAATGCAGCTTACCAACTTAGACATGAAACTTGCATCTCAATCGTACTCATCTACTAACGGGATCTTTTGATTGCTGCGCAGTTGCATGGTGCTGCGAATCACATAGGCGTTTGCAGTCTTATATAGGTTTGGTGCAAACTATTGAAGACCAAATACTGATGCAAACCAAGCAGATAAATCCAAAAGGACACAACTGAATACCGATGCAAACCAAAATAGATAAATGCATAAAATAATATAAGTACCTGTCTTGAAATCAGAAGCTTTCCAACTGTAATCTAAAGCTAGAGATCCTGAGAGCAGTAAACAGTTTAAATAATTGTAGAGGAAAATGGAAGAATGAACAGGGCAACTGATTTTGTGAGACGGGGAAGAAAGATATAGTTTCATATTTATAATTGAGAAACTGTACATATCAAGATGAGACAGTGCATTTTAGGAATGCAACAAAATATATGCACTATTTACCATCGAATTGAAGTACTAAAATCTAAATTGGATTATTTTATAGATAGATGATAATTTTAATGCTATATACATTACCAATTGAGAATACATTTATATGTAAATATACTATGAAATAATCATAATTGGTAGAATTGGTATACATAAATCCTACCATAATTCTGCAATAACGAGCGTCACGTCACGCGCTCCGCGCGTGGTTACGGCACGCGCTGCGCGCGTGGAATATTGTTCCTACAAATAATGTATACATAAGTCAGTACTGCAGATTTATGCATAGTTTGCACATATCCAAAGTTCAACATAAGATCTAACGCATAAAAAAGAACTGAGAGATTATCTTATTAATTTAACATAAATCAATCGATCATATATACCTTTACTAAAAATAACAATTTAAATCCGCTTATCTTGGTTTTGATGGGAAGTTTGGACATCTAAATCTTGAATATACCGCATTTGCATTCAAATGCAGAATGGATAGTGCGTATCTTATATTATTCCAGTTCTAAAGAATTTGGAGGAGAAAGGGAGTGACAGGGCTTCAGCACCCGATCAAAAAATATGAATTTGAGAGCTATGACCTGTAAGTTTATTTATAGATGTCCAAACTTGTATCCATCCGATATAAGATAATAAAATCCGAGTCATTCAACAAAATAAAAATATGTTGTTAGTACATGGCGCGATATATTTCTTGCCCATTTTATTTTTTTGCATATTTATTTGCTTGATAGTTTCTTTTTATTTTACTATTTTCATTACTGCGCATTAATTTTCTTCTGTTTCTAATTCATGCATGTTAATTCATGTGACCTTTATTCAAAACATTTATTTTTATTGAAAAAAATTCCATTCTTAACACACATTAAATTTCAATTTCAAATGCGATTATTTCTGGAATTAATACGCGTGCACATACTCTTGAAATAAATATGTCCACACATATTTTCATGTATTTGTTTCAATTGTTTTGAATTAGAACTTTACTTGACTAACATAAATAAACTCACTTTTATTGTGTGATTTAATTCCATTTACGATGCACATTTATTTTCAAATTCAAACATGCATTACTTCTAAAATTTATGCTCTATATATTTATATGAAGTAAATATATACATGTGTATTAGCAGGCATGTTACCCATCTAGATTTAATTGTCTGCTTTCAAAGTTAACCTTATTCCCATTTATGTCTCTATTAATGTCATTAATCAAGCGCATTGCTAATTAAAGGAACATTGCTATTTAACTTTAATTACTTTCCGTTTCTTTCTTGATTTAATTCCTTTTATCATATGTGTTTGTTTTTGGTAAAGGGCATTTTCGTCAGTTCAGGTGTACACCAAAAAAGTGTGACACCAAACCTATTCCGATTATTAGTAAAAGATATTGAAAATCTGTAATAACCTACAACTCAATTTAATTTGATTAAATATACGCACAACTCAATATTTGAATTGTATATTTAGAATATGGTACCAAATATGGTAGAATTTGTATTACCAAATGTGTACCATGATAAAGTCTTATATTGTAATAATACTACATTTGGTAGAATTTTTATTACTGATTTAATTCTACCAATTATGAAACAATCCATTTATTCTATATTTGAATTGGTATTTCATACTATATTTGAATTCCAAATTTAGTACCAAAGGTTCACAACTCGATTATGTCTACCAATTGAGAATCCATTTTCAATCCTACCAATTTTGGATGTACCAATTTAAAATTATCATGTATACAATAATCCATCTATTATATACCAATTGCGAATAAATCCTACCATAATTCTATGGTAGAATTGGTATGTATAAATCCTACCAGAATACCGAAAATCTGTAATAACATACAATTCAATTTAATTTGATTAAATATATGCACAACTTAATATTTGAATTATATATTTGGATTATGGTACCGAATATGTTAGAATTTATTTACCAAATATGTACCATAATGCAGTCTTATATTGTAATAATACTATATTTGGTAGAATTTGTATTACTGATTTAATTGTACCAATTATGAAACAATCCATTTATTTCATACCATATTTGAATTCCAAGTATAGTACTTCACAACTCAATTATGTTTACCAATTGAGAATCAATTTACATTCCTATCAATTTTGGATGTAGCAATTTAAAAATATCATGTATAAAATAATCCATTTATTATATACCAATTGAAAATAAATCCTACCATAATTCTATTAATTAATAATAATAAATGTTTAAAATTGAATGCATTTACATATGTCATAATTTGTGATGCATGATTTATAATTTAATTGAAAATGATGAGGGCGCTCAAATTAGGTATGACATGCGGGTAAAGGGCATTTTCGGTAGTTTGCGTGTACACAAAAAACTATTAGTAAAGATAAAGATTTAAGTAAATAACCTACATCGAAATAATTTAAAATATAAGAATAGATAAATTTTTACCATCATGGTAAACACTGTTTAATGCTTTTTAAGTCAAGTGCCTATAGTATCCTCAGTCTTGCCTACATTTTGTATATGTCTTCTATCTAACCTGTAGGCTGTTTTAAGCAGGGGGTCCGAACAATTGTTATAGTGACCGATATATTATACACTTTTATACATAGCACAACGTATGTCGATTGGTTGCCATTTTACTTACAATAGGTTTATTAATGTCGTAGAACTTGATCATCACTACGCGCACATACCGCATCCATCTACTCGTCAATAGATCTACCTTAATATATAACAAACATATATGCATATAAATGTATTCTCTTGAACCATCTCCATCCTAGATATAATCCATAGTATCCTTTGTAGTCATTTCGTTGGAATCCATTATACCGTCATGTCAAAAATGTGACCATTGTCTCACCATGTCATAAATATGGTTATCTTCTCACCATGTCTTGAACATGATCATCGTCTTGCCATCTCATACATATGATTATCGTCTTGCTATTTCATCAATGTGACTATTATGTTACCATATTTAAAATTTATGGCCTGTCTTTACACTTCTGGACCGGCTTTGCGCAACCGTCCCTTTTCTAGTTTTGGAATGCATCTCTTGGTACAGGCTAATAACCTCACCCCTATGCAAACAATCTAAATAATACCATGTGGCGTTGCAAAACATCTTCCAAGCACTACTACAAAACTGGCTAATTGCATCGGTTCTTTACCCCCCTGTTGCATCAGTTCAGCAACTGATGCATATGCAGTCGATGCAAGAGGACAAAAAAAATGCATCGGTTCAAAAACCGATGCAGCTAATCTATTTTAGCATCGGTTTTTATTAAAATCCGATGCAAGAATAAGGGTTTTAGCTCGAAAACTAATGACACTGTTGCATCAGTTAATAAAAATAACCGATGAAAATATATATTGGCGCATCGGTTATTATTAAAATTCGATGCAATATAGGGATATATTTGCATCTGCTCCATCTACAATTTGCATCGGTTGTTTCTTACTATCGATGCAAAACATCTCTGTTGCTTCCAATATTATTGGTAACCAATGCAGAAATCTCACAACAATCAATATTATAATCATTAAATAAAACAAATTGACGACAAATGCAAATTGAATAAGATAATACCAATAAATATATATCAATTACAATGTTCATAATCCATACAAAAAAGTGAACCATTAATCAAAAGTCTGTTTCGAATTCATTAACTAGTTTGATATGTTAGAAAATTTCAAGTTGATTCCATACAACCAACACTACAGGCAAACAAAAGGCAGAAAATAAGATGTGGGAATATCCATATGGAAGGCAGCAAAAGAAGTTGCAAGGTAGCAAAAGAAGATCTGAACTCCAGCCCACCTAAAATAAGATAGCCAACAGTTAATATTACTGCTTAATTTGTGAACATATGGTATTATTGCTTAATAAGATAGCCAACATATTACTAGTTTGATGTTAATCTTGAAGAAAAGAAGTCCAATATTATACCTAAAGAAACTAAAATGGTGGAGTCTGTTTCTGCTGCCATTTATAGTAAACTTGCAGCAGCTTCAATGCTTTCATCATCACAGTTTTTTAGTCTAGGTTATAAAAGAGATAACATTACATCTGAAAATAAATCAATTCCGCTGTGCATGTTCAAGAACATCATGTCTCTTCAGTTCCCTTGGAATTTACAAAATACAGTAAAGATGTTAAAAACAACATAGGTGCTATTGATAAAACTGGAAGTATCAATGTTTTTTTTTGGATTTTCTAAAGACAGTGCAAACAATGCACAAACAGTTGGCTGCAAGAGCAGTCCCAGATTACCAATATTATCGATGCAATGTTTTTTTGGATTTTCTAAAGACAGTGCAAACAATGCATAAAACTGGAAGTATAAATGTTTTTTTTGGATTTTCTAAAGATAGTGCAAACAATGCACAAACAGTTGGCTGCAAGAGCAGTCCTAGATTACAAGCAAAATAACACACTCTCTGACTTAACAGTTCAGAAATTCTACACAGAAATTACACTATAGCTTAATCCACAACTCAGTGAAATTAACTGCCTAGCAAGAAAGGTCTTGCAAATTCCACACTATCAATACCACAACAAGTCTCACTCCCCTCAGCCAGGGCCGGTTCTGGCCCAATGCCAACAGTGCATACGCACGGGGCAATGGAAAGAACGGGGCATCAAATTATTACCGTGTAGAGCCATGGAGAAAAAGGATTAATAAAACGAAGATAGGAGAGGAAAAAAAACGAACAGCAGTGCAACACCATGGAGGCGATTGAGGGGAGAGACAAACCACAGGCTACGAAGCGGCAAGCTGACAGAGGTATTGGTTAAGCGTAATTACTTACCCCAAACCCTAAATTGTTGCGGACCTGCGGTATAAAACGCTTTGAGTATAATCCTAAAATCGTTTAGTTTTTATATAATTTGATTTTTCTGTTGTCGATGTATTTTATTTAAATTTTCTGAAACTGCTTATACCGTATGAATTTGTCTCAATGCTCCCAATTTTTTTCTTTGATCTCCCCCATTCTGCAAGTGAAGATAGGTCTTCTAATGAGGTATTGGGTTTATATAGTGGAAATTCATAAGCATCATCTAATCATATTCGATAAGATAATCACTGATAAGTGATAATAAAAGCTCTTTTCCTGATAAGAATTTTAGGAAAAGGAAAAGGTGGAAGAAAAGGAATGATTCAATCACAATTTCACCTTCGTATAATGCTAAGTGAGACGCCAAAAATATGGGCATCGCTGTGTTGCTAAACTTTAAATTTGTCCCATAGGAGAAAAAAGCAATTCAACTACTTGCTAGTTTAACTGGCAAATTACTATTTTAAAAAAGTGAATTGCTATTTTAGAAAACTTGTATGATTTTTCTACAATTAAAAAGCTACAAATGCAAATGATTATTGACAATACAAGTATGTGGTTTATTTTAATATTTATACGAACATATGAATATTAAGTTGTTTCGGCTCAGAACCACTAATAAGCTTCTTATTTATACAGTATCAATCCTTAATAACATAATATGCCATAGACGAATGAAGATCAATGTAAATCATAATCATATCGGTGCGATAGAGCTGATAGCAAAGTGACTTAGCATAACCAATATACAATAAAAAAAACATAAACAATAAGGATCCGTTTGTTTTGTATTGTGTGTCTCAAATTTTTATCAATAATTATAAAAATATGAGTAGATGATAAAGACGAGTACAGAAGGGATGAAATAAATATAAAGTGGACAATGAAAGAGATGTAGGGACGGTGACATAGTACATGATTTTTTATTGTTTCATTATTTTCTAAAACACGAAGAATAAATTTGCTTTCTATTTTTTTGTTAAATTCGTTTTTCTAACTTAATTGTTTTTCAAATACACTAGCACCGTGCATATTTTTGTATGGATGAAAGTTCGAAACCAAAAAAAAAAAATCAATCATTGTATACTTTTTATGTAACAACCCGGAAATGCGAGCCAGTTTAAAATTTTTATTTTGGCAAGTTTAGTGAACTTCAAACATTTAAAATAGATTATTTTAAATGATATCGACGAGAAATTTATTTTGAATATAATTCGAACGTATATATTTATACGCGTCGTCGTTAGAATATAAATATTTATTTTAAATTATAGAAGGAATTGAAAATGGCCCTATAGTTTGATAATTCGATTTCAAACTTCAATTGAATGTACCGGGTGCAAAATAAACCGGATTTTAGTGAAACCAAAAATAATAGGATTTATTTGTGGATATCTTTCCAACGAATCTGAAAAATCGAAATTTCATAGCGGGAATCAAAAGTTATGCCCAGTTGAAAATTCAGAATAGTCGCTATGTAAATTATACAAGGCCCAAAAAGTCAAATTTTGCATACAGATGAATTTGGATTCGAAACCACTTCCATTGAGTTCAAAATGCCATTTAGAACTCCGAAAAGTATAAGCTTCGATATATTCCGATATCCGGAATAGTGGCAATTGGCAGGAGCTTTTCGGTTAGCAAAACATAGCCCTTAAAAAGTGAAATTTTACATACGAGCTCAGAATTCAACGAGATAAATTTTTATGGATTCACAATGATAAATCATTGTTGAGTTCCAAAGGGCGCGTCGAACGGAGTTAGTAAGTGGCCGTGCGAGCTAAAACAGTTCAAGGTAAAACGAGCAGTCATTTTACAAAGGAACATTATTGACACGACCTCGGAATTCGATTCTATTTTTTTTTTTGGACTCGTATCGTCTAATAATGGTTAAATCCAAGAGAACTTGATTTTTTGAGTTAGCATGTGAGCGTGCGAGAAGCAAAGGTGCGTTAGAATCACATTTTTAGAGCATATCTGAGCATATTCGTGATTTTTTTTTGAACGGTCAAACGAACTCGGAATTCGACGAAACTTATTTCGTTGGACTCGTCTTCACGTCTACTATTTCGTGTCCGAAAGCCGCGGCAGTTAGAGATCGTCGGCGTTCGGACGATAGGCGAGAAACAGGCATATAAGCCACTTTACTTTCGTTTCTTACTCACTTTTCTCTTCCTCTTCTTTAATCCTCTTTTCTCTTTAATGGGGAGCTCACCCGCCGCTGCCCCTCCCTCCTCCATCACCTCAGGCCGCCGCTCCCCCTCCGGCCACCACCACCTCTTCCCCACCTCTCTCTCCTCCAATCCGTTGCTAGCCCCCTCTTTCAAGTCGAGACAACCCCACGCGATTCGAAGTCCGCCGCCCTGCTATCCTCGCCCTCCTCCTTCATCCGCCCCCTTCCTCGATCGCTCCACCTCCTCTACCTCCCCAACCACCCGCGACGACGGTGGACACCCCCCATTCGCTGAACAAGTGAGTTTTATATTCCTTTTTATTTTTTTATTTATTCATTTACTTTTAAATTTTGTTCATATGACCAAAAATAGGATTTTTAATCTGAAAATGATAGGGTTTTGTTCATAGAAAATTAGGTTAAAATTAACAAAAAGATATGATTTTTAGTTCGAAAAAGACTTGATTTTTTTTAATATAAGTAAAAAATTTGATTGTGAAATGAACAAAGATTTGAATTTTATTTATATAAAAGTTTGATCTTTAGAGAAGGTTAAAAATATAATTTTTATAATATAGAAAAGTTAAAAATATGATTTGGTTTGATTTGGTTAAAAATATAATTTTTATAATATAGAAAAGTTAAAACTATATTTTTAATACTCTACATAAGTAAAAATAATAATTTGGTTCGCTAATCTCGACTAGTTTGGAAAACCATAATTCGGTTTGATATGACATCCAAAGGAATATTAAAGAATAAATTTAAAGAATTTATCTTGGATAAAATTAATGGGAACTTTCCCCTAAGAATGTGAAATTTAGAAACTAGCAGTAGGTTAGTTAAGAAGAATGGTTTCCTGGGTATTGATCTGATGTTGGTTTCGGCCTTCGGGGTTAATATTTGGGGAATTGCTCTCTTACTGATTTACGGTTAGTGACTAATGAATTGGAATGAGGCGTATGTTGTGTTTGTGTAACATTTTTTTAATATACGCGGGTTGTTCGGAAAGGACGGGTTTATACCCATTCTGAATAACCGATTCGACGATAAGTCGAAGATGATGACGGTGGTCGAAGACCGGAAGTCTTCACATCATTTGGATAATTACTGATGATCCTGATTGGGTTGTACACCCAAGAGGATGGAAATAGTTGGTGGTCGTCCAGACGTACTTGGAGATCGATGGATATGCAAGGAAAGTGCCTCCGGTTTCGTTCAGACCCAGAACGAACTTGTAAATGGATTGTGTATCTGACATTGGATTTTATTCTGTGTTGATTGATTTCTGTTAAATATATATCTGTTTGGCGGCGGAGAATTTATTCTCTTGCTTAACGCCCTTCTCTGAGACGTACGAGCTTAGAGGTTATATATCGATAGATATCAATCGCATGGCATGAATTGCCTGTGTGGCACGCTGAGTTGCATGGATCAAGGTTTCTGTTGAAAAGCAAAGTCTTGTGGTTGATGATCAAAGCACGGCCTACGTGGCAGCTTTGTGTATAACGTGAATTCGCAAGCCTCACACCTTGGTATGAGTTAAAAACGGGATAAGGACTGCGGGGAGAGCACGACGTTTCTTTCTAGCTTTGGTGGTGTCAGTGACTTACCAGCCCTGACATTTGTATACTTTTCACCTATGTGGTTGTTGGATGAGGCGCCTTGATTATAGGTCTGTAAGGACCGGGAAACGTGTGTTCAGGAATAACTAATCCTCAAACGTAAGAGAGGACCGACCCTGAAGATACAAGGGTTGCCCAGAGTGCGTAGCCCTGGGACATTTGCTAGAGTGTCTCGAAAGCGGAGAGGAGCTTGCCCCTTGCCTCGACTCATGACGGAAATCCAATTTCCAATACGTGTATTTCAGCTTTATTTGTAGAGCCTAGTATGGCGACATAGTGGTATGGGGCACTTATGCCGTCTATGATTTATATTTATGATTGAAATTGTTTTGACACTATACACTTATTATTGTATCAAATGATTTGTTTTAAACGTATCAAGCATGTTTGGCTATTATAAGGGAAAACCCTATCCTCCGGCTTGCGTTGCATTGTGTGATGGGACCTGGGTCTTATAATAGCTTCATTTTTCGAAAAAGCATTGCGCTGTTTATTCTATGCACTGGTATTCCTGGGAGGAAACCCGTTCCGTGTTATACGGCGTGGTCCCTTGCATTACTCTCTTTTAAAGTAAAGCTTTAAATAACTGTTTTAGTTCTCACACCAGTCACATGACTGACCTGGAGTTTATTGTTTTAACCTAAACTCTGGGTGCCCTTATTTTCGACACAGGCAACTAGTAGTTTTGGTTTTGCAGATTTATATTCACAGGATCCTGATTTACAGCTGGAACGATGCTAGGAAAGCTCTGTATCCGTGTATCACTTTCAATTGTGCTTTTGTATTATTTTCCGCTGCGATGTATTTAAATGTAATTTAAATCTCTGATATTTGTTGAATGTAATTTATTCATTTATACTCTGTATATTCTTGTATCTGATGGAATTGTTGTAATAACAATGAAATGTTCTTCCGTCTGCATTCCAATTTGTCATGTTCTCAAACGATCAGGGGTTTCGAACGGTCTTGGTCGGTTTAACGATCGATTCGGATCGAGCGAAATTCCTTGCCGTTACATTTTAGTTTGGAGCGACACTGTGCTCGTCAAACTTTCTTTAGTCTCCAATATTAGTTGAAAAGAGTTAGGTGATTCGCTGATATAAAATTATTCAACAATTAATTTAATATGAATCTAAAGTATTGTATTTACATTTTTGGAACAACTTTTCCAATATAAAGCATGTTTTTTTTATAAATAATGGTAATATTTAATATCGTTGAGCAATTTTTTACAACAAGGAGCATCATTTAAAAACTTCAGGACCGGCTCTGCCCTCAGCAAAACTCACTCCCCATTGAAAATAAACACCACCTAATTCAAAATTCAAAATAAAAAGTCCAAATTTTAGATTTATGCAAGCATTATTTCAGAAATTCCCTGCAAGGGATGCGTGAAAGGAGATGAATGGTAGTTGCAAGGTCCTTTCGTATTAAGAGAAAAATTAAATGGGGTAATGTGACGAAAAGGAATTTCGCTCGGTCCGAACCTGTCGCTAAACCGACCCAGACCGCTCGAAACGCCCTATCGTTTGAGAACACGACAAATCAGAACGCATACGGAAGAACATTTCATTGTATATTACAACAATGCATCAGATTACAAGAATATACAGAGTATAAATGAATATTACACAGAAATATCAGAGATTTAAATTACATTTAAATACATCGCAGCGGAAAATAATACAATACACAACTAGAATGAGATATACGGATACAAAGCTTTCCGGATATCGTTCCAGCTGTAAACCAGGATCCTGTGAATATAAATCTGCAAAACCAAAACTACTACCTGCCCGTGTCAAAATAAGGGCACCCAAAGTTTAGGTTAAAACAATAAACTCCAGGCCAGTCATGGGACTGGTGTGAGAACTAAAACAGTTATTAATCTTTATTTTCAAAGTTAGGTAAATCAAGGGACCACGCCGTATAACACGGAACAGATTTCCTCCCAAGAACACCAGTGCATAAAATAATAGCGCAATGCTAAATAAAGAAAAATGAAGCTATTATAAGACCCAGGTCCTATCACACAATGCAACGCAAGCCGGGGGATAGGGTTTTTACCTTATAATAGCCAAGAATGCTTGATACGTTTAAAAGAAATCATTTGATACTATTATAAGTGTATAGTGTATAAAACAACTTCAAATCATAAGTATCAATCATAGGCGGCATGAATGCCCCATAACACTATGTTGCCATATATAGGTTATACAATCAAAATCGCAAAGTCACGTATTTGGAAATTGGGTTTCCGTCTATGAACTGAGGCTAGGGATCGTCCTCACCGTCTTCGAGACTCTCTAGCCCGAGCCTCAGGGTCAGAGCGCATCGACCCTTGGATCGTCAGGGCCGGTCCACCGATGTGGATTAAACTTAAATCCTGAACATGCGTTTCCCCGCCCTTTGGGGCGTAAATGAGCCAACGAATGACTCCATCGGACCCGGATCGTCCGATCAAACCGAGGCGCCTCGCAACAGCAACAACCACATAGGTGAAAAGTATATAAATGTCAGGGCTGGTAGGTCACTGACACCACCCTAGCTAGAAAGAAACGCATGCCCTCCCTGAGGTCCTCTCCCGTTTTTGGTTCACAACCAGGGTGCGAAACTCGCGAAGCAAACGTTACACAAAGCTACGCCACAAGGGTCGTGCTTCGATCATCAACCACAAGACTTTGCTTTTCAACAGAAGCCTCGATCAATTGCCACTTAGGCATGCCACACAGGCAATTTACTCCATGCGTTTGATATCTGTTAGACCCAAAAGTGGTTCTAACACCCAAATTGATTAGAAACAAGATTAAATGAGACAAAAATAAAATGAACACACAGGATTTATAGTGGTTCGGCGAAGAAATGCCTACGTCCACTTATCTTTTTCTATATTCAATAATTCAGTTGCAAGTACAATGTAAGATTCACTCACAACTCACTTTTGTTCACTCAATTGACTAAAACAAGAAATGAAAGATGATTTGGATTCTCCGGGAGTAATGGAGTTCGGATGATGGAGGTTGTTGAATTCTCAAAGTGCTCCAAAAAAGATCCTTCTCTTTGTCTCTAGATGGGGTATTTATAGGTGTGAATTTGCTTGAGACTTGATCCGGGTCGGGCCACGTGTCATCCATCGCATTCTCTTCGGGTTCGGATGAACTATCAGGTTGACAACGCATCAAAGGGAAGGACGTTAGGGGTAGGAATTAGTCATAGCCGGTCCGGTTCTCCAGGCGATTCTACAGGAGATTAATCATGGATCATGGGTGCGGGTCGGAGACATGCAGGTAAGGGGTTCGGATCGGGATATCCGATCCGAACCGGATTGGTTTGGGCGTCCTTCCTTCTCTGACCTATTCCGCTCCGCTCCAGTGTTGTGGCAAGCAGATGGCCTTCCGATCCGTTCGAGATTTAGTTGCCTTCCGATCCGATTGGATATGCCTCACCAATCTATCTAGTAAGAGATCACCGATCCGATCAGGGAATTCTATCCGATCCGAACAGGATTCAACCCGATCCGAACAGCTGCAGCTCTCAATCTGAATTGTAGTGTTTTCCTTCAATCCGAACCGAAGCCTTATAATTAAAAATATCATTCAATGTTTGGTTTCTTGACTTTGTGTTGCCTAGTTCACAAAGTAGGCTAACATTCTGCCCCCTCAAAGGATGCTTCTGTTGTATACGAAGCGTGCTTTGACGTCATTCGAGATGCTAGTCCTTGAATCGGAACGGTCAGGAGAGATGCACAGACTTCTATTCGGTTCAGTGTCTGACTCGAGCACATTTTCTTCATTTCTGAACAAGTTTAGGAATTTTTATCGACATATAGTGTTTCTCTCGGGTATGCTCTTCCTTTATCCTTCTTCTTTTCAATTCGAGTCGGAGGATAAAATAACGTGCGAAATTTGCTCGGTTCGGATTCCGATCCGAAGCGCTTTCGTGGGCTTGGCTCTTTGACATTGGGCCTTCAGGCAGAGTTGTGCTTCTGGGCCTTCACTCCGGTCCGAGCGGGTGAGAAAGAATAGGAATACGAGGAGTCAACATTACCCCTTATATAAACTCACCACCGTCTTCTTTCTTTTCTTCTTTTCCACCGCCGCTTCCAAACCTAGCATTAAAAACTTTAAAAAACTCGAATATTCTGAAACCGCTCCTTGTAGATTTCTCAAGTCGAACACATAGGTAGCTTTTAAATCTCGAATAACTTCATTGTAACCATACTTGATTTCAATTTGCGGTCGATTGGGACGGTTTAGCCACGGGGCTTTGCTTGAACTCCACGTCGTTACTGTGGTGGATCCGCCATCGCTTCGAGGCGTTGCGAGGTTGGAGTGGGCAAATATTTGTCCTCAACGGTAGCCTTGGCGATAGAACAAATTTGTTTGCGAGTAGAGGGGAAAGAGGAAGAAGATGAGGAGCGTGATGACAAATTGGAGCTGGTTCGGGTAGAAGACGAAGGAGCAAAAAGGAAGGAGAATGAAAGGGGATCGGTTCGGGTTTCATACTTTAGAAAGACGGAGAGGAAAGAAAATGTCGGTTCGGGTCGGAGAAGTGAATGGGATAAGAGGTTGAAATAAATGGACCGGTTGAGTGGTGTTGGTTCGGTTTGGATCAGGTCACCCGATCCGATCAGTCCTGCTTCCGAACCCATTGTTTCCCTTGTTTTGAACTGGCCTTATTTTAATGAAGCATCCGAACCGACCCTATATCTGCATTTGTGTTGAGCCAATTATCATATGCATATCCGAACCGAACCGAACGTATCAAACTTGGCACACAAAGATTACCTAACTAATTCAACTAACATTCACTCTAGACAATAACCTCGTGGACAGTTAGGATAGTGCCTTGCGAACAGAAACAAGAATTAAGAACAACTCTGACTATCACCTTTTCTTCAAAGCTTCGTCTTACATTGCTGTACCTTTATTTTGCATTTCCCATATTTGCTGCACACACTTTAGTTCACACACACACACACAAAGGGGGACACGGGATAATCTACTCTAATCCGTGCTATTACTTCTTCAATAGTTCCATGAAAATGAGGCCCAGACGCTCTTCCCGTCTAGCTGAGAGGAAAGAAGCTCCGGAAACTTCTAGCAAAATCACTCTTGAGGATATATCTTCTTCATCTGATCCAGAATGGGACAGCGAGGGTCCGGATTACGGAGTTGGTCATCGGGAAAGCGACGAAGCGTCTTCGGAGAATGAAGTTTCCCTGGGCTTTGAGGAGGAAGGAGGGATCGGTGACAACCGAGCACCCGATGAATTTGACTCAGCCATTATATTGGAGTCACCTCCAGATTCCGTGGAATCGACAATCGACGACGACCGACTTGTTCGAATTTGCTTAAAGTATGGAATAATGAAAAGGGACACCCTAGTGCCCTCACGTTCTGACCGTCCCCACAACCCTCCAGAAGGATATATGACGGTGACTCGATTGATGTGCATGGTCGGCGCCATTCCTCCGTTCTCGCCTTTCATCGTTGATTTCTTAAGACAAATGCGGATTGCCCCCATGCAGCTGCATCCTAATTCATATGCCTATTTGCACACCTTGTACATAGCATACCGCGAAATCCTAGGCCTAGAGCTCACATTTGATGACGTTCACTTCTTTTATAATTTTAAACATCGGACTCGAGAGACTCCATCCTTCTGCAACTTCGAATCAGTCCCGAAGAGAAAGATAATTTCTGTACCATTTAGCAGTAAAGCTGGAGACTCCAGATTAGAATGGTTCTATATAAAGCAACAGTCTGGATGCGCCAGAAGATGGAAAAAATCAAGTAAAGCGTTGATTTTCTAAACCCGAACTCTATACACTTGAATCATCATCCTGACCTGTTTTCCTTTTTTATTTACAGTAGACAATCCCAAACAGATATCAGATCAGGTGTTCTTTGATCGGATGCACCGACTTCTTAATGGCGACCAAAAATTCTTGACGATCGACGAGGTCCTTAAAGATGAATACCTCCACTTTCATGGGCTGCTATCTGTTTTTCGCAGCATTGGACATGGGACGGTTCCATACGCGTACATTCCTCCAGTGGAGGTGGTCCCCGAGCTAGGAGAGGGCTCAGGAATTCCTACCGCTTCTCTTCACACTTCACCTTCTCCATCTTCTACGCAAGATGATGAATTGGCTAATCTGTCCAAAAAGCATCGTGAAGGGTATATTGCCCCCGAGGAAACTACTTCTCTAGATAAGTCAAAATCTTCCCAAGAGTCGCCACTTCACGCTTCCGAAGGGGATGTTCCTAGCACTGATGAGCACATATTTCAGGGTTTGGGGGATCTCCCCTTACCTGAAACTATATATACTTCAGAGGATTTCAGGAAGGATCCTTTAGTCTTCACTTCTTCTGAAGAAACTACTCCCGCTAAGGCCAAAGAGCCTGCCCGCACCAGTCTAGCTTCAGACTCGGGTTGGTTGGGGGGACACACACCACTTAGGATGCACTTTACACCACAGCATTAGCATTCATTGCACTTCTTTCTCCATGAATCCACTGATTCTAAATTTCGCTTATCTTATCGTGCAGGTACAATGTCTCGGTCCTATTATGATATAAGAAAGCTTCGTCGCAGCATGTCCAATCCTCCTCAGGATGCCGAGTATGATCGCCGGGATGACCGTGGTAGGGAGGAAAGAAGACCTTATGATCCCTATCGATCTCGGCCCTCACGCTCTCGCTCACCAGTTCGACCGGAACAAGAAAAATACAAGAGCTATCAAGGTCGTAGGGAGGAGGATAGACCACCATCCAAGGATTCCACTTCCTCCCATGAAAAACGGAGTAGAGAGAAAACTCCTCCAAAGGAAACCGGGTCTCGAAGTAAGCAAAAGGTCCCTGCTACTAAACGACCTAGGACAGACAAGGGTTCTACAGAATCTTCTTCAGGAAGGGACACTGAATTAACAATCCTCGCTCCTCCTCCTCCAGATGCGGGTACTGCAGTAAGGCTGGCCTATTTAAAGGAGCAATTTCCCGAGCACTACTTCGAGACTCTGACCTTTCTACCTACCCTTGAACCTATTTCTTCAAATTGGGCAGATGAGGCCAAGGCAAAAATTGATTTGGTAGAAAAACAATATTCCGAGATGTTCAAGTATTCACGCAATCTTTCTAGAATCGTCCGCACTCTAATGACAAATGCTGACTCAATGCAAAAGACCGCGGAGGAGGATGCTAAGGCCTTAAAGACCTTAGGAAAAGACTTAGAAGACACTCAAGCTCAACTAGCTGTTGCTCAAAAGAACGCTTCTAATTTCAAACAACAGTTTGAGGACATGCAAAAGCGTTATCATGACTTGCTTGAGTCCCATACTCAGGAGCGCTCTGAACTAAAAAAGCAGGCTGACGAGGCCAAATCAGAGGCTGCTAAGACACGCCTCGCCTACGCTGAGCTTGAACGGAAAAACGCCGAGTTAGCAAAAAGGAGTGCTGAATTAGAAAAGAAGAACGCCGACTTGGCTTCAAAGTTGCTGGAGGCAGAAAACAGGGCTGCTTTGGCCGAGGGCAATGTAGAATGCGCTATTAAATCTGCGGAGGAGACCCGCAAGCAATTATCTGACGCGGAGGCTGAGATTCAGGGTTTCGGCGAGCTAATGATTGAATTCTTCGCGCACATTATTCGTCGCCGAAACATTTCTTGGATCGAAGACTATCCGTCCACTCTGGTTCAAGTATGGAATCAAATCGTCGAGTGGGAAAAGGAAGAACTTAAGGTCGATTCTCTTGATGAAGATAAACTGATGGAAAAATACTTGAGAGACGATGAACCGGAGCGCCTAGCTGAAGGGCGCCGCCTTATTGCTGAGGCCATGGAAGAAGAGAGACGGAAGTCTAAACAGAAAACCATTCCCGAAGCTAGCTCCTCTTCTTCTGCTCCTACAACTCCCGAAGTAGAAGGGTATGATCCCGAAAACCCGGGAATTTCCCGGATAACTTTGCTATCTCCCATTCCTGAAATAAATCCAGAGGTAGTAGTCACCCCCGCTGAAAAGTCTTCAGAAGGTATTCCTATCTTTTCTCCTCAATTTGCCAAGGCTACTACTACCTTTGGCCACGTGATTGAACGTTCGACGAGGAACCCTTTGCTTTTGCCTGAGTTGATAACCGATGTTTCTTATTCTGTAGGCGTTGAATCATCCGCGAAGACAGATGTAGCTCAAGGAGCTACCGCTGGGACAAAGCCCGCTGATAGGGCCAAAGAAGGGGAAGACAAGGCTGCTCCTGTAGACTCGGGAGATGGAAATGAGCCAACTAAGGTCACCACTCCCCATGACGAAGAAATGATCGCAGCTTTAAAAGACGACGGAGGAGACGAGGGGCATGATGAGGAACCGGAGGTTGCAATAACTGGGGAGTCGAGAAGCGCCGATGATGTTACCTTGGCTGCCATGAAGGCTGATCAAGATAAGCGCTTGCAATTAAAGGCCGAAGAACTAGACCCTGAGGTCCTCAAGCCCCTCGCAGTTGTGGATGCGGGTTCAAGGTTAGTTGTTAAGCTCTCAACTAGATCTATTACCGAAGAACTTGCTAAAAAATCTTCTCTTGATTCCAGTGTCCCGCCCTCCGGGAAGAAGTCTACTGGCTCCAGTACCGCATCTTCAGGGAAAAAGAAAACAAAACGAATCTTGACTGAAGCCGAGAAGGAAGCAAAGGACGCGGAAAAAGCTGCCAAGAAATCGAAGGCTCATCCCAAACCCAAATAGTGGGTTCCCTTGTGTCTTTTTAGCATCTTTGTGAACCAATAAATGCTGCTACAAAAACAGCTTCCGCACTTTCTTTTTTAGCTATTTCCCTGTACAAATTCATTCATTTGTAAATAAAAATAATTCACTTTTTGCAATGTTTATTTGTTAGCAGTTCTGCACTTATGTAAAAATGCATGTCTATGGTTATGAAACAAAGTTGTGGAGGGGGGAAATATGTGTATGCATATGTGTCCCCAGTCAATTTCCATAAGTTATTCAATGCTTAACCATGCAATCTGAATGCTCCCAATTCTCTAACGGGATGGCATTTCCTGTGTCGTCAATACTTGTTGTTTTTCCCGGCACTTCTTTTATACTCTCTCTCTTTCTCTTGAGAGTTAGAGTTCGAGCTTAGTCATCTATTCATTCCCCGGTCTCTCAACGGGAAAAGATTTCTTTCTCGGCGCTCGGTCGGAGACGCCTTTATACTCTCTTTCTCTCTGGAAAGTTAGAGTTCGGAGTAGAACCTCTTTTTCAGCGCTCAGTCGGAGACGCTTTTATACTCTCTCTCTTTCTCTGGAGAGTTAGAGTTAAGAATAGAATTTCTTTTTCAGCGCTCAGTCGGAGACGCTTTTATACTCTCTCTCTTTCTCTGGAGAGTTAGAGTTAAGAATAGAATTTCTCATTCTTTTACGTCTTATTGCACAAATAATCATTGTGCTTCTTTTTATGTCCAAACTGTTTTCAACCTTTTTTAGGCTCTGAGTTATCCTGTATTTCATAATCACAACAGAACAACTAATGAATGTAAATGCATAAAAATAAATAACACACAATATTTTTATAGTGGTTCAGCTAAGTCGTAGCCTACATCCACTTTTATAGTCCTTTATTCATATCATCAGATTTTCCCAAGGCAAGGCATGTCTTGTTACAGAATTCACAGTAAAAATAACAAACAGTATAGCATTTCTAATCCAAATATCGCATTAAGTGTTGGGCATTCCATGCTCGAGGAACTTCTTCGCCATCTACGGTCGTTAACTTGAAGGTTCCTTTTTCAAGTTTCCGTTGGATGACAAAGGGTCCTTCCCATTTTGGGCCGAGGTGAGGAAGGGATGGAAAAACTCTCTTCAGCACCAAATCTCCTGGTTCAAAAGTTCTGAGGCGAACTTTTTTGTCATAATAGTGTGCCATCTGACACCGATGTCTTGCTGCACGCAAGTCTGCTTCGTCCCTTTTCTCTTCGACTTCATCAAGAGACTCAAGTAAAAGTGCCCGATTAGTCATCGGGTCATAATACGTCACCCTGTGGGAAGGAACGTCCAGTTCAACTGGAATTACTGCTTCTGTACCAAAGGAGAGAGAGAAAGGGGTATGACCGGTAGCCGTTTTAAATGTTGTTCGATATGCCCACAAAGCTAGGGGCAATTCGTCAACCCATCTTGCCTTTGCACGCTCCAACCGTTTCTTGAGGATGGATTTTATAACTTTGTTTACTGCCTCTACTTGCCCATTCGATTGTGGATAGGCAACCGCAGTATATCGTTTGTCTATCTTATATTTCTGGCAAAAATTTCTGAATTCAGAGCTATCAAATTGGGTCCCGTTGTCAGTAACAATCGTCCTTGGGATCCCGAATCGGCATATAATATTTCTGACCACAAAACTTATCACCTTTCTTGTGGTGATCTTAGTCAAGTGCTCAGCTTCCACCCACTTTGTGAAATAATCCACGGCTACTATTGCATACTTAGCTCCTCCTTTAGCAATCGGTAAAACTCCAATGATATCAATTCCCCATGTGGCAAATGGCCAAGGACTCACCATCGATTTAAGCTGGGTTGACGGTGCCCTGGGGATTTTGGCGAATCTCTGGCACTTATCGCAGCGTCGTGAATAATCAGCCGCATCTTTGTTGATCGTAGGCCAGAAGTATCCGTACCGCAATATTTTCTTTGCTAAAGTTTGACCTCCTGTATGATCTCCACACTCACCTTCGTGCACTTCTCTTAGTACACGCTTGATGTCGTCGTGTGCGATACATCGTAACAGGGGCATAGAAAATCCTTGTCTATAGAGAGTATCGTCTTGTATAACATATCTGGTTGCTTTGCGAACTACAGCTCTTTTCTCACTCTTCTTCGATGGGAGTGTCCCATTCTTAAGGAAATTCTTAATTGGAGTCATCCATGACTCCTTCTCTGGTTCCGCTTCAAGAGCGAATTCAATTTCCATTGACTCAAAGCTTGGCAATTCCAACGTTTCAATTGGAATTACCTCAGTCCCTTCTGGATTGTCAGAACTAGCCAATTTTGCCAGTCTATCCGCTTTCTGGTTTTCAATTCTGGGAATATGTGTTATGTTGTACCGCTCTAAGCTATTCAATAGCTCTTTCACTTTCTTGAGGTAGGCGATAAGTCGAGGTCCTCGAGCCGCAAATTCCTCTCGCACTTGACAAACAACAATCTTAGAGTCACAAAATATGTCCATCATTTTTACTCCGAGGTCTTTAGCAAGTTTCAGCCCGGCAATCAGGGCTTCATACTCAGAGTCATTATTAGTTGCCGAAAATTCTAATCGCAAGGCGTAATATAACGACCGTCCCTCGGGAGTGACTAAGACAATTCCAGCTTCGGACCTTCGGTCGTTTTTAGCTCCATCTGTATATAATTTCCACGGATTCATCTCTAGCTTTTCCTCGGATTTGACCACTTGGTCATTGATTATTTCCTCCTCTGGAATGGTGAACTCTGCAATAAAGTCTGCTAGAGCTTGCCCCCTGATTGACTTTCGTGGTTGAAAATTCAAATCAAACTGGCTCAGTTCTATGTTCCATTTGATCAACCTTCCCGATGCTTCGGGTCTCTGCAACACCTGTCTTAACGGCTGGTCAGTGTATATGGTTATTGGATGGGCTTGGAAGTAGTGACGAAGTTTTCGGGATGCGATCAGGAGGCTGTAAGCAAGCTTCTCAATCTTTGGGTAGTTGCGCTCTGCCGCTGCTAATTTCTTACTCACATAGTACACTGGCCTTTGTACTTTGTCTTCTTCTCGAACCAGGGCTGTGCTGACAGCGTGAGCCGAGACTGCTAGATAAACAAATAATTCTTCGTGATCTACGGGCTTTGATAAGATTGGCGGTTTCTCTAACAGCTCTAACAGATTTTGAAAGGCCTCAACACAATCGGGAGTCCACTGGAAGTTCTTCTTTCCCCTTTTTATCAAATCAAAGAACGGAACACACTTATCTGTGGCTTTGGAGATGAATCTACTCAACGCCGCTACTTTCCCTGCCAGACTTTGGACGTCTTTAATTCTCCTCGGTTCTTCGATGTTTCTAATCGCTGCTATCTGGCTAGGGTTGATTTCAATTCCTCGGGAACTCACAATGAAGCCAAGGAACTTCCCTGATGCCACTCCAAACGAACATTTTAAAGGGTTCAGTTTCATACGGTATTTCCGCAAGATACCAAACATTTCCGCTAAGTCTTGCGTATGGCTGGAAGACTGTTTTGATTTAACAAGCATATCATCCACATAAACTTCCATAGTTTTTCCTATTTGATCATAAAACATTCTATTTACCAAGCGCTGATAAGTAGCTCCAGCGTTTTTTAACCCGAATGGCATTACAACATAACAATATAGCCCCAAATTCGTAATGAAACTCGTATGTTCTTGGTCTGGTACATGCATCGGAATTTGGTTGTATCCAGAGTATGCGTCCATGAAAGAAAGAAGTTCATGACCTGCTGTCGAGTCTACAAGCTGGTCAATCCTGGGAAGTGGGAAACTATCCTTTGGGCAAGCTTTATTTAAATCTGAAAAGTCAATACAAGTTCGCCACTTTCCGTTTGGCTTCTTTACCAAAACGGGATTCGATATCCAGTCGGGATAAGTCGAATCTCGAATAAATCCATTTTGCTTCAATTTCTCTACTTCCTCTTTGAGAGCAGCCGACCTCTCTGGGCCCAGCATGCGTCTCTTTTGCTTCACAGGTGGATGCTTCGGATTTACATTCAATTTGTGATTGATAATGGAAGGTGATATCCCACACATGTCAGCATGGGTCCAGGCGAACACATCTAAGTTTGCCTTCAAGAAGTCCGTCAGTTCTTCTGCACGACGTGGATCCAGTTGAGAACCAATCTTCAAAACTTTCGTCGGATCAGCTTTATCAATGGGAATTTCCACTGTCGCTTCATTAGGAGTTGCATTCCTAGCCTCTGGTTCCTCGTCTTTTCAAGGATCCAGGTCTTCAAGTGTTCCTTTGGGCAACTCCTTTGGGGTCATTTTCTCTAATTGCTATGCCGAGTCCCCCTTTGAGGGAGACGAGGCATCCTTGCTCTCAGTATTAACTCCTTTCATCAACATCTTCAGTTCGGCCACATAGCAGGCCCGTCCAGAAACCTGATCCCCTCTTATTACTCCAGTCCCGGCTTCGGTTGGGAACTTTAGTAACAAGCACCAAGGGGCGATACAAACTCTAAATTCAGCGAGGGCAGGTCTCCCTAAAAATGCGTTATATGGCGAATCTACGTCCAATACTACGAACTGAAGCATTCGCACTCTTCTACGTTCTCCTTGCCCTAGGGTCACGGGCAACTCTATATATCCCATGGGAGCCGTCGTCGCTCCGTTGAAACCTCTAATCCATCCTTCACAAGGTTTCAGATCTTCGGGCTCAAGCTTCATCTGATCAAATGACTTCTTGAACAAAATATTAACGGAACTTCCGTTGTCTACTAATACCTTATGGACCAAGGCCGGCCCAATAGTGGTTGTAATAACCAACGGATCATTGGTGGGAGATTGTATCCCCGTGTTGTCTCGGCTGCGAAACACCACGTCGTCAAACATGGTTTTTTGTTGTTTTATGGGGGTGACATCTTCCAAATCGTCACCTTCATTCACATCTAGATGCTTGGCAGCATTCACATATTGGTCCATTGACCTAAAATTTCGGATTGCCGGGTGAGGTCCGCCTACTATGGAATTGATGACAATCCCTTTACCTTTCTGCTGCGCGGTAGGCTTAGGAGCAGGTAGGATCTGTTTTGGAGCCTGCTCTCCTTGCCCCCTGTCCCTCGGGGCAACCTTGTACTCATCCAACTTTCCTTCACGCAGCAGCTTTTCAATTACATCCCTCAAATGCCGACATTCATTGGTCGAATGTCCATGTGTTCCGTGAAACAAGCAAAATTTCCCTGTCGCCATTTCTTTCTCGGTCGAATCACGAGGTGGCGGTCTTTTATACTGCAACACATTGTACGTATCTAGGTAAATATTTTCCAGGGTGTCATTCAATGGTGTATAGTTCTCGTAGTTCTGGAATCGAGGCCTTTTGTTAGGGTCGCTTCCCCTATTTCTGTTTCTCCTGTTACCGTTCGAATTACTGTTGTTGTTGTTTCCCCCATTTCCAGTATTGCTGTTTCCACCCTTGTTTCCTACATTTACTTCAACCTTGCCAGAACTTTCCCCAGACTGCTTCACGGCAATATTGCTCTGCACATTCTCCTTTGAGGCTGTCTCAGACTTTCTCTTTCGGTTTGCCCTAGCCTCCTCTCGTCTTAGATAAATATCGGCTTTTTCGTAGAATATCGCCCTTGTGGGGGGTGTCTTCCCGGAAAGGTAGTCTCCAAACTCAGATTCAGGATCAACTCCTTCCTTCAATGCCATCAGAATAGTGGGCTCATGCGGGTCACTGACCTCAGTTACCGCTTGGTTAAAACGATCAAGATATGCCCTTAAAGATTCTCCTGGTGCCTGTTTGATTCTTGACAATTCAATAACACTTTTGGACTTTCGGGCATGGAGACGGAACTGGTTCATGAAATGCTCGCTTAGTTCCTTGTAATTTGAAATCGAACGAGGAGGAAGTCGGGTAAACCAGAACAATGCCACGTCTTCTAGGTAGATTGGGAATGCTTTGCACTTCACTTCATCTGGGGCAGCAGCAGCATTCATGAGCCACGAATATCTCATTAAATGCTGTCCCGGATCAGTCCTTCCGTTGTATTTATCCATTTGTGGCAGGTTAAAGCGTCGGGGAAACTGGAAGTCGAGGATATCATCGGTGAACGGAGTATGGCTTCGCTCAATGCCACAGTCTTCATTTGTATAATTCCGGCTCTCGGACATAATTCGGCGAACCATTGCCTGTACATCGGCACTAGTTAGGGGCTGCTCAGGTTCCCTGGCCCTAGTATCCGAGTTCCTTCCGGGCTCTTGCTCAGGAGATGCCCTTCTTCTTCGAACTGCCTCTGCTCGATTCCGTTCCCTGCGTTCCCGGTCGATCTCGGGAAGAGGGGACTGGAGTCTTTGCCCCCGAGTGGGGTCATCGGTTCCTAATGCTCGTGCGATATCCTCGCGAGATCCCAAGGATCCAAATGTCAGCTGCTCCACGTTCTGAGGTCGTTCGAGTGGCCTTCGTTCACGGGGCCTCTCTTCCTCGGAAGATGAAGATTGATCAACTGGTGTGTGACGAACGGGTGACGGAGTTCTCTGTCGACGGAGTTCACCAATCTCTCGACTCATGATCCTCATATTTTCCTGCATCATGAGATTAGTGCGCTCATGAACTCTCATAGCTTCCCTTGTGCTCTCAAGCATGTCAAGCAAGCGCGAAAAATCTCCTTGAGTGATGGGCGCAGATGGATTGACCTGATCACCAACCCTGGCAGCAGGAATTGGAGCATTCGTAGGGACTCGAGTAGAGGTTCCAGCTTCACCAAGGATCGGGTCGGATCGGAGGTAGGAGGTCGGATCGGATCGGAGCTGGGGTGCCTGGTCGGATCGGTGCGCAGCGAGCAGCTCAGGTCGGTTCAAATTGGGGGAATGCACTGCTTCAGAGTCTCCTACCCGGATCGGATCGGAGCTCTCCCCCTGCTGGCGGCTCGGATTTCCTGCATTGATTCTTCCTGCTGCTGAACTCTGCCCCCGAGACCTTGTTACAACAGCGCGTTGCTGATCTTCACCAGCTCCATTTCCTTGAACAGACTGAACTTCCTTGCCTTTTCCTTTGGCCATGAGTCTTTGACAATTACTTCAACGAATGTAAGAAAACGGAGAAACTTAAGGATTCACTTCTTTGAACTCAACGGTCCAAAAAGTAGAAAGAGATCCCGGAAAATAAAGAATTTAGATGAGGATTCTCAGTGAAAGCACCAAAATGTTAGACCCAAAAGTGGTTCTAACACCCAAATTGATTAGAAACAAGATTAAATGAGACAAAAATAAAATGAACACACAGGATTTATAGTGGTTCGACGAAGAAATGCCTACGTCCACTTATCTTTTTCTATATTCAATAATTCAGTTGCAAGTACAATGTAAGATTCACTCACAACTCACTTTTGTTCACTCAATTGACTAAAACAAGAAATGAAAGATGATTTGGATTCTCCGGGAGTAATGGAGTTCGGATGATGGAGGTTGTTGAATTCTCAAAGTGCTCCAAAAAAGATCCTTCTCTTTGTCTCTAGATGGGGTATTTATAGGTGTGAATTTGCTTGAGACTTGATCCGGGTCGGGCCACGTGTCATCCATCGCATTCTCTTCGGGTTCGGATGAACTATCAGGTTGACAACGCATCAAAGGGAAGGACGTTAGGGGTAGGAATTAGTCATAGCCGGTCCGGTTCTCCAGGCGATTCTACAGGAGATTAATCATGGATCATGGGTGCGGGTCGGAGACATGCAGGTAAGGGGTTCGGATCGGGATATCCGATCCGAACCGGATTGGTTTGGGCGTCCTTCCTTCTCTGACCTATTCCGCTCCGCTCCAGTGTTGTGGCAAGCAGATGGCCTTCCGATCCGTTCGAGATTTAGTTGCCTTCCGATCCGATTGGATATGCCTCACCAATCTATCTAGTAAGAGATCACCGATCCGATCAGGGAATTCTATCCGATCCGAACAGGATTCAACCCGATCCGAACAGCTGCAGCTCTCAATCTGAATTGTAGTGTTTTCCTTCAATCCGAACCGAAGCCTTATAATTAAAAATATCATTCAATGTTTGGTTTCTTGACTTTGTGTTGCCTAGTTCACAAAGTAGGCTAACAATATCCATCAATACATAACCCCTGAGCTCGTACGTCTCAGAGAAGGGCGTTAAGCAAGAGAATAAATTCTCCGCCGCCAAACAGATATATATTTAATAGAGACCAATCACACGGGCTAAAATCCAAAGTCAGACACACAGTCCATTTACAAGTCCGTTCTGGGTCTGAACGAAACTGGAGGCACCTAGTACCCCGCATATCCATTGATCTCCAAGTACGTCTGGACGATCACCAACTGTTTCCATCTTCTTGCGTGTACTGCCCAATCAAGATCATCAGTAATCACCCAAACGACGTGAAGACTTCCGGTCTTCGACCATCGTCTTCATCTTCGACTTATCGTCGCATCGGTTATTCAGAATGGGATAAACCCGGTCTTTCCGAATAACTCGCGTATATTTTAAGTAAGTGTTACATAAACACAACATACGCCTCATTCCAATTCATCAGTCACTAACCGTAAATTAATCAAGAGAATAATTCCCCAAATATTAACCCCGAAGGCCGAAACCAACATCAGATCAATATCCAGAAAACCATTCTGCTTGGCTAACCGACAGTTAGTTTCTAAAATTCACATTCATAGGGAAAGGTTCCCATTAATTTTATCAAAGATAAATCCTTGAATTTATTCTTTAATCTACTTTGAATCTTAATTCAAACTAGTCGGGATTAACGAACTTTACCGAAGTAATCATTTATTTTAATTTTCCCAATCCCAACCTATTCCTCCCATGAAGTAAAACTGGTAATACTTCATATCTAACACCACAGTGTTATCGGTAAATTCAATTACCATTTCACGTTCAAATCTAATTAAAGATTTAACTATCGCCTGGAGCAAAACTGGTGATACTCCATTCTCGATCTTTTCAATCTAATTAAAGATTCATTAAAACTCCACTTAGTTTTAATCGTTAACTGGGTTAAAGAATCCGTGTCATTTAAAACACGGTTCACGATAAACCCAAAGTCACATTCCATTGATTATCGGGTTAAAGAACGATTGTTATTTAAAACACTGTTCACGATAAACCCAAAAATCAATATCAATTCAATTTCAATTAAATATTATTTAATTGGTACACTTCATTAAATCTAAATAAAAAGATTTAATCTTTTCTCAACTGGGTTCAAGAACAGTGTTAGTGAAGACACCATTCACGACAAACCCAAATCACATTTGATATTAAATACAAGGCTCTGAATAGAAAATATATCGGCTTATATTCAATATCAAATTCTACGACCAACAAATATCATATTGGAAATAACGATATATATATCTATATCTTTCAAATTCCCATAACAATATCTGTATCATCACGAAATCCAATATCGAAATATTCCGAAGACAATTTCGATTCAAATCCATTCCAATATAATTATTGGAAATTCTGGTTATTTTTAAAACCCTTTTCAAATTCAATTTATTTATTAAAAAAAATAAATAGAATTATAGTTCTAGTTCAAAACTAGTTCATTTCGATAAAAATCTATTTTTATCTTTTCAAATATGGAGTTTTTCATCTCAATTCTTCCCAAATCATTTCTTATGATTTTACACAAATTATTACTATTTTTAGTAATTTTATCAAGGCCCGTACAGTCGATTTCCATCAATGGCCATCGAACTGCACTTACAGCGATCTTTTCCAAATTTGATTTGGACATAATTCCAAATCCAACCGTTAGATTTCTAATTTCTAATATTCGTTAGAAAGCTCTTTTCGATACAAACCTAATGGTTCCGGTTTTAGGAGAATCCGACGGTCGGATCTCCCGTAATGTCCGTTTGAAATAAATGGTCGAAATTCGCGAACTGCCGCGGCGCGGCGCGTTCTATTCAGGCCATTATATTATATATATAATATATATAATATATATTTCGTCGATTTCAATTTAAAACGAATTACATAGATAGTTATGAATTCGTTTCAAAAACATTTTCAACTTCCATTTCAATTCAAATCAAAATTGAATTCTTCCTTATAAATTCGTTTTAAAATTCATTTCTATTCAATTCAAATTCAAAGTCGTTTTCTATACGATTCAATTCAAATTGGTTTTCTATTCGATTCAATTCAAATTGGTTTTCTATTCGATTCAATTCAAATTGGTTTTCTATTCTATTCAATTCAAATTGGTTTTCTATCCGACTTAAATCAAATTCGTTTTCTAATCAATTTAAATCAAATTCGTTTTCTAGTCAATTTAAATCAAATTTCATTTCAAAATATGCGATTTTGAAATCACTTTTCAATATTCATTTTAAAATGAATAAAATCGATATAAATATCGTTCACGTCAAAATGGCGTCAATCTAACCAACACGGCTTCATATGTTTCTATTTTCAAATATTCCTTTTTCAAATATTCCTTTTTCAAATATTTCTATTTTCAAATATTTCTATTTTCAAATATTCCTTTTTCAAATATTTCTTTTTCAAATATTTCTATTTTCAAATATTTCTATTTCAACAAATGAATATTTAATTTTGTCAACACACGACTAATCTCAACGAATGAGTACTGTCCACGTGTGACTATTTTTGTTATAATATTTCGTTCAACACATGACTAATCTCAACGGATGAGTACAGTCAACACATGAACTTTTATTTTATAATATCCTTTATTTTCTAAATTGGAATGAGGCCCAATCAATCACCATATAATATTAATTATATGGATTTTCATACAACACATGTATATAATAGCATTGAAAAATAATCAACCATCAACCAAAGTGCACTGCACTGTATAAGCATCAAATATAGATATTCAACGCTTATAACAGCCTGTCAATCAATCGATCGACATATTTAATCAGTCAGGATGAGTGAACTTCAAATTTCATCCCAACACCCGTGTGGGGTTTCAAACAATCAAACACAGATTTAATTTGTGCAGTTGGGCGATGTGTAAAATTTATCGACCCAATCAATGTCCTTCAAATAAGTGTACATAAACAAACCGTCCAGTTTGCAAATGAATATTTTATTTTATTCACTTCACGTTAAAAATTATATTTTTAAACGATCAAACTATTTTATTCAACCTATGAATATTCTATTCGGTTCATTTATTAAATAAAATGTTATCTTTATTTTTCTAACTTATTTTTAGAAAATTTCGGTGGCATAACGGCACGATACTAGAAACGGGACGAGGCCTAGCCTTATCCCCGGTCTAGTGAAGGCCCACGCCATTCACACAACAATCAATTCAATTCAAACCAAATAATCTAACCAACTACACAACCAGACAATTTAACAAACAAACCATCCATGGTCTGTGGATGACGGGTGTCGGGTGCTACTAAACACCGTCTGCATCCTAGTATATATTTATAACTAGAAAAATTAAATTGAAAGGTGAGAAGTTCTCACAGATAGCCATCCCAACAATCTTGACTCTTCTTTGATAGAAATCTTCATCGTTATCGCATTTTTGTCATCTTCGTTGCCCGTAGCCACTACATATGTAAAAATCGAATTTTTACTTTGCTATACAATATATAAAAAACGAATTTTTTCTTTGCCATTCAATATATAAAAATCACATTTTTTCTTTGCTATTCAATATATAAAAATCACATTTTTTCTTTGCTATTCAATGTATAAAAATCACATTTTTACTTCGTTATTCAATATAGAAGAATCACATTTTTAAAATATAGATTTCGCCTTTATAAAATTATCGTCTTCTAAATTATAAAAATCTAATCTATTCAACCATAAAAATCCTATCTTTTTGCAAATAAAAATCATTTCTTTGATGCTATAATATATATATACATAAACTGATTTTAATCTATGCTAAAAGAAATCCGATTTTTATATTCTTAAAAACAATCACATTAACAAAGAAAATAAATAAATAAAGGAAAATAGAAAGGACTCACTGTTGCGTTTCTGGAGGGCAAGGGGGGGTCTGACCATCGGTGAGGTGGCGCTGGGTCTACAGGAGGCGGCGGCGGCGGAGTCTTGGGCTTCTGGTGGTCGCAAAAGGGGTGGAGGGCCGTCAGGCGATGGCCGCGCGAGGGGGGGTGGCTCGCGGTCTCGAGGTTGCGCTGGGATGGGTGACGACGGCGGAGTCTTGGGCTGCTGGGCGTTCGAATAGGAGATGAGGCGATGGGGGTTAAAGCGGAGGGGGTCGCGGTGTTGGAGTCGACGACCTGGGGGGGTGCGACGTCGGTCAGCGACGATGGAGGGTGGATCAAGATCGGGTTTTGGGGTTTTTTTTCCTGTTCTGAATTGTGACGGGGAAGGAAGGAAAAGGGGGGGGGGGAGTATATGAAAAAGGTTTTATATATTTACTTTAATTTTAATTTATTTTCTCCTTATAGTTGACTTTTGTCCCGAACCCCGAATCGATCCCAACGACTGTCGCTACTAGCTAATTACCCCCATTCCGAACACAATGGGATATGTATCGCAGGCCAATTCGATCGTTATGATCTGTTTTCATTCAATTTACATTTAAATCTATATATTCAATTTTTAACGTACATTTCAATTTACCGAGGCCACATACGGACTCTAAAAATTCCAGAAAAATATTTTCTAGCTTCGTATTGACGATACGGTCCTAACAGAACTAGTTTCGTCGAATTCTGAGACCGTTTGAAAAATGGCCATTTTCCAGTCGATTAAAATCAACTGAAACTGGTCAAATGCGTTTTCCTTTGCCATGCTCACATATTGATACGAAAAATTATGAAATTTGGAATCTAGCAATAACTTGACACCACGGACCTAGCAAAACTGGTTTCGTCGAAATCCGAGGTCGTTTGCAAAATTCCCATTTTTAAGGGCCTGAATTTCATAGCGACTATTCAGAATTTTCAACTGGACATATCTTTTTATTCCCGCTATGAAATTTCAATTTTTCAGATTTGTTGGAAAGATATTCTCAATTAGATCCTAATGTTTTTGGTTTCACTAAAATCCGGACTGTTTTGCACCCGGTACATTCAATTGAAGTTTGAAATCGAATTATCGAACTACCGCGCCATTTTCAATTCTATTTATAAATATATATAATTATTTATATTCTAACGACGACGTATATAATATATACGTTCGAATTCTATTCAAAATAATTTTCTCGTCGCTATTATTTAAAATAATTCTATTTTAAATATTCAAGATTCGCTAAAATTGCCAAAATAAAAATTTTAAACTGGCCCAGATTTTCGGGTTGTTACAGGTAAATTAGCTCAATTTATTGATTCGCGTGGAAAGATGGCTTTAGTTAAACCAAAGTCAAATAAATAGTAGTTACATTAATTCGTCTTCCAAAACTGCTACGTATAATCAAAAGTACTTGAAAATTCTACTTGGATGGAAAAACATTACTATAAGAAGAATAATCTAAGTACTCTACTATCATGGTTCGTTTGTTTATATTCAGTTTGGGAAAGATAGTAAACATTAGAATCGAAAGAGGAAATACGCATGTGATATAAGAAGTTCCGGAGGAGAAGAATAACAAGCTTGAACTATACCTGGGAATTGAAATCAAAAGAGAATTACGCTATTGAGACCCTCGAGGAAGAATGCATTTATATGAAAGACTATGAATTAATGTTGTATTGTCATTGAGATTGGATTTGCTTTTGGGTTTTTATTTTATTTGCTTATTGACTGGGTTTCATGTATGAAGAAGAAATAAACTATATTCAGTTACTGCAGCTTTTGTTCGAAATTAGCCTCAGTTGTTTCATTGATGCTGTTACCCAGCCGGAAAGTAACACTATTGAACATGGATTGCCGTGTTTCTGTCTAGGTTGTTGATCTGGGTCTTCAGATACCAGAAGAAGGATTTGGTTGTTTTTTTGCTTATTTGTGTTTTTGATTTTCAGCCGTTGTGGCAAAATGCAACCACATTGGGATTGTGGTTGGTTTTCCATTTTCAATTTTGATTTTCTTTAGCATATAAAAATGAGAACTATAAAAGAGGGCAAAATGAATGAATATTGGATCATTTTAGACAATGAAATTTAAATACCAAATATAAAGTAATTTTTTGTTTCGTATTTGCCTGCAAAAATAATGGAAGCTCTTTTAACATTTTATTGTTAATGTTGAAAATTTATATGACCAAAATTAAAATGAAAGCAAATGACCATTACAATTTTAAGGTGATATAACATCAATTTAAAAATAAATGTATTGTTCCCAATATTTCATTTTTCAAAAAGCAAAGTAAATTTCTTTTCTGTTTTATATATTACTTTATTTTCGGAATCGTCCGATATTGCATATTTGTCATGCCATGTTTTTTTCTTTCGAATATCAAAACAAAAAGCAGAAAAACAGCCAATTATGTTCTTTTTCAACCTTCATACGTACTTAATTTTATGTTCTACAGGTCAAATCTATACTAAAAGTACATTTGCGCATAACGGGAAATAGACTATTTAAGTCGAATGAGAAATCAAACGAGGTATTCGTTTACAACTTTAAACGTGATATTTAAATGAATCATTTAAGTGAAATATTTTAGTTTGTGCTTTTCAATTAATTTGATTTATAGTTTACTAATCATTTGTGTTGTTGTGTAGTCTGCGTTTAATTAAAATGAAATAGCCGTGAAAAACAGAAATAAATAAACACTTAAAACAATTAAGACTCAACCCAGAGCCGGTCCTGTAACTTATAATGCCCGGTGCAATTTTCTAAGTGATGCCCCAAATGTCTATTTGCACAATGATACCAAATAGTATTCATACTCATGAGGTATGCTAGTATTTCAAAATTCAGTACTGCTACAATGGGCTGATTGTGAAAAAAATAAATAAAGAATAACATGGTTATAGGATAAAATATCATAAATGAAGTCTAAATATGAACAAATTTTACACACAGGATGTGAACTATTTCAACCATCGAAAAAGGAGACGCCACTGACAAAGACAACCGCAACCAAACAACCATCCTCCGTCCAAAAAAGACAAGTAAATCTCTTTTATTTCCATTTATATTTTCCCAAACTCCTAGATCATATATATTCAAAACTTGTTTCGAAGGCACCATATTTTTTCATTCAATTGATTTAAACATTGGACATCACTTTCATTTACTATTTTTTGCAGTGAAATATCAATATCATGTGCAGTTTCTTCTATACCATTAGTTTCTTCATTCACTGCAGTTCCATTTTCTACTATATCATCAAAATCTATTCCATGTCCCAAATCAGAAGATTGAAGCGTACTATCAACTAAATCCATTTTTTTAGAAAAAATTGCTAAGGCAACCTTTTAATGATTTGGCAATCTCTATGTTTCTTTTTTGTTTTTTCTTACTAGAACTTCAAATAATTGTTTTCATGAGAACATTACAACTACCGTTTATTTTTTCAATTTCAAAATCGGTTACTGCAAAAAAAAAAAAAATCATGTATGAAATTCTTCAAACTTCTAATGTGAGAAAAACAATCATTTTCTTTTTTTTATTTGAAATAGGAGAACAAATTTGAAGTAGCCTTCTATGATCATGTTCTAGTTTACTAATTTCATTTTTATATTGAGGGGACATAATCATGAATCTGCAAATTAAATTATAAAAGCCCTAATTTTATCAATTTTCTAAAAATTAAACTGTAGTAGGACAATTCAGAAAATAAAAAATTATAGTTACCCCAAGTAGATCAGATCTGATATTGAATCCTATTTCTTTCCCAATGCCTCTTCTTCTTCTTCTTCGTTTGGGCTTTACGCATCCGCTCTATTTTTTCTTGTTTTACGCGATTTCTTTTCTATTTCACACCACTGCTTCCGTGCTTGTCAAATCCACCGCGTTTTCTGCTCCTTCCGATGGCCCGTGCGATGCTGCCCCATCCGCTTATGCTGCCTCGTGCGATGGCCCAGTTGGCACTGGGCCAGGGCCGGCTATGACTCAACCTAACCATAAATTTTCAATTCGGCATCTCTTAACGATTTGCTCGAATATGATATTTGAGTTTATGGCTTCAATAAGAATTTGATTGCAAAGGTTCTGAGGCAGTGACATAGCCTTTGCACCATATGAATAAATTCTGCTCCGTGAAGGCAGTGACATAGCCTTTGCACCATATGGAGAATACTAGAGGCAGACTAGAAAACTATGCATCACTCGTTTGCTCAGTCCAAAAATGGTGCAGTTTTTCAAAATACGAAGCTGTTTCGTGTATTTATCATTCATTTATTTATTCATTCAATTATTCATTTATTGAAAACTCAATATTTATCTAATTTATTGATCTCTGTTTCGTGTATTAATCATTCAATATTTGCTTGTGCTGGAGATTGGAATCAGTAGAAAATCGAACAAATTATACCTGTAATTGAATTTTTTTTCCTTAGTGTTCTATTCTAATTGAGGGGGAAATGCGAAGCAAAGGCAGAAGTCCATTGAAATTGCGAAAAAGAAGCAGTTATAAAAATATTTCGTTTTCCAGCATATAAATTTTGACGTCCAACTATTTTACAGCGTAAACCAGCATCATGTAGACGTCACTGTATTTTTAACCAAAGTAATAATAGCAACTGGTATCCAATCGCTGTTTGAAGCTTCGATTAATGTTCATCTTTCTTGTATTGAATACAACCCATAATTCTTATGTAGATAACACTGACACATGTTCGAGGAAGGAGAAGGAACTAAATATGGCTAAGGATGATATAAATAAAGAAGGCCTTCGGGATAAACATGAGTTTACTGATAAAAGTGGAGAAAGCCAGTCAACGGAATAGACACAACAACTAAATATAAGTACTGCAAAAGAAATTTCAGAGACAGCCTTACGAAACAATGAGTACAACTGATAAATGAAGTTAGAGGTGTAGCTGAAGGCAAAGGAACAATCAATGAAGAAAATTTAAGCAAAATGACCTACTTGAAAGCTGTTATAAAAGAGACAATGAGATCAGACTATCGATTTTAAAGACTTGATTTTCAGTTCACTCCATTTGGTTCAGGCCGTACAATCTTCCCTGGCATGCATTTTGCAGTGCAGACTATAGAACTTGCACTTGCAAATCTGATAAACAAGTTTGACTGGGCTATGTCCAGCGGTGATTCTGAAAATGGACTTAGCATGAATGACAAATTTGGACTAGTACTTAGTTTGGCAGAAAGCCTTAATCGCATCGGCTCATGAATTCAATTCAAATGACAATCAACACATTCCTATTATTTATCATTTATGTTTTTATCAAGTGACACAACAAAATATATGTAGCTCATGCTCGTATGCTACGAATTGTATTATGGGGAAAATATGAAGTTTATGCTACACGAATGCTGAAATTAAGAGACGTAAATGAACTCACCATGTCGTAGCATATGGGAAGACTATATCCAATTATGTATGACATAACTTGCTAAATTATCACGAACCTCGTCTATCTCTTCTTGGCTATAAGAACCATATTGTACAAAGTACTGCAATTACGAGATTGTTTCAAGACATTCATCATATAATTACTTAACACAAGAATATGAAGGAAAAAATTAAAGTGATATACCTCTTGTAAATCAGTGATTGGTTGGTAGTTTTTGACAATATCATACATATACTTCATCACATAATACACACAATCCGTCGATCTAGATTATTGAGAACACTAGCAAAAATAATTTAATAGTTAGTCTAAAATGAATTTATATCTCAAAAGACATACAATTTGTTTTCATTTGGTGGAAAATAAATCACCTTAACATTAATCCATTTCAAGATAGCTCCTTGAGACTTGCCACCGGTTGCCCTATAAGTTCAAAAGGCCCTACACATGCAAGAAAATGTTAAATAATAATTTATTTTTTGTTGAAGGCCGTAAACTTGCTATCGGCCATAACCATGCATTTCTAACACTATAATTAATATTATTACAAATACATCATGCAAAAAGCATATTAAAAGACGAATAAGTACAACGTACATGTTCATTTGCGGTTTAATTTCCAATTTAGCTTTGAGTTTGACTTGAGGATCCAAAACATAAACCTCATTCTTCTCTATATGAAAAGCAAGCAATAGACAATGTTTCCTACATTATAAAATTTATAAGAAGTTAAAATCAAAATCAAATTAGTAAACTTGTTTATAAAAGTTAACATTCATACCCTTCGTAGTATGGGGCCAAGATTAATTTCTTTGTTTTTGACGTATGCCATGTGTTCGAGATATATTTATTTGTCGCGTCCGGATATTTTTGCACTTGGGACAGCTTATAAGGACACATAAACCCAATGGAATCCACTTTGAGGTCATTGCATACATGATTTAACCACCTACATACAAATAAATACAACGTACATATTATTATCATCACCTAGTTAGTGTGTTTTGTTGTGTGTGTGTATGTGTAATAATACGAGAATGACTATTGTGAACAATACTCACAGGATATAAATTTGCAACCATGATCCATTCAACCATGCCATATTAAGGAATTAGATAATGTATTCCATAGTGACATGGATTTCGAAATCCTCATCGTACATAAATAAATCTTTATCCGCATGAATTGAATTGATGACATTATTAACACTGGATGGCGCCTGAACTATCAGGTCATGAAAATATTTGCAGTCATTCGTTAAAGTTCCAAGGATCTCTTCATACACTATCTTGTTATGGTTTGTAGACTCTTTTGTCATTATATTCATATGATTTTGGTTATTTTTCACAGCCGTAGCAACACACTATTCCACTTTGTCCACTATCTTGTTACGGTTTGTAGCCGCTTTTGTCATCATATTCATATGATTTTGATTATTTTTCACAGCCATAGCAACACACTGTTCCACTTTGTTTGTGCTTCCAATATGTGTAGCCTACACAAAAAAAATGTAGATTACAAGCTTAAGGATTCATTAAGTACAACAATTATTAAGTACAAAAATATATTACAAACAGGAAGCCACAACAAAATACCCAATACCACAACTCATACCCTTATGCCAATAAAATAAAATAATAACTGAAAGTAATCATATTCGAGTTAATCATTTACATTTTACACAACATTCTTCTATTAATGAAGTAGGCTTGTAACATGAACAAACACACTATGGGCACATGTCATTTATTGATGGATATTGCTCACATTTGCTGTCATAGCTTTATTTGCATAGATCAATTCATTAGTAATTTATTATATAAATAAAATGAGTAATTGACATTCTCCATTTATCCTTATATTAGGTCCAAGTGACTTAATTGTCCCTTTTACAAATTAGTTTAATACCTACTTATTAAACATTGACTTATGTTCATATGTCACTGTTCTTTTTATAATTTTGGTCTAATGGCAATAAGGACTTGGAAGAACAAAATCTGCTGCTGGATATTTGGAATCTTAAAAACACTTTCATTTCCTATATATTCATCATCAATAAAAACAAAATATTTTCAGAAAGATAATATGCTTGTTGTTTAATCCTTTGTATTATTATCATGCGCAGTTCACATGGAATTAATCCTTCAAACGTGTGCTTTCCAAATAGCTCAAACTATGAGTTACTAAAATGATATGTACGTGATATATGTATGTCCCACTGTTTGAAACTCAACTGTATAAGGACCCGTAACTTCCCCGGTAAGGAAAGCGCGGATACTTTGAGAACAACACACGAAAGAACGCAGACAGAAGAACATTTCATTGATAATTACGACAATTTCATCAGTTTCTAAGAATATACAGAGTATGAATGAATACTACACAGAAAATACCAGAGATTACAATACATTACATAGCAGCAAAAAATAATACAATACACAACTAGAAGTAATACACGGATACAGAGCTTTCCGAGTATCGTCCCAGTTGTAAATCAGGATCCTTTGAATATAAATCTGCAAAACCAAAACTACTAGCTGCCCGTGTCAAAATAAGGGCACCCAGAGTTTAGGTTAAAACAATAAACTCCAGGCCAGTCAAGTGACTGGTGTGAGAACTAAAACAGTTATTTAAAGCTTTACTTTAAATCAGATATATCAAGGGACCACGCCGTATAACACGGAACGGGTTTCCTCCCAAGAATACCAGTGCATATAACAAAACAGCGCAATGCTTTTTTGGAAAAAATGAAGCTATTATAAGACCCAGGTCCTATCACACAATGCAACGCAAGCCAGGGGATAGGGTTTTCCCTTATAATAGCCAAACATGCTTGGTACATTTAAAACAAATCATTTGATACTATTATAAGTGCATAGTGTATAAAACAACTTTAAATCATAAGTATCAATCATAGATGACATGGGTACCATGTATCATGTCGCCATACTAGGATCTACAATCAAAACCACAAAGTCACGTATTTGGAAATTGGATTCCATCTGTGAACCAAGGCAAAGGGATCGTCCTGTCCTAATTCGAGACAATCTAGCCCATGTCTCAGGAACATCCGCAACAGCACCATGGATCGTTAGGGCCGGTCCACACGGAGTGGATTATTATGCCTGAACAATACGTCTCCCCGCTCTATGGGGCGTAAATGAGCCAACAAATGACTCCATCGGCTCCACATAGTCACTGATATATCCGAGGCGCCTCGCAATAGCAACAACCACATAAGTCAAACTAGTCAGGGCGCGTAAAACCACTGACGCCACTTCTAGCTAGAAAGAAACGCATGCCCTCCCTGAGGTCCTCTCCCATTTCTGGTTCACAACCAGGGTGTGAGGCTCGCGAATTAAAGTTACACAAAGCTATGCCACACAGGCGGTGCATTGATCATCAACCACAAGACTTCGCTTTTCAACAGAAGCCTCGATCAATTGCCACTTAGGCATGCCACCCAGGCAATTCACTCCATGCGTTTGATATCCATCAATATATAACCTCTGAGCTTGTACGTCTCAGAGAAGGGCGTTAAGCAAGAGAATAAATTCTCCGTCGCCAAACAGATATATATTCAATAGAAATCAATCACACAGAATAAAATCCAATGTCAAACACACAGTCCATTTACAAGTCCGTTCTGGGTCTGAACGAAACCGGAGGCACCTTGTACCTCGCATATCCATCGATCTCCAAGTACGTCTGGAAGACCACTAACTGATTCCCTCCTCTTGGGTGTGCAACCCAATCAAGATCATCAGTAATCACTCAAACGACATGAAGACCTCCGGTCTTCGACCACCGTCTTTGACTTCGACTTATCGTCATATCAGTTATTCAGAATGGGATAAACCCGGTCTTTCCGAATAACTCATGTATATGATAAACAAGTGTTACGCAAACACAACATATGCCTCATTCCAATCCATCAATCACTAACCGTAAATTAGTAAGGGAAAAATTCCCCAAATATTAACCCCGAAGGCCGAAACAAACATCAGATCAATACCCAGGAAACCATTCATCTTAACTAATCTTCAGTTGGTTGTTAAACTTCACATTCTTAGGGATAGGTTCCCATTAATTTTATCAAAGATAAATTCCTCAAATTTATTCTTTAATCTTCTTTTGAATATCAATTCAACTAGTCGGGATTAGCGAACCACACCGAAGTAATCATTTATTTTATTTCCCAATCCCAACCTATTCATTCCATGAAGTAAAACTGGTCATACTTCATATCTAACATCACGGTGTTATCGGTAAATTCAATTACCATTTCACGTTCAAATCTAATTAAAGATTTAACTATCGCCTGGAGCAAAACTGGTGATACTCCATTCTCGATCTTTTCAATCTAATTAAAGATTAATTAAAACTCCACTTAGTTCTAATCTTTAACTGGGTTAAAGAACCAATGTCATTTAAAACACGGTTCACGATAAACCCACCTCACATTCCATTCTATTAGTCTCCAACCGTAAATTAGTAAGAGAACAGTTCCCTAAATATTAACCCCGAAGGCCGAAACCAACATTAGATCAATACCCAAGAAACCATTCAACTTAACTAATCTCCAGTAAGTTTCTGATTTTCTTAACTCAGTTGGGTCTAAGAACAGTATTATTGAAGATACCGTTCACGACAACCCAAAATCACATTCCATTAATAATCGGGTTAAAGAACAAGTGTTATTTAAAACACCGTTCACGATAAACCCAAAAATCAATTCAAATTCAATTCCAATTAAATACCATTTAATTGGTACACTTCATTAAATCTAAATAAAAATATTTATTCTTTTTCTCAACTGGGTTTAAGAACAGTGTTAATGAAGACCCCATTCACGACAAACCCAAATCACATTTGATATTAAATATAAGGTTCTGAATAGAAAATATATTGGCTTATATTCAATATCAAATTCCATGACCAACAAATATCGTATTGGAAATAACGATATAAATATATGTTTCAAATTTCCATATCAATATCTGTATAATCACGAAATCCAACATCGAAATATTCCAAAGACAATTTCAATTCAAATCCATTCCAGTTCAATTATTGGAAATTCTGGTTACTTTTAAAACCATTTCAAATTCAATTTATTTATTTAAAAATAAATAGAATTATAATTCTAGTTCAAAACTAGTTCATTTCGATAAAAATCTATTTTTATCTTTTCAAATATGGAATTTTTCATCCCAATTCTTCACAAATCATTTCTTATGATTTTACACAAATTATTTTTATTTTTAATAATTTTATCAAGGCCCGTACAGTCGATTTCCATCAACGACCATCGAGCTGCACTTACAACGACCTTTTCCAAATTTGATTTGGACATAATTCCAAATCCAACCGTTAGATTTCAAATCTCAAATATTCGTTAGAAAGCTCTTTTCGATACGAACCCAACAGTTCCGATTTTAGGAGAATCCGACGGTCAGATCTCCCGCAGTATCCGTTCGAAGTCAATGGTCGAAATTCGCGAACTACCACAGCGCGACGCGTTCTATTCAGGCCATTATATATATATATATAATATATATATATTATATATATTTCGTCGATTTCCTTTTAAAACGTATTTTATAAATTGTTTTAAATTCGTTTTCAAAACGATTTCAACTTCATATTCAATTTCAAATCAAAATTGAATATTCCACATCATCGATATACAAATGATAATATTTTCAAAACGTTATATTTTGAAATCACTTCCTTTTCTATATTCATTATAAAAATGAATAAAATCGATATAAATATCGTTCATGTCAAAATGGCGTCAATCTAATCAACATGGCTTTTATTCAACACATGAATATTTATTCTATTCAACACATGAATTTATTTTCTATTCAACACATGAATTTATTTTCTATTCAACACATGAATTTATTTTCAAAATTGGAATGAGGCCCAATCAATTACCATATATTGTTAATTATATGGATTTTCTACAACACATGTATATAACAACAACGATAAATAATCAACCATCATCCAGAGTGCACCACAAAACTACATAAGCATTAAATATAAATAATTAACGCTTACACAGTTTGTCAACCCATCGATTGACATGCAACTAAACAATCGGGATTAGTGTACGTCAAATATCATCCCAATACCCGTGTGGGGTTTCAAATCAACAAACACATATTTTATTTGTGCCCTTGGGCGATGTGTAAAATTTATCGTCCCAATCAATATCAGTCAAATCAGTGTATATAAACAAATCGTCCGATTTGTTTATAAATATTTATTTTTTTATATATGTTAAAAATTATATTTTTAACTATAAAATATTTCCCACTATAAAATATTTTATTTCATTTCACATCACACAATCAAATTTCACAACACAACAATCAAACAAACAAGTCATCCATGGTCTGTGGACGACGGGTGTCGGGTGCTGCTAAGCACCGTCTGCATCCTAGTATATATTTCAACTAGAAATTAAAATAAAAGTGAGGATGAGACGACCCGAACTTCCCCGTAAAGGAAAGCACGGATAGAATTGAGGATAAGACAAAATAGAACGCATACAGGAGAACATTTCATTGTTATTACAACAATTCCATCAGATACAAGAATATACAGAATATAAATGAATAAATTACATTCGACAAAAATCAGAGATTACAATAAATTACATAGCAGCGGAAAAATATACAAAACACAACTGAAAGTGATACACGGATACAGAGCTTTCCGGATATCGTTCCAGCTGTAAATCAGGACCCTGTGGATATAAATCTGCAAAACCAAAACTACTAGCTGCCCGTGTGGAAAATAGGGGCACCCAGAGTTTAGGTTAAAACAATAAACTCCAGGTCAGTCATGTGACTGGTGTGAGAACTAAAATAGTTATAAATATTGGGTTTAAAGTTTGGTAAATCAAGGGACCACGCCGTGTAACACGGAACGGGTTTCCTCCCAAGAATACCAGTGCATAGAACAAACAGCGCAATGCTAAATAAAGAAAAATAAAGCTGTTATAAGACCCAGGTCCCATCACACAATGCAACGCAAGCCGGAGGATAGGGTTTTCCCTTATAACAGCCAAAGCATGCTTGATACATTTAAAACACATTCTTTGATACTATTATAGGTGTATAGTGTCAAAACAATTTCAATCATAAATATCAATCATAGACGGCATGGGTACCATATATCATGTCGCCATACTAGTTCTACAATTAAAACCGCAATATCACGTATTGGAAATTGGATTCCATCATGAGTCGAGGCAAGGGGCAAGCTCCTCTCCGCGTTCGAGACACTCTAGCAATGCCTCAGGACCCCACTCTGATCCTTTGGAACCTCCAAGGCCGGTCCTCTCTTACTTTGAGGATTAATTATTCCTGAACACACGTTTCCCGGTCCTTACAGACCTATATCCGAGGCACCTCGTATCCAACAACCACACAGGAGAAAAGTATATAAATGTCAGGGCTGGTAGGTCACTGACAATACCCTAGCTAGAAAGAAACGTCGTGCACTCCTTGGGTCCGTATCCCGTTTTTGACTCATACCGAGGTGTGAGGCTCGCGAATTCACGTTATACACAAAGCTATGCCACACAGGCCGTGCTTTGATCATCAACCACAAGACTTTGCTTTTCAACAGAAGCCCTGATCAATTGCCACTTACGCATGCCACATTGGCAATTCACTCCATGCGACTGATGTCCATCGATATACAACCTCTGAGCTCGTACGTCTCAGAGAAGGGCGTTAAGCAAGAGAATAAATTCTTCGCCGCCAAACAGATGTATATTTAATAGAGATCAATCAACACAGAATAAAATCCCCTGTCAGACACACAATCCATTTACAAGTTCGTTCTGGGTCTGAACGAAACCGGAGGCACTTTCCTCGCATATCCATCGATCTCCAAATACGTCTGGACGATCACCCATTGTTTCCCTCATCTTGGGTGTATAGCCCAATCAAGATCATCAGTAATCACCCAAACAATGTGAAGACTTCCGGTCTTCAACCACCGTCTTCATCTTCGACATCTCGTCGAATCGGTTATTCAGAATGGGTATAACCCGGCCTTTCTGAATAACCCACGTATATAATAAACAAATGTACACAAACACAACAAACGCCTCATTCCAATTCAGAATATTCTTTCATTCACAAAATCACATTTTTAGGGAAAGGTTCCCATTAATTTTATCCAAGATAAATTCTTCTAAATTTATTCTTTAATCTTTCTATGGATATCATTTCAAACAAGTCGGGATTAACGAACCACACCGAAGTAATTATTTATTTTATTTCCCAATCCCAACCTATATATCCCATGGAGCAAAACTGGTGATACTCCATTCCTAACACCACGGTGTTATCGGTAAAATTAATTACCATTTCACGTTCAAATCTAATTAAAGATTTAACTATCGCTTTGGAGCAAAACTGGTGATACTCCACTCTCGATCACTTTTCAGATTTGATAATTTAAATTATCAATTCACATTTTAATCTAATTAAAGATTCATTAAAACTACACTTAGTCTTAATTCTTCTCAAAAATCGATATCTTGCCTTTAACTGGGTTAAAGAACCAATGTCATCTAAAACACGATTCACGATAAACCCAAATCACATTTGATATTAAATACAAGGCTCTGAATAGAAAATATACCGGCTTATATTCAATATCAAATTCTGAAACCAACAAATATCGTATTGGAAATAACGATATAAAATATATCTTTCAAATTCCCATAACAATATCTGTATAGTCACGAAATCCAACATCGAAATATTCCGAAGATAATTTCGATTCAACTCCCGTCCCATCCACGTATTGGGAATATTGATTATTTTCAAAATCACCTTCAAATTCAATTTATTTATTTCAAAAATAAATTGATTTTAATTCTAGTTCAAAACTAGTTCATTTCGATAAAGATCTATTTTTATCCTCAAATGTGGAATTTTCCAGCCCAGTTCTTTCCAATTCACATATTATAATTTTACACAAATTATAGATATTTTTAATAATTTTATCAAGGCCCGTACAGTCGATTTCCATCAACGGCCATCGAACTGCACTTACAGCGACCCTTTCCGAATTTGATTTGGACATAATTCCAAATCCAACCGTTAGATTTCAAATTTCTATTATTCATTGGAAAGCTCTTTTCGATACGAACCCAACGGTTCTGGTTTTAGGAGAATCCGACGGTCGGATCTCCCGCAATGTCCGTTTGAAATAAATGGTCGAAATTCACGAACTGCCGCGACGCGGCACGTTCTATTCAGGCCATTGTATATATATAATATATATTATATATATTTCGTCGATTTCCTTTTTAAAACGAATTTTATAAATAGCTCTACATTCATTTCAAAACAATTTCAACTTCATCTTCAATTTCAAATTGATTTGATTTCAATTCAATTCGAGTTCATTTCAATTCAATTCAAATTCAAATTCGTTTCAGTTCAATTCAATTCGAATTTACCTTCTATTTGATTCAATTCGAATTCATTTCAAATTGATTTCAATTCAATTTCAGTTCGTTTTGAATTTCAATTTCAATTTAATTCAATTTGAATTCATTTCTATTTTATTCGAATTCAAATTCGCTTCCTATTCAATTCGAATTTTAATCTAATTCAATTTGAATTTCATTTCAAAATATTTAATTTTGAAATCACTTTTCAATATTCATTATACAACGAATAAAATCGATATAAATATCGTTCGCGTCAAAATAACGCATCTCTAATCAACACGGCTTTATATTTTCAAAACTTCTTTATTCTATCCAACAAATGAATATTTATCCCATTCAACACATGAATCTATATTTCATTCAACACACGACTAATCTCAACACATGAGTACTGTCAACACATCACTATTTTTGTTATGTAAAATATTTTATAAAACTGTGGTATCTATCTTTTGATTTTAATTAGACTCCACCGTAAAGTAGATTCTAATCGTAAATATGATAAAGATGTAATTTTTATTATTTAAAACATTTCACTCAACACACGTATATTTTCAACACATGAACATCGTCAATACATGACTATGTTTATATTCAACACATGAATTTTCTTTTATAATATTCATTATTTTCCCGATTGGAATGAGGCCCAATCAATCACCATATAACGTTAATTATATGGATTCCATACAAAACATGTATATAATAGCATTGAAAAATAATCAACCATCAACCAAAGTGCACTACACTGTATAAGCATCAAATATAGATATCTGACGCTTATAACAGCCCGTCAATCAATCGATCGACATATTTAATCCATCAGGATGAGTGAACTTCAAATTTCATCCCAATACCCGTGTGGGGTTTCAAACAGTCAAACACAGATTTTAGTTGTGCAGTTGGGCGATGTGTAAAATTTTATCGACCCAATCAATATCAGTCAAATGAGTGTATATAAACAAATCGACCGATTTGTTTATAAATATTTATTTATTCACTTTCACTTTCACGTTAAAAATTCTATTTTTAACGATAATATATTTTATTTTAACACATGAATTTTTATTCATTTCATTTATCAAATAAAATGATATTTTTATTTACTAATTTATTTTAGAAAATTTCGGCGGCATAACGGCACGATACTAGAAACGGGACGAGGCCTAGCCTTATCCCTGGTCTAGTGAAGGCCCACGCCATTCACACATCAATCAAATCCATTCCATTTCACCAAACAATCCAATTCAAACCAAATAGACTAACCAACTACACAACCAAACAATTTAACAAACAAGCCATCCATGGTCTGTGGATGACGGGTGTCGGGTGCTACTAAGCACCGTCTGCATCCTAGTATATATATATAACTAGAAAAAGAGAATTTAGAGTGAGAAGTTCTCACCGATAGCTATCCAATCATCTTGACCCTTCTTTTATAGAAATCTTCTTCGTTATCGCATCTTTGTCATCTTCGTTGCCCGTAGCCACTACATATATAAAAATCATATTTTTACTTTGATGTTCAATATATAAAAATCATATTTTTACTTTGATGTTCAATATATAAAAATCATATTTTTACTTTGATGCTCACTATATAAAAATCATATTTTTACTCTGATGTTCACTATATAAAAATCATATTTTTACTCTGATGTTCACTATATAAAAATCATATTTTTACTTTGATGTTCACTATATAAAAATCATATTTTTACTCTGATGTTCACTATATAAAAATCATATTTTTACTTTGATGTTCACTATATAAAAATCATATTTTTACTTTGCTATCATCTATATAAAGATCTCGCCTTTTCAACTATAAAGATTTCTCCTTTTCAAATATAAAGACTTCATCTTTTCAAAAATATAGATTTCGTCATTATAAAAATCACCACTTTATTTCAACGTATATAAAATAAAAATCAGATTTTTATTTTGCTACATATACAAAGATGATATTTTTATATTCTCTATCTCATAAAGATTACATTTTTATAGTTCCTACTATGTAAAAGTCATATTTTTAACCCACTACATATGTAAAAATATCACCTTTCTCCATTTAAAAATATCGTCTTTCTTCCTTTAAAAAATCTAATCTTTTATATTTTAAAAATCACGTCTTTTATATTTTAAAAAATCACGTCTTTTCACTTTTAAAAATATCGTCTTTTATATTTTAAAAATCTAATCTTTTGCTTGCTAAAAACTGATTTTAACAATTCTTTTTAAATTAAACTAAACGAATTTTATAAAACAAATTAAATAATATATATATAAAAACTTACAGCTGGAATTATGTGAAGGGGGGGAGGGGGCTGCTGCGCACCGAGGTGGCGGCGCTGATGGAGCTCCGGCGTCGGTTTCATGCAGTGGAGGCGGCGGCAGGCAGGGCGGTGGTCGGCTGGGCTGTCGCGGTTATGGATTGGGGAGGAAAGATAAGAGGGAGCGCGCAGCAGGGGGGAGGGGGTCGTGGCGCCATGGGGCGACACTGGCGATGGCGCGGCGGCCAGGGGGGGTGGCGCGATCGTGCGCCCCCTTTTTTCCTTTTTTTTTAATTTCTTTTGATTTGAAAACGATGAGGGGGGCCTGAGATAAAAGGAAGGGAGAGAGAGGGTTTGACTTTCTCTTTTTATTTTATTATTTAATTTCAAAAAAGCAACTTTTTCATACGACCTTTAAACGAGGCCTACCGCCCGTCGTCCATAGCATTTTACCCCCATTCCGAACACAATGGGATATGTATCGTAGGTTGATTTGATCGTTTGAATCAGTTTCCGTTAAATTTACATTTAAATCACTATATTGAATTTTAAACGTACATTTCAATTTACCGGGGTCACATACTAACTCTATAAATTCCTGAAAAATATTTTATAGCTTCGTATTGACGATACGGTCCTAACAAAACTAATTTCGTCAAATTCTGAGACAGTTGGAAAAATGGTCATTTTCCAGTCGATTAAAATCAACTGAAACTGGTCAAACGCGTTTTCCTTTGCCACGCTCACATATTGATTCGAAAAATTATGAAATTTGAAACCTAGCAATAATTTGACATCACGGACCCAGCAAAAGTGGTTTCGTCAAAATCCGAGGTCATTTGCAAAATGTCCATTTTTAAGGGCCTGAATTCCATAGCGACTATTCAGAATTTTCAACTGGACATATCTTTTGATTCCCGTTATGAAATTTCGATTTTTCGGATTCGTTGGAAAGATATTCTCAAATAGATCCTAATGTTTTTGGTTTCACTAAAATCCGGATTGTTTTGCACCCGGTACATTCAATTGAAGTTTGAAATCAAATTATCGAACTACCGCGCCATTTTCAATTCTATTTATAATTATATATAAATATTATATTCTAACGACGACGTATATAATATATACGTTCTATTAATATTCAAAAATAAATTTTCGTCGTTTTAATTTAAAATAATTCGTTTTAAATATTCAAAATTTGCTAAAATTGCCAAAATAAAAATTTTAAACTGGCCTAGATTTTCCGGGTTATTACAATCTCCCCCACTTAAACTTTTCGTCCCCGAAAAGGAACAAAGTCGATAGTGGTTTGATCAATCAACTCTACGTTCGATCTGGCTTCCATTCTCCAACTTTTCAGTTTCTGAGAAATTTCAAATTCTTCAAAAATTTGGCTAACACCCTAAATTTTCGAAAAATTTCGCCATAACCTCCCCTACACCGGGAGCATCGGGGAATTTCAAATAGCTTCCCCGGTCCTTCTAATCTCAAAAAGAAAAAGAAAAAGCCAAGCGGCTAGCCAATAGGCTCATAAAATCATCATCACCCAAACAAAACAGTAAATTATGATAAACATGTACCTATTTGTCGGGCAAACAAATTTTATTCTCTGCTCTAGCCTCCTTGCTATGACCTGTTCAATGTAAGTACATATATATGCAAGCAAATGCGACCAATTTTCAATATAGTGTAATATTTGATACAATTAGGCTAAATGGATAAAAATTAGCAAACAAATAAACAAACAACACAAACATCAATCAATTAGTGGATTAGAGTTTCAAATTCATAATTTTGATATATACAAAAATCATGTTTTGATGCCAAATCACAACAATGAATTCTAGCTATATTTTGGTTCTCACACCAGTCTAATGGAAATATATAGAAATCACACCTTCGAAACTCGAATATAAGTACTGATGATGATGCACCATCATCAGAATCATCCCCGAATATCTAGAATGTGATTCTATATCTACCCAATATATTAAAACTTCGACTATACGTTCATGACGCGTATACGTGAAATCTTTATATATTGGATTGTCCATATTCAAAATAAATAAATAATCAAATACGTATAAAGCGATTTAAATTTTCAAAACAAAATTGTTTTCATTTGAAAAATATACTCTTCACACTCGTTCTAGGATACTACTGATCCTATCTCTAACGAGTCACTCTAATTGGATGTTGCTAATCCAATATCTGATGAATTCTTTCGTAAGGTTCTAATGTGTCTTGTTCTCAAGCTCTGTAAACCAAAGCTCTGATACCAAACTGAAACGACCCAAACTTCCCCGTAAAGGAAAGCACGGATATAATTGAGGACAAGACAAAATAGAACGCATACAGGAGAACATTTCATTGTTATTACAACAATTCCATCAGATACAAGAATATACAAAATATAAATGAATAAATTACATTCGACAAAAATCAGAGATTACAATAAATTACATAGCAGCGGAAAAATATACAAAACACAACTGAAAGTGATACACGGATACAGAGCTTTCCGGATATCGTTCCAGCTGTAAATCAGGACCCTGTGGATATAAATCTGCAAAACCAAAACTACTAGCTGCCCGTGTGGAAAATAGGGGCACCCAGAGTTTAGGTTAAAACAATAAACTCGAGGTCAGTCATGTGACTGGTGTGAGAACTAAAACAGTTATTAATATTGGGTTTAAAGTTTGGTAAATCAAGGGACCACGCCGTGTAACATGGAACGAGTTTCCTCCTAAGAATACCAGTGCATAGAACAAACAGCGCAATGCTAAATAAAGAAAAATGAAGCTGTTATAAGACCCAGGTCCCATCACACAATGCAACGCAAGCCGGAGGATAGGGTTTTCCCTTATAACAGCCAAAGCATGCTTGATACGTTTAAAACACATTCTTTGATACTATTATAGGTGTATAGTGTCAAAACAATTTCAATCATAAATATCAATCATAGACGGCATGGGTACCATATATCATGTCGCCATACTAGTTCTACAATTAAAACCGCAATATCACGTATTGGAAATTGGATTCCATCATGAGTCGAGGCAAGGGGCAAGCTCCTCTCCGCGTTCGAGACACTCTAGCAATGCCTCAGGACCCCACTCTGATCCTTTGGAACCTCCAAGGCCGGTCCTCTCTTACTTTTGAGGATTAATTATTCCTGAACACACGTTTCCCGGTCCTTATAGACCTATATCCGAGGCGCCTCGTATCCAACAACCACACAGGTGAAAAGTATATAAATGTCAGGGCTGGTAGGTCACTGACACCACCCTAGCTAGAAAGAAACGTCGTGCACTCCTTGGGTCCGTATCCCATTTTTGACTCATACCGAGGTGTGAGGCTCGCGAATTCACGTTATACACAAAGCTATGCCACGCAGGCTGTGCTTTGATCATCAACCACAAGACTTTGCTTTTCAACAGAAGCCCTGATCAATTGCCACTTACGCATGCCACATTGGCAATTCACTCCATGCGACTAATGTCCATCGATATACAACCTCTGAGCTCGTACGTCTCAGAGAAGGGCGTTAAGCAAGAGAATAAATTCTCCGCCGCCAAACAGATGTATATTTAATAGAGATCAATCAACACAGAATAAAATCCCCTGTCAGACACACAATCCATTTACAAGTTCGTTCTGGGTCTGAACGAAACCAGAGGCACTTTCCTCGCATATCCATCGATCTCCAAATACGTCTGGACGATCACCCACTGTTTCCCTCATCTTGGGTGTACAGCCCAATCGAGATCATCAGTAATCACCCAGACGATGTGAAGACTTCCGGTCTTCAACCACCGTCTTCATCTTCGACATCTCGTCGAATCGGTTATTCAGAATGGGTATAACCCGGCCTTTCTGAATAACCCACGTATATAATAAACAAATGTTACACAAACACAACAAACGCCTCATTCCAATTCAGAATATTCTTTCATTCACAAAATCACATTTTTAGGGAAAGGTTCCCATTAATTTTATCCAAGATAAATTCTTCTAAATTTATTCTTTAATCTTTCTATGGATATCATTTCAAACAAGTCGGGATTAACAAACCACACCGAAGTAATTATTTATTTTATTTCCCAATCCCAACTTATATATCCCATGGAGCAAAACTGGTGATACTCCATTCCTAACACCACGGTGTTATCGGTAAAATTAATTACCATTTCACGTTCAAATCTAATTAAAGATTTAACTATCGCTTTGGAGCAAAACTGGTGATACTCCACTCTCGATCACTTTTCAGATTTGATAATTTAAATTATCAATTCACATTTTAATCTAATTAAAGATTCATTAAAACTACACTTAGTCTTAATTCTTCTCAAAAATCGATATCTTGCCTTTAACTGGGTTAAAGAACCAATGTCATCTAAAACACGATTCACGATAAACCCAAATCACATTTGATATTAAATACAAGGCTCTGAATAGAAAATATACCGGCTTATATTCAATATCAAATTCCGAAACCAACAAATATCGTATTGGAAATAACGATATAAAATATATCTTTCAAATTCCCATAACAATATCTGTATAGTCACAAAATCCAACATCGAAATATTCCGAAGATAATTTCGATTCAACTCCCGTCCCATCCACGTATTGGGAATATTGATTATTTTCAAAATCACCTTCAAATTCAATTTATTTATTTCAAAAATAAATTGATTTTAATTCTAGTTCAAAACTAGTTCATTTCGATAAAGATCTATTTTTATCCTCAAATGTGGAATTTTCCAGCCCAGTTCTTTCCAATTCACATATTATAATTTTACACAAATTATAGATATTTTTAATAATTTTATCAAGGCCCGTACAGTCGATTTCCATCAACGGCCATCGAACTACACTTACAGCGACCCTTTCCGAATTTGATTTGGACATAATTCCAAATCCAACCGTTAGATTTCAAATTTCTAATATTCATTGGAAAGCTCTTTTCGATACGAACCCAACGGTTCTGGTTTTAGGAGAATCCGACGGTCGGATCTCCCGCAATGTCCGTTTGAAATAAATGGTCGAAATTCACGAACTGCCGCGACGCGGCGCGTTCTATTCAGGCCATTGTATATATATAATATATATTATATATATTTCGTCGATTTCCTTTTTAAAACGAATTTTATAAATAGCTCTACATTCGTTTCAAAACAATTTCAACTTCATCTTCAATTTCAAATCGATTTGATTTCAATTCAATTCGAGTTCATTTCAATTCAATTCAAATTCAAATTCGTTTCAATTCAATTCAATTCGAATTTACCTTCTATTTGATTCAATTCAAATTCGTTTCAAATTGATTTCAATTCAATTTCAGTTCGTTTTGAATTTCAATTTCAATTTAATTCAATTTGAATTCATTTCTATTTTATTCGAATTCAAATTCGCTTCCTATTCAATTCGAATTTTAATCTAATTCAATTTGAATTTCATTTCAAAATATTTAATTTTGAAATCACTTTTCAATATTCATTATACAACGAATAAAATTGATATAAATATCGTTCGCGTCAAAATAACGCATCTCTAATCAACACGGCTTTATATTTTCAAAACTTCTTTATTCTATCCAACAAATGAATATTTATCCCATTCAACACATGAATCTATATTTCTTTCAACACACGACTAATCTCAACACATGAGTACTGTCAACACATCACTATTTTTGTTATGTAAAATATTTTATAAAACTATGGTATCTATCTTTTGATTTTAATTAGACTCCACCGTAAAGTAGATTCTAATCGTAAATATGATAAAGATGTAATTTTTATTATTTAAAACATTTCACTCAACACACGAATATTTTCAACACATGAACATCGTCAACACATGACTATGTTTATATTCAACACATGAATTTTCTTTTATAATATTCATTATTTTCCCGATTGGAATGAGGCCCAATCAATCACCATATAACGTTAATTATATGGATTCCATACAACACATGTATATAATAGCATTGAAAAATAATCAACCATCAACCAAAGTGCACTACACTGTATAAGCATCAAATATAGATATCTGACGCTTATAACAGCCCGTCAATCAATCGATCGACATATTTAATCCATCAGGATGAGTGAACTTCAAATTTCATCCCAATACCCGTGTGGGGTTTCAAACAGTCAAACACAGATTTTAGTTGTGCAGTTGGGCGATGTGTAAAATTTTATCGACCCAATCAATATCAGTCAAATGAGTGTATATAAACAAATCGGCCGATTTGTTTATAAATATTTATTTATTCACTTTCACTTTCACCTTAAAAATTCTATTTTTAACGATAATATATTTTATTTTAACACATGAATTTTTATTCATTTCATTTATCAAATAAAATGATATTTTTATTTACTAATTTATTTTAGAAAATTTCGGCGGCATAACGGCACGATACTAGAAACGGGACGAGGCCTAGCCTTATCCCTGGTCTAGTGAAGGCCCACGCCATTCACACATCAATCAAATCCATTCCATTTCACCAAACAATTCAATTCAAACCAAATAGACTAACCAACTACACAACCAAACAATTTAACAAACAAGCCATCCATGGTCTGTGGATGACGGGTGTCGGGTGCTACTAAGCACCGTCTGCATCCTAGTATATATATATATATATATATATAACTAGAAAAAGAGAATTTAGATGAGAAGTCCTCACCGATAGCTATCCAATCATCTTGACCCTTCTTTTATAGAAATCTTCTTCGTTATCGCATCTTTGTCATCTTCGTTGCCCGTAGCCACTACATATATAAAAATCATATTTTTACTTTGATGTTCAATATATAAAAATCATATTTTTACTTTGATGTTCAATATATAAAAATCATATTTTTACTTTGATGCTCACTATATAAAAATCATATTTTTACTTTGATGTTCACTATATAAAAATCATATTTTTACTCTGATGTTCACTATATAAAAATCATATTTTTACTTTGATGTTCACTATATAAAAATCATATTTTTACTTTGCTATCATCTATATAAAGATCTCGCCTTTTCAACTATAAAGATTTCTCCTTTTCAAATATAAAGACTTCATCTTTTCAAAAATATAGATTTCGTCATTATAAAAATCACCACTTTATTTCAACGTATATAAAATAAAAATCAGATTTTTATTTTGCTACATATACAAAGATGATATTTTTATATTCTCTATCTCATAAAGATTACATTTTTATAGTTCCTACTATGTAAAAGTCATATTTTTAACCCATTACATATGTAAAAATATCACCTTTCTCCATTTAAAAATATTGTCTTTCTTCCTTTAAAAAATCTAATCTTTTATATTTTAAAATTCACGTCTTTTATATTTTAAAAAATCACGTCTTTTCACTTTTAAAAATATCGTCTTTTATATTTTAAAAATCTAATCTTTTGCTTGCTAAAAACTGATTTTAACAATTCTTTTTAAATTAAACTAAACGAATTTTATAAAACAAATTAAATAATATATATATAAAAACTTACAACTGGAATTATGTGGAGGGGGGGGGGCTGCTGCGCACCGAGGTGGCGGCGCTGATGGAGCTCCGGCGTCGGGTTCAGGCAGTGGAGGCGGCGGTAGGCAGGGCGGTGGTTGGCTGGGCTGTCGCGGTTATGGATTGGGGAGGAAAGAGAAGAGGGAGCGCGCAGCAGGGGGGAGGGGGTCGTGGCGCCATGGGGCGACACTGGCGATGGCGCGGCGGCCAGGGGGGGTGGCGCGATCGTGCCCCCCCTTTTTTCCTTTTCTTTTTTTATTTCGTTTGATTTGAAAATGATGAGGGGGGCCTGAGATAAAAGGAAGGGAGAGAGAGGGTTTGACTTTCTCTTTTTATTTTATTATTTAATTTCAAAAAAGCAACTTTTTCATATGACCTCTAAACGAGGCCCACCGCCCGTCGTCCATAGCGTTTTACCCCCATTTCGAACACAATGGGATATGTATCGTAGGTTGATTTGATCGTTTGAATCAGTTTCCGTTAAATTTACATTTAAATCACTATATTGAATTTTAAACGTACATTTCAATTTACCGGGGTCACATACTAACTCTAAAAATTCCTGAAAAATATTTTCTAGCTTCGTATTGACGATACGGTCCTAACAAAACTAATTTCGTCAAATTCTGAGACCGTTGGAAAAATGGTCATTTTCCAGTCGATTAAAATCAATTGAAACTGGTCAAACGCGTTTTCCTTTGCCACGCTCACATATTGATTCGAAAAATTATGAAATTTGAAACCTAGCAATAATTTGACATCACGGACCCAACAAAAGTGGTTTCGTCAAAATCCGAGGTCATTTGCAAAATGTCCATTTTTAAGGGCCTGAATTCCATAGCGACTATTCAGAATTTTCAACTGGACATATCTTTTGATTCCCGTTATGAAATTTCGATTTTTCGGATTCGTTGGAAAGATATTCTCAAATAGATCCTAATGTTTTTGGTTTCACTAAAATCCGGATTGTTTTGCACCCGGTACATTCAATTGAAGTTTGAAATCAAATTATCGAACTGCCGCGCCATTTCAATTCTATTTATAATTATATATAAATATTATATTCTAACGACGACGTATATAATATATACGTTCTATTAATATTCAAAAATAAATTTTCGTCGTTTTAATTTAAAATAATTCGTTTTAAATATTCAAAATTTGCTAAAATTGCCAAAATAAAAATTTTAAACTGGCCCAGATTTTCCGGGTTATTACAGAGGAGCTCTCACCGACTAGCTAAACCAATACACCGCGACTCTTAATATGTAGAAGTCTTCGCCGTTCTCGCCTTTTGTCACTTTCGTTGCCCGTAGCCACTACATATATATAAATCACATTTTTATATTGTTGCTGTGCATATAAAAATCACATTTTTATAATCGCACTATATGGATAAAAATTCTATTTTTACACCGCTACTATATAGATAAAAAAATTTATTTTTATAACGGTGTTCATATAATAAATATTATATTTTATAACGCTCCTTCCTATATAAAAATTATATTTTTATATCTACTTCTAATATAAAGATCTAATTTTTATATATCGCTATAAAAATCACATTCTTTTATTTTTAACATATATATAATAAAAATCAAATTTTTACTAGTTATATAATATAAAATTCGTATTTTTAACCTCTTACTAATATAAAAATCATATTTTTAATCTTTCTATATAATATAAAAATCATATTTTTCTATTGCTACTTCTATAAAGATCACATCTTTATCTTCACCTCATATGTATATAAAAATCGAATTTTTATTGTTACTTCATATATATAAAAATCAAATTTTTATTGTTACTTCATATATATATAAATCGAATTTTTATTTCGTTACATGAATAAAAATCATATTTTTATAATCATAAAAATCATATCTTTATCTCATGATAATTCAAACCTTTTTATATTCTTAAAATCAAACCTTTTTGTTGTTAAAAATCTCACCTTTTCCATATTAAAAATCACGTCTTTCTACATTATAAAAAATCATTTCTTTATACAATTAAAAATATCATCTTTTCTGTGTTAAAAGCTCGATCTTTCTACTTCCTACATTCATATAAAAATTATATTTTTAATTCTCCATATATAAATATTATATTTTTAATTCTCCACATATATAAAAATTATATTTTTAATACTCTACCTATATATATATATTTTTTAATACTCTACCTATAAAAAAATATATTTTTATCATCGTCTAAAGTTATATATCTCAGATCTGAATTTTTTTTATAATGGTATCTATATTTAAAACTGAAAATTAACCACGTTTTTTTCTTAACCTAAAGAAATAAATAAAATAAGTAGAAAATTTACAGGGGGGGCTGCGTGCATTCTACAGGGAGGAGGGGGTGTTCTGCGTCATCGCAGGTGGTAGGGGAAGGTGCTGGCGGGCGCGGACATCTGAGGGGAGATGCTGACCTTCGACAGGGCAGGCGGGGTCGCTTTTCGCAGCGGAGGAGAGATAATCGAGAGGGTAGGGGGCTGGGGATCTTCAGAGAGGGTCGAAGGGGGTACGCGCCACCTAGGGAGGCACGATTATGAGGGGCAGCGGACATCTGAGGGGCGACGGGGGTTTGGTCGATTTGGGGAGGGCACGACTTTATGAGGGAAAAGGGAAGGTAGGGTAAGATATATATAATTATTTTATATTATTATTTTATTTTATTTTCAATCTAACAGTTACTTTTTCCTTCGAACCCTGAATTGAACGCAACGACTGTCGTCCTTAGCGTAATACCCCTATTCCGAACACAATGGGATATGTATCATAGGCTGATTCGACTGTTTCGATCAGTTTTCATCAAAATCAACATATAACTCTATATATTGAATTTGAATGCGCATTTCAATTTACCGGGCCCACATACGGACTCTAAAAATTTCTGAAAAATATTTTCTAGCTTCGTATTGACGATACGGTCCTAACAAAACTAATTTCGTCAAATTCCGAGACCGTTTGAAAAATGGTCAATTTCCAGTCGATTAAAATCAACTGAAACTGGTCAAACGCGTTTTCCTTTGCCACACTCAAATATTGATTCAGAAAATTATGAATTTTAGAATCTAGCAATAACTTGATATCACGGATCCAACAAAAGTGGTTTCGTCGAAAACCGAGGTCGTTTGCAAAATGTCCCATTTTTAAGGGCCTGAATTCTATAACGACTATTTTGAATTTTCAACTGGGCATATCTTTTTTATCCCCGCTATGAAATTTCGATTTTTCGGATTCGTTGGAAAGATATTCTCAATTAGATTCTAATATTTTTGGTTTCGCTGAAATCCGGTTTATTTTGAATTCTACACATTCATTTGAAATTCGAAATCGAATTTTCGAACTACCGCGCCATTTTCAATTCCTTTTATAATTAAAATAAAATATTTATATTCTAACAACGATTCAAATATATATACGTTCAAATTCTATTCAAAATAAATTTCTCGTCGTCATTATTTAAAATAATTCATTTTAAATATTCAAAATTCATCAAAATTGCCAAAATAAAAATTTTAAATTGACTCAGAATTTCCGGGTTATTACAATCTCCCCCACTTAAAACTTTTCATCCCCGAAAAGGAACGAAGCCGAAAGTTGTTTTACAAATCAACTCAACTTTCGTTCTTTTCAATACGGCTTAAGTTCTTCAACTTTTCAGTTTCTAAGAACTTTTCAAATTTTTCAAAAATTTGGCTAACACCCTAAATTTTCGAAAAATTTCGCCATAACCTCCCCTGCACCGGGGACTTCGGGATATTTCCTATAGCCTCCCATGGCCTTCTTCAATCCAAAAGAAAAAGAAAAAGCCAAGCGGCTAGCCAATCGGCTCATAAAATCATCCAAACCCAAAGAAATACAATAATCATGTACCTATTTGTCGGGCAAACAATTTTATTCCTCTGCTCTAGCCTCCTTGCTATGACCTGTTCACACATATATATGTACATGCATGCAATTGTAATCATTTTTCAATACAGTTCAATATTCGGTTCAATTTGTCATAATGGTTCAAAATTTCAGACCAATAATCAAACAATACAACCATCAATCAATTAGTGAATTAACGTTTCAAATTCATAATTTTGATACATATATAGTAAATCATGTTTTTGATGCCAAATCACAACAATAGCCCTATCTAGCTTTGGTTCTCACACCAGTCTATGGAAATATATAAATATCACACTTTCGAAACTCGAATACCAATTCTGATGATGTTCGAACTATCATCAGAATCATCTCCGGGCGACTAGAGTATGATTCTATATCTATCCAGTATATTAAAACTTCGAATACACGTTTGCAAGGCGTATATGCAAAATCTTTATATATTGGATTGTCCAAATTAATTTAAAATAAATATTCAAATACGTATAAATCGATTTAAATTTTCAAAACAAAAAATTGTTTTCATTTTAAAAACATACTCTTCACAATCGTTCTAGGATACTACTGATCCCATCACTAACGAGTCATTCCCATTGGATATACTAATCCAATCTCTGATGAATTCTTTCGTATGGTTCTAATGTGTCTTGTTCTCTGAGCTTTGTAAACCAAAGCTCTGATACCAAAATATAAGGACCCGTAACTTCCCCTGTAAGGAAAGCCGGATACTTTGAGAACAACACACAAAAGAACGCAGACAGAAGAACATTTCATTGTTAATTATGACAATTTCATCAGATTCTAAGAATATACAGAGTATGAATGAATATTACATAGAAAATACCAGAGATTACAATACATTACATAGCAGCGGAAAATAATACAATACACAACTAGAAGTAATACACGGATACAGAGCTTTCCAAGTATCGTCCTAGCTGTAAATCAGGATCCTGTGAATATAAATCCGCAAAACCAAAACTACTAGCTGCCTGTGTCAAAATAAGGCAACCCAGAGTTTATCTTAAAACAATAAACTCCAGGTCAGTCATGTGACTAGTGTGAGAACTAAAACAGTTATTTAAAGCTTTACTTTAAATCAGATATATCAAGGGACCACGCCGTATAACACGGAACGGGTTTCCTCCCAAGAATACCAGTGCATATAACAAAATAGCGCAATGCTTTTTGGAAAAATGAAGCTATTATAAGACCCATGTCCTATCACATAATGCAACGCAAGCCAGGAGATAGGGTTTTCCCTTATAATAGCCAAACATGCTTGGTACGTTTAAAACAAATCATTTGATACCATTATAAGTGCGTAGTGTATAAAACAACTTCAAATCATAGGTATCAATCATAGACGGCATGGGTACCATATATCATGTCGCCATACTAGGATCTACAATCAAAACCGCAAAGTCACGTATTTGGAAATTGGATTCCATCTGTGAACCAAGGCAAAGGGATCGTCCTGTCCTAATTCGAGACAATCTAGCCCATATCTCAAGAACAGCCGTAACTGCACCATGGATCGTCAGGGCCGGTCCACACGGAGTGGATTATTATGCCTGAACAATACGTCTCCCCGCCCTATGGGGCGTAAATGAGCCAACAAATGACTCCATCGACTCCACATAGTCACCGATATATCCGAGGCGCCTCGCAATAGCAACAACCACATAAGTCAAACTCGTCAGGGCATGTAAAACCACTGACTCCACTTTTAGCTAGAAAGAAACGCATGCCCTCCCTGAGGTCCTCTCCCGTTTTTGGTTCACAACCGGGGTGTGAGGTCGCGAATTCACGTTATACAAAGCTATGCCATACAGGCGGTGCTTTGATCATCAACCACAAGACTTTGCTTTTCAACAGAAGCCTCGATCAATTGCCACTTAGGCATGCCACATAGGCAATTCACTCCATGCGTTTGATATCCATCAATATATAACCTCTGAGCTCGTACGTCTCAGAGAAGGGCGTTAAGAAAGAGAATAAATTCTTCGCCGCCAAACAGACATATATTCAATAGAAATCAATCACACAAAATAAAATCCAATGTCAGACACACAGTACATTTACAAGTCCGTTCTGGGTCTGAACGAAACCGGAGGCACCTTGTACCTCGCATATCCATCGATCTCCAAGTACGTTTGGACGACCACTAACTGATTCCCTCCTCTTGGGTGTACGGCCCAATCAAGATCATCAGTAATCACTCAAACGATGTGAAGACCTCTAGTCTTCGACCACCATCTTCAACTTCGACTTATCGTCATATCAGTTATTCAGAATGGGATAAACCCGGTCTTTCCGAATAACTCGCGTATATAATAAATAAGTGTTACACAAACACAACATACGCCTCATTCCAATTCATCAGTCACTAGCTGATCGACGCTAGTCTATGAATTAGAAAAGCGCGACATTTGTAATAAATTCTGCAAGCATACAGGCGTGTAGCATACAGGTCGAACATAGGGAGGTTTAATTAAAAACTATTTTTTTTTCTTGGGCGTGTTAGACGAAGCTGGAGGTTGATTTTTTTCGCAAAGCAAAATGAAAACTGAAACTGTGAATAAAAGATGCAATTAAATTCACTACAGATTCGAATCTAATCGGATCTGTAATAAATTCAATGATTAAAATAAAATAGAACACTGGAAATAAAATTGCAGAAAAGAAATCAACAACTGAAAATAAAAACTAGGATTACCGCTGAATCTAATCAGACGGTCAATCACTAGTAAGAAAAATAGAAGCAATAGCAAATTGTGTTCTAGCAAATCTAATTGACTAGACAACACAATATGCCATGAAAATAAAATGCAGAAACTAAAGAAAAGAAAGCTTTATTACGACTGAAAGAGAGTACAGAAGAATGAATTCATTTTTACAATGGTTACAACACATATTTATAGATGAGAATGGGAAAACCATAATTAGGTCTATGAATAAATGGGCCTCCTCATTCTTGAATATCTCTTGCCTTCCTTGACTAACTTGATTGGAGAAAATCTGGGCATATCATGGTAAATATTTTCCATATCTTTCAGTTTTCCCATGTGGCTTGATTGATAGAATATTGCATCTAATTAATTCTTCCAAACAAGGACGCTTGTCAGACTCCAAAGGCAATATAAGATAAAATCTTCAAAATTGATTTTTCTTCTTGGCAACAATTCAATCAGAAATTCTTCTAATTGAAATTGACTGATTTGAATTTAATTCCATGATAAGAATATGGCTATTGCTGAAATGTTAATTGGTGCACATCATAAATACATACACATGAATATGTGTATGTATATATATATAACATAACACTAATCCAGATATTTCTCAAAGCAAGGGGCCAGTGTGAACGCGCTCCGTTTCTTTGGCAAAAAGTGAGCTTGACGGGGTTCGAACTCAAGTCTCTCAGCACCAATTCCTACACCTTTACCAGTGAGCTACTACTTCTTTTGCAATTGAAATGAATTTGATGTGAGGAAGTAGCTCTTTCTTGTAGTTGGCCTTTGATTTGAATTGAAGGAGGCAACGCTTGAAATCTGTAAAAACACATAAAAAAATACCCAAAGTATCATTTATTTATTTACAAAAGATAAAGCATAAGAGTAATAAAATAAACACTTTTCAATGTCAATCAAATACCCCCACACTTATCTTTTACTCGTCCTCGAGTAAAACAAAAATGAAAAACTAAGCTAGATAGGTCACACTTTCGTAGGAAACACGATTGCATTGAGCGTATGCAACAAGCCGTTAAACCTCTAGGTGTTCCTAGTAGGACGAGTGGTGTCTCGTGAGGGTTTTCAGCGGATACTACCCACAAAATCCAAATGCAGTATGCTATGATTCTAATGAAACTACATGAATGCAATGGACATATGCAAAAATAAAAACGAACAATGGCAACACGACTTATTTCAGGAAAGTGGTACAACAAATTAAGTTAACAATTTCTAATCAGTTGATTTTATTTTAGATACCTCGACTTGTCACAAATTTTCAATATAAATCAAGTTTTCAAATGTTAAATTCCAGTTTGGCCAGTTAGTTCGGTCGATAACATAGTGCAGCCATGAAATAAATTCTTAGTTTGCTTGGCACAGTTTGCAAAGTGGTATTCTAATTTTCTCATGTATGGCTAGTCAAATCAATAAGGTCAAGAAGTGTTTGGGTATCATCGCTTATTCTTTATTCTATAAAATTTTAAGATTTATGATTAAGTACATACACCTAACTAAAAAGACCAAGGTTTACCACCCATGCACTGCCTCGCGGACTAACGGAGAGTGGGTAAAGAGCTTGGCGGATTGTGCAGGCCGACTTTGACTTTGTCAACAACGTGTCGGTAATCCTTAGGTGTCCAATCCCATAAAATGAGACCAAGATATTCCAACTTTGACTTTGTCAACAACGTGTCGGATAGAGCTTGGCGGGTTTGCACACCAACGCTTGATATACAAGCAATGTTGGATACCCTTGGAATACTATTATTATTGTTATCGAAAATATAAGCACAAAAGAGAGTTACGCGAATTCAACTTAACACAACTTAGTTTTAAAGATTTGAAAAGCCAATATAAGTATTTTAAGTCCTCCACTTATTTAAACAAAGTCTACAATATAGAATAGATTTCATGGCCATCACCTAAGAATCTCCCTATGTACTGGTTACACTATTATCTCTCAAAATTAAACTTTTCATTATATTTCCTATTCGATCTAAGTTGAGAGAGAAAAATACTATCAACTGGCTAAAAATTGTAAACTTATTTTGTTGTATCACTTGAAAATGAGTCGTATTTCAAAAAAAAAAATGGCATGTTACTACAGCCTAAAATGCATGATGATCCTACTTAAATGGCTGAAAATAAAAAGAAATAAAAACAAAGAAAAATGAAAATAGATGAAATGCAGATTCCCCCCACACTTGATTGAGACAGTGTCCCAACTGTCTAAGGCAGAAAAACAAAAATAAAATGAAAAAATGAAAAAGAAACTAAAAGAAAAAGAACGTGTACCACCTGATTTCATGGTGGATGATCATGCAGATCGATAGAGTCATCTTCGTCATATTGCTCGAATTCCAAAAATGGTTTCAGTCGTTGACCGTTTACTTTGAAGACTTTTCCATCCCTAGGATTTCCAATTTCAACCGCTCCATGAGGGTATACTGTTTTCACGACATAAGGTCCAGTCCATCGAGATCGGAGTTTTCCTGGAAACAAGTGAAGTCTAGAGTCGTATAAAAGAACTTTTTGACCTATGTTGAATTCCTTACGAAGTATATTTTTGTCGTGTTGGGCTTTGGTTCTTTCTTTGTAGATTTTCGCATTTTCATACGCCTCATTTCTAAATTCCTCTAATTCAGAAATTTGTAACTTCCTATGTGAGCCGGCTTTTTCTAAGTCAAAGTTCAAAAATTTTATGGCCCAAAGGGCACGATGCTCTAATTCAAGAGGTAAGTGACAGGCCTTTCCAAAGACTAATCGGTATGGCGACATCCCTAGATTGGTTTTATACGCAGTGCGGAAAGCCCAAAGTGCATCAGTCAGTTTTACAGACCAATCTTTTCTGTTGGAATTCACGGTTTTCTCAAGAATTTGCTTGATTTTTCTATTGGAAACTTCTACTTGTCCACTAGTTTGTGGGTGGTAGGGGGTCGACAGCTTGTGTGTAATTGAGTATTTCTTGAGCAAGGACTCAAAAGCACGATTACAGAAATGAGTGCCATTATCGCTAATGATAGCTCGAGGTGTACCAAAGCGTGAAAAGATGTTTTCTTTGAAGAATTTGACAACAACCTTGTTGTCGTTGGTTTTGGTCGGAATGGCTTCAACCCATTTTGAGACATAATCTACCGCAAGTAAGATGTAAAGATTCCCAAATGAATTAGGGAATGGTCCCATGAAATCGATGCCCCAAACATCGAATAACTCAATCACTAAAATGGGGTTGAGAGGCATCATGTTTCGCTTAGAGATTCGACCCGTTCTTTGACATCGCTCACATTTAGAGCAAAATTCGAAAGCGTCACGGAAGAGTGTGGGCCAATAAAAACCGCTTTGCAAAACTTTTGCAGCAGTTTTTCTTGCTCCAAAATGACCGCCAGAAGCATGGTCATGTGAGAAAGAGAGAATACTTTGGTGTTCATGATCGGGCACACACCTTCGAATGATTTGGTCTGGACAGTATTTGAAAAGATATGGGTCGTCCCAATAGAAGTTTCGAACTTTTGAGAGAAATTTTTGTTTATCTTGTTTCGACCATTCAGCGGGTGTTTGTTGTGTGACAAGATAATTCACAATGTCAGCGTACCAAGGGGTGTTAGAGATCGAAAGGAGTTGTTCGTCAGGAAAGTAGTCATCGATTTGGGTGTCGTTATCATTTTCGTGCACAATTCGAGAGAGATGATCAGCCACGACATTTTCAGAACCCTTTTTATCTCGTATTTCTATATCGAATTCTTGAAGAAGAAGGATCCAACGAATCAAGCGGGCCTTGGCATCCTTTTTAAAAAGCAGATATCGTAGGGCAGCATGGTCAGTGTAAACTATGACTTTGGATCCTATGAGATATGGTCTGAATTTCTCAAGAGCGAAGACAACTGCCAAAAATTCCTTTTCAGTAGTTGAGTAATTCAGTTGGGCCTCGTTTAAAGTTTTGCTAGCGTAATAAATGACTCGAGGGAGTTTATCGATACGCTGACCCAAGATGGCTCCAATAGAAAAATCAGAGGCGTCGCACATAAGTTCGAAGGGTTGAGTCCAATCAGGAGGTTGAATGATGGGAGTTGTGGTCAAGAGTGATTTAAGAGTTTCAAAAATGTTTTGCAATCATTGGAAAATTCAAACTTTACGTCCTTGGCAAGTAAATTCGAGAGAGGTTTTGAAATTTTCGAGAAATCCTTAATGAATCTTCTATAGAATCCCGCATGGCCAAGAAATGAACGAACATCTTTGACAGACTTGGGAGGAGGTAAATTAGCAATCAAATCGATTTTGGATTTATCGACTTCTAGGCCATCTTTGGAGACGACATGACCTAGAACTATCCTCCTTTTTACCATAAAGTGGCATTTTTCCCAATTAAGCACGAGTGATTTGTCCTTACAACGTTTGAGGACAAGTTCTAGATGAGTGAGACATTGGGAAAAAGATGATCCATATATTGAAAAATCGTCCATGAATATTTCCAAGAATTCTTCCACCATATCAGAGAAATTACTCATCATACACCTTTGGAAAGTCGCGGGGGCATTACAAAGACCAAAAGGCATGCGACGATAAGCAAAGGTTCCAAAGGGACAAGTAAAGGTGGTCTTATGTTGATCTTCTAAAGCAACAAGAATTTGGTTATAGCCAGAGTATCCATCGAGAAAACAGTAGTACTCATGTCCCGCTAAGCGTTCGAGCATTTGGTCAATAAAAGGCAAGGGAAAATGGTCTTTTCGTGTGGCTGAGTTAAGCTTTCGATAGTCGATGCACACACGCCATTTGGTTTTGATTTTTGTTGGGACGAGTTCATTACTGTCGTTTTTGATCACTGTGACTCCTGACTTCTTTGGTACAACTTGTACCGGACTCACCCAAGTACTATCAGAGATGGGATAGATGATGTTATTGTCTAGACATTTGATTATCTCCTCCTTGACCACTTCTCTCATGTTTGGGTTTAATCGCCTTTGAGCCTCACGGGTGGGTTTAGCCTCATCAACTAAATGTATGCGATGTTCCACGATTGATGGGCTAATTCCTTTTATATCGCTAATTTCCCACCCCAAGGCGTCTTTATTTTCCCGCAAAATTTCTAAGAGTTTTTCTTCTTGGTCCTTGGTTAGATCAGAAGCCAAGATTACGGGAAGAGTTTCTAAAGAGTCTAAGTATGCGTACTTAAGATCTGTTGGCAAGGGTTTGAGGTCCAACTTAGGAAGTTCTTGTGTATCAACTTTGGTCAACATTCCTTGGTTAGATTCAGGTGACGAAGTGTCGGAGTCAAGAATTTTGTTTAGTTCAGAAATGTATTCGAGTTCATCGAAATTAGAGTCGAAATGGTCAAGACACATTTTTAAAGCTTCAGAAGTGTCATTAGAGGTTTCATCAACTGTGGTTTGAATCATGTCAATTTCATCGATCTCAAAATCCCTAGGTTGCTTGTTGAGATTAAAGATGTTTAGCTCAATGGTTAGGTGCCCGAAGGAAAGTCGAAGTTGACCATTCCTACAATTAATGACAGCATTAGAGGTTGCTAAGAAAGGGCGTCCAAAGATCAATGGTATTTGAACGTTGGGATTTGAGACAGGCTCTGTTTCTAGAACTATAAAATCGACAGGGAAGTAAAACTGTTCGATCTGTATCAAGACGTCTTCGATAATTCCCAATGGCTTTTTGACAGATCGATCGGCTAGTTGAAGTGTGATGTTTGTTGGTTTAATCTCCCCTAGTCCAAGTTGACGATAGACAGTATAAGGGAGAAGGTTGACACTGGCACCAAGGTCGAGTAGGGCACGAGAGATGTGAGTGTTTCCTATTTTACAATCAATCGTAGGGCAGCCAGGGTCTTTATACTTGACTGGGGCAAGATTCGAGAGAACAGAGCTTGTATTCGCAGTTAGAAAGGCGGTTTTTGGGACATTGGTCGCACGTTTTTGTGTGCACAATTCCTTAAGACATTTGGCATATTGAGGGATTTGTTCAATGGTGTCTAAAAGAGGAATGTTCACACGGACTTGTTTGAAAATTTCCAAGATTTTATCGAAATTTGCAGCTTTCTTCTTATTATTGAGTCTATGAGGAAAAGGAGCTACTGGTTTTTCGATTCTGGGATGAGTTTCATCATTCGAAGAAGACGGTGGTAGGGGTGTAGAAGGTGAAATGTTGGGATTGCCAACATTAATTTTCGAAGGTGGGTCGGGTTTGCCGACACTGGGAGAAGAACTGTTGGGATTGCCAACATTGAAGGGAACTTGAGGTTTAGAAGAATTGGCATTCGAAGCCAATGGGTGATCATCAAGATTAGGGATTGGGGTCGAGTTAGAAGGTTCGTCAGGGTCGTCCACGTTATTATCAATCCTCTTTCCAGATCGAAGGGTTGTAATAGCGTTGACTGGATTATGGTTTTCGTCCTCATAAGAATTAACAGCACGAGGGTTGTACTTTGGATTCACCTCGGGTTGACTAGGCAATTTTCCCTTCTCATGAGTTTTCATAAATTCCTTCATCATATTAAACATTTGGTCCATTTTAGCGTCTTGCGAGTTTATTTTAGCTTTGTAAGAGTTCATCTGTTTTTCTAGACGCCCAATATCTTGTGATGGTTGAGGAGATTGAGATGATTGGTTTGATGATTGAAAATTGGGGGTGCCTATAAGGTTGTTTGGATTGAGGTGTAGCTTGAGAGGTTTGAGAATTGAGGGGTGGACCTTGGTAATTCGGATTGGGAATAAAGGGCTGCACGTGAGATGGGTTAGCCGAATTATTGGGGTTCGACCAAGAAAAATTTGGGTGGTTCCTCCAACCAGGGTTGTACGTGGAAGAGTAAGGATTATTTTGAGCTATGGCATTGGCTTGGTCTTGAGAGTAATAGTGGGGTAACCCTTCTCCGGCTTGAGGAGTTTGATTTTCTAAGGGAACTTGACTTGGGTCCACGACATGCACTCCTCTAGTAGAAGTACGAATGGGAACTCGAATCGATTCCCACTGCATGTCCTTTTCAGAATAATCTTCTAAAAACCGCCAAGCTTCATCGGCTGTTTTGGACATAAAGTCTCCTCCACACATTGATTCTAGCTGAGTTCTAGTCTGATAGTTTAGCCCTTCATATGCAATTTGACATAAGTGTTCTTTTAGAATTCCATGATGAGGGCAACTATATAATAGCTGGTTGAATCTCTCAAAGTATTTTGAAAAAGTTTCCCCCTCATTTTGACAAAATTGATTTATCTCGGTTCGGATTTTAATAGTTTTATGGAAAGGGAAAAACTTTTTCAAGAATGCAGTGACAAATTCATCCCAACTTCTTATGGAATGTCGTGGAAGAGAATTTAGCCATCTTTTAGCGCTTTCAAGTAGTGCAAATGGAATTAGCCTTAGCTTGATCGATTCGTTAGATAGTTGTTGCATTTTTGTTATGGAGGCATACATTTCAAATTCACTCAGAAATTCATAAGCATTTTCAGACCCAGTAAATTTTGGTACCCCTTGGATAAAAGAATGTTTAAGCTCAAATTGTTTCCTTCAGCTGGTGGGAACACAATGACAGATGGTTGAACGGTCCTAGTAGGATAACATCGATCATGAAGAGACAAGGGTCTATCCATTTGGATATTGAGGTTTTGAAAATTTTGATTTATTTGGTTTTGATCCCCGAAGTTTGGAAAATTTTGATTCACTCGATTTTGATCCAATTCGGTTGGAAAATTTTGGTTGATACGAGAACCCCTAGGAGAATTTTGTTGGCTAACACTTTTTTCACTCATTGTTGTTAAATGCAAACACATAAATTAGCTACAATGAAGTTTTCTGTCCTTATTGGCTCTTAACCCAAAATTATAAAGTGATGTGTTTGATTACTTAGATCAAAAGATTTCTCAGCCAGTTAACGGACAGGAGTTATCGGTGCACCAGGAATCACCCTAGCAATGCAGCCGAAGGTTTAAGTACCTTCAGAGTAACAACCGATATAATATTTACGAATCACCGTAATATTTATAAACGGATATTTCTCTGCCGTAGTCTAGACACCAAGAAATAATTCGTTCCAAATGAATCAAATATCACAATATAATTAAGCCCTAGATGAGCCCGTGACTCCCTTAAGTCCAACGTCTAACCGTTATTGTTAGTCAGATTCTACGATGAAATGCAATTTGTGGGCCAAGGAAAGGGTGATGAAATCCCTCACCTTATGTGAATTGGGGTATTGCCCTTAACAGAATGAATAAAAAAAACAGAAATCACACAGACAATTGCAAAAATTAAAAATTGTACATTCAAAGCCGCTGCCCCTGCAGATTTTTTTTTACAACAATTGTCGATATATTTTTTATTTGCAGCAGAGCACCTGTAGTGTTTTAAAAATTTCTCACCTAGATCGGCAGTCCTCCAGTGAATTTGGGAAGCGCTAGCGCGTTCACACCCCACTTGGTGTGCAACCGCTCCAACCCATTTGAATCGTCTGCTGCTTTCTGTTGTTGTCCCCTTCTATTAATTGCTTGACTGTGTTGCGGCACGGGTTCAACAAATTCTCCTCTTTTACAACAACTTTTTTTTTAAGACCTTTTTTTTTAAATTTCAGCTGTACCTGTTTTTGAAAAATTCTCCTCTTTTTTTTTTTTTTTTTTTTGAAAAGAATAAATAAACAAACGAACTAAATCACGCTTTTTTTTTTTAAAAAAAAAAGATCAACAAAATAAAAATTAGGCTCAACAAATTTAAGCTGCTGACCCGAACTCAAACCAGGGACTCGGTCAATTCAATTAAAAACCACACCAGTTGAGTTCCACCATAGGTGCACTCACAAAATCACGCCCCAAAAGAAAAAAAATCACTTTCTTTCTCAACACCGAACAAATTCGGAAATAAATCACGATCCTGGGTTCGCTCTCTTTTTTTTTATAAATTTCTATCGTACTCGCGAAACAAAATTCAAGCTCGTCTTTTCTTTTCAAAATCGAATTACGCACAAGTCTCTATGCCCTTTCGATTGAGTTTTCTGATGTAGATTAGGGTTCAATTCTGCTGTTCAATTTGGATTTCTGCATTTTAAATCGGTTATGAGGCTGATCTGATTTGGGGATCTCGAGTTTAGGTATTTTTCTGAAATTCTAATTTTTTTTTGTGGGTTTTGAATTGAGGTTTCAGGTTGAAAATCGAATGATGGGGTTTTCGTGTTTGGCAGGTAGGTGAAGGATGGCACTATGCGTGTAGATGAGGGTCGACGCGGTTTGTGATTTTGATGAAGATAGGTGGCTTCGGTGGTAGGTGAGGGGGTTTAATGAAGTGGGGTTGGGAAGAGATTAATGGCGCAGGCAGATGGTTTGAAGGATGTGGACTGTGCGGAACTGAGTTGATGGAGTACGTTAAGTGATGGAATGTTCTGTTTTTGTGGTGGGTGAGTTTGAAAAAAAAATCAACGTGGATGATGCGCGTGAGTTTAATGATGGAGGATGGCTTGTGAAGAGTGTGCAGATCGGTGTCTGGTTTGTGAATGTGATGGTGATCGATTTTGTGAATTAAGGTATTGGAAGTTTGTGATGAAGAGGAGGGGTGGTTGCAGTTGAAAACAGGAGATGATTTTTTGAACTGTGGAGGTGGAGACGAAAGCTTTGGGAGCAGGGAAGAGATCTGGAAGACACAACAAGAAATCAAAGCAAACCAGAAAAAGTAAAAGGAAAACCTGCAAAAGGATGAATTTTTTGTTTTGTTTTTGTTTTGTTTTTGTTGTTGGAATTGTTAGAAAAAAAAGGAAAGAAATTATGTTGAATTCAGGAAAGAAAAGTGAAGACAAAAGCCAAGTATTTTTTTTTCAATTAGAAGATTATGGTAACCAATCAAGAATTATTATTTTTCCATATATACAACAAAATAAAAGGAAAATAAAATAAAATAAAAACTAACACGAATCGAAAATTAAATAAATAATAAAATTTAATCGTTACCTCCCCGGCAACGGCGCCAAAAACTTGATCGACGCTAGTCTATGAATTAGAAAAGCGCGACATTTGTAATAAATTCTGCAAGCATACAGGCGTGTAGCATACAGGTCGAACACAGGGAGGTTTAATTAAAAATTATTATTTATTTTTTTCTTGGGCGTGTTAGACGAAGCTGGAGGTTGATTTTTTTCGCAAAGCAAAATGAAAACTGAAACTGTGAATAAAAGATGCAATTAAATTCACTACAGATTCGAATCTAATCGGATCTGCAATAAATTCAATGATTAAAATAAAATAGAACACTGGAAATAAAATTGCAGAAAAGAAATCAACAACTGAAAATAAAAACTAGGATTACCGCTGAATCTAATCAGACGGTCAATCACTAGTAAGAAAAATAGAAGCAATAGCAAATTGTGTTCTAGCAAATCTAATCGACTAGACAACACAATATGCCATGAAAATAAAATGCAGAAACTAAAGAAAAGAAAGCTTTATTACGACTGAAAGAGAGTACAGAAGAATGAATTCATTTTTACAATGGTTACAACACATATTTATAGATGAGAATGGGAAAACCATAATTAGGTCTATGAATAAATGGGCCTCCTCATTCTTGAATATCTCTTGCCTTCCTTGACTAACTTGATTGGAGAAAATCTGGGCATATCATGGTAAATATTTTCCATATCTTTCAGTTTTCCCATGTGGCTTGATTGATAGAAGATTGCATCTAATTAATTCTTCCAAACAAGGACGCTTGTCAGACTCCAAAGGCAATATAAGATAAAATCTTCAAAATTGATTTTTCTTCTTGGCAACAATTCAATCAGAAATTCTTCTAATTGAAATTGACTGATTTGAATTTAATTCCATGATAAGAATATGGCTATTGCTGAAATGTTAATTGGTGCACATCATAAATACATACACATGAATATGTGTATGTATATATATAACATAACACTAATCCAGATATTTCTCAAAGCAAGGGTCCAGTGTGAACGCGCTCCGTTTCTTTGGCAAAAAGTGAGCTTGACGGGGTTCGAACTCAAGTCTCTCAGCACCAATTCCTATGCCTTTACCAGTGAGCTACTACTTCTTTTGCAATTGAAATGAATTTGATGTGAGGAAGTAGCTCTTTCTTGTAGTTGGCCTTTGATTTGAATTGAAGGAGGCAACGCTTGAAATCTGTAAAAACACATAAAAAATACCCAAAGTATCATTTATTTATTTACAAAAGATAAAGCATAAGAGTAATAAAATAAACACTTTTCAATGTCAATCACTAACCGTAAATTAGTAAGGGAACAATTCCCCAAATACTAACCCCCAAGGCCGAAACCAACATCAGATCAATACCCAGGAAACCATTCATCTTAACTAATCTTCAGTTAGTTGTTAAACTTCACATTCTTAGGGATAGGTTCCCATTAATTCTATCAAAGATAAATTCCTCAAATTTATTCTTTAATCTTCTTTTGAATATCAATTCAACTAGTCGGGATTAGCGAACCACACCGAAGTAATCATTTATTTTATTTCCCAATCCCAACCTATTCATCCCATGAAGTAAAACTGGTCATACTTCATATCTAACACCACGGTGTTATTGGTAAATTCAATTATCATTTCACGTTCAAATCTAATCTTAAAGATTTAACTATCTCCTGGAGCAAAACTGGTGATACTCCATTCTCGATCTTTTCAATCTAATTAAAGATTCATTAAAACTCCACTTAGTTCTAATCTTTAACTGGATTAAAGAAGCAATGTCATTTAAAACACGGTTCACGATAAACCCACCTCACATTCCATTCTATTAGTCTCCAACAGTAAATTAGTAAGAGAACAGTTTCCATAAATATTAACCCCGAAGGCCGAAACCAACACCAGATCGATTCCCTAAGAAACCATTCAACTTAACTAATCTCCAGTTAGTTTCTGATTTTCTTAACTCAGTTGGGTCTAAGAACAGTATTATTGAAGATACCGTTCACGACAACCCAAAATCACATTCCATTAATTACCGGAAAGAACAAGTGTTATTTAAAACACCATTCACGATAAACCTAAAAATCAATTCAAATTCAATTCCAATTAAATACCATTTAATTGGTACACTTCATTAAATCTAAATAAAAAGATTTAATCTTTTTCTCAACTGGGTTTAAGAACAGTGTTAATGAAGACACCATTCACGACAAATGCAAATCACATTTGATATTAAATATAAGGCTCTGAATAGAAAATATATCGTCTTATATTCAATATCAAATTCCACGACCAACAAATATCGTATTGGAAAAAACGATATAAATAAATCTTTCAAATTTCCATATCTATATCTGTATAATCACGAAATCCAACATCGGAATATTCCAAAGACAATTTCGATTCAAATCCATTCCAATTCAATTATTGGAAATTCTGGTTACTTTTAAAACCATTTCAAATTCAATTTATTTATTTAAAAATAAATAGAATTACAATTCTAGTTCAAAACTAGTTCATTTCGATAAAAATCTATTTTTATCTTTTCAAATATGGAATATTTCATCCCAATTCTTCACAAATCATTTCTTACGATTTTACACAAATTATTTCTATTTTTAATAATTTTATCAAGGCCCGTACAGTCGATTTCCATCAACGGCCATCGAATTGCACGTACACCGACCTTTTCCAAATTTGATTTGGATATAATTCCAAATCCAACCGTTAGATTTCAAATCTCAAATATTCATTGGAAAGCCCTTTTCGATACAAACCCGACGGTTCCGGTTTTAGGAGAATCCGACGGTCGGATCTCCCGCAATATCCATTCGAAGTCAATGGTCGAAATTTGCGAACTGCCGCAGCGCGACGCGTTCTATTTAGGCCATTGTATATATATAATATATATATTATATATATTTCGTGGATTTCCTTTTAAAACATATTTTGTAAATCGTTTTTAATTCGTTTTCAAAACGATTTCAACTTCATATTCAATTTCAAATCAAAATTGAATATTCCACATCATCGATATACAAATGATAATATTTTCAAAACGTTATATTTTGAAATCACTTCCTTTTCTATATTCATTATAAAAATGAATAAAATCGATATAAATATCGTTCACGTCAAAATGGCATCAATCTAATCAACACGGCTTTTATTCAACACATGAATATTTATTCTATTCAACACATGAATTTATTTTCTATTCAACACATGAATTTATTTTCTATTCAACACATGAATTTATTTTCTATTCAACACATGAATTTATTTTCAAAATTGGAATGAGGCCCAATCAATTACCATATAATATTAATTATATGGATTTTCTACAACACATGTATATAACAACAACGATAAATAATCAACCATCATCCAGAGTTCACCACACAACTACATAAGCATTAAATATAAATAATTAACGCTTACACAGTCTGTCAACCCATCGATTGACAAACAACTAAACAATCGGGATTAGTGTACGTCAAATATCATCCCCATACCCGTGTGGGGTTTCAAATCAACAAACACATATTTTATTTGTGCGGTTGGGCGATGTGTAAAATTTACCGTCCCAATCAATATTAGTCAAATCAGTTTATATAAACAAATCGTCCGATTTGTTTATAGTTTTTTTTATATACGTTAAAAATCATATTTTTAACTATAAAATATTTCCCACTATAAAATATTTTATTTCATTTCACATCACACAATCAAATTTCACAACACAACAATCAAACAAACAAGTCATCCATGGTCTGTGGACGACGAGTGTCGGGTGCTGCTAAGCACCGTCTGCATCCTAGTATATATTTCAACTAGAAATTAAAATAAAAGTGAGGAGTTCTACCGACTAGCTAAACCAATACACAGCGACTCTTCATAAGTAGAAGTCTTCGCCGTTCTCGCCTTTTGTCACTTTTGTTGCCCGTAGCCACTACATATATAACAATCACATTTTTATATTGTTGCTATGCATATAAAAATCACATTTTTATAATCGCTCTATATGGATAAAAATTCTATTTTTACACCGCTACTATATAGATAAAAAAAATTATTTTTATAACGGTGTTCATATAATAAAGATTATATTTTTATAACGCTCCTTCCTATATAAAAATTATATTTTTATGATCTAATTTATATATATCACTATAAAAATCACATTCTTTTATTTTTAACATATATATAATAAAAATCAAATTTTTACTAGTTATATAATATAAAAATCGTATTTTTAACCTCTTACTAATATAAAAATCATATTTTTAATCTTTCTATATAATATAAAAAAATCATATTTTTCTATTGCTACTTCTATAAAGATCACATCTTTACCTTCACTTCATATGTATATAAAAATCGAATTTTTATTGTTACTTCATATATATAAAAATCGAATTTTTATTGTTACTTTATATATATAAAAATCGAATTTTAATTGTTACTTCATATATATAAAAATCGAATTTTTATTGTTAATTCATATATATAAAAATCAAATTTTTATTTTGCTACATGAATAAAAATCATATTTTTATAATCATAAAAATCATATCTTTATCTCATGATAATTCAAACCTTTTTATATTTTTAAAATCAAACCTTTTTGTTGTTAAAAATCTCACCTTTTCCATATTAAAAATCACGTCTTTCTACATTATAAAAAATCATTTCTTTATACGATTAAAAATCTCATCTTTTTTGTGTTAAAAGCTCGATCTTTCTACTTCCTACATTCATATAAAAATTATATTTTTAATTCTCCAAATATATAGAAATTATATTTTTAATACTCTACCTATATATATAAAAATATTTTTAATACTCTACCTATAAAAAAAAAATATTTTTATCATCGTCTAATGTTATATATCTCAGATCTGAATTTTTTTTATAATGGTATCTATATTTAAAACTGAAAATTAACCACGTCTTTTTTCTTAACTTAAAGAAATAAATAAAATAAGTAGAAAACTTACAGTTGGGGCTGCGTGCGTTCTACAGGGAGGAGGGGGTGGTCTTTGTCATCGCAGGTGGTGGGGGAAGGTGCTGGCGGGCGCGGACATCTGAGGGGCGGCGCTGACCTTCGACAGGGCAGGCGGGGTCGGTTTTCGCAGTGGAAGAGAGAGAACCGAGAGGGTGGGGGGGCTGGGGATCTTCGGAGAGCATCGAAGGGGGTGAGCGCCACCTGGGGAGGCGCGATTATGAGGGGCGGCGGACATCTAAGGGGCAATGGGGGTTTAGTCGATTTGGGGAGGGCACGACTTTATGAGGGAAAAGGGAAGGTGGGGTAAGATATATATAATTATTTTATATAATTATTTATTCTATTTTCAATCTAAAAGTTATTTTTTCCTTCGAACCCCGAATCGAACCCAACGACTGTCGTCCCTAGCATAATACCCCCATTCCGAACACAATGGGATATGTATCGTAGGTTGATTCGACTGTTTCGACTAGTTTTCATCAAAATCAATATATAACTCTATATATTGAATTTGAACGCGCATTTCAATTTACCGGGCCCACATACGGACTCTAAAAATTCCCGAAAATATTTTCTAGCTTCGTATTGACGATACGGTCCTAACAAAACTAATTTCGTCAAATTCCGAGACCATTTGAAAAATGGTCAATTTCCAGTCGATTAAAATCAACTAAAACTGGTCAAACGCGTTTTCCTTTGCCACGCTCACATATTGACTCAGAAAATTACGAATTTTGGAATCTAGCAATAACTTGACATCATGGATCCAACAAAAGTGGTTTCGTCGAAAACCGAGGTCGTTTGCAAAATGTCCCAGTTTTAAGGGCCTGAATTCCATAGCGACTATTTTGAATTTTCAACTGGGCATATCTTTTTACCCCGCTATGAAATTTCGATTTTTCGGATTCGTTGGAAAGATATTCTCAATTAGATTCCAATATTTTTGGTTTCGCTAAAATCCGGTTTATTTTGAATCCTATACATTCATTTGAAATTCGAAATCGAATTTTCGAACTACCGCGCCATTTTCAATTCCTTTTATAATTAAAATAAAATATTTATATTCTAATGACGATTCAAATATATATATATATACATATATATATATACATATATGCGTTCGAATTCTATTCAAAATAAATTTCTCGTCGTCATTATTTAAAATAATTCATTTTAAATATTCAAAATTCGTCAAAATTCGCAAAATAAAATTTTTAAATTGGCTTAGAATTTCCGGGTTATTACAAACTGGCTAAAATTTGAAATCATTTAATGATATTTAAAGAAGTAATGTATTATGTTTTTCCCTCAAACTATAAATATATAAAGTAATCCTTTATTGGATAAGGAACAACCATTTCAGGAAGAAAACCCATCCAAAATCGATAACCATGCCCTTCAAAATATCCACTATTCAGAAGGTGTGAAGTCTGGTTCAATATCAATTCATAAATTTAAACAAAACTAATTTGCAATCAAATTCACAATTTTAATTATTGGCCAGCTAAGTTTTTGTGAACATATAAGACTTTGACCAATAATTTTAACAATGAAAAGTACTGATAGGGACGTCTTTCTTACAACATTAAGTTGCTTTTGACTTATGCTATCCTAGAAAACTCAAATGTGACTTTTAATTTACATTCATTATAATCAACCTTAACTTAATATCTGAACCGAAAAGTCCCAAAAAAAGAAGTAAACATTAAAACGACCAACAATTGATTATAGAAAATTCACAATAAATGATTATCAGCGTTAAGTGCATTATTTGTAGAGTAACATGGAATAAAGGTTTATATATGTGAACAAAAAATATAAAAAAAGAAGATGTAGCGATGACTGACCCCATTAGCATGGAGCTTGATATATGTTTTGAATTGGAGATATACTACCTACATCAAGATCTTAATTGTATTACTATTCATTATGAAATGCACAACACATAATTAACAATAAGCTGCACATCTTTAATTGAGCAATAAAGGTTTTTAAAAAAAACCTGCAATTATAAACCTAACATATTTTTAGAAAATGATATTTATAAGTTGGTCATACAAAAAATCTTTACCGTATCATCCCCTAAAAGCACGAGATTTTTAGGCCATTGTACATAACTACCAAGCGCTTCTCCTACCGTCATGAGATATGTACTTGGAACGAGAAGTGGGGTTCCTACATGATTAGGCTCCGCCATGTCAATTCCGACCTTTACATGATCAGCTAAGATTAGTTGGCCATGACATCGATCTTCGGGCCCGGAAGCAGGACGCACCATACCCCGACCCACAACAACAATTTTAGATTCGACATTAACAACCAAACGACATTTAGTTGTCCTCTATAAAGACAAGTACAACATCAACATTATTCATTTGTTTTAAATGTATAAAATCATATAAGTTCACAAAAATAAACCTTTGAATTGTTTACCTACAAGTTTTCACAAAGATCCGCCTCTTGAGTATTATCAGTAGTTTGTAATTTGTCATGCTGTATCGATTGACAACTACTACGACGACCACCTGATGGCATGTTATTGAGCATCATATCATGGGGCATCGGCATAGTCAACCTGTTAAAAAAGTTTGCAAGCTTCTGTTCAACCATCGTATCTACCATACACTCGAATCTTTTACTCACTTTATCCTCAATTTCTTGAGTGATAAGAGGTAGATCGTCTATTGATATTACATTATTTGATCCTTTATTTCTCACTGACTTTCCAAATATATCTTTGATACCAACTGTCCCGCCAACTCCTTTGACTCGACCTGGATGCTCTTTTTTTTCAAGTGCACGACTCAAGACATCATCATGCCTATTTGGAACCCATTTTCCTTCGATGGATTTTTCTCTCCAATCACTCTGTTAACAAAAAATGGAACATATTATATTATTTGAAAACCAACACTAATTAGAGAATATAAGTTCACTAATATATTATATATTACAACATACTTTCAGTCAACTTTCCTATATTTCAATTAACACATGCATGTCTGTACAATAATAATAATATTTCATGGCCTGCAAGAACTTTATTAGAAAGAAATGTATAAATGTTACCTGCATTCTCATTCTCACTGTATAGTACAACATCGGGTGCAAGTATAATGGGACAAGACCAGTTATGTGATGGACATTATATATAGACGTCTATACATATCGAAACATAATAATACAATTTATTAGCAGATAATTTATATTTCTAATCATTTGATTTTTCGAAGTTTTGTCTTATCCTGTCAATGTCAAGATCAGTATATGTTCTCACTAGTTCTTTTTTTTTTGTCATTGTGCCATGCCCAATGCCTCTATTTTAATACCATTAAATTACAAATAAGCTAGTGATACACGCAGCCTGGATTCATTTAACGTGACAGTGTTTGATTATGGTCCCTAGTGTTTTATAGTTAACTTAAACAGTGCACCAACTATTGTCAAAAATCTTAAACTGCATGGAAACTAGTGATACCGCTTTGTCTACAACCATCTTAGTTTTCTCATTAGGGATTTCATAACTTCCATCTGCTCTCTTTTTTGATCTTGCTAACATCCAGTCAACACTTCGATCCGGAAAGGAGCCACTTGGTAATGTGGTCAACGAACTATGGCCTTCGGCTATCCATTTGGCCTTCTTTTCGGCATATCCAGCTTGTCCCAAGTAGCGAGGATGTTCATTGTGCGCCTGACTCTTCCTAGCCTTTTCACCTTTTTGCTGTCAAAGAACGAATATTAGTTGTCAATTATATCAAAGAAAAAGATATATCATATATGTTAATAGAAAATTAATCTACAAGTCTAATGAGTGCAGATTTACTGATTTTATCCCAAACTGGGTGTTATCAGTTTTAACCATATAATGAATTTGCACATCATATAATGAATTTACCGAAAAACTATAGTGGTGGACATGTCATTGTTATCTACAAGATCCATCAACAGTCAATTCAACAAGATTATGAAACTTACAATGTTTTGTCCACTTCAAAACAAGGAAGATGACTAAAAAACAAGGATGAGAGTTTTAAAAATACCTTAAATTCTTCAGTTTCACAATTCTTCTTAAATAATTCCCATCGTGTTTGTGTTATACCATCGTAAAACTCATACGCCTCTTTATGGTCCTCTAGAAGCTTTCTTGTTTTCGTTATCCAACCACCAACCAATTTTGTTTTGAAATCTTTCCATCTCCACAAATATATTTTAACACAACATCTTTCATATTTTCATTAATGTGGAACTCGGTCTAAAACAATAAATTCATAGTTACAAAGAATTAATGACAAAAAGAATTCGGAAACAAATGCAAATTGAACAATAAACAGCTAACATGAACAATAAACTAATATGAACAATAAACATACCAAAATGGTGACATTTCTCAGTTTAACTATAAGTTACATAAATGACATTGCAAAAAGGCATTGATAAATACACAAGAATGGTGACAATGATCTTTAACTTTACGAAGAAATACATAGCAGAGGCGTTGACTGTTAAATGTGAATGTTTACCATTATATAAAAAAAGTATCATAGGCGTTCAACCAACCAAGCACTGCTAGTTGTCTACTAACATCTGTGAATATGTATATTAATGTTAGCAGATTTGACTTTTGATTTTTAATTAGAAAACCATACCACTTCGAGCGAACTGAGTTTTTTCTTCCATATTCAAATATAAACAGTTCTTAATTACATATAATCAAAGACTTACTGATAGAAATATAAATATACTAAGGTAAACTCGTTTCCTAACCTTACTTCGATCAGATTTTTGAATTCTAGGAATACGATAACAGACTCATTTCCTAATTAACCTTACTTCGATCAAATTTTTGAATTCATTTTTGTTTTTAAAAACAATGCAATTTGAGAAAATATAATCATAAATGTTAAGTCACAACTAGTACTAGTTTACTGAAGTCAACTAGTTTACTGAATTCATTTTTGAATTCATTTTTTTATAATCATAAATGTTTTTGAACTCATTTTTGTTTTTATAAACAACCGCATAATATGAAGTACTAGTTTACTGAAGTCAACTAGTTTACTGAAGTCAATGGAGAGAACGGTTAAAAAAATAATTGTCTAAGGCTTCACAAATTCGAGTCTACGGAAAAGAGCATGCATAGTTCCCACTGGAACGATTAAGAAGTAGTAGGTAGAAAAAATATTACTCCATCCAATTCAATATAATTGACATTTTAGTTTATTTTTTAAAATATATGATATTTTGAGACAAACTTGTTTTTTTCTTCACTTTACCCTTTTTCAAAATATGTCAGCTTGCATCTCCAATGCAGCACTAATAAAAAAAAAAGGTTTATTCTCGGTTATAAAGTTGTACACTGCATGGTAAGTTATGCATGAAACAAAGTGATTAAAAAAAATGCACAACACTGAACAAAGAATAAAAACATGAGCAAATTAATTTATAATACCTTGACATCTTCCCACATACAATCCTTAAGCCCTTTACTAACATCAGCCCAATTCTTAATGTTGATATCAATTTGGGATCTAGCTGTATCGCCTGCATACGCCTTAAAAGACATGGTCCACTTTCCAATGGGTTTGCCATTATCACTCCATTCAACATATTTTGGTTCTTGTGTTTTATATTTCTTCCCCGTTGTTGGACCTCTTTGTCTCTTTTTAGACAATGACTGCGAAGAAGAAGAATCGTGCACTTCATTGTGTCCAACTAGTTCTATGTCCATTATTCCTGTATCAAAAGTTTTGCATCAAAAAATTATCATCAATTAAAATAAACAGTGCATAAAATCAACTTTTTATAAACCATAACATAATATACAAGATGCAGTTTGGGATTGCAACGTAAATACACAATGCATATAATCAACTTTTTAAAATCTATAACATAATATACTAAATGCAGTTTGGGATTGCAAAGTAGTTTATTTGAACTAAATATAGATTTGAACTGGTTAAGTTTATTTATATACGACTGCATATTGAAGAAAGCACAACATATAAAATTATATATATATATATATATGTACTTTTCATTCTTTTATGTAAGTTTACGAAGAATTTGGACTACCGGCCAAAGTAGTCAGTAGGTTCCTACACACACTTGATCTATATGTGGATCGGTCTGCCTCTGTTTCTCACATTGAGTTCCACTACGATTTTAGGTAAAAGTCGATCTAGATGCATATGATAATTAAATATAAAGGGAACCTCACACACATGTTTAATTATACTGTTGAATATTCATAGTGTAACAAAAGGCACTTTTTGTATGCAATCATTGATTAAATATAACCATACAGGTCCAGTGGTCACCACAAACAAAAAATCAATAATTTTTGTTTGATAAGAAAATGAAAGAAAGTTTGATTAAAAGATAATTCTCTGTAGCTTAGTTTGATTTTTGTTTGTTTGGATATGAGAAAATTCAGGTGGTTAAAACATCAAATGATGTATGTAAAAGGATAAATCCAATTCCTACTTGTAGCCTGTCATACAAGGACCTCTAGCTACCAGCAATGATACAGTATGCAGTGATGCACGGGCGCCCAACAAGAAAGGCTTAAATTTGACAGATAGAGTAGGATATATCTTCATTACAGCTTGCACTTCAATCCCCTCATTTCATTTTTCAATGTATCTGTTATATCTTCATTTATTCACGACGAGTATCCACAGATTTAAGTATATGCACTTTGTTGTCAGCCATATATATATATATATATATATATATGTGTGTGTGTGTGTGTGTGTGTGTGTGTAAACAAATCACTACTAGGCTGTTAAGTTCTGATCAATTAATTTTTTTCCCTTTTCAAAAATATGATGTGATGATAATAGATTCATAAATCTTATCCACATCATATTTCAGTAGATTAAGTGAAATGCGTATTATAATTAAAGGTGTTTTCTTTCCACACCATTAAGAGTCAATATGAAATAATAATTGCCAGTTAATTATAATACGATTTGTTATGCAAAAAATGCCGCAGAATGAAGTGAACAGCTTACCTATAACAAATAATGCAATGTCAAATTTAGGGCTACAATAATTAAGGTTAGTTAAGAGTTTTCTGTTTAATTAACACTCTCATCCACCATATGCAATGTAACAACGCAGAATTTTAAGTGTATTTTTATTTTATTTTATTCGTTTAAAGCTCAGTTTGTTTGTACTTTTATAACTGTTTTTGATTCTGAATTAAAATTAAAACATGAAATTGACTTATAATGAAATGTTTATCTTTAATATTTTGTTATTTTCATTTAGAAGTGATTTAAATAATTTTATATTGAAAATGTCAAATTTTAATCACTTCGTTTGAATCAGTTTTGACGATTATTTACGATAGCGGCTACAAAATATCTCAAATAAAAATGAAAATGTAATATAAAAATAAAAATACGAAAAAATTATATTTGAGATGCGTCTAACAAGACAAGGCGTAGAAATTAATTTCATCGAAAAATTTGAATGTTTGTCGATCGCACAATTTTTAGTGCAAAACTGCGCATATCAGTTCAAATTTTAACGATTTTAAAATCTCTTCGAAATCAGTTCGGACAAACATGAAAAATATTCTATTCGTTCTCAAGAATCCAATGGTAAAATTCGTTTCGTAAAATTTAGATGTTTTGACCTCCGTTTAATTGTTTTCTCGTGTCATTTTTCCTTTCAAAAGGGGTCCGTAATGCCTTTTTGAATGGAGCATCCTAACATTGCAAATTATATACCGTTGTGTCCGTCTCGTCACGTTGATTAGCGCAATATATTCATTTGTCAGTTTCGATGTTCGGTTCGCGCTGAAACTGCAAAAAGGCTTGTGCAGTTCATTTTGGAAATAGAGCCATTTGAGTTCGACATGTCCCTATTCGGATCTCCAATAATTTTTTTAGTCATTTTGGGTCTGCAAAACTTATCCTTTTGTTTTACTAAATCATCCGCTTAATTTTTGTTTTGCTTCACGAATGTAGAAAGTGGATACTTTAACATTCCTTTTTACATGCAAATGCATGCACACGTAATAGTGCATTTGCATTTCCAAAAATTCCAAGTCTTGCTTCCTTTCCTTTTCTATTCCTTTGCTTTTGATTTCCAACACATAGTCATACATTTTCAGAGATATTTTCTCATTCCATGCGTGCTTTTGTCCTTACACTTTCTTATAGGCTCTATGCATTTTTTTCGATTCTCACACCGTTCCAAAAAAAAAAAAAAATGATAATAACTTTGCAACTTCCCAAAACTTTATTGTTTGCATTCATTTTTCACGTCCCTACATTTTGCATGCAACGTTGTGTCCATTTACAAATTCTTATGCCATTTTTTTTCAAACCCAAATTCATGCGTCACTTTTCTTTTTTCCAAACTTTTGTTCCCATTTTTCCCAAACATTGGATTCATTCCTTTTTCCAACTTTCGTTACACCTATATACTTCCCAAGCCTGATACCCTTCAATTTTCCAACCCTTCTCTTTGTTTTCCTAACCACTTCGTTTCCTTACCCAAGCGTTAGTTCTCCACTTCTTTATATTTCCACTTTTGGTCTTCGATGCTTTATTTATGAAAGGCACGTCTTCTTTCCTCTCCATATACTAACGTCCTATTGCACCTTCTCCTTTCCTATTCTTCCTCATGAAAGAAAAATATGAAGGAAAAATGGCTTCATTATTTAGTAACATGCAGCTTATTCTCCCTTTTGTAAAGCAAAGCATGCATGAAGCCATGCATTCACCTGCAGCATGTAATTTTCTTAATGAAGCTCGGTTGTAACCGTCCTCTCTCCTCTCTTTCACCAGAGCTGTCTGCAAAAACCACTGCCTTTATCCATACCTCCACCACCTTGCACCAGCTCCGCCGCTACCTGCTCCAACCAGCAACTCTCCACCAAACCGACCACCTTTGTCTGCATCCTTAAGCGAACCTATGCCTGTTGCGATGATTTTTTTCCGTGCGCGTGTTTGATGTGACGTTGACACTTCACTGATGGTTGTTTTACTATCTTCTTCATGCGTGAGAGGAAAAAAAGGATTGTTCTTCTTTTGATTCATTTCCAGGCGTTCTTGCTTTTGATGTTATTGTGTGTTACTGGAGGGTAGTTGACTTCGGATGGGGAAAAAAAAATCCAATATCTTCTTTGAAAGATTCTGCTTATCTTTGCAAGTCAAAATTTAGAATTTGTGGTGAATTTGAGATTGATTTGCATTGTTAGATGTGATCGGACTGCTTAGATCGGACCTGAATTTCTTAGATTTTTGGTGTGTTCATTCTTACCAGTGTTCATTCATTCGCCGTTTCCGTTCAATACCACGAAAGGTGAGTTTATCTCACACCTGACTCACATTTTTCATGGATGTTTGATCAATGATGAACTGTTATAAGAAATGTATAGGATTGTTGGTAGGAATTGTTTGATTTGTATGCACATTTCATACGTGACACGATATACTCATATGACATGTAGTTACACTGATTATGTATATGCTATGATTGATGCTATACGACTATTGTTTGTGATTGTTGATACCCTAGGTTAGGAAAAATCACTAAAGGGTTGAAATGATATATACCCGAATGGACATTAGATAGGGAAAAATCGTTATGGGTTGAAATGATAGACCTGAACGGTTTTTATTGAATTTGGGATTGCGGATTTAAAGTGATAAATATCCGTATCACATGACTATGGGGTAGGAAAGTATATACAGACACCGTTGGTCATGTTTCGACGAAAAATGATTTGGAACATGATTTTTAAATAGTAAATTAAGATTTCATATTTTTATTCTATTTTAAAGATTTTAAACTTTTATATAATAAATAATTCTTTAAAACCTATTTCTATATTATTTTAATCTTATATATGTTTATAATCTATTTTTCTAATTTGTCTTAGAATTTTATAAACATATATATATATTTATTTATCTTCAAAGTTATTTTTTTAAAACTTTAATAACAAACTAATAGGTGGATAAGTTAAGATTTTAGCGATTTGAACTTGAGATTTAAAGATTTGAACGTATATAACGAAACTTGATTTAATGAATGAGCTGATAGAAAATTTGAATATTGAACTTTCATAAGTAATGAACGTTAGTTGGGTAAATTGATTTTATTTAAGATTATAATTGATACTGAATTGAGTTCGATTTTAAGTGACCAAAGGTGAATTTGAATGTATAGATTTTATATACCGAATTGATTTTATAATCGTATGGTTTGAATTAGAAATTTAGTTAAATCGCTTTTATAAGAATGGTTTAAAAGTGTATGAACTGTTTAAATTGTTGTATAAGAAGTTGATTCGATTTGTGAGTTATGGAATATGATACAATTTACTGAAATTGAAGATAATATTTGATTTGAATTATAAATCGAATTTGAACAGAAGCAAGTGAACTTTTGAATCGACTTAAGCGAACTCTTATAAAGCTAAACTCCATTTTTATGAATTGATTTGAAATTATAAATACAGACTTCAAATTATATGTTTGGAATTTTAAAACATGATATGACTTTTCGACTTGAAATTTAAATATGATATGATTTGTTGAAATTGAAATATAAATTTTGTTAAGAAATATACCAACGGTGTAAGTATGGAAATCCCACCTATGCTATTTTGCTATTTACTTAGATGATTGACACTATTGCATCTAGTGTATTAGTTGGACGGATTCTTAAAGGATGGTGATCCCAAACATCCTTTAAGTTGTTGATTGCATTTCATCGAACACTTCATTTGAGTTGATTTACTTCCATGAGAATGTTAGTCCTGATCCGAATTATTTTGTTTTGCATTATGGTTCGGGTCAGATCGATTACTACTGTTTTCGAGATTCACTTTGGAGTCTGAAGTTATATTTGGTTTTGCTCATCCTATATCCACCTGTTGATCAGTCGTTCCAGTCATTCAGCTGTTCTTGTCATTTCTATTTCAAACTGATATCATTTATCCATGTATTAGAATTCATTTTGTATTAGACTTCCGCTGTATTATTTATGTAAACTCTGATGTAAAATTTTATTTAGTAGCTTCATGAACTACTATTGAATTATTTATTTATGCTGCGAGATATCATATTACTCTGTATCTGTGTCTGTGATTTATTCTATTTACCTCAGAAGCTAATATCAATCTGTCGTCTTCGAGCAGTTCGAGTTGGTTTAATTACCGGCTTGAAGCGGTTGAAAATGGCAGGTCGTTACAAGTGGTATCAGAGCTTTGGTTTATCAAAGCTTTAGCCGATGAGGTAAAAGCTCATTAGAGATAGGGTAGTGATACCCTAGAATGAGTGGAATTAGTTGAAGAATCCTTCTTGTGAGAGGGCATATTTTGGAAATATAAATTATTTTGAAACGTAAAGTATTTTGAAATTTAAATCCTTTTTGAAATTGCCACTCTTCGAACCCGTTCACTTCGACAGCTTCTTCGTTATGTTCTCCTTCGATTTGAATCTTGATCCCATTTGAAATCTATCTTCGGGTTGTTGCGATTTTCAATATTATGTAAGATTTATATAAAAGTGATGATTTATTCGAAAACTATTAATTTGGGAAGTTAATTGATTCGAAATGAAAACTTATATAATGAATTTATATAAGAACAATATATTTGAAACAAGATGTTAAAAAGGAAATCTTATGTAAATTAACATTTATGTAAGTGCGATATATGCGAAACGTGAAATGAAGTACTATATATATAGTATATATGTTTTCGAAATAAAGATATGGGAAGTACCTTCCATCGAAATCGCAATTCCTGAAAGAGGGATTGCGTTGGCGCTCATCGAGGAGTGTCCATCGAAAATCGGAAATCGTAGCTACGTTGGTACTCCGTCGAGGGAGTATCCACGAATATTGAAGTCTCACTCGGTGAGATCACATTGACTATTATCATTACTTATTTGTTCTAGCATAATTCGGGGGGTGAGATGCCTGCAATTACAAGCGATTCCACTGGGATAGTGGCGTAACCGCCAACTAGACGCCATAGCGTAATTCGGGGGCGCGATGCCAACATTTACAAGCGATTTCCCTGGGATAGTGACGTAACCGCCGCGTAACTGCGATCTATGACAACAACCATGGCATAATTCGAGGGGTGTGATACCTACGGTTACAAGCGATTCTACTGGGATTGTAGCGCAACCGCTGAGTAACCGCGATCCATGAGGGAAGTATTTTCCATATCTATTTTAAATGTTTTAAGTATTTTCATTGGGAGTTGAAACAAGGATATTTAGTACTTTGAGATTTTGGTCGTACGCCTGGCCAGCGTATGCCTAACATCTATAAGAACAACAATAAACTTGTTAAACTACGAGTTATCAAGTATTTTCAAACGTTAAACAACAAACCAATAAACTGAAATTAAATTTATATAACCTCAACGTAATAAACTAAGAAAGAGATTTTAAAACAAATATTTCTGTATATAAAATTTTGTTTAATATTTAAATCTTTTTCTGTAATTTCTTTTCCATTCGAATCCATCTTCCTTTGTTGATCCTATTTGATTAGGTTCTTTCGTTCGTTCAGCTTTTAACTTGAATTCTATGACTTATTCTTGTCCACAACAAGGTAAGAAGTAGAAGGAGAGTGTAAGTTTTCCAGCGAGTCCATTTTACTAAATATTGATTTGAAATAACTATTTTGAAAAAGTACTTATAATATAAATTTCCTTAGTGTAGTATTGAAATTTTGATATATATTTTGTTTAAATATAGAAAGATGTTTTGAGTATTTACTTGACGTTAAAATTAACCTATCGAATACCATTGATTTGGTATACGTCTGATCAACGTATATGTTAAATCCTATAAGTATTTGATAGATATAAAGTCACACTTCAGTTGCTTGAAACTGATTTTGGTGATGACTGCGTAGCATCATCGATATCTATTTTCGGGTTTCGAAAGTGGGATAAATATATATCGTCAATCAAGACGTCGAGTGAATACTAAAAATTATTTTGAAATGTTAGTGAAAAATTTAACATTGACTTAAATATATATAATTTTCAAAGTATATATGGATATGAAAATAAACATGAACTATTGTTTTAAATATATTAATTATTTAATTACTATTTTCTTTCCTTGTTCCTTTTCGAGGACGAAAAGATTTAAGTGGGGGAGAATGTAACAACCCAGAATTTTAAGTGTATTTTTATTTTATTTTATTCGTTTAAAGCTCAGTTTGTTTGTACTTTTATAACTGTTTTTGATTCTGAATTAAAATTAAAACATGAAATTGATTTATAATGAAATGTTTATCTTTAATATTTTGTTATTTTCATTTAGAAGTGATTTAAATAAATTTATATTGAAAACGTCAAATTTTAATCACTTCGTTTGAATCAGTTTTGACGATAATTTACGATAGCGGCTACAAATATATCTCAAATAAAAATGAAAATGTAATATAAAAATAAAAATACGAAAAAATTATATTTGAGATGCGTCTAACAAGACAAGGCGTAGAAATTAATTTCATTGAAAAATTTGAATGTTTGTTGATCGCACAATTTTTAGTGCAAAACTGCGCATATCAGCTCAAATTTTAACGATTTTAAAATCTCTTCATAATCAGTTCGGACAAACATGAAAAATATTCTATTCGTCCTCAAGAATCCAACGGTAAAATTCGTTTCGTAAAATTTAGATGTTTTGACCTCCGTTTAATTGTTTTCTCATGTCATTTTTCCCTTCAAAAGGGGTCCGTAGTGCCTTTTTGAACGGAGCATTCTAACATTACAAATTATATACCGTTGTGTCCGTCTCGTCACGCTGATTAGCGCAATATATTCATTTGTCAGTTTCTATGTTCGGTTCACGCTGAAACTGCAAAAAGGCTTGTGCAGTTCATTTTGGAAATAGAGCCATTTGAGTTCGACGTGTCCCTATTCGGATCTCCTATAATTTTTTTAGTCATTTTGGGTCTGCAAAACCTATCCTTTTGTTTTACTAAATCATCCGCTTAATTTTTTGTTTTTGTTTTCACGAGTGTAGAAAGTGGATACTTTAACATTCCTTTTTACATGCAAATGCATGCACACGTAATAGTGCATTTTCATTTCCAAATATTCCAAGTCTTGCTTCCTTTCCTTTTCTATTCCTTTGCTTTTGATTTCCAACACATAGTCATACATTTTCAAAGATATTTTCTCATTCCATGCGTGCTTTTGTCCTTACACTTTCCTATAGGCTCTATGCATTTTTTTCGATTCTCACACTGTTCCAAAAAAAAAAAAAGATAATAACTTTGCAACTTCCCAAAACTTTATTGTTTTCATTCATTTTTCATGTCCCTACATTTTGCATGCAACGTTGTGTCCGTTTACAAATTCTTATGCCATTTTTTTTCAAACCCAAATTCATGCGTCACTTTTCTTTTTTCCAAACATTTGTTCCCATTTTTCCCAAACATTGGATTCATTCCTTTTTCCAACTTTCGTTACACCTATATACTTCCCAAGCCTGATACCCTTCAATTTTCCAACCATTCTCTTTGTTTTCCTAACCACTTCGTTTCCTTACCCAAGCGTTAGTTCTCCACTTCTTTATATTTCCACTTTTGGTCTTCGATGCTTTATTTATGAAAGGCACGTCTTCTCTCCTCTCCATATACTAACATCCTATTGCACCTTCTCCTTTCCTATTCTTCCTCATGAAAGAAAAATATGAAGGAAAAATGGCTTCATTGTTTAGTAATATGCAGCTTATTCTCCTTTTTGTAAAGCAAAGCATGCATGAAGCCATGCATTCACCTACAGCATGTAATTTTTTTAATGAAGCTCGGTTGTAACCGTCCTCTCTCCTCTCTTTCACCAGAGCTGTCCGCAAAAACCACTGCCTTTATCCATACCTCCACCACCTTGCACCAGCTCCGTCGCTACCTGCTCCAACCCGCAACCCTCCACCAAACCGACCACCTTTGTCTGCATCCTTAAGCGAACCTATGCCTGTTGCGACGATTTTTTGCCGTGTGCGTGTTTGATGTGACGTTGACACTTCACTGATGGTTGTTTTACTATCTTCTTCATGCATGAGAGGAAAAAAGGATTGTTCTTCTTTTGATTCATTTCCAGGCGTTCTTACTTTTGACGTTATTGTGTGTTACTGGAGGGTAGTTGACTTCGGATGGGGAAAAAAAAATCCAATATCTTCTTTGAAAGATTATTCTTATCTTTGCAAGTCAAAATTTAGAATTTGTGGTGAATTTGAGATTGATTTGCATTGTTAGCTGTGATCAGACTGCTTAGATCGGACCTGAATTTCTTAGATTTTTGGTGTGTTCATTCTTGCCAGTGTTCATTCATTTGCCGTTTCCGTTCAATACCACGAAAGGTGAGTTTATCTCACGCCTGATCACATTTTTCATGGATGTTTGATCAATAATGAACTGTTATATGAAATGTATAGGATTGTTGGTAGGAATTGTTTGATTTGATACATATGCACATTTCATACGTGACATGATATACTCATATGACACGTAGTTACACTGATTATGTATATGCTGTGATTGATATTATGTGACTATTGTTTGTGATTGTTGATAACCTAGGTTAGGAAAAATCACTAAAGGGTTGAAATGATATATACCCGAACGGACATTAGATAGGGAAAAATCGTTATGGGTTGAAATGATAGACCTGAACGGTTTTTATTGAATTTGGGATTGCGGATTTAAAGTGATAAATATCTGTATCACATGACTATGGGGTAGGAAAGTATATACAGACACCGTTGGTCATGTTTCGACAAAAAATGATTTGGAACATGATTTTTAAATAGTAAATTAAGATTTCATATTTTTATTTTATTTTAAAGATTTTAAACTTTTATATAATAAATAATTCTTTAAAACCTATTTCTATATTATTTTAATCTTATATATGTTTATAATCTATTTTTCTAATTTGTCTTAGAATTTTATAAATATATATATATATAAATATATTTATTTATTTATTTTCAAAGTTATTTTTTTTAAACTTTAATAACAAACTAATAGGTGGATAAGTTAAGATTTTAGCGATTTGAACTTGAGATTTAAAGATTTGAATGTATATAACGAAACTTGATTTAATGAATGAGCTGATAGAAAATTTGAATATTGAACTTTCGTAAGTAATGAACGTTAGTTGTGTAAATTGATTTTATTTAAGATTATAATTGATATTGAATTGAGTTCGATTTTAAGTGACCAATGGTGAATTTGAATGCATAGATTTTATATACCGAGTTGATTTTTTAATCGTATGGTTTGAATTAGAAATTTTGTTAAATCGCTTTTATACAAATGGTTTAAAAGTGTATGAACTGTTTAAATTGTTGTATAAGAAGTTGATTCGATTTATGAGTTATGGAATATGATACAATTTATTGAAATTGAAGATAATATTTGATTTGAGTTATAAATCGAATTTGAACAGAAGCAAGTGAACTTTTGAATCGACTTAAGCGAACTCTTATAAAGCTAAACTCCATTTTTATGAATTGATTTGAAATTATAAATAAATACTTCAAATTATATGTTTGGAATTTTAAAACATGATATGACTTTTCGACTTAAAATTTAAATATGATATGATTTGTTGAAATTGAAATATAATTTTTGTTATGAAATATACCAACGGTGTAAGTATGGAAATCCCGCCTATGCTATTTTGCTATTTACTTAGATGATTGACAATATTGCATCTAGTGTATTAGTTGGACGGATTCTTAAAGGATGGTGATCCCAAACATCCTTTAAGTTGTTGATTGCATTTCATCGAACACTTCATTTGAGTTGATTTACTTCCATGAGAATGTTAGTCCTGATCCGAATTATTTTATTTTGCATTATGGTTCGGGTCAGATCGATTACTACTGTTTTCGAGATTCACTTTGGAGTCTGAAGTTATATTTGGTTTTGCTCATCCTATATCCACCTGTTGATCAGTAGTTCCAGTCATTCAGATGTTCTTGTCATTTCTATTTCAAACTGATATCATTTATCCATGTATTAGAATTCATTTTGTATTAGGCTTCCGCTGTATTATTTATGTAAACTCTGATGTAAAATTTTATTTAGTAGCTTCATAAACTACTATTGTATTATTTATTTCTGCTGCGAGATATCATATTACTTTGTATCTGTGTCTGCGATTTATTCTATTTACCTCAGAAGCTAATAACAATCTGTCGTCTTCGAGCAGTTCGAGTTGGTTTAATTACTGGCTTGAAGTGGTTGAAAATGGCAGGTCGTTACATGCAAATATAGAAACTGGTGTTATATCTGCATTTTTACATACGAATATGCAACTTTGGCTCACAAATAAGAACACTTTTCAATTTGATAGTGACCCCACGACATTAAGATGAACACGCTTTTCTTTAGACGAAAATACAAAACAAAAATTTACAAATCAAATGGGGCTTTAAGTTTTTTAAAGTGCATGGTAATTTCCCTTTAGTTATTTTGTCAGCATTTGATTACTTTGAAAGTAGATAATACAACAATACTTTAGGTATTGTCATAGGAACTGTTTTCAAATTAATATTTACCTAGTAACTATAATAACATGTGTTTATTAAAACTGGATAGTTTATAGAAATTAGAACAAATAAAAAAGATCTGAAGCAAGCAAAAAATACTTACAAATCTGAAGACAATCACAATTGTCAAAGCGCAAAGAACTCCAAGAAGAATAGGGAGACCTTAAAAGAGTTTTTCTGCATTCAAAATTAAAACATGTTACCACATAATTTTATGCTAAAAGAGTTCAATATTCACATAATGCGGTAGTTCAGATCTTGTCCTAAACAATTAAATAGTGTATTCAAGTCAAAACAAAAGTGAAAAAGACCAACCATTATGAACATGAAATACAATCTCTACCTGATAGCAAGCAACAATGTAGCGTCTAAAGTCTGCAATAGAAACAGCGATCAAGTGCCCCTGTAAAATGTAATATTAGTATTTATTCTCAAAATCATTATGAACATGAAAAGAAAAATCTACAAGTACCGTAGAATGTAGGATTTTCACATGTAAAAACTATAAGTATCACTGAAAATATAAGATAGTCTCATGTAAGATTTCAAACGACAACTAAACCATTATGAATACGAAAAAAAATTACCCCACTATCCAAACCCCTTCCTCGTGGTCAGAGCGTGCATAAGTTGCATTTAAATCAACTTATTCTTCTGATAGACTTACGCCACTGGAAAAAGGTGGATTCTCATCAAATTGATTATACTCTTCTTCATCCACCACATCACCAATCCCAACAATGTATCTTTTACCGGGAAGAACAACAGACCACTTATTATCAGCTGGACCGGTTACATAAAAAACTTATTTTGCTTGAGATGCCAAGAAGAATGGATCATTATCATGACTAGATCGACTAAAGTCAACAAGTGTGAGTCCATGTTCATCCACTCGTGCGGCACGACGACGATTATCAATCCATCTACATCGAAACAACGGGATCGTGAAGTTCATATACTAAAGCTCCCAAATATCATCGATTATCCCATAATATGACATTGTCACATCTATTGGTCTATTATCTTTAGCACTAGCAAACTCTCTTGATGATGCCACGATGCTAACTCTGCTATTTTTCATTTTACTCTTTTCATCCTGACGCTTTGTATAAAAGACATACCCATTTATATCATATCCTTCCCAAGAATTGACTTGAAATCGAGCCCATAAGCTAAACATCGTATTGTATCAGAAATATTATGATGTGTTTCATCCAACTGAGACAATACATTTTCTCTGAACCATGATACGAATGAGTTGTTATGTTCATTCGTCAACCACCTTTCGTTCTTTGAAGGATTCTCAGATTTTAGAATTGCCATGTGCTTCTCCAAATAAGGATGAACCTCACTAAGATGTTGTAAAACAAGCAGGTGAGCTTTGCGATACATTTCATGTAATGACCCGGTTTTTTTGACGACTTTGGTTATCGCCATAAACTCAATGATGACTAACCAAACATCGAAAAATCCCAGTAATTAATGAAAGAAATTAGAGGGTGAGGATAGATAAGATAGAAACTTAGAATAGAAGAAGTAGAAGAACACAACATCAGAGTAACACGAACTTCACAGCGGAACGAATAACATATAATATATATATATATAACATACTTGAAATATACATCTGTACTTGAATATACATCATTATCAAAGTACAACACTTACAACACAGCGGAAATAACTATAGCTATATAATCCTGAAGCCTCCTGATCCAAGCTCTTCCAGTATATCTGTAAATCCTGACTACTTGACTGCCCGTACAAAATTAGGCACCCAAGAGTTTAGGGAAAACAAAACAAAATAAACTCCGGGTCAGTCATGGGACTGGTATGAGTAAAACAGTTTAAATAGTTCAAGCAGGTAATTGATATCTCATAAGACCACGCCATATAATGGAACGGGTTTTTCCCTTATGAGAATCCAAAATATCTTTATATCAAAAACCTTTTGATATTATCATAATGTCTATCAACCACAATATAATAATCATCTAGCAGAAACGCTTTCATCTCACGTTCTACATATATAGTATACAATCAAAACCGCAAGCACGTATTGGGTAATGGATTTCCAACTATGACAAGGTATGGAACCACCTTTCGCTAGTGTACCTCTAGAAAGGAATACACTGGGTTCAACAAGAACATCTTGCAACCCGGCCACACATGACCGACCACTCATTTCGCTTCAGTGTATCGAATGTATATCACCAACGGTTGGGATCAGCAACCGTTTCCCGAATGGGACAGCATCAACAATAGATTTTTAGAAATAAATGAAACTCTAGATCAGGTGATTATACACCCTACTTCGGAGCGACCGACTTAGCCATGCTGCTTACCCGATTTTTTGTCATTTCCTGGTTATTGAGGCCAGAGGTTACGCTTTATCATCGGATCAGATTTACTTCGAATGCTACATTGTCAGATCCATCGAAAATCACTAATTGACGTCTACAATAGTACATTACATGTTAGCTAAAGAAGTTTCCTTCTCCGCTTCCACTCTTGGTACGGTTGAAGAAATCAATGTACGTGACCTTTCTGGAAATACTTTGTCAGACATTCATCCATACAAGTCATCCAGGAACATGATGAACCGAAGGCACTATTCAGTACATCCATCTTAGGCACTGTTATCTAAGACTTATACACTAGCCCTTACACTTTACTCCGTCTTCAATTATCTTTGGCATATATGATTCGCAACGCTTATGCTAATACAGAGTGGTTCTTTGGATAATAATCCAACCGGTCTCTCCATATTAACAACGATAAAATGGTCGAAAACTTCGATAGTCGATGAGTTAACTATCAAAGAAAAACACGTGTGCAAACAACGATATTATTTCCAAATGAAAATTATATCGATCAATCATCAATCATATATATATATCTATATATATATGTTTCCTTATTTCCTATGTTTAGAAAATATACGTTAACATTGGAAAACATTTCCATTGTTATTTACATATCACTATCATTTCACAACTATCAGTCCCTGACTGTAAACTAGTAGGAGAACAATTCTCTAATTATAAACCCCGAAGGCCGAAACCAACATCAGATCGACACTTAGAAAACCATTCAATTTACTAATACCTAGTCAGTTTCTAATCTTATTTTACTCTATTTCCTTTAACTATGTTCGATTAACTTCTTTTGAATAACTATGCTCAATTGACTCCTTTCGAATAACTATATTCAATTGACTCCTATTTGATAACTCCAATCGACTAACTCTTTTTTATCTCATTAATTTCCTTTTAAAATCCTATTTATTTTCCCAATAAATATTCCTTTATTCTATTTATTTATCAACTAAATATTCCTTTATTCTATTTATTTACTTTCTACGTAAATATCTTTCTTTATACTTCTATTTACTTCTTAAATAAATATCGTTTAACACTTCTATTTACTTGCTAAGTAAATAATCGTTTTATAAAATTCTTTGATTTTATGATTATTCCCTTTCTAAATATCTCCTATTTATAAATATTCCAGTTTACAAATATTTTATTTTCAATGTCACTTTGAAAATTCCCTTATCAACATTCCGGTATGTTAGGGTATTCAACATATCAAATCACGATGATCAATATCGTCCAAACACATATAATTGACGACAGATTATATATCACATCATATATCACAATATATGAAAAACAGTAAAATAAATGTTGAGGAATCCAGTTGGATTCCTCCAACCTGTCTCCTTGCATCCACAGATGTTATACAATAAAATCAACATCACTTTCAATTCCATATGGTATATTCTGTTAAACAGAATCAATATAGAAATTCAACTAACTGACTAGCAGTTCAATCAAACAGTCAACACACAGTCAATCAACCAATATTTAACAGTTCTAAAAATACAACATGAAATTATAAACTGTTCTGAGTTATTGAGATTTACTCACTTTGGCAATTCATCGTTAATGAACGATAAACTGTTTGTTTGATTAGAATCAAACAATTTATTTCACCATAAATTCAAATGAGTTCCACTCCACTCCCAGTCAGCTCCATTGGGTAGTCGTCGTCCATATGATCCCGACGGATCTTGTTTTATTTCAGTAACCCACCCGCTCCTCTGTTTCCTTCCTCGTTTACCCCATCACAAATAAAACTACGTCCACCACAAACATCCCCTTTTGTTACACTCGCTGTATCAAAAGACACAGCACCTACAATATGTATAACCCTACACGTCAGTACTCCCCATGAAATCAAAGGCATACAGCCCTTCTTCACACAATCCGTCCAGCAATGCAAATCCCCTTTCAAAATATATAAGCTTCTGTACAATATTTCTCCACTATACCATCACCACGTCAACAAAAAAAAAATCACCGTACTGTTTTTCTTCGATCCAAAACTGCTTCAACTCCGGCGCTCCCAACCAGAAACTGATCCCACCTCGTCACTCAGCTCAAACCCACGAGCTACAGCAAGTTGAAACGACCCAAATTTCCGTACCCTTTGAGTAGACTGATAACACCCTACGTCCAACCCAATGACACAGAAATACGAATCATTTTTAGAAAGAAGTTAGAGGATGAGAAATAGAAAGAAAGAAATATTAGAATAGGAGAAAACGAAGATCACAAACTCACAGCGGAACGAACAAAATATATTAGATAACATAAACTTTGAAATACCAAAACAATAAATGTATATACATACCATTATCAGAGCACAGCAGTTATTCCTGGAACAGTTATAAACACCTGTTTCCAGATGCAACATAGTACACAGCGGAAAATATAATAGTCTATAGCTAACTGGTGAAGCCTCCTGCTTCAACTCCTCCAAGTGAATCTGTAGAATCCCGACTACTTGACTGCCCGTACAAATTTGGGCACCCAAGAGTTTAGGGAAAACAAACAAAATAAACTCTGGGTCAGTCATGGGATTGGTGTGAGTAAACTCCAATCATTTGGTTTAACCTTTCAAAATCCTTTTCAAACGAAAAGATAATCGTAAGACCAATCCACACATAAATACGGATGGCTTTTACCTTATGATAACCCAAAACACTTTGGAAATCATATATTATCTGATATTATAATAATGGCTAATCACAAGTAATTAACAATCTAGCAGAACGCTTGCATCTCACGCTCTACATATATAATATACAATCAAACTCGCAGGCACTTATTGGAGATTGGATTCCAACTTGACAAGGTATGGGACCACCTTCCGAACGTGTATCTCTAGAGGCAAATACACTGGGTTCAACAAGAACATCTTGCAACCCGGCCCACACATGACCGACCACTCATTTCGCTTGAGTGTATCGAATGTATACCACCGACGGTTGGGATCAGCAACCGCCTCCCGAAAAGGGACAACATCGATAGATTTAAGAACAAAAGGAATTTCTCTAGATAGGTGATCATACATCCTAATGGGTGCGACCCACATAGCCATGCTGCCTGCCCGATTTTTGTCCACTTCCGGTTTGATGAGGCTTGAGGTTTGAATTATCTTCCAGAACATCTGGCCACCATTTACTTTGAATGCCACATCATCAGATCCATCGGAAATCACTAATTGACTCCCACAAAAATACTCAGATTGTTAGGCTAAAGAAGTTTCCCTTCTATGCCACCAACTTCGTACGTTTGAAGGAATCAACGTACGTAACCCCCTTTGGAAATACTCTGTCAGACACTCGTCCATACAAGTTGTCCTGGGTCTGGACAAACCGAAGGCACTTTCCCGTAAACAGGATAGCCCTTGCATAACTCCGTCTTCAATTTTCTTCAGCATAAGTTGCTTCATAACGCTTACGCCAATATGGAGTGGTTTTCAGATATCAAATCTGATCCCGGTCTCTCCATGTTGACAACGGAGGTATATAAAAAAAAATAAAACTTTGATAGTCGGTGATTTAACTATCAAAGAAACATCCATACAATCAACGGTTCTATTTCCAAATGGAAATTCTATCAATCAAGCATCAAGCAACACTGGGCCCTTTTTATATTAGTTCTTTATTACATTATCATTTCCAATTCCCATTTTCCACCTTTCATGTTCTTTCAAAGCACTATTTTCTCTCACGATTATTGGAAAACATTTCCAATATATATATAATTCCTTTATTGAGAAAATATCTTTTACTCCAGTTAGAAAACATTTCTAAATCCTTTGAATTAACTGATGTTATAAACATCGTTATTATAACTCAAATCATAAATCATTCGTTAACTAACGATATCACTAACCAACCCTTGCTATCGAGCCTTAACCATTTTCTCCGTCAATAATGCAGTCAGTCAAGTTGGGGTATAATTACCTCTCAGACCTTAACTTAACGACATTCTTAACTTTGAAATAGTCAGAGCTCACAACTTTAAACCAAACATCGCTTACGCGACTCTCGGATTTGATCTACGAACACACCTTCTTTATAAAAATATTGATTATAACGGTAGTGTTATAATCACTGTCTTCAAATGTTTGGTTTATAAAACATTGCTTTCAACAACAGCGTTAAAACTGCTGTCTAGCATTATAGAACACTTATCATAACCATAGCATTAAGATTGCTATTAAAACAGTTATTATAACGGCAGCGTTAAAATTGCTATTTAGATTTACCAAGACATTTATTATAACAGCAGCGTTTAAAATTGCTGTATAGATTCACAACCTCTATTATAACAACAGCGCTAAAATCGCTGTTTAGTTTTATAAAAGCATTCCTTACAAAGACAGCGTTATAATTGCTGTTTAAGATTATAAAAGCATTTCTTATAACAACAGCGTTATGATTGCTGTTTTGAATAAAATACCGTGTGCGGCGCACACGCTTCGGTTGTTCATTTATAAACTCTGTTTATTTTAAACAATTCAAGTTCTCCTGTAAACATATTTATAAACTATACATTTTTCTAACCACTTAATTCGATTTCTATAAATCCCCTTTATATATACATTTTATTTGCAAAATATTTCCTTGTTTTAAACTATTTATTCTTTTATTTTAAGCATTTGAAAATCTTTCTTTAAACTTTCCTCTGTAATTTGCTAAATTCGGATCCATTTCCAAATATTGGTTTCAAAACCGATACTCACTTTCAAATATACATTCATATTTGAACTCACCTTTTAATTTATCCAATGGTTAATGATCCACTTAATTTATATCTTTATTTATAACATTTTTCTTGGTTTACCCAATGGAATAGGTTTCCATTTGCAACTCAATGAAAAAGAAATTATTTCTAATTTGGAAATAAACTCTGCTTTTAAATTCTAATTTCCTTTTTCACATTCGATGATATTTTACGGTATCTAAAATACCAGGTTCCTAAGGCCAAGGTAAACCAAACACACAAATTCAACCATGGATAATGTAACATAACATATATCACCATCAAATAAAACAGTAAATAAAATGTTGAGGGATCCAGTTGGATCCCTCCAACCTGTTTCCCTGCATCCACAGATGTTAGTAACATCAAAAATATCGCATAAATGAAAAAAATTAATCAACGATGTGATTATATCAACCAATTTATCAACTATTCAACCAAGCAACCATTTCACATTATAAAATAATTTAAAACTCGTTTATATATAAAAATATAAACGAGAGGGAGTTAGTGAGTTTACTCACCTTGGTCACTAATCGTTGAGTAACGATTTATTTCCAGTTAAAAGAATCAGATGTTAGAATTTGCCGAAAATTCTCTCAAGCTCCGCATCGTTCCAACTTCACGGGTTTGTAGTGCTCGACGATACCGTTCCAATGTGACTGGTTTGGTCCGGTTCCTCATTTGATCCTAGGTTGATCTCAATTAACCACCGTTGTTAATCTATTTCTTCCAGTCAAGATATCGACAACCCCAAGAAAAATTCGAACCATCATGTTCGTTCTATCCCGGCTTTGCTATCATCACGGTTATCGACCGACCTTCCTACCCAAATGACGAAGCCCACTGCCATCGACGAGCTCGTGTTGCTATACCTCCCGTAACCCATTCCTTGTGTTGCTATTACGGCATCCATTGTCACTAGTTCGCATCAATACTGTTGTCTTCTTCCAAAAGCAATATGTATATGGAAAATGCATTCCAAATCCCACTTCCCTATTTAGCGAATTCATACCGTAACGAGCATGATTTAGCAAATTAGGAAAACCACCAACATTTGCACTTGCTACAAACTACTGTTCAATACTCTCAATCCCAAACATAATATAGAAATCCCACCCCATCTCCTAGTATTTCACGCGAGTATTACTTCCAACCGAAACCATTTCCGTTCAACTGTGAACCACAGCCACCATCGTGACCCCCCCCACCTTCCATTTTTGCTTCTTGTCTGTCACCACTACAAACACTCAGACCCCCTTAATTCCTTAAATTTGCAAAAGAACTCCACCAAAAAGCTTGGCCCTCAAAGCCACAACAATTCGCCAGAACACTCAGTCGAAACGAAACCCTACAAAGCCCAAACCGTACCAAATTTTGATCGCAACAGGTTGAAGGCGCGGCTACCTAGATTCGAAGATTTTGAGTCCAGGATTTTATAGAATTTTATTTCGATTTTTCTTGAAATTTGAAGTGGCGATTAAATTATTTTTGAAGGAGGAGCTTTCGTAAAAAGAAAAGTGGTTGGCATGTTTTGTTATTATTTGGAAACGAAAATAGAGCAGAGATGAATAGTATTTAAAAGAGATAGTGGCTTGGGGAACACGGAGTTTCAACTGCTTTGGGAAACACGGAGTTGAGGTATAGGGTAGGTTGGCTAGTGCAGATTACTTTGTCACCACGGTTTAGAAATACAGGGGACACCGTACCTATTCTCTTTTTTTTTTCTTTTTTTCTTTTTTTTTATACCTTACAGTCACGGCTTGAATATATAAGAGAAAATATATTATTTTATAATTTTGCAAAACTTCGCGATGAAGTATCAAGTAAAACTAGCCACAGTTGACTTCTGTTTACTGATGAAAAAGCTATTCTTGGTGTAAAAAGGTATTCTGAACCCAATGTGACAAGTTCCGTCGAATTCTGACATTGTTTGAAAAAATTTCCTTTATAAAACCAGAAATCAACACGCGTTTAAATTTTTCATGATCACCAGATAAATCAAAACAACTTGAAACTGCGAACACCGTCAATAACTTTTTGATACGAACCCAACGGCACTAGTTTCGTCGCATTCTGAGACTGTTGCCCCGGTAGGCTATTTTTGGCGCGTACCGCACTGCCCTTCTGAACACCAAATTTGCCGATCTCTAAAAATAACAAACTATATACCTACCCTGGCTATATCCGACGCTACGAATTCACCGGAACTGGTTTCGTGGCCTGATTCGATCGTCTGTTCAAGTTACACTCTAATATCCCTTTATTCAGTTGAATTAATTTAATTGCACTGAACGAGCGTTTACAGCTACCGTGGTCACATACGACATCGGTTTGCCACGCAATTTAACACCGTACAATAATTTAATGATACGGTCCCAATGAAACTGATTTCGTTGAAATCTGAGTCCGTTTGCAAAACGGCTATTTTAACACGTATAATTTAAATAACGATTTTCCACAGCGACTATTTCAAAATTTGATTTGGCCATAACTTTCTATTTATAACATGAAATCTGGATTTTTCTCTTTCATATGAAAATTATAATAAATACGGTTCCAACGTGTCTTGTTTCACAGAAATCCGACTTATATCGGATCCTGTATCCTCAGTTGAAGTTCAAAACTCTATATTTCGAACTGCCGCGCGATTTCGAACTCGTTTTATAATATATTATAAATTAACGTTCAAACTTCGTTTTTAATTCCTATATGTAATCCAATTAAAATTTTTAAAACAAATTTAAATATTCAGAATTCAACGGCCGAAAATCCGGGTCGTTACATTCCTTCCCCCTTAAAATAATTTCGTCCTCGAAATTGCTAAGGTAGGAAAAGATGCTACGTACCCTGTTAACTAGGTCCGATAATCCTTTTTGTTTACTTCTTAACTTCAGTTTAACTGGACCAATATATTAAAATATCAATTTATTCTTACTAACGAAAATTTTCAAAAATTCTGAAAAATTTCTAACACTTTAAATTCTGAAAAATTTCGGCAGCATCTCCTCTGCACGGCTCAATCGGTACAACCACAACTTGCCTTTCTAGGCCTTCTCCAATCCAAAAGAAAAATCAAAAAGCCAAGCGGCTTGCCCATAGGCCCACAAAATCATCAAACCCAAGTAATATTGTAAACATGTACCTTTTTGTCGGACATAATCTATCTCATGCACTTTCTTCCATTCAATATCTGCTCAGCATACATATATTCATTTCCAGTTGGTTTCAAATCAATCCAACTTCCAGTTTTTAACTCTCTAATCAACTTATGATTAGTTCACCTCCATTCTATCGATTCCACTTGATCTTCATTTCAGAATCAATCCACTTATTCGGTTTGAGTTTCAATTTCCATTTAACTTAAGTTAAATTTCCATCCATTTGATACATTTTTACCATTTCAACTTATTTAACTTAGACAAGTTAAATTTTAATTTCAGAATTCAAATTCCCGGGTTTTATTTCAAACTAGTTTGAAATCATATATATGTACATACATATATTTATAATCAACCCAATTCAAAACATTTGAATTTCTAAAACAACTTTATATTTGTCAAACAAATTTCCATTAACAAACATATTATGGTGGCAATCCATCACTTAGAAACTCGAAAATGAATACCGATAATGTCGCGACCCATTATCAGAATTATTTTCTCGCCACTGAAGTGATTTTAGTGCTTAATCACTTTCAAAATCCATTCAAAATCATTCTAATTCAAAAATATCTTCAAACCAATGATATATTACCTTAAAATATTTCAAGGAATATTTTCAAAATATCCGGGATTTTAAATTCCAATTTATGGTTTGAATTTTATTCTAGTTTATCTTGGTTATATAACCAATTCAATATTTTATAATTCCATTTGATCGTAACAACAATCACACATTCGATAATTTCAGAAAATTATCTCTTTTATATCAAAATAACTTTTGGGCAAAATTATATCAGTTACCCATCATTAAAACAATACTATGTCGAATCGTTCTGTTCGAGAGTTTAGAAACACCTATCGATACGGTTGTACATCCTGTATCGACCAGAATTCATAAACCACTCAACAAACCAGCCAACACAATATAAAACAATTTGATATCAAATCTACAAATACGCTCCCTTATATATATATACACTCAAACTCAATCCAGGGTGTTATTAACCCATCTCTATTGAGTCACGCCACAGAGCCAAGGTAATCACTTAACCTTCAGCTCTGATACCAACTGAAACGACCCAAATTTCCGTACCCTTTGAGTAGACTGATAACACCACACGTCCAACCCAATGACACAGAAATACGAATCATTTTTAGAAAGAAGTTAGAGGATGAGAAATAGAAAGAAAGAAATATTAGAATAGGAGAAAACGAAGATCACAAACTCACAGCGGAACGAACAAAATATATTAGATAACATAAACTTTGAAATACCAAAACAATAAATGTATATACATACCATTATCAGAGCACAGCAGTTATTCCTGGAACAGTTATAAACACCTGTTTCCAGATGCAACATAGTACACAGCGGAAAATATAATAGTCTATAGCTAACTGGTGAAGCCTCCTGCTTCAACTCCTCCAAGTGAATCTGTAGAATCCCGACTACTTGACTGCCCGTACAAATTTGGGCACCCAAGAGTTTAGGGAAAACAAACAAAATAAACTCTGGGTCAGTCATGGGACTGGTGTGAGTAAACTCCAATCATTTGGTTTAACCTTTCAAAATCCTTTTAAAACGAAAAAATAATCGTAAGACCAATCCACACATAAATACGGATGGCTTTTACCTTACGATAACCCAAAACACTTTGGAAATCATATATTATCTGATATTATAATAATGGCTAATCACAAGTAATTAACAATCTAGCAGAACGCTTGCATCTCAGGCTCTACATATATAATATACAATCAAACTCGCAGGCACTTATTGGAGATTGGATTCCAACTTGACAAGGTATGGGACCACCTTCCGAACGTGTATCTCTAGAGGCAAATACACTGGGTTCAACAAGAACATCTTGCAACCCGGCCCACACATGACCGACCACTCATTTCGCTTGAGTGTATCGAATGTATACCACCGACGGTTGGGATCAGCAACCGCCTCCCGAAAAGGGACAGCATCGATAGATTTAAGAACAAAAGGAATTTCTCTAGATAGGTGATCATACATCCTAATGGGTGCGACCCACATAGCCATGCTGCCTGCCCGATTTTTGTCCACTTCCGGTTTGATGAGGCTTGAGATTTGAATTATCTTCCAGAACATCTGGCCACCATTTACTTTGAATGCCACATCATCAGATCCATCGGAAATCACTAATTGACTCCCACAAAAATACTCAGATTGTTAGGCTAAAGAAGTTTCCCTTCTATGCCACCAACTTCGTACGTTTGAAGGAATCAACGTACGTAACCCCCTTTGGAAATACTCTGTCAGACACTCGTCCATACAAGTTGTCCTGGGTCTGGACAAACCGAAGGCACTTTCCCGTAAACAGGATAGCCCTTGCATAACTCCGTCTTCAATTTTCTTCAGCATAAGTTGCTTCATAACGCTTACGCCAATACGGAGTGGTTTTCAGATATCAAATCTGATCCCGGTCTCTCCATGTTGACAACGGAGGTATATAAAAAAAAAAAAAACTTTGATAGTCGGTGATTTAACTATCAAAGAAACATCCATACAATCAACGGTTCTATTTCCAAATGGAAATTCTGTCAATCAAGCATCAACCAACACTGGGCCCTTTTTATATTAGTTCTTTATTACATTATCATTTCCAATTCCCATTTTCCACCTTTCATGTTTTTTCAAAGCACTATTTTCTCTCACGATTATTGGAAAACATTTCCAATATATATATAATTCCTTTATTGAGAAAATATCTTTTACTCCAGTTAGAAAACATTTCTAAATCCTTTGAATTAACTGATGTTATAAACATCGGTATTATAACTCAAATCATAAATCATTCGTTAACTAACGATATCACTAACCAACCCTTGCTATCGAGCCTTAACCATTTTCTCCGTCAATAATGCAGTCAGTCAAGTTGGGGTATAATTACCTCTCAGACCTTAACTTAACGACATTCTTAACTTTGAAATAGTCAGAGCTCACAACTTTAAACCAAACATCGCTTACGCGACTCTCGGATTTGATCTACGAACACACCTTCTTTATAAAAATATTGATTATAACGGTAGTGTTATAATCACTGTCTTCAAATGTTTGGTTTATAAAACATTGCTTTCAACAACAGCATTAAAACTGCTGTCTAGCATTATAGAACACTTATCATAACCATAGCATTAAGATTGCTATTAAAACAGTTATTATAACGGCAACGTTAAAATTGCTATTTAGATTTACCAAGACATTTATTATAACAGCAGCGTCTAAAATTGCTGTATAGATTCACAACCTCTATTATAACAACAGCTCTAAAATCGCTGTTTAGTTTTATAAAAGCATTCCTTACAAAGATAGCGTTATAATTGCTGTTTAAGATTATAAAAGCATTTCTTATAACAACAGCGTTATGATTGCTGTTTTGAATAAAATACCGTGTGCGGCGCACATGCTTCGGTTGTTCATTTATAAACTCTGTTTATTTTAAACAATTCAAGTTCTCCTGTAAACATATTTATAAACTATACATTTTTCTAACCACTTAATTCGATTTCTATAAATCCCCTTTTTATATACATTTTATTTGCAGAATATTTCCTTGTTTTAAACTATTTATTCTTTTATTTTAAGCATTTGAAAATCTTTCTTTAAACTTTCCTCTGTAATTTGCTAAATTCGGATCCATTTCCAAATATTGGTTTCAAAACCGATACTCACTTTCAAATATACATTCATATTTGAACTCACCTTTTAATTTATCCAATGGTTAATGATCCACTTAATTTATATCTTTATTTATAACATTTTTCTTGGTTTACCCAATGGAATAGGTTTCCATTTGCAACTCAATGAAAAAGAAATTATTTCTAATTTGGAAATAAACTCTGCTTTTAAATTCTAATTTCCTTTTTCACATTCGATGATATTTTACGGTATCTAAAATACCAGGTTCCTAAGGCCAAGGTAAACCAAACACACAAATTCAACCATGGATAATGTAGCATAACATATATCACCATCAAATAAAACAGTAAATAAAATGTTGAGGGATCCAGTTGGATCCCTCCAACCTGTTTCCCTGCATCCACAGATGTTAGTAACATCAAAAATATCGCATAAATGAAAAAAATTAATCAACGATGTGATTATATCAACCAATTTATCAACTATTCAACCAAGCAACCATTTCACATTATAAAATAATTTAAAACTCGTTTATATATAAAAATATAAACGAGAGGGAGTTAGTGAGTTTACTCACCTTGGTCACTAATCGTTGAGTAACGATTTATTTCCGGTTAAAAGAATCAGATGTTAGAATTTGTCGAAAATTCTCTCAAGCTCCGCATCGTTCCAACTTCACGGGTTTGTAGTGCTCGACGATACCGTTCCAATGTGACTGGTTTGGTCCGGTTCCTCATTTGATCCTAGGTTGATCTCAATTAACCACCGTTGTTAATCTATTTCTTCCAGTCAAGATATCGACAACCCCAAGAAAAATTCGAACCATCATGTTCGTTCTATCCCGGCTTTGCTATCATCACGGTTATCGACCGACCTTCCTACCCAAATGACGAAGCCCACTGCCATCGACGAGCTCGTGTTGCTATACCTCCCGTAACCCATTCCTTGTGTTGCTATTACGGCATCCATTGTCACTAGTTCGCATCAATACTGTTGTCTTCTTCCAAAAGCAATATGTATATGGAAAATGCATTCCAAATCCCACTTCCCTATTTAGCGAATTCATACCGTAACGAGCATGATTTAGCAAATTAGGAAAACCACCAACATTTGCACTTGCTACAAACTACTGTTCAATACTCTCAATCCCAAACATAATATAGAAATCCCACCCCATCTCCTAGTATTTCACGCGAGTATTACTTCCAACCGAAACCATTTCCGTTCAACTGTGAACCACAGCCACCATCGTGACCCCCCCACCTTCCATTTTTGCTTCTTGTCTGTCACCACTACAAACACTCAGACCCCCTTAATTCCTTAAATTTGCAAAAGAACTCCACCAAAAAGCTTGGCCCTCAAAGCCACAACAATTCGCCAGAACACTCAGTCGAAACGAAACCCTACAAAGCCCAAACCGTACCAAATTTTGATCGCAACAGGTTGAAGGCGCGGCTACCTAGATTCGAAGATTTTGAGTTCAGGATTTTATAGAATTTTATTTCGATTTTTCTTGAAATTTGAAGTGGCGATTAAATTATTTTTGAAGGAGGAGCTTTCGTAAAAAGAAAAGTGGTTGGCATGTTTTGTTATTATTTGGAAACGAAAATAGAGCAGAGATGAATAGTATTTAAAAGAGATAGTGGCTTGGGGAACACGGAGTTTCAACTGCTTTGGGAAACACGGAGTTGAGGTATAGGGTAGGTTGGCTAGTGCAGATTACTTTGTCACCACGGTTTAGAAATACAGGGACACCGTACCTATTCTCTTTTTTTTTCTTTTTTTTATTTTTTTTTTATTTTTTTTATACCTTACAGTCACGGCTTGAATATATAAGAGAAAATATATTATTTTATAATTTTGCAAAACTTCGCGATGAAGTATCAAGTAAAACTAGCCACAGTTGACTTCTGTTTACTGATGAAAAAGCTATTCTTGGTGTAAAAAGGTATTCTGAACCCAATGTGACAAGTTCCGTCGAATTCTGACATTGTTTGAAAAAATTTCCTTTATAAAACCAGAAATCAACACGCGTTTAAATTTTTCATGATCACCAGATAAATCAAAACAACTTGAAACTGCGAACACCGTCAATAACTTTTCGATACGAACCCAACGGCACTAGTTTCGTCGCATTCTGAGACTGTTGCCCCGGTAGGCTATTTTTGGCGCGTACCGCACTGCCCTTCTGAACACCAAATTTGCCGATCACTAAAAATAACAAACTATATACCTACCCTGGCTATATCCGACGCTACGAATTCACCGGAACTGGTTTCGTGGCCTGATTCGATCGTCTGTTCAAGTTACACTCTAATATCCCTTTATTCAATTGAATTAATTTAATTGCACTGAACGAGCGTTTACGGCTACCGTGGTCACATACGACATCGGTTTGCCACGCAATTTAACACCGTACAATAATTTAATGATACGGTCCCAATGAAACTGATTTCGTTGAAATCTGAGTCCGTTTGCAAAACGGCTATTTTAACACGTATAATTTAAATAACGATTTTCCACAGCGACTATTTCAAAATTTGATTTGGCCATAACTTTCTATTTATAACATGAAATCTGGATTTTTCTCTTTCATATGAAAATTATAATAAATACGGTTCCAACGTGTCTTGTTTCACAGAAATCCGACTTATATCGGATCCTGTATCCTCAGTTGAAGTTCAAAACTCTATATTACGAACTGCCGCGCGATTTCGAACTCGTTTTATAATATATTATAAATTAACGTTCAAACTTCGTTTTTAATTCCTATATGTAATTCAATTAAAATTTTTAAAACAAATTTAAATATTCAGAATTCAATGGCCGAAAATCCGGGTCGTTACACAAGTCATCGACATGTTTATCACCGGGCTGACCCCACTTTGCCAGTCGCCACACCATATCGATAGCCTCCCTCAACCAAAGACGCAAACTCCAGAAACCCATTTCCGTTGTAAAGTCGTGACCTACTTTGTGAATTCTAGCGATGCAAATTGAGTTCGAAAATGGAAAAATTGGTATGAGACTGAAGAGAATGGTGTCATGGATTTGAAGATCCTTGTTTCGAGAATTTAGGAATTTTATACGAAGGGTTTTCAAATTTTAAATAAGGCGATTTCTTTGAAGAATGAGAACATGGTGGTGGCACATTTCTTTGATCGCAGAATGATTTTAATTAGGTTTGGAAAGTTTAAAAAGTTATTTTATAGGGACTTACTTTGATTTAGGGGATGATATTTATCCACGTCTTCATTTGTATTTGTGGAGATTTAGACGTCCACGCTGTACAATTAGGTCCGCTAATTTGAAAAATGTAGTTGTAGCTTTTCTTTAGGCCAACAGAATAAATATTTAGTTATTAAGTTATATAGCTGATAAATAATTACTTATACTAATAATGTTACTAATTTATATATAGCTTGATGAGTGACGCTTGTTTCAGTTTTTAAATGTTTTGGCATTGGTTGTACAAAGCATTGTTCTCAAACGGACTGCTATGGACAAAACTAAAAATATCGTTGTGATGACTAATGTGCCCAGATTCCAAAAATATAATAATATCGGTAGATTAACTCATATTGTGAAACCCCAAAATGTTGATTACAGGGTGCAAAACACTCCAAATAAAAAGTTGCTTATTTAATTAATTAAAAATTACCATAAAATTCTAAAAATTAAATTATCGTTATGTCCCAAAAGTACCTTATCTAAATTCAAACCCGATCTTTAGTTATATCGAATAAACCGTTACGGTTTATAAACAATTCTATAGAGACTATTTTAAAATTTGATTTGGACGTAAATCAAAATCTACACGACGAAATCCCGATTTTTCTCTTCCACTAGAAAGATATACGCTACCAGCTCCACACGTTTCTTGTTTCACAGAAATCCGGCTTAAAACGAATCATGTACATTCAGTTGAAGTTCGAATCGCCAATTTACGAACTACAGCGCCATTTCGAGCTCGATTTTAATTATAATATAATTATACGTTCAAACTGTCGTTTATATAATATATTCGTAATTCAAATTAATTCCAAGCTGAATTAAATATCACAGATGATCCAGTTCACACCATATCGCCATTTCAACCAATTCTGGTTATTTCAGAATTAAATATATTATTTAATTTATTATTTTAATTAAATATTCACCATTATTTAATTCTACGACCATTAAATTCTCTGAATCACTATTTATATAATTAAATGAATTAATTATAATACCTCTGCCAATGTGGGTCATTACATTTCATCACCAATTGAAATTAATTTTAACCCAATTATGCCTTGACCGTTAAGTCGTTCTTCATGCCGAGATTTACGAAGTCCAATAGGCTCAACACCAGGTAAGTATGGAATGACAAATTCAATAACCTCCTCAGCTATAGTACCTTCTACGATACAAGCTTCTGGTCTATATCTATTTTTGGTTTTTCTTTTCAAAGTTCCCATATGCATTTCGAACGGATACATATATCTCATAAATACAGGACCACAAATTTTGATTTCTCTAACAAGGTGAACAACGAAATGCACCATAACATCAAAAAATGAAGGAGGGAAATACATTTCAAATTGGCATAAATTAACAATAACATTGGCTTGTTGAGCATCCAACATATCAGGATCTATCACTTTGCTACAAATTGCATTAAAAAAGATACAAAGCTTTGTAACAACATGTCTAACATGCTTAGGCAATATACCTCTAATTGCAACAGGTAATAAATGTTGCATTAGCACATGACAATCATGAGACTTCAAGTTCGTCAATTTCAAATCCTTCATTGATACACGACTACTAATGTTTGAAGAATAACCTGTTGGAACCTTCACACCACGAAGACACTCACATAAACTAATTTTCTCTTTTTTGGACAATGTATAACATGCAGAAGGTAAATAGGTACATTTACCTTTCAACACCTGTGCTAACTCCTTTCGAATACCCATTTTCAACATATCTTGTCTGGCTTTCTCACTTTCCTTTGTCTTACCAGGTATATTCAAGAGTGTCCCAATTATACTGTCAGAAACATTTTTCTCTATATGCATTACATCCAAACAATGTCTAACTTGTAAATGTCTCCAATATGGAAGCTCCCAAAATATAAATTTCTTCTTCCAACGACCTTCTAAAAGAGGAGAGGCTTTGCCGAACGTATTTTCAATATCTTTGACCCATTCATAAACATCATTTCCTGATAATGGCAACCGAGCAACTCCATTCTCTACCCCTCCATTGAAAGCTTTCTTCTTTTTACGACAAGAATGATCAATAGGGAGAAATCTACGGTGATGCATATACACATTTTTCTTGCAATAATGCAAACGCTCAACAACCATATCGTCTTTGCAGATTGGGCATGCTTGAGCACCTTTTGTACAGTAGCCAGACAGGTTACCATAAGCGGGAAAATCATTTGTAGTACAAAAGAGCATAACACGCAATGTAAAGTCACTTTTGCTATATGCATCAAACACACGCACGCCTTTATCCCATAAAAGTTTTAGATCATCAATTAAAGGAGCTAGGTAAACATCAATGTCGTTTCCTGGTTGTCGTGGTCCAGAAATTAAAAGAGATAACATGATATATTTGCGCTTCATACTCAAATGAGGTGGAAGGTTGTAAATCACCAAAAGAACGGGCCAAGTACTACGTTGGCTACTTAGGTTACCAAATGGGTCTATGCCATCTGTGCAAATACCAAGTCTGAGATTTTTACTTTCTTCACCAAAATCATGATACATTGCATCAATGTTTCTCCACTGCGGAGAATCTGCTGGATGCCTTAATAATCCATCATTTTTCCTCACATCTGCATGCCACCTTAATTTTTTTTGCATTTTCTTCATTTGCAAATAAACGTTTAAATCTTGGTATAATAGGAAGATACCATAGGACTTTTGCCGGAGGCCGTTTCTTATCTCGATCATTATGAACATCCGCTCGTGACTTATAACGGGATAATCCACACTTTGGACACTCATGCAAGTTCTTATATTCATTTCGATATAATATATAATCATTTGGACATGAATGTATCTTCTTATATCCGATACCAATTGGACACATAATTTTCTTTGCCTCGTAGTTAGAAGTAGGAAGCTCATTACCGTCTGGAAGCATGTCATTCAAAAGTTCCAGCAATGATGTGAAACTTGTATCACTCCACCCGTGCTTTGCTTTTAAATTATAAAGCTTGAGAACAGCAGACAATTTTGTGAACTTGGCACAATTAGGAAACAAAGGTTTCTCGACTCAGTTAATATTCTTTCATACAACTTTGGATCTTCCATCAATTGTTCTTCAACATCATAAAACATCTCTTGAACACGATCAATCTCATCATTTGTCTCGTTATTCATTTTATCTTCTTGGTCATTCTCATCATTCTCATCATTCTCACGATTACTGGAATTGGATCTATTAAGTACACTTTCACCATGCCATATCCATCGCGTGTAATTTTGCTTGAATCCATAACGAATTATGTGATCTTTGATTTGATCTATGTTACGAAATCTCCTCTTATTTTTGCAGTATTTACAAGGACAAAAAATAGTTTCTTCCCCTCTTCTTAGTTGATCATTCAGTGCACAATTGATGAAGTCTTCAATTTTGTTGAGGAACTCATCATCGCTGCGTTTCACATTGTACATCCACATACGATCCATGTACAAATGACACACTACAAAATAAATAAAAAACTTTGAATACCAAATACATATCACTAAAATCAAGGCATATGAGAATAGTGTAAAATAAAGACTAAAATGTATTGATCAGTATCCATACTGTTTACATTCAAAGGTTTACATTTATTGAAGTAGTGTAGTTACTTAATTGAATTTTTAGAAATTACTGCATGAATGCTTTTGTAAGTGGGTTCATGATCCGACCTTCTAGCCACGGAAATGCCAAAGGACATGTGTGACGGTCATGACATTAAACTTTTAAATCTATGTAGTTAAGGAGCGCGCTTAGGCACGCCTTGGCGCAAGGCTCACTAGGCGCACTTTTTTGTGTAAAATGAAATGTTTGTTTTTTTAGTCCAGCCCAACATCTGTGAATCGACACTTCGAGATCTGTGAATCGACTTTTCCAGTACTTATTTTGGTATATGACGTGAACTTATGAATTTTAATTTTAAATTGCAAACTTATGCTATATTTTGTTGTTACAAGGTTGAAAACTGCATTACAAATGCATAAAACTGCATAAAAATGCAGAAAACATGTGTTAAATTGCAAGCTATGTTATATTTTGTTGTTAAAAGACTGAAAACTGCATAAAAATGCAGAAAACTGCATAAAAAATGCAGCAGTTTCAGTTTTTTGGCAGCATGAAAGGCGTAAGTAAGGCACACCGAAAGGCGCTAAAAAGACCGAGGCGCACGCCTTGGGCTTTTTTGCGCCTTTTCGCCTTGACTACATGGCTTTAAATATGAATTAAATATGAATATGTGTATATGTTTTCATTAATTGTATAGGGGTGCTAGCATGATACTTGTTAAAACTTCATTAAGAGTAACTCTAGTAAAAATCATAAAAGTGCTTATTAATTTATACAGAAATATCCTTCTAAAAAGTAACCTCATAAGTGAAACTGTAATATTTATTCTAATGCCGATACCAATGTTTGATGGTTGGGGTATAGGGGTGTAACAAATTGAGTTGAGTATAAATGGATTAGTTTGAAAATTAACTCAGCTCATTTAAAATAATAATAAACTCGACACATTAAATTCACTTATTAAATAATTAAAGCCAACTTGACCCACTAACTAAAAGTTCATACCGAACCAGTTTAACCCATTTTGGAAAATTTGCATGAATTTTTTTTACACATAATTAGCAATCGTAGTAACCAACGGTATTCATTTACGAACTGCAACAAGAACAACCATTAATACAATAATAATCAAAAAACATACATACCATTCTTAATGACTTATACTCGGTAGAAAAACAGGAAAAGTGAATATCATTCAAGATTCGCAACAAGCATTTAATCAATAATAGTCCAAACTACAACAATTATAGAATTAATCAGTAACTAACCTGCAAAATACTAAAATCAACTATAAGTCAGTATTACCCTTGAAGCATTACTTCGCTAGTAATGCCAACTTCCTAAATTGAATGATTAGTACATAATTTTATTTCGTCAACTACCCGAGGGTATTATTTAGTATTACTCTGATTTAAAGTGGAATTAACTTAAAGAGTTAATAATTAAGTGGAATAAACTGTATTGTACTTTAGTTAAAATTTATGTGGTGAATATTTACACCGCAATTTAAAATGTGCTTTACATGGCGTTAAATCTCTTTCTTTTCTTCTCTCCAACAAATTTTAATTTATTTATTTTATGACATAATTAATATTAACACCAGCTGAAGATTATTTCTAATTTGGTAAGAATTACAACACTAAGCATGCTTATTAATTATTTTTCAAGTGTACAAAAATAAAGTGCAACATAGTTTTATCTTCGAGTGTGAATCCATGAAATGCTGTGCAAATCATATTAGCAATATTTTTGAATGAAATGAAATTTACTTGTATGCAAACACAAAACAAAGGTATAAACCCAATTTGTGGGCATGCAGTGTACAGCAGAACCACGTAAAATCTTCCACGTGTCAGTTCTGTCTCATGCAAATAAAATTAAGGTTTATATACGACCGAAAGGATAATAACGTAGTATTCTCATTTATTCTGAATAAATTGCCCGTAAAACAAGGTGATTGATTTTACTCGGTAACCTTTTACCCTCTCAACCACAGCTCTTTATTCTCATTTATTCTGAGTAAATACATCACTCCTCCCGTTCCTCTCTTTATTTTTTCTTTACATTCGTACGTATATTTTGGTGAAAACTAACATAATAAAAAACATTGGCTTCTGATAAATTGATTGTTTCATTCGGTGAAATGCTGATCGATTTTGTGCCTAACGTGGCCGGAGTTTCTCTGGCGGAGTCCGGCGGCTTCGTTAAAGCTCCGGGTGGTGCTCCAGCGAACGTAGCTGTTGCCATTACTAAGCTTGGTGGAAAATCCGCTTTTGTTGGAAAGGTGACTTTTTTTACCGGTTTCTGTTTAGCTATAATATTGTAGAAAAAATCATATGTTTATTATTTTCGTGCCTGTAATAGCAAGCACTTTTTTGGTGATTTTATTATTGAAAGTTTCGTACTATTATGTTAGTCCACAAGGAACGTTAATGGTTTTATTATTGAATAGCAAGCACTTTTTTTTAAATGCCTATATCACTTGAAAAGTCTACTATTATGCTAGGTTGTCCTCAATTAGATACATAAATATAGGTAAAAAATTTATGCGATTTTCACAGCTTTGTTGTTGAATTTTTTGAACATCTTCTAAACAACATAATAGTAAAAGCTGAGGTATTTTAAAAAAAAAAAGATTATTTTTCTCTTTTCGAAAATTTAATGTTATTTTTTTAACGGCTTTGAATTCTGATAGTATTATTGTTAATTTTTGGGGAATGTTTCATTTCCGAATATCTTGACAAAAGTTTCAGTTATTTAATAAATTTGAACTTTTAAACAAATTTGAAATTATTAAAAGAATTGAATTTGTTAGCAAAATTTAAACCTTAAAAATAAATTTGGAAGTTATATTTTTTTAAGACTTGTTTAATCTTTTTAAGGAAAAAAAGATATAACTTTTTCAGGAAAAATACCAGCTTTTTCGAAAAAATATTTTTTTTTCTTTTATTTTTTGGAAAATTTGTGTTTTCTATAATATGGCTCCGTTTGACGTGTTATTTTTTATTTTATGTTTTCATTTGAACAAATGTGTGTCTTCTGTCAAGCAGAAAATCAAAATCAATTCCCAGTTCCTAAAAATTTGTGTAAAGAAAATTATAAGGGAAAAAACACGTTTACGTAACATGATTATCAAAGAATAGTGAACATGCATGGTTAAACAGTGGATTGCTCTCCATATTCAAGCTGTGTAGTGAAACAATACCAATGAGATCATATTATCAGTGGCGGAGCCAGCCTTTGCAGCCAGGTAGGGCTATGAAGTCAAATTCAGCTGGAGCAATCTCAGAATGGGTGCAATTATGAAAGCAATGTCAGTTTTTTAGGTGGGGCCTTGGCCCTAGCTAGCCAAGGCATAGATCAGCCCCTGCATATTATGTGGTGAAATACTACTATGAAGTATCTTGAACACTTTACTGAGATTAGCTTGTCTATTCCATGTGTATTGTTGAAAGAACAAACAATTTTGAAATATGAAATTAACATGTAAAATAGAAAACAAGTTTATTTATTTTTCGTGTTTTGGAATGTGACAAAGATACGGAAAACAATACAGCCTCTCCTTTGCGCATTAATTGTCGCAATGGCTAAGAATTGATACAGAAAAAAAGAAAGTATAAAGGCCAAAAAAGTGACAATAAATTCATAAACGCCCACAAATTTTGATTCAGTTGATCAGCACAACTCAAAATCTTTCTACTATCCCAAGTAATGTCTTCCAATCTAAAGTCAGTGTTAGTGCGATCATATAGAAATATGGACACATGGCGAAATTTTAATCATGGCCATTGGAAAGTTGTTTATTGACCAACTATTGCTGATTTGCTATTGAAGAATTTCACCAGCATTTGGTTTTTAAATATCCCATCGCATCTCATTTCATGTATACTTGCTAAATTTACAAATACTGAGTACTTTTCTTGATACCAGAGATCTCTTATTTTCTTCAAATTTTAAATGTTTGAGCTGAAATAAAATAGACTATTGCTAATAGGATGCAATCAGGTTTTCATCGTCATTTATTTCATTTTTATTAAAAGAAGAAGAGATTATCAAAGTTGATAGTAAACGAAGATACAATAAAGTAAGGCACAAAATAACCATTATCACAACATACTGATGAGAACAGTTAGTGTGCTATGATGTAAGCAATTTAGAGATGATACGTCTATTGCAAGTGATTCATTCAACATTTAAGTGCTTATAAGGGTCTCCTAACTTTCTATTTACCAACAATATTCCATAGAGCTAAACTTTTCTCTAGTACTCTTTAAACAAAAATGTTCTTTACTATTTTATTCTGAGTTCCAAGTTTGTTCTATTTTCCCAAATTAAACAATGACATCAGAGTTATTTTTTTGTGTATGTATGACAGTTGACGAGGCACACAAAATTAAACGTCTGGATTGCAAGCTTGCAAGTCTTTTGATGCAGTTTTCTACAGATTTTTGGTTACTTCTAACAGTAAGCTATATTTTAGCAACTTAATATGGTTCAACACATTTAAAAATACCACCAATTGCATAATTAAATAAAGCTTAAAATTGTGGGACACAGGCATTACAATAGTGGGTAATGCAATCTAGACAACTTTGACTTTGCAACGATACGACTTCAGGTCGATTTTCTCTTCAAAGCACTTTTAACTTAGCGAAACGGATCTTTGAAGATTAACATCCCCGTCGTACCAAATGACCGCTGAGGAAGAAAGACCATCTACATTTATCTTTTGCACCTCCTATAAAATGTTATATAATACTTTACTGAGAAGTAATATGTTTGTCTACTACCTTTTACACTCAACTGAATTGGCATGATTAATATTTTATTGACAGGTTATGGCATAAATGAAATCTAGTTTGGCAGTGCCTTAGATTAGATACCATGAAATTAATACTCAAAACTATTAAAACTTCTGTAATATGATGAAAAATCCATAATTTCACATGTATTACTGTTTTTAAATGTACTTAAAACTAAATCCAAGAATATGATCTTAATTGACTAAATGTTGTTTCAGCAAAATTAGAACAAACATTCAATTTGTAAAATATGAATCTTAGTCAATGGTGTTCAGCTGAATGAATTAATACACACAAATGTTAAGGTTCAAAGACTTTGTCGATGTGTGCAAGCATTTAAGGAGTTGGTATTTAATTAGCATCAAAGAGACCGAGAATTTCTTAAAAAAGAAAAGAAAAAAAGATTACCCAGCTTATGAGTATGCAGGGATATAACTGCATATTGGATCAGGTAGGCAATTGCCCTACCTAATAAAACCATAACTAAATAGAAAACATGAAAACATACATAATCAAACAAGAAAACATACATAATCAGGTAGGAAATTTCCCTACCTAAGACTGGTCTCTTCGTTTTTAGGCTTTTCATGTTGCTATGGTTTTCAAGTTGCTCAGGGTATGTTGATCGTTTCGTATTTTTAAAACATGAAAACATACATAATCAAACAAGATTTAAGATTCGTTATTTTTGAAATCAACAAATTTATAACAAATAGATGGTGAACCGGTCTCCATTTTAATATCGTCCCCTTAACCAAATACAGACATGTCATAGTCCAGGTAGTGGATGATGGATTCTCAGAATTGGATGGTGAACCAGTCTCCATTTTAATATCGATAAAACCTTTTTTTACATGCTTCTAAAATAATAAATCCATAATTGTTCATTATACTAAAAATTGGCATAACATAAACTATAATAATGAGAAAACATGAAATGCATAATTTTCAAATAAATTGTTTCCGTATCGGCATCTATATCTGTTTGATTATGGCACAGCAAGAACTTCAAAAATAGCATTAAAACTAATTACTTGTAACAACCGATAAATTTAGAAATCCCAGTACAATGTCGTATTTTGTAGCCAATGCCGTATGTTTGTACAATGTATACATGATCAAGAAATTATGAACATCTCCTAATACAATCCTAAAGCTCATGAAAATAAAAGGATAACCATTTATTTTCACTATAGTAACAAACCTGTCAAGTAAAAATATAATTAACAACTGAAAGTCCAAGAAATAGCAGTACGGTAAAAATAAGTAATACCATGATAAAAATGATGATGCTACTTACAAGGTGTCGCCTGTAGGATAAAGATTTAATCTGTTGGAAATATAGCAAAACTCCTTTAAATGCTAAGTATGTCCACCTCAGGCAGACCAAAACCCAAATACGAGAAGGAAGAAAGAGCCTCAAAAGAGAGATCTGTACAGCATATGAAGATAATAGGGCAAGGAGTGTACAATAGACATTATAAAACATCCAAACAAGGTAAAGAACTTAGAAGATCCGATACCTGGTGTAGTCAATCTAAGCGACGAATTGAGAAGCGATCTATCTTCTGGAAAATCCGATCTGCGTTTCGATCAACTTTTGGGGGAAATTCGATCCACGTTTGGATCAACTTTTGGGGATATCCGATCTTCTCTTTTTCTTAATACCTGTGGTTTCTAGCAATTTTTGGGATAAATCAAAAATGACGAAAAGTCTTGTTTTTTTGGAAAAAGCGAATAGGAAGAAGTAGCGGGAAGTAACGTGCAAAAGGAGGGAAATTTTTTCACGTGTCATTAGGGGAAAAAAGATTTGCATCCCTAATTTAACCGCTGCATTTTAATCCCCATCAATTGCGGAATTTTTGTTTGTGCATATAAATATATTTGCATCGACTATAATTTGTAACCAATGCAATTAAACCTTTTGCATCCATTTATTTTCATCGGTTTTTACATAAAACCGATGCAAACTGCAGTTTTGTGTTATCTGCTGCTTCCCTATTACCAATTGCATCGACTTTTCATACAGAACTGATGCAACTATTGTTATTAGCATCTATTTTTGTTACAACTGATGCAAATGAGGTGAAGCAATAGGCCTGTTTTGTAGTAGTGAAGCATTTTGATAGTGAAAGATCAACCTAAGCCTGTGAGACATAACTCATTTCCTTTTGCACTTTCGTCATCTGACTGATAATGACTCAATAATCCTACGACTACTATCATGTTTGCTACCTACGCGCCTGCCTTTTTGTCGCACAATTACTTGGACGTTCGTTAACTTTTTAGACTGCCTAAAGTAGTTAAGGAAATTCCCCTTACAGACCTTGCCTTTGATGCCCTATGCTGACATCAGAGGACCATCTTGGGGTAATTTTGTCCATGTATCATATGAAGTCATTATTTACTGCTCTGGCATTTGCCGAACAATCCTGTTAAGACAGACTCAAAATGTGGTCATTTATTTCTTGCTTTAGTATTGTTTGCATATCCGTTAGGACGGGCTTTCCAATATTCGTTTAAGCCTCTTATTTTCCGCTCTTATGGTAACCAATGTCGTTGTCAGGACGATTTCCAATATCTCAAAATATCTGTAATAGTCCACAACTCTTTGCTTATATCACAGATTTACCTAGGGTCATATTTAAATGTATGTACAAAGTTATAGTTATAATTCTTCCTTCATTAGACCCTATATCTAATTTTTATTTCTTATGTGTTTAATTTCATTTACTGTTCTTAGTTCATTGATTAGTTATGTAATTACCATTTCTTTTCATTTTTATTTCACTTTATTTTTTCCTACATGAATTGCCATCTTTGTCTCCATATATTTTATTATTATTTGCTATTGTTATATCAATTCCCCCTTTTCATTAAAATTATCATTCTTCCTAATACTCTTTCTTTTTGGAAGTAGTCATATTTTAATGAGCCGGCAAGTTATTTCTTATCCTTTTTATACATAGTTCATTTTCATATTTTCATAGGATTTTTGCATGTGCTTGTAAGTGCAAGTCATCCTCTCCTGTTATCCCATGGTGGACAGTACAAAATGCAATGATTGACTCTATTTTGTACTTTCCCTTTTTTTAAATATTGGATTTTTTGTAATTGCACCCATCGCAGTTTAAGAATAGTAATATAAAAAATAAAATTTTCTCAATATTCTTTTCTGATTGACTAAAATATCGTCTAGACCACAAAAAGTGGAACTTATGTTAACTTCTTTTGCAAGTTTCAAGAATTACAATTTCAGCTGCTTACGTCCATCCAGATTAAGCACTACTATTTTCCATATCTTTAAGTCTAGAATTGATTAATTAAGCGTAACAATGTCGTAAATATTATTTTGTTTTTTTTTTCCTTATAAGCTGTCGTGTTTTGCAATTCTCCGAACGAACATAATTTTATATCCTTAGTGAACAAAAAATATTACAATTCTTAATAAGTCAAGGAAAAAATGAGAATGAGAATTCAATGATATCATATATCATCATATAAAAAATATATAATTTACCCATTCACCTATCATGCCTTCCATGATTCCAAGTTCAATCAAGATCCATTTCTATTAGCTGCACTTCTATGCTTTATAAATCGTATTTAAGATTTACAAATGTCTTTTGCTCAGACCTATTGTATCAGATTAAAATAAAGTGATTTGTAATTGAATAAAAACCAAATTGGAAATCTTACATTGTCAATATATCTTTTATGACTTGAATATCCGCTCTGGTTTCCTATAATCTTCTCCTCCAATTTGAATATGATAATCTAAGTCTAATTTCTATAATTTCAGATGTTTTGAAGGATGAAAAAAGATAGCAGAGTGTCCGCTCATATACAAATGAAAGTGAATTTAGAGTGTAGCCATGTACGTTCATTTATAGTGGTTCAAATCAATGTTGACTATATAATCGAAAACGATCGAAATCTGATCTGATCATTTGCAGAGGGGTTTGGACATCGTTTTTAATCGTGTCACTGTCGACCAGACCACCAGGCGGTCAGACATTACGGTCAATCGACCAAGGCAATAGTCGACCGTAACTCCCTGTATTCTTTTTTGTTGCGTTTTATTTTAAATCATTAATATATATATATACACACATATATATATATACATATATATATATATATGTACACACATATATATACACACACACACATATGTATATATGTTCGTATTATGCATTGTTAGCCATTAATTCGTTTTTAACAGTTATTTATTTTCATCAATTATTTCCATATATTTTCTCACTATTTTCATACATTGTGAAATTCAAACTTTAAACGTACTAAACTAATTAAACTCTTTATCTATGTACCTAAACACACATATTCATATACAATTATTTTTCAATATTAAAACATCAAATTGTCATTGCTTTTACATTTGAACCGCGTTCGTAAAACATTATATATGGAAGCTGATCAGAAAATTAACACGAGCACAAGATATACGTTCCGTGGACAAATTCCAACATTTTTAAAATGTCAATTTTCTTACCACATTAATTAAACTTATATAAATTATCCATTTCAGAAAAATGAAGTGTTCCATTCTCCTACCTCTTAGGAATTTTGTCCCTGCAATTCGACAAGGATTAGATCATGTAAACCTTTGCTCATACATTCTACACTAATAATCATTTAGTATACATTCAATCATGCAACCATCCTTGTAACATTGCAAAGTGCATCACCAGGGCCGGTCCTGAGTATTTGTAGTCCTAGTGCGGAAAGAAAATTTTGGGCCCTTAAATTTTTTATTTTTTTTACGAAATTGTAGTTAAATCATATGTCATATCATTGTCATATGTAAACTAAATTTTATTATACGCGTGACATGTTTAAAAACACAACTGGTAATAAGCAGAAACAAGAAAGTTGAATAAAATTTTCTAACCTTTCTAAAGCAAACTTAACAAGTGTTGGATCTCATTCTTCCTCACTGAGCAGATCATAATGGAGATATATTACGCATCCTGACAAGAAAAAGCAGCTCTAAGTAAATAACTCATTAAAATTAATCTAAATTTGACATAAATTATATGGGATGAACATCATATAATAAGACACATTAAGCAAAAAAAAAAAGATATTATGAATTATAAATGAAGTTAGTATACCTGTACAAAGATCATGGGCAAAAACAAACATCAATTTTCATTTAAAGTGACATCTTCTTGCATTTTTTGAAGCAAAATCATCGATAATATGCTCCACTTTGATATTTTTCAGCATATGCTTTTCAATGCTCAAAATTGCTAAGCCATTCAACTATCTTTAGTCATACTTGTGCGCAAATAAGATTTAATTAACTTCAACTTTGAGAAACTCCGCTCAGCAGAAGCCACAGTAATAGGTATAGTTAACAAAACCCTGTAAGCAACCAAAATATTTGGAAACATGTCCATCTTCTTCACAAATTCCAAAACTCTGATAGAATTCCATGGAATCTCACACTCGTATGCTACACTAGGAAGCATTTCCTGTAATATTTGTAATTCAGAAAGTAAGCGTTTTCCATCAATATCGCAATAATCACCATGAGTCAAGGACTTTTCAAGTTTTACACAACATTCTTTCAATCCTTCATCATCCAAAGAAATCAACCGGGAAGCATCGAACAAAAAACCAAATATAGACTCGAAAAGTTCCATTTATTCGAACCTTATCTTCGACTGAGAGAGTGCTATATCAACTGGAACAAGAAAGTAATCAGTTCTAAAGTTCTCTGAAGCAGATTGTTGTTCTCTTTCCGTGTTAGGATTCTCATCAAATTGTCTATTTCTTTTAATCCTACACTTTATTTGAAAAATAGGTTCAATGTCCATTTCATCTGCAAGTTCTTTAGCATCAATCATAGCTGACACAAACCCATTTTCCCTATATTTCTCAAAGAAAGAAACCAACCCTTTTAAACTTGCAATTGCTACATCAAGACACATATCTTCTGATTGCAAATTTTTGCTCACCAAATTGATTTTGTACAGAATTTCATGCCAAATAATTAAGCTCAATAAGAATTCAAAACTTGAAAATTCATTAGAAGCTAATTTTTCAGCATCCTAGCTTATTTTTGGATCATTAGAAACTTCAGCTAGTTTCATTAAAGCATCTCTAATTTTAGGAGCTTGAGTTCTTATTGCTTTAACACTTTCAATTCCACTTTCCAATCTTGTCACACATAGGGATTTTAAAGTCAAGTCATCAACATATTCAAGCAAAAGATGTCATCTTTTAGTGGAATTAGCAAACACATTATATAATGCTTGACACGCTCCAAAAAACGATTTCCCATTCACACAAGAGTTTTCCATATCTGAAAGTACCAAGTTAAGAGAATGACAACCACAAGGCATATAAAAAGCTCTAGGATTAACATCAAGCAATCTTTTTTGAACACCTTGATATTTTCCCCTCATATTAGAACTATTATCGTACCCCTGTCCCCTTACATCATTAATATCTAAAACAAGAGAGCTAAGAGCAGCTTCCAATTCACCAAAAAGACCCAAGCCAGAAGTGTTCTCCACATTCAAAAACTCTAAAAAATATTCTTCTATTTTTATTGGGTAGCTCACGACATCAACACATCTAATCACCAAAGTCATTTGTTCAATACGACTTGCATCAGGAGTACAATCAAGGATCATAGAAAAATATTTTGCTTCTTTTATTTTCTTTATTATGGCACTTTTGACACTCGATGCCAACATTTCAATCAAATCACTTTGAATTTTATGACTAAGATAATGATAATGAATGTCCCTATTTTGAATGAGTCTAAAATGATGTTTCATTACAGGATCAAACTCAGCTATTGACTCCAGAAAACCCAAAAAATTACCATTTGAATCTTCAAATATTTTGTCATGCGTCCCACGAAATGCCAAATTATTCATTGCAAGATGTTTAACAACATCAATTATTCTGATCATAACATCTCTCCAGTGTTCAGTGTCTTTTTTTTATTTGCTCTTGCAATTCTTTATCAATAGTTTGATTTGTTTTCAGTCTAATTTGAAGTTCAACCCAAGCTCTAAGTTTAATAAGATGTTCACGACTATCTTCATGTTGCTTAAGTTTTGCACCCAAATGCACCCAGTCATCTACTCCAGAACTTGCTAAATTGCTTTGTGAACGAGCTTTTTTCACAACTTTACAACAAAAATAGAACACTTTATCTAATTCCTTTGAGTAAACTAACCATTTTCTGTCAATAAGTTCCCCGTTTCTTAATTTCTGATCAAAATAATATGTAGAGAACCCCCTATTGTACTTATCTTTAGGAAAATTGATATTTTTTTCTCTAACAGGGCCCTTTTCAACAAGCAAATCTCTCATTTTATTATTTAATCCATCCCACACTCGAGGATCATAAATATTCAAAGACAGGGAACCAGGATCACTTGGATTAGTTTCTTCCCTATTTTCACTAATCGTATTTTCAAACACATCAATTTCTCTTCAATTACTTCATTTTCAGTCTCTTCATTAACCACATTCTCATCTTCTACAGAATTTCTTATAATTTCAGGCACTTCATTTTCAACATCAGACACTTCTTTTCCTTTAGGTGGTTTGGCTTTTTTCCAAAGTTTTTCAAGTGATCCTTTAAGGGGTTTAATCTTCTCTTCTTCCTCTTTTTTTTCGTTTTCTTTTCTCATGACCAGACATATGTTTTTAATTGAACATTTTCAACTTAAATTGCAACACCGAATGGGAGGATGAGAATAATAATAAAACCTGGATGAATAAACTAGTGTCGCAATCTTAAGCCCTACCAATTTAACAAGAGGACTTCACGGCTCCACCAATCTTTACTGCACCAAGTACCAGCAACCAATTCCAAAACTGAAAAAAATTTATCATAGTTAGATTAGTTTCAAATTTCGATAATTAAAAAAATAAGCATAGCTAGAAGAGATTATAAAAACAAGTACAAGATTTTTAAAACCGTAGGATTTTTGATTTTGAAAGCCCTAAAATTGGATTAAAAGTGAATTTGCATACCTGTATAGATCGAAAATTTTGGGGATGGATCAGGCGCGGATTGCTTTCAGGTGAGGGGAGGTTTTGTGCGGCGGTGGGAAGAAGAAGGGAATAGGCGAAAGAGGGCGACGGCGGAAATAGATAATGGAGAAGTCGAAATTTTCGTCGGTTCCAGTCGATTTTTTTTACAAAAGGCACTAGTAGAAATACAAATGCCCCCTTAATGAAGTTTCTTAACTTTATTGTTATTTTTTAAAATATGGTCATAACAGAAAACACTTAAAAATAATATTTCTACTAATGTGCACAGATTTCAACAATAACTAATACATACAACCTACACATATGTATACACTACTGGAAGGAAATACAAATGCTACTACATAGTTCTACTAACAGCTACAACTAATTCTAAGGACTAGGATGTCTAGTGCTGGGACCTCCCCTACAAATAAATGTCCTAAGTCTATGAATTCGACACTTCCTAAATGTCATCTATGTCTCCTTTACTCCTGTGTAACCGCCTCGTGGTGCTCCGGCTCTTCCGCTCCTGTCCATAGCCTAGAGCCCTAAACTCTTCTAAAATATCCACTGGTCTCATAGGCTATGGGTCTCAATTGTTTTGGCTGATCAGGTCATGGGTCTTATGACTCCTGCTCTATCTCTACCTCAAATTGTGGTAGTTGATAGGCTTACTAAGGCTCAAAGTTCAACACATACTCTGGCAAGTGAAACAATTATGGGGACTCATGCTATTATTAACGACCCGCATTTTTCAGCGATATAATCAATTAATTTAATTATTTAAATAATGGTTTGGTTATTTAAAATGAGCAGAATTAAATAATATTGAATATTTAATTAAAATAAATAATATAATAATATATTTAATTTCTGAAATAGTCAGAAATAGTGGAATTCACAATATGGAGTGAACTGGATCATCTGTGATATATAATTCAGTTTAGAGTTGGATTATATTAACAAATATATTGTTTGAACGACAGTTTGAACGTTAATTATATTATAATTAAAATCGAGCTTGAAATGGCGGGGCAGTTCGTTATTTGGCGATTCGAACTTTAAAAGAGTATACAGAAGCTGTTTTAAGTCGAATTTCTGTGAAACAAGAAACGTTGGAATCTATTGAACTGTATTTTTCTAATGGAAGAGAAAAATCAGGATTTCGTCGTGTAGATTGCAAGATATGTCCAAATCAAATTTCAAATAGTTGCTATAAAATCGTTCATCGACCGTGACCGTTTATTTGAAATAACTGCATATTGGATTCGAATTTAGACAAGGTTCTTTTGAGACGTAGTGTTAATTTAATTTTTAGAATTTTACTGTAATTTTTAATTAATTAAATATGCAAATTTTTATTTGGAGTATTTTGCACCCTATATCAATATTTTGGGGTTTCAAAATATGAGTCAACCTACCGATATTATTATATTTTCGGGATCGTGTCACATCGCTCGTCACGATCATATTTTTATTTCTGTCTATGGCAACTCGTACGCGAACAAATCTACTACTATTTCCCCTAAATCATCCCTGTAGATGCGCTGATTAAGATTTGCAAACAAAGTATCGAGTTAGCAACATAAATCAGAAAGTATGATGTGTATCAAGTGTCACATAAATAACTGGCCATTAATAACACTGTAATTGTCATAAGAAAATTAACATAAACCTTAAAAACATGTGGTGTAAGAAACATCAGAACATTTTAATCTAATTTTGTTAAAGAAGGGGTACATCAAATAGAACTCGGCTCTTCAATAATTGATTGAAACATCAATACCGAGGTTGACAAAGATCAACAAAAGAGACTTGTAACAAGAATGGCTCACTTGGTTTAATACTTAAGTATGTTTGTTCGGTTCTGTAAGTTGCCAATCCATTTAATTTTATATCAACTGTGAGCATAAGGAACCCCTGAGCCATGCGACACACATCCATCTTATGTTACTTAGTACACAATAGGACTGTAACCACCATATGACAACACTGTAGATGAAATTGGACAACACAAGCAGCAAAACATAAGGTATACATCAATTTATACTGATAGTAAGAAAATAAACCTATATATATATATGCCTACCCTATGTAACAACGCCCTAAACTGGCACCGCTACGGTATGAAATGAAAATTCATGAAAATAACATGTTAAAAAGGAAAGTATACAGACCTATACGTACTGCCGTCCTTCCCCTATAACCAGCTGTGTACATTCAAATCATACTCTACCCTAAACTGCTCCAATACAACTCAATGCAGACTGTAGCTTTTGAGATCAACAGCTATTAAGACTAGAAAACTCATCCATGCCGATTACAGCTACACTTTGGAAATTAAAACTACCCTACGAGCTAATACTTCACTGTCAAGCTATCGAAACCATATAAATATGTATCCCAAGCCTCGCTCAATTCTCTTGCTTCAGCAATAGAAATTGAGTTTTTTCTTCATGACTTAAAAAAGGAAAAGAAAAGAAATCAAAACGCTGCAGCTTGGGCTGACCATCGCAATCGTCGAGGAGGAGCTGGGAACCGCCACGACCGGCGTTGATAGAGGGGGGGTGTAAGGGGAAAAGGAGCATGCGTTCTGAGAAGAGGAGGGTCATGGACGGTTACGTGAATCGGGTAAAAGGGGAAGCTGATGCTGCAAAGTGAAAGAGGAGTTAACGCATGGAATGGTGAGGGGAAAGAACTGATGTACAGGCTAAGCATGAAGTATGTGGAGTTCTGAAGCATGAGTTGAAGGGAGCGAATTCTTTTATTCATGAAAGGGGAGGGATGAACGCCTATAGAAGATGAATGCCTGGAGGATTGTTGAGGCTGGTTAAATGTTTTATCCATGGGCTTAATTGGGTAAGCCGAATTCGAAATAATAATAATAATACAAATGGGAAGGTGCGTTCGTTTTGTAGAGGATCAGAAGTTTAAAATGGGAGGTGAAGCGTTTGGTTTGGGAAGTGTTGGAGATGGAGGAATTTTGGCAAACGTGGAGAATGGCACTGTCGTGATGCATGTGTACATCGGCCGATGAAATGCGAGGTCCATACACATATAAGGAATCAAAATTCTAATGTAGCTGATGTTTTAAAGAAGGAAGTTTGGCACGAGATTGCATCCTAATGTGCAAATGGTGAAGAAAAGAGACGTGTGGGTTTGGGTTTCATTCCAAGGTTGGGGTGAGCCGTTATAAATAGGTAAAACCCAAATTTATTTTCAAAAGAAATTAAATTATTTTAAAAATTAGAAAATAGTGTACAAATTATTAACACAATATTTAACCCGTACGACGTCAGAATTTTGAATGGTCTGATCCGTTAAATTCATATGGTCGCAAGCTACCCAGTGAAATCAGTCTGGCGGGATCTAAAGATCGTTGCAATTTCAGATAGAATTAAAACGCCAGATCGGATCAACCGACACTAATCGTTATTTAACGATCATCGTCCAAGGTGAGTAAAACTCACTAACTCTGTTTAAAGTATATTTTTATAAATATAATCTAATACTGATAAGTGATGATTTATTTCTGCGTGTTGGTTGTTTGATTGAATTGCTGAATGAGTTGTTGAAATTGCAGATAATGATATATACACATATCGTTCAACAAACCTTTATTCTGTTCATCAGAATAGTACATATTGAACTGAAATTTGCTGTGAATTATGTTGTGTAACATCTGTGGATGCAGGGAAACAGGTCGGAGGGACCCAACTGGGTTCCTCAACATTTATTTTACTGTTTTTCATATATTGTGATATATGATGTGATTTATGATCTGTTGTTAATTGTGTGTGTTTGATCATGGTTATTGGTACTTTTAAATACCAAGGGAAATACTGGAATGTGAAAAGGAAAATTCAAACTAAAATTTGAAATAAAATATTTGCATATATAAAATCAAAGGATTTTATTAAAAAAAGGAAATTTGAAGTGATTATTAAATTGTGAAAGTTTATAAAATCAAAAAGGGTTTTATAAAAAAGGAATTTTTGAAGTAAATATTGAATTTAAGGATTTTATAAAATCCAGGGATTTTATAAAAAGAATTATTTAGAAAATTTATAGAATTATAGAAGGGAATGAGCGGGATATAAAAGAATTATAGCAAATTGATTTAAAGCAAATATTTATAAGAAATATGTTTTAACAGATGAATTGAGAAAGATAAATTATAAATGATGTTTATAAATTAAGGAAATATTTATTATTTGATAAACTGAATATATAAACCTGAATTTATATAGAGAAGCATAAATCGGTTTTAACACCGACATGTTAACTAGAATTTGAACCTAGTATTTATAAAAAGGGATTAAATGAGATTTAAGTATTGGAAGAAAAAGAAGATTTTCGTATGGAAATCCTATAAATAGAACTAATAATAGAAATTAAAAGGGGATATTACTGTTAAATACGAAGTCAAACTAAAGAGATTTTATAAAAGAAATATTATTCACATTTGATGTAAATACGGAGATTGAGTAAGGATTTTGCAAATAAACACATTCGTATAGGAAAGTGGATTTTGAAATAGAAATTTAACAGAAATGGGATTTATGAGAAATAAATAACTTGTTTAATAATGAAAACAAGTGTTGTGATTTATAAACGGAGTTTATAAATTGACTAAAATATAATTATCAATGGGTAATTGAGATTGTGAATTCAACAGTGAATGGAAAAAGGGAAATTGGTAGTTGGTTTCAAAGGAACGATGGATCCATTTCGATATTCGAAATGTAAAGGGATTAAATAGAATCCATAAACAAGAATAATTCGAATATAAGGAGAGTAATTCGAATATAAGTTATTTGAAGGAGAATAATTCGAATATAAGTTATTCGAAGAGAAAGAGTAAACGGATATATAGTTTATCCGAAAGGAAGAGTTACCGAATATAGATTATTCGAAAGAGAGTTATCGAATGGGAAGTATTCGAGAGAGAATTATATATTGAAATTCGATTATATCGAATGAAGGAAAGTAAGGTTTACTTTTCGTTTCAAATCAAGTTTTACTTAATAATAAATTAGTTGTTTGTTAATTATCTAAATTTATAAAGAAAGGTTATATTTAAGTCAATATGTTTCAAAGCATGAAATTATAACACTAGCGTTATAATCAAAGGATTTTCATCAAAGAAGTGGATTTGTAAATAGAATCCGAGATTTTGTGTAGGAAAGTTGTGAAAGATTTAAAAGATGAACTTTTTCTATTTCAAGGCTACAAATGTTGTTCAGTTAAGGTCTGGGAGGTAATTATACCCCAACTTGATTGACATTTGTTATTAACTAAGGAGTAGTTAAGGTTCGCTAGTGAAGATTGGTTAAGTGAATTTAGTTAGTAAGTGAGATGGCTTGAATTGGCAAAGCGATGTTCTATTTAAACATCAGTTTAAATCCGATAAAGGAGTTTGGGAGTGTTTTTTTTTCAAATAAGAACCAGAACCGTTTTCTAGATTTAGAAAATGAGAATTTACAAATATATAGAAATGGGGAAATGGATAAATTACAGATAATCTAATATAAAGAGATGAATATTGAATGATGATTGGTCGATAGAATTTCCATTTGGGAATAATATCGTTGGTTGCACACACGTTTTTCTTTGATAGTTAAATCACCGACTATCGAAGTTTTTGATCATTTTTTTGTCGTCGATACGGAGAGTCCAGGGTCAGATTCATTATCTGAAAACCACTCTTTATAGACGTTGGCGTTGCGGTCAAACATTGAAGACAGAGTTATGCAAGGGTTATCCTGTTTACAGAATAGTGCCTTCGGTTTGTCCAGTCCCAGGACAAACGTGAATGGACGAATGTCTGACAGAGTATATCTAACGGATCGTGTAAGTTGATCTCTTCAAACTTACTTACTTTTGGTGGCGGAGGAATTCGTTTCTCTTAGCTTTATACCCGTGGTATTTTTGAGGAAATCAATTTGTGATTTGGCAGGTATGACGATGTGGCATTCAAAATGAATGGTGGTCAAGTGGTTCGAAAGATACGTAATGACCTCAAGCCTCATCAACCGGGAGATGACAGAAATCGGGCAGGCAGCATGGCTATGTGGGTCGCTCCCATTAGGGTGTATATCACCTATCTAGAGAAAATCCAATTCATTCTTTGTCTATTCGATGCTGTCCCTTTTCGGGAAGACGGTGGGTAGCTCCCAACCGTTGGTGATATACATTCGATACACTCAAGTGAAATGAGTGGTCGGTCATGTGTGGGCCGGGTTGCAAGACGTTCTTGTTGAACCCAATGTATTTGCCTCTAGAGATACACCATCGGCAGGTGGTCCCATACCTTGTCATAGTCGGAATCCAATCTCCAATAAGAGCCCGCGGTTTTGTTTGTATACTATATATGTGGAACGTGACATGCAAGCGTTCTGCTAGATTCTAATTACTTGTGATTAGACATTATTATAATATCAGACAAGTATTGGTTTTCGAAAACTGTTTTGGGTTATCGTAAGGTAAAAACCATCCGTGTTTATGTGTGGATCGGTCTTACGATTATCTTTTCTTTTGTAAAGTATTTTGAAAAGTTAAACCAAATGATTTGAGTTTACTCACACCAGTCCAATGACTGACCCAGAGTTTATTTTTGTTTTTTCCCTAAACTCTTGGGTGCCCAAATTTGTACGGGCAGTCAAGTAGTTCGGGCCTTTACAGATACGCTTGGAGAAGCTTGAAGCAGGAGGCTTCAGGATTATATAGCTATTGTTATTACCGCTGTGTGTAAGTGTTGTGCTCTGATAATGTTGTTGCATATATATACTGTTTGTTTCAAAGTTATGTTATATATTATATTTTATTCGTTCCGCTTTGAGATTCGTATTGCTCTGATTCTATTCTATTGTGATCTACTTCTTCTTCTATTCTAATTTTCTATCTTATCTATTATCACCCTCTAATTTCTTTCTATTAATGATCTAGAATGTTCGATGTTTGGATAGTCAACATAGTAGTTTGGTGTTGATTTTCGGAGTCGAAAATCCCAGTTCGTTACAGTGGTATCAGAGCTAAAGGTTAAGTGATTACCTTGGCTCTGTGGCGTGACTAAGTAGAGTTGGGGTTAGTAATAACCTAGATTGAGTTTGAGTGTATATATACGAGTGAACGTATTTGTAGATTTTATAAAAATTTGTTTTATATTGTGGAGATTTATTGGTTGAGTTGTTTGTGAATTCTGGTCGATCAGTTTGATCCACTATATCGATAGGAATTACCAAACACTTGAATACGATAAACCGACACAGTATGTTTTGAAAGAGGGTAAATGAAATAAATTTAACCAAATTATATTTTGATATGAAAGAAAGGTATATCTTGGAATTATTATCATATATTGGTTGTGTTGGTTGATTATAATTGAAATGGTTATATAAATAACCAAACAAAATTCGGAAAAGTGTAATATGTGAAAGCAGATTAATTAAATCAGAATTGGAATTAAAATTCTGGAAACTGAGGAAAAAGTGTTCGTAAATGGATTTGAGTTAAATATAAGAAATTTTAAGATCCTGGGAGATTGTAATTTGTTTACAAGCATCGTGAATGATATTTTGAAAAGATTTCAAAAAGGAATTGTTTAAAAATGGTTTTTTGAGAGATATAGTATTGAACTCACTTTTATCACTGGGAAATAACTCTGATGCTGCTGGCCACATCATCAGTGTTCATTTTCGAGTTCCAAGTGATGGATTACTACCAAAGATTTTGTTTTGAACGGTTTTGAAAAATAAGTGGTTTTGATTTCCGAAAAGGAGTATTGATTTTTGAAAAAGAAACTATTTAAAATTCCCAGGAAAATTGTTTGAATTAAAAACAAATTTAAAGAAATTTGGCGAAAGCAAACTGGAATTGAGCTAAAACCAGTAAGGGAAAATTTAATTGAAATAGAACGATATCGAATAAAGTTGGATTTGAGAGTTATGAATTTGTTTAAGTATGTTGGACGGGTAACTAAGAATTGAAATTGGTAATGAAATTTGAGATCGAGAATGAGATTTGGTTTGAAATTGGATGATTGGATTTGAGAACAGATGATTGGAGATTGATTGGGATGAGTTTGGTATATGCTGAATTGGCAGCAGAATGAAAGGATTTAATGATATTCCCGACAAAAAAGGTACACGTTTATTTATATATGAGTTTGGTGATTTTCTGAGCCAATTTGGCAAGCCGCTTGGCTGTTTGATTTTCTTTTTGGGTTGGTGAGGGGCCTAGAGAGGCGAGTTGGAGTTTGACTATTGACCGGTACAAAGGAGGTGCTGGCAAAAATTTTCAGAAATTCTGGGTGTTAGAAAATTTTTAGAATTTTAGAAAATTTTCAGAATTTTAGAAAATTTTCGTTAATTGAAATTAATTAAATATTTAATTGAAATAAATTGATTCAGTGACACTGGAGTTAAAGAAGTAAACAAATAAATTTTTACCCAGTGAATAGGGTCGGTCTTCTATCTTAGCAATTTCGAGGACGAAATTATTTTAAGGGGGGAAGAGTGTAACGACCCGCATTTTTCAGCGATATAATCAATTAATTTAATTATTTAAATAATGGTTTGGTTATTTAAAATGACCAGAATTAAATAATATTGAATATTTAATTAAAATAAATAATATAATAATATATTTAATTTTCGAAATAGTCTGAAATAGTGGAATTCACAATATGGAGTGAACTGGATCATCTGTGATATATAATTCAGTTTAGAGTTGGATTATATTAACGAATATATTGTTTGAACGACAGTTTGAACGTTAATTATATTATAATTAAAATCGAGCTTGAAATGGCGCGATAGTTCTTTATTTGGCGATTCGAACTTTAAACGAGTATACAGAAGCCGTTTTAAGTCGAATTTCTGTGAAACAAGAAACGTTGGAATCTATTGAACTGTATTTTTCTAATGGAAGAGAAAAATCAGGATTTCGTCGTGTAGATTGCAAGATATGTCCAAATCAAATTTTCAAATAGTTGCTATAAAATCGTTCATCGACCGTGACCGTTTATTTGAAATAACTGCATATTGGATTCGAATTTAGACAAGGTTCTTTTGAGACCTAGTGTTAATTTAATTTTTAGAATTTTACTGTAATTTTTAATTAATTAAATACGCAACTTTTTTTTTGGAGTATTTTGCACCCTATATCAATATTTTGGGGTTTCAAAATATGAATCAACCTACCGATATTATTATATTTTCGGGATCGTGTCACATCGCTCGTCACGATCATATTTTTATTTCTGTCTGTGGCAACTCGTACGCGAACAAATCTACTACTATTTCCCCTAAATCATCCCTGTAGATGCGCTGATTAAGATTTGCAAACTAAGTATCGAGTTAGCAACATAAATCAGAAAGTATGATGTGTATCAAGTGTCACATAAATAACTGGCCATTAATAACACTGTAATTGTCATAAGTAAATTAACGTAAACCTTGAAAACATGTGGTGTAAGAACCATCATAACATTTTAATCTAATTTTGTTAAAGAAGGGGTACATCAAATAGAACTCGGCTCTTCAATAATTGATTGAAACATCAGTACCGAGGTTGACAAAGATCAACAAAAGAGACTTGTAACAAGAATGGCTCACTTGGTTTAGTACTTAAGTATGTTTGTTCGGTTCTGTAAGTTGCCAGTCCATTTAATTTTATATCAACTGTGAGCACAAGGAACCCCTGAGCCATGCGACACACATCCATCTTATGTTACTTAGTACACAATAGGACTGTAACCACCATATGACAACACTGTAGATGAAATTGGACAACACAAGCAGCAAAACATACGGTATACATCAATTTATACTGATAGTAAGAAAATAAACCTATATATATACATGCCTACCCTATGTAACAGCGCCCTAAACTGGCACCGCTACGGTATGAAATGAAAATTCATGCAAATAACATGTTAAAAAGGAAAGTATACAGACCTATACGTACTGCCGTCCTTCCCCTATAACCAGTTGTGTACATTCAAATCATACTCTATCTTAAACTGCTCCAATACAACTCGTAGCTTTTGAGATCAACAGCTATTAAGACAAGAAAACTCATCCATGCCGATTACAGCTACACTTTGGAAATTAAAACTACCCTACGAGCTAATACTTCACTGTCAAGCTATCGAAACCATATAAATATGTATCCCAAGCCTCGCTCAATTCCCTTGCTTCAGCAACAGAAATTGAGTTTTTTCTTCATGACTTAAAAAAGGAAAAGAAAAGAAAAGAAATCAAAACGCTGCAGCTTGGGCTGACCATCGCAATCGTCGGGGAGGAGCTGGGAACCGCCACGGCCGGCGTTGATAGAGGGGGGTGTAAGGGGAAAAGAAGCATGCGTTCTGAGAAGAGGAGGGCCATGGACGGTTACGTGAATTGGGTAAAAGGGGGAGCTGATGCTGCAAAGTGAAAGAGGAGTTAACACATGGAATGGTGAGGGGAAAGAACTGATGTACAGGCTAAGCATGAAGTATGTGGAGTTCTGAAGCGTGAGTTGAAGGGAGCGAATTCTTTTATTCATGAAAGGGGAGGGATGAACGCCTGTAGAAGATGAATGCCTGAAGGATTGTTGAGGCTGGTTAAATGTTTTATCCGTGGGCTTAATTGGGTAAGCCCAATTCGAAATAATAATAATAATAATAATAATAATACAAATGGGAAGGTGCGTTCGTTTTGCAGGGGATCAGAAGTTTAAAATGGGAGGTGAAGCGTTTGGTTTGGGAAGTGTTGGGGATGGAGGATTTTTGGCAAACGTGGAGAATGGCACTGTCGTGATGCATGTGTACATGGGCCGATGAAATGCGAGGTCCATACACATATAAGGAATCAAAATTCTAATGGAGCTGATGTTTTAAAGAAGCAAGTTTGGCACGAGATTGCATCCTAATGTGCAAATGGTGAAGAAAAGAGACGCGCGGGTTTGGGTTTCATTCCAAGGTTAGGGTGAGCCGTTATAAATAGGTAAAACCCAAATTTATTTTCAAAAGAAATTAAATTATTTTAAAAATTAGAAAATAGTGTACAACTTATTAACACAATATTTAACCCATACGACGTCAGAATTTTGAACGGTCTGATCCGTTAAATTCATATGGTCGCAAGCTACCCAGTGAAATCAGTATGGAGGGTTCTAAAGATCGTTGCAATTTCAAATAGAATTAAAATGTCACATCGGATCAACCGACATTAATCGTTATTTAACGATCACCGTCCAAGGTGAGTAAAACTCACTAACTCTGATTAAAGTATATTTTTATAAATATAATCTAATACTGATAAGTGATGATTTATTTCTGCGTGTTGGTTGTTTGATTGAATTGCTGAATGAGTTGTTGAAATTGCAGATAACGATATATACACATATCGTTAAACAAACCTTTATTCTGTTCATCAGAATAGTACGTATTGAACTGAAATTTGCTGTGAATTATGTTGTGTAACATCTGTGGATGCAGGAAAACAGGTCGGAGGTACCCAACTGGGTTCCTCAACATTTATTTTACTGTTTTTCATTTATTGTGATATATGATGTGATTTATGATCTATTGTTAATTGTGTGTGTTTGATCATGGTTATTGGTACTTTTAAATACCAAGGGAAATACTGGAATGTGAAAAGGGAAATTCAAACTAAAATTTGAAATAAAATATTTGCATATATAAAATCAAAGGATTTTATTAAAAAAAGGAAATTTGAAGTGATTATTAAATTGTGAAAGTTCATAAAATCAAAAAGGGTTTTATAAAAAGGGAATTTTTGATGTAAATATTGAATTTAAGGATTTTATATAATCCAGGGATTTGATAAAAAGAATTATTTAGAAAATTTATAGAATTATAGAAGGGAATGGGCGGGATATAAAAGAATTATAGCAAATTGATTTAAAGTAAATATTTATAAGAAATATGTTTTAACAGATGAATTGAGAAAGATAAATTATAAATGATGTTTATAAATTAAGGAAATATTTATTATTTGATAAACTGAATATATAAACCTGAATTTATATAGAGAAGCATAAATCGGTTTTAACACCGACATGTTAACTAGAATTTGAACCTAGTATTTATAAAAAGGGATTAAATGAGATTTAAGTATTGGAAGAAAAAGAAGATTTTCGTATGGAAATCCTATAAATAGAACTAATAATAGAAATTAAAAAGGGGATATTACTGTTAAATATGAAGTCAAACTAAAGAGATTTTATAAAAGAAATATTATTCACATTTGATGTAAATACGGAGATTGAGTAAGGATTTTGCAAATAAACACATTCGTATAGGAAAGTGGATTTTGAAATAGAAATTTAACAGAAATGGGATTTATGAGAAATAAATAACTTGTTTAATAATGAAAACAAGTGTTGTGATTTATAAACGGAGTTTATAATTTGACTAAAATATAATTATCAATGGGTAATTGAGATTGTGAATTCAACAGTGAATGGAAAAGGGGAAATTGGTAGTTGGTTTCAAAGGAACGATGGATCTATTTCGATATTCGAAATGTAAAGGGATTAAATAGAATCCATAAACAAGAATAATTCGAATATAAGGAGAGTAATCCGAATATAAGTTATTCGAAGGAGAGTAATTCGAATATAAGTAATTCGAAGAGAAAGAGTAAACGAATATATAGTTTATTCAAAAGGAAGAGTTATCGAATATAGATTATTCGAAAGAGAGTTATCGAATGGGAAGTATTCGAGAGAGAATTATATGTTGAAATTCGATTATATCGAATGAAGGAAAGTAAGGTTTACTTTCCGTTTCAAATCAAGTTTTACTTAATAATGAGTTAGTTGTTTGTTAATTATCTAAATTTATAAAGAAAGGTTATATTTAAGTTAATATGTTTCAAAGCATGAAATTATAACACTAGCGTTATAATCAAAGGATTTTCATAAAAGAAGTGGATTTGTAAATAGAATCCGAGATTTTGTGTAGGAAAGTTGTGAAAGATTTAAAATATGAACTTTGTCTATTTCAAGGTTAGAAATGTTGTTCATTTAAGGTCTGAGAGGTAATTATACCCCAACTTGATTGACATTTGTTATTAACTAAGGAGTAGTTAAGGTTCGCTAGTGAAGATTGGTTAAGTGAATTTAGTTAGTAAGTGAGATGGCTTGAATGGGCAAAGCGATGTTCTATTTAAACATCAGTTTAAATCCGATAAAGGAGTTTGGGAGTGTTTTTTTTTCAAATAAGAACCAGAACCGTTTTCTAGATTTAGAAAATGAGAATTTACAAATATATAGAAATGGGGAAATGGATAAATTACAGATAATTTAATATAAAGAGATGAATGTTGAATGATGATTGGTCGATAGAATTTCCATTTGGGAATAATATCGTTGGTTGCACTCATGTTTTTCTTTGATAGTTAAATCACCGACTATCGAAGTTTTTAACCATTTTATCGTCGTCGATACGGAGAGTCCAGGGTCAGATTCATTATCTGAAAACCACTCTGTATAGACGTTGGCGTTGCGGTCAAACATTGAAGATGGAGATATGCAAGGATTATCCTGTTTACAGAATAGTGCCTTCGGTTTGTCCAGTCCCAGGACAAACGTGAATGGATGAATGTCTGACAGAGTATATCTAATGGATCGTGTAAGTTGATCTCTTCAAACTTACTTACGTTTGGTGGCAGAGGAATTCGTTTCTCTTAGCTTTATTCCCGTGGTATTTTTGAGGAAATCAATTTGTGATTTGGCGGGTATGACGATGTGGCATTCAAAATGAATGGTGGTCAAGTGGTTCGAAAGATACGTAATGACCTCAAGCCTCATCAACCGGGAGATGACAGAAATCGGGCAGGCAGCATGGCTATGTGGGTCGCTCCCATTAGGGTGTATATCACCTATCTAGAGAAAATCAAATTCATTCTTTGTCTATTCGATGCTGTCCCTTTTCGGGAAGACGGTGGGTAGCTCCCAACCGTTGGTGATATACATTCGATACACTCAAGTGAAATGAGTGGTCGGTCATGTGTGGGCCGGGTTGCAAGACGTTCTTGTTGAACCTAGTGTATTTGCCTCTAGAGATACACTATCGGCAGGTGGTCCCATACCTTGTCATAGTCGGAATCCAATCTCCAATAAGAGCCCGCGGTTTTGTTTGTATACTATATATGTGGAACGTGACATGCAAGCGTTCTGCTAGATTCTAATTACTTGTGATTAGACATTATTATAATATCAGACAAGTATTGGTTTTCGAAAACTGTTTTGGGTTATCGTAAGGTAAAAACCATCCGTGTTTATGTGTGGATCGGTCTTACGATTATCTTTTCTTTTGTAAAGTATTTTGAAAAGTTAAACCAAATGATTTGAGTTTACTCACACCAGTCCAATGACTGACCCAGAGTTTATTTTTGTTTTTTCCCTAAACTCTTGGGTGCCCAAATTTGTACGGGCAGTCAAGTAGTTCGGGCCTTTACAGATACGCTTGGAGAAGCTTGAAGCAGGAGGCTTCAGGATTATATAGCTATTGTTATTACCGCTGTGTGTAAGTGTTGTGCTCTGATAATGTTGTTGCATATATATACTGTTTGTTTCAAAGTTATGTTATATATTATATTTTATTCGTTCCGCTGTGAGATTCGTATTGCTCTGATTCTATTCTATTGTGATCTACTTCTTCTTCTAATTTAATTTTCAATCTTATCTATTCTCACCCTATAATTTCTTTCTATTAATGATCTGGAATGTTCGATGTCTGGATAGTCAACATAGTAGTTTGGTGTTGATTTTTGGAGTCGAAAATCCCAGTTCGTTACACTATTGGTGTTGCTCCTCTTCCATTCCATGATATCTCTCGAGTGGCTCCTCCAAATCAATGTTCAACCTCCTTAAAGAAGAGGAATCTAAAGCAGGCTGTCTGTTCAAGCTCAGTGCCTCTCCTTTCAAGCATAAACCATCCTACTAAACCATATATGGTCTAAACGTTGTTACAACTAGCCTTGAATTTATACTCTATCCTCCAAGGAGGGCCTTTAACACAATGACTGGGTTCACATTTCAAATCCAAGTCTTTAACACTTTTGTCCATACTTCCTTTATCCTTCTCGCTTATATCGTCCACCCTCACAAACTATTCTATTCTTTGCCCAGTTCAGTTTACTTTCTAAATACCTTATCAAAAATCTTTTTGGATTTTTTTTATATTTCTGTCATTCGAAAATATGAATTTCTTTTCAAAGTATATTCTCTAAACTATTTTCCAAAGTCATATGTTAGGTTAGACTCAAAGTGGGTTTACAATTTTACCTTTGTCCTAAAACTTTTGCCTTTTTAACCTGGTAACCGTTGATTAACACCATTCTAAGCATCATCAACTTTTTTCTTTACTAAAATCCTTTCCTCTTTCAAGTATTTATCCCATCATTCTATATTCCTTTAGACTTTAACATAGAGATATCCAACCATTTTCACACTAACCGAACTTATTGTACTTTACAAATTTGTTGTCATATAAAAGCCTAAACCTTTAGGTTCTTTTACCTTAATTAAAAAATAATAATATACAAATCCATTTCCAAAGGCTTTCTCTATGTTACTATTCTATAAATGGGATCACTAGGATATTACTATATATATATATATATATGTATGCATGTTTTACAAATACAAGTACGTTCACTCCCTTTTATAGGATCTACTAACCTAGACTCTGGTACCGAATGAAACAACCCCTACTCAAATGGAACAAAATTTTTGCTAAAAAAACATAGTCTACCGAAACACGAATCGTTTATTTGGTATCCTGCAAACAAACAAATATATTTATCAACGCTTCAGTAAATAAATCATAGCGGAATAATTTAAAATATAATAATAGATAAATTTTTATGATCATGGTAAATACTATTAAATCAAGTGCTTTTAATAGCTCAAGTCTTGCATAGATTACCAATATATGTCTTTTACTTAACATGTGGTTTATTTTGAAAAGGGGGCCAAAGTAATTGTTTTGGTAATTGGTAAATTATGCACTTTTATATATAACACAACATATACTTATTTTTAAACATTTTAGTTATATTATGTTTACTAATGTCGCTTAGACTTCATCACTACGCATATACCGCAACCATCTACTCCTCGGTAGAACAACCATAATATAAAACATATACATACATACATACATATATATATATATATATATATATATATATATGTAAATGTATTTCTTTGGACCATCTCGATTCTAGATATTGCCCACAGTATCCTTCGTAGTCATCTCATTGGGATACATCATTTTGCCATGTTATAAATTTAACCATTGTCTCACCATATCATAAATATGGATACCGTCTTGCCAAATTGTAATAACCCGGAAATCTGAGCCAATTTAAAATTTTTATTTTGGCAATTTTGATGAATTTTGAATATTTAAATGAATTATTTTAAATAATAACGACGAAAAATTTATTTTGAATAGAATTAGAATGTATATATTTATATACGTCGTGGTTAGAATATAAATATTTATTTATATATATATAAGGAATTGAAAATGGCGCGGTAGTTCGATAATTCGATTTCAAAATTCAAATGAATGTACCGGGTGCAAAATAAACCGGATTTTAGCGAAACCAAAAATATTAGAATCTATTTGAGAATATCTTTCCAACGAATCCGAAAAATTGAAATTTCATAGCGGGAATCAAAAGATATTTCCAGTTGAAAATTTAGAATAGTCGCTATGGAATTTCGGCCCTTGAAAATAGCAATTTTGCAAATGACCTCAGATTTTGACGAAACCACTTTTGTTGGATTCGTGATGTCATGTTATTGCTAGATTCCAAAATTCGTTATTTTTCGAATCAATATGTGAGCGTGGCGAAGGAAAACACGTTTGGCTAGTTTCAGTTGATTTTAATCGACTGGAAAATGGCCATTTTTCAAACGGTCTCAGAATTTGACGAAACTAGTTTTGTTAGGACCGTATCGTCAATAAGAAGCTAGAAAATATCTTTTTGGGATCCCAGTAAATTGAAATGCGCGTTCAAATTCAATATATAGAATTATATTTTGATTTTGACGAAAACTGATCGAAACGATCGAACTATCTTATGATACATATCCCATTGTGTTCGGAATGGGGGTAATTAGCTATAGACGACAGGCGGTGGTACTCGTTTCGAGGTCAAAATAATAAGACCTTTTTAAAATTAAATAAATAAAAAATATCTCCCTTTCCCCCTTATCTTTGCTCAGCCCCCTCCCCCCGTTTACTTTTCAATTAGAAAAGGAGAAAACCCGTAGATCCACAAATCGCGCCCCCCCTTTTTACGTCGACTGTGCCACCGCCGGGGGTGCGCCTCCACCGCCGCGCCCCTCTCTCCTTCGTCACCCCCGCCTCCTCTCTCCTCAGCACCTCTCTCCCTCCAACTCGCTGAAACGAGAAGCCCTATCCTCTAAATTCCAAACTGCAGCACCCTAGCCCGCACCCCCTTGACCTGCGCTCCTCCTCCGCCGTCAATGCCAACAGTAAACCCCCCCTGCGATGAAAACGAGGTAAACAACTTTAAAACTTATTTTCAGTTTTACTATGAATTCAAATAGGATTAAAACTGATTTTATTCGCTTGTTAAAACTTATTTTATTTGCTTGTTAAAACTGATTTTATTTGCTTGGTAAAACTGATTTTATTTGCCCATTAAAACTGATTTGATATAGTTATTAAAACTGATTTTGAAATGATAAAGATTTAATTGAAATGAATAAAAATATGATTTTATTATCATGAAAACGAGAATAAAAGATTAGATTTTTTAACTTAATAAAAATATGATTTTTATATAGTGGCGATAATAAAAATATGATTTTTATATCGTAGAGATATTAAAAATATGATCTTTATATACTAGAGAATATAAAAATGTGATTTTTATATATGTAGTGATTACGGGCAACGAAAGTGACAAAAGATGAGAACGGCGAAGATTTCTACATAAGAAGAGTCGTGGCGTTTGGATTAGCTAGTCGGTGAGAACTCCTCACTTTTAATTTCAATTTCTAGTTAAAAATATATACTAGGATGCAGACGGTGTTTAGTATCACCCGACACCCATCGTCCACAGACCATGGACGGCTTGTATGCTTGTTTGTTTGATTTTGATGTGTAGTTGATTGTGTGATGTGATGTGAAATGAAATAAATTAATATAGACAAATCGAACGGTTTGTTTATATACACACATTTGACTGATATTGATTGGGACGATAAATTTTACACATCGCCCAACTGCACAAATAAAATCTGTGTTTGATTGTTTGAAACCCCACACGGGTATTGGGATGATATATGACATACACTAATCCCAATAATTAGTTGTATGTCGATCGATTGATTGACAAACTGCTATAAGCGTTAAATATTTATATTTGATGCTTATACAGTGTAGAATGCACTTTGGATGATGGTTGATTATTTGTCATTGTTGATATATACATGTGTTGTAGAAAACCCATATAATCAACATTATATGGTAATTGATTGGGCCTCATTCCAGTTTTTGAAATAGAAATATTTGAAATAGAAATATTTGAAATAGAACTATTTGAAATAGAAATATTTGAAATAGAAATATTTGAAATAGAAATAATAGAAAATAGAAATATATAAAGCCGTGTTGATTAGATTTGCGCCATTTTGACGTGATTGATATTTATATCGATTTTATTCAAATTGAAATGAATATTGAAGTGAATTGCAATTCGAATAGAATTGAAATTCTATTTAAATTGAAATAGAATGGAAATCGATTTGAAATGAATTTAAAACGAATTTGTAAGGGAAAATTCAATTTTGATTTGAATTTGAAAAGGAAGTTGAAATCGTTTTGAAAACGAATTTAAAACGATTTATAAAATATGTTTTAAAAAGGAAATCGACGAAGTATACATTATATTATATTATATATATATATATATATATATATTATAATGGCCTGAATAGAACGCGCCACGCCGCGACAGTTCGCGAATTTCGACCATTGACTTCGAACGGATATTACGGGAGATCCGACCGTCGGATTCTCCTAAAACCGGAACCGTTGGGTTCGTATCGAAAAGGGCTTTCCAATGAATATTAGAGATTTGAAATCTAACGGTTGGATTTGGAATTATGTCCAAATCAAATTTGGAAAATGTCGTTGTAAGTGCAGTTCGATGGCCGTTGATGGAAATCGACTGTACGGGCCTTGATAAAAATTATTAAAAATAGTAATAATTTGTGTAAAATCGTAAGAAGTGATTTGTGAATAATTGGGATGAAAAACTCCATATTTGAAAAGATAAAAATTGATTTTTTTCGAAATGAACTAGTTTTGAACTAGAGTAATCGATTTAAAAATAAATAAATTGGACTTGAAATGATTTTGAAATATATCCAGGATTTCCAATAATTGAATTGGAATGGATTTGAATCGAAATTGTCTTCGGAATATTTCGATGTTGGATTTCGTGATGATACAAATATTGTTATGGGAATTTGAAAGATATATTAATATCATTATTTCCAATACGATATTTGTTGGTCGTAGAATTTGATATTGAATATAAGCCGACATATTTTCTATTCAGAGCCTTGTATTTAATATCAAATGTGATTTGGGTTTGTCGTGAATGGTGTCTTCATTAACACTGTTCTTAAGCCCAGTGGGGAAAAAGATTAAATCTTTTTATTTAGATTTAATGAAGTGTACCAATTAAATAATATTTAATTGGAATTGAATTGGTATTGATTTTTGGGTTTATCGTGAACAGTGTTTTAAAATAACACTTGCTCTTTAACCCGATAATTAATGGAATGTGATTTTGGGTTTATCGTGAACCATGTTTTAAATGACACTGATTCTTTAACCCAGTTAAAGATTAAAACTAAGTGGAGTTTTAATGAATCATTAATTAGATTGAAATGATCGAGAATGGAGTATCGCCAGTTTTACTCCAGGCGATAGTTAAATATTTAATTAGATTTGAATATGAGATGGTAACTGAATTTACCGATAACACCGTGGTGTTAGATATGAAGTATTACCAGTTTTACTTCATGGGATTAATATGTGGGGATTGGGAAATAAAATAAATGATTACTCCGGCGTGGTTCGCTAATCCTGACTAGTTTGAATTGATATTCAAAGAAGATTAAAAAATAAATTTAAAGAATTTATCTTTGATAAAATTAATGGGAACCTTTCCCAAAGTATAAGAATATTTGAACAAAAGAATATTTTGGATTGGAATGAGGCGTATGCTGTGTTTGTGTAACACCTGTTTATTATATACGCGAGTTATTCAGAAAGACCGGGTTTATCCCATTCTGAATAACTAATTCGACGTGGTGTCGAAGATGAAGACGGTGGTCGAAGACCGGAGGTCTTCACGTCGTTTGGGTTATTACTGATGATCTTGATTAGGCCGTACACCCAAGAGGAAGGAATCAGTTGGTGATCGTCCAGACGTACTTGGAGATCGATGGATATGCGGGGTACTAGGTGCCTCCGGTTTCGTTCAGACCTAGAACGAACTTGTAAATGGACTATGTGTCTGACATTGGATTTTATTCTGTGTGGTTTATTTCTATTAAATATATATCTGTTTGGCGGCGGAGAATTTATTCTCTTGCTTAACACCCCACTCTGAGACGTACAAGCTCAGAGGTTATATATTGGTGGATATCAAACGCATGGAGTGAATTGCCTGTGTAGCATTCCTAAGTGGCAATATGATCAAGGCTTCTGTTGAAAAGCAAAGTCTTGTAGGTGATGATCAAAGCACAGCCTGTGTGGCACTGCTTTGTGTAACGTGAATTCGCAAGCCTCACACTCCGGTGGTGAACCAAAAGCGGGAGAGGACCTCAGGGAGGACATGCGTTTCTTTCTAGTTAGAAGTGGCGTCAGTGGTTTTACATGTCCTGACGAGTTTGACTTATGTGGTTGTTGCTGTTGCGAGGCGCCTCGGTTAGATCGGACGATCCGGGTCCGATGGAGTTATTCATTGGCTCATTTACGCCCCAAAGTGCGGGGAAACGTAGTGTTCAGGCATAATAATCCACATCGGTGGACCGGCCCTGTCGCTCCAAGGCTTGCCTGCGCGCTTGCCTGAGGCTCGGGCTAGAGAGTCTCGAATTCGGTAGAGGACTGTCTTTTGCCTCGGTTCACAGAAGGAAATCCAACTTCCAATACGTGACGTTTCAATTTTAGTTGTAAACCTATATATGGCGACATAGTGGCATGGGACGCTTATGCAGTCTATGATTGATACTTATGATTTGAAGTTGTTTTATACACTATACACTTATAGTAATAATAAATGATGTGTTTTAAACGTATCAAGCATTCTTGGCTATTATAAGGTAAAAACCCTATCCTCCGGCTTGCGTTGCATTGCATTGTGTGATGGGACCTGGGTCTTATAATAGCTTCATTTTTCTTTATTTAGCATTGCGCTGTTTGTTTTATGCACTGGTATTCTTGGGAGGAAACCCGTTCCGTGTTATACGGCGTGGTCCCTTGATTTACCGAACTTTAAAATAAAGAATAATAACTGTTTTAGTTCTCACACCAGTCCCATGACCGACCTGGAGTTTATTGTTTTAACCTAAACACTGGGTGCCCTTATTTTGACACGGGCAGCTAGTAGTTTTGGTTTTGCAGATTTATATTCACAGGATCCTGGTTTACAGCTGGAATGATATCCAGAAAGCTTTGTATCCGTGTATATCTTCTAGTTGTGTATTGTATTATTTTCCGCTGCTATGTAATTTATTGTAATCTCTGATATTTTGTAATGTGTAATATTGATTTATACTCTATATATTCTTGTAATCTGATGGAGTTGTTATATACAATGAAATGTTCTTCTGTCTACGTTCTATTTTGTCGTGTTCTCAAAACAATCAGGCGTTTCGAACGGTCTTGGTTGGTTTAGCGACTGATTCGGATCGAGCGAAATTCCCGGTCGTTACACAAGTCATATATACGATCATTGTCTTGCCATGACATAGACAGGGATATCATTCTATCATAAATATACCTAAACCTCGCTAATAGGGAAACCCATTTCCTGCATTGCACAAGACCTCATTTATGGATCTAGTATCTATGGTCTTTCTTTTCTGCTGGTAGTGGCTCCACGCAACCATCACTTTTCTAATTTAGAAGGAATCTCTTAATATGGGTTAACAACCTTGTCTCTATGAAAATAATCTACGTAAAACTATGTGGCATTGCATTGCCTCTTCCAAGTGTCCCGATAATGGAAGATCAACCTGAGACTATGAGGCATAATCCATGTCTTTCACCACTTTTGTCATTTGACCGATGATGATCCAATAACCCTGTGATTACTATCATTTTTAATACCTACATGCTTGATATTTTGTTGCACGATCATCTAGCCATCCATCGACCTTTTAGACTATCTAAAATAGTCAAGGCAATACCCCATTGATACATCCTTTTTAATGACCTTATCTCTAATAGGCCGCCATATGCCTACATCAAAGGACCAACCTTACATATTCTTGTCTATATATTGTATGAAATTACTTATATCCTACTCCAGTATTTGCCGAACAACCCCATTAAGATGACAGCTCAAATCTGGTCATTTATTTCTTGCTCTGATATTATTTTCGAATCCGTTAGTATGGGCTTCCCAGTATTCATTTAGGCCTCTTATTTCCTGCTCCAGTTTGACAAAGATACCCTCACTAGGGAAATCTTACCTGTATCTAAAAATATCTGTAATGGTCAACAACATATTTTCCTACACCGCAGATTTACCCAAGATCATATTTAAACACATGTACAAGGTTATAATTTTAATTCTTTCTTTGTTAGACCCTATGTATGATTTCCATTTCTTATGCATTTAACTCAACTTTATCAATCAATTTCATTTATCATTCTTATTTCATTGATTAGCCATGTCATTACCATTTCTTTCCATTTTTATTTCACTTTACTTTCCCTTTATGATTCTCATTCTTTGCCTGCTTATATTTCTTGCTTATATGTCGTTGTTGCATTAGTATTCCATTTTCACTAAACTTATCATTCTTCTTAACATTCTCCCCTTTTGGAGCCACTCATATTGAGATGGGAACTTGGCTTTATCCTTTTTGTATGTAGATCGGTTCCATATTTTTGTAGAAAAATGATTTTTGCATGTTGCATGTAATTTCAAGTCATCCTTGTAATAGCTTGATATTTTAATAATAAGATTACTTAAAGAAGTTAATTAAATAAAAAAATAAACTTATATAAATGTTCGAATTTGGCTACGAAAGTTTCACCATTAAGACCGTGGTGATTTCCCGAATAATTTTAATATATAACTTGTTTTAATATGAACAAATACATAAAAGTTTTGGAAGAATTCAGTTGTCAGAAGTTAAGGTCAGTTTATAAGTTCACAAGTCTAGCTTCAAAACTGGAAAAAAACACAGGTCGACTGCCTCCCTGACTGGTCGACCATAACAGTCGACTGCCTAGGGTAGTGGAGTCAACTTGCATGAGGTACTTAGCCAAAAAATGGCCAAATACGAACATAGGTAGTATATTTAAGAATTTTAAACCTAAACCATATGACTTTGAGATAGATGATCATATTCGGGTTTATGAGATGGCAAAATCTCAGTTTTGATCAAGCTAATCCAATAGTCTGAAATCTCCTAGTACACTTATAAATAGTTACTAGTTTAGCCATTTCATTTCACACATTCTTTTTCCTCTACCTCTAGGTTTCCTCTCAACTTTTATATGTTAAACCTAAAACTAAATTTTTTTTAAGGAAGAAGGACATAAATAAAATATTTGGAGGCCTAGAGAAGAGGGTCAGGAAATACCATAGAGCAACAACATAGGACCACTGGTGAGTGGAAAGTCACTATTTTAAGATTATAAAATTTAAGAATTTAGGCCTATGAATAGTTTTAGTTTACATTTTTTTTAGTTCAATATAGTTTATTTTCATTTTACTTCTGTTTTCAGTTTATTTCTACAGTTTATTTTTATAATTTAACACAGTTTACTTTTAAATTTAACTCCAATTATTTCTGTAGTTGTTTTATTTAAAAGTAGTTTCAAGTCCCTTTTAACTTATGTGAAAAAAATAAAAATAAAATAAAAATTTCACTTAACATAGAATCAAAAAAATAATGCATAATTTACAGAAATGACCTGATACACATATAATTCATGTAAAATTTGTAAATAGAATAATAATCTATTAAAAGAAGTAAAGAAAAAAAAATTAACTTGTAGAAAAATTATGGCCTTTGTTATAATTATAGATAAAATAAAATAAAATTATTGTGATATTAGCTCATGGTAGGTAGAGATAGCTAAAAAAATAGAAACAATCATGAAACAGTAAAAGTCCATAAAATTAAGAAACATCATAACAATAAAACAACGTAGTTAGGATCCATGCTAACGATGAACCTGATGTTTGTCAAAGCTGCAAATAAGTGACCCATATGTTGTATATAACGGTGTTGTATACACAATTATATGATTTTTGTTTGATGATAACAAACAAGTATATATTATTTTGAATGTGTTTGTTATTGTACTGTTATATCACATTACATACAGGAATATAATATTTATATTTAAACAGAATGCATCTATACAGAAACTCAGATATTTACACAGTATTTTGTTTAAATATAATATTTTATTTCAAATATTCAAACAGTACAATTATTTATAACTCCACTATTTGAACACATCACATCTCATATACATTCACAAAATATAGTCTTGTAAATTCTCTCAATTATACAATCATTCATACATACATTCAGTTACACTCAATCTCATTTGTACATTTCACTTATATCACTTTGACACAATGTTTATCCACTGTCTTCTGTCTCTCCAGCCTCCTAGTCAGTCAGTAATGTCATTTCAGTCTTCACTGCTCACAGTCAGTCCAGTCATCTTCATGCTTACCTGTCATATATGGAAACGCACACACAGTATCTTGAATAGAAATAATTTCTAAACTCTAGCAGATATAATTTTTAATTTTGAAAATTTTATTTGCCTCAGTTTTCTGGTGTGTTTCTCATCATTTTTCATGACTTGATATGATTTATAAAACCATCAATCTGTGTCTAGACAGCTTGTGATATTCACAGTGATACACTGTAAATACCACAAGGCAGACAACATATATATATATATCAATGCAGGGACAGGAAATCTCTTCTGATGGCTGCATATACACACGTGTATAAATATACACGTGTGCACTGCCTCGCCAAACAGCGCGCAACTGAGGAGTAGCCACGTGGACCGTCTCGACTCAGTGCACATGTGAAAACAACTCAATGAAAAGTCAACAAAGAGTAAAAATGGCCAGAGCTCAATCATTTTTCCAAAGCAACAAAGTCAACTCAGCATTGACAAAGTGGTCGAGGCAAGCAAAACTTCAAGTGCAATACACATGGTGTATGGACTGTGTTAACATGGTCAAGCAACAATGGTGCAAGGCAAGCAAGATACATTTTCATTCAGGATGAAAGTTTACATGGTTACTAGTCAATACAAATGCATAGGAATCAGCAAACATGGCTGCATGAACATTTGTGATTAAGACAGGTTCAGCATGACAAGCATAGCACAAGGCAACTCAGCAGTCAATGTATGTATCATGATACCCAAGTGACACAACAATGCATGTATGTGTGGCAAGCTTATCGACACAACATTTCAAAAAGATGGAGCACAGTGTATGTTGAAGCTCAAGTCAGAATGATGCATCAAAACAATTCAAGTGTCAATGCAGGAATGAGGTTCAAAATGTTCAGCAAACAAGATTGATATCTTCAGGCTATATGGTGTAGCATGTATCAAGTGGAGCTTAATTACATGGATTACTTCATGTATCAATGCCTACATTCGAGGCAGGTTCATTTTAAAGTGTAAGCCAACAAATACGACTACTTAGAAATATGTATGCATGGCACTCAGCAAGTCAGGTTTGTTTTTAAATATATGGCAACACAAGTGACAAACACAATCATGGCCGAGGAAATTAAATAAAGAATGATGATGACAGATGAATTTCAATCCAGGGAAAAATAATGCTGTTTTAAATTTGAAATTCCTTTTTCCAGTTTTACACAATTAATCATGGAAATAAATAAGGAATGTATTTGTGCTCATGAAAACAGTAATTAAACTCGGCAAGCTAATTGTTTTTCAAAGCTGGAAAACAAATTCAATCAGGAGCAGATATACACATTTCTAATTTGGCAAGTTATTTCACAAATATAGTGATCAAAGAATGGCAGGATATCACATTTTTTTTCCAGAAATCATCAAACAATTTAAGGCAGTTATATCTCTCCAGAATTGCCACATTCAATCAGGGCCGAAGCTGCTTAATTTCAAAAAGGGAAAATATGTTTTAAAAGGCAACAGATCCAAATTCGTTTCAAAGCTGAAGTGTTTGTATCAAAAAGGGGAAACTCGAGATATCAAGTTCACAGTTTGGGGAAATTTCTTTCATAAATTTCAGCCAAGAACAGGTAAAGATTCACTCAATCAAAGCAGATTATTTTTTGAAGACCAAAAGGGGAAACCGAGCAAACAAAAATCAATCAAGGCCACAATTTCATTCAAACCGATTTTATCACGCATCATTTCATTAGAGGAAAATCAGAGTAAGATCTAAGGGAACCAAAAGTGGAAAATCGCAATAAATTCAGATTGAATCATTTATGGTGAAATTAGAGTTTGGGGTTTTTGATTCTACCCTATATTTATCCACACCAATTTATCACAGGTAATAATCATCGAAAAGCACAGTAAACAAATTCAAAAGAATAAGCAAAGGAATCATTTCATACTCACAGATTTTCGATCGTGAATTATTCCAAATCGATTGAGCAACAAACTGAAGCACCAAGCTGAGAGCAAAACAAATTCGAGCACCAGAGATTTATATCATCAATCGATCGATTTGGGATTACAAGAAGAAACCCTAGATTTTTTTTCCAATCGCCTGCCGCCATTTTTTTTCAGAGCAAAAGAAAACAGAGAAAGGGTGCAACAAATTGAAATGGGTCGGCCATGTTTTTCCATGTGAAAAGGGGATGACCCCTTTAAATTCAATCTCCTTTATTTATTTTTTTAATTAGGGTTTCTCCATGTTTTAATTTTCTATCTGTTGTATTGTTTTTATTTTGAGTTGTAAAACCGTCGAAACAGTTTTCTAGTGTCTGTATAAACTAGAGTGAATCAGTCAGGGTGTTGACTGTCAGTTTCAGAGTCTGTAAAATCTGAGTTACGGATTTCAGGGTTGTAATTCGGGAAATCTGATCGAGGGGATATCGGTCAGTCTAGGGTTTTGAGCGTAGGGTTAGGACAGGAGCAGGCGCTGCGAGTGTACATGGTCTTGTATGCGAGATCTGTTTATAACACCTAGTAGAAACTTTAGGAATGCAGCAGTAGGCAGGGTTTTGATGAAGCTGGGTATATCTGTATGTGATTTATTTTCTGTACTTTTATTTCTACTGCATTCTGTGATCTGTTTATTATTTTAATATCCTGTCAGTTTTTCAATTCAGTTTAAAAACTGTGATAAACCCTATTCACCCCCCCTCTTGGGTTAATCTAGATCCAACACCATTGTTAGACCTATCATAGTTTGGGGTCCATACCAACAACGAATACACACGCATGCTACATTAGGTAAATAAATGGCCAATAGTTTAAAACTTAGTCATAGGAGGCTGAGGTGGTAGCGCAACTAGATTATTGTTTGGGGGGCCCATACAAACGATGAACAGACACACACGGTAGAGAGAGGTAAATATGTAGCCCATATGGAAATGACTGGAAGCAATGCGTACCGTGAGCATGCGACCTTGAAGCGGTAAATAATAAGTTATGGGTTTTTATGCTAGATTGATGTCCATCTAAATGGTTATGCGGATGACTTCAGAGCAAGGTAAATAAGAGAACACAACAGCTAGGGTGGTCCATACAACTATTCACGTTTGGATGGATTCCGATGTGTTATAAGCGACATCAGCTACCTAGCTAGCCTTATGTTAGAGAGTAGGAAGATGATCATGTAAGAACTAAGAACCATTCCTAATAGCAGTTTACTTCTATAGTATGAATTACAATGCAAACATCAGCCTAAGAAATCATCTTAAGTAAGCCACGACCACTAAACCTTGTAACATATAGAATTGTACTTAAGTTTATTATCTCTTAATTATCTTTCTTTCTATTAGTCATTTTCTGTTCACTAAACTTTTAAGCCCAATCCATTCCCCATTCTTTTTCCCTATTAGGCTCACAGTGCAGTCTATGACTCAAGGTAGATGAGATATTATCATTTAGAGTTTTATATTCTCATTCACTGATGTATTCACTTTATCTTGGTCATCTCATTAGTTTATTTTAGTAGATTTAAGTTGAAAAAATATGTTATATGATTATACTCTAATGTGGTTGAGAAGTTGAGTTGTAGGACATTTGAATTATGATTGATTTTAAACAAAGTGATTTTAAAAAATAATCAAATGTTTTGTTTTGAAATGTTTTCGTTGTAATTTATTTTATGTCTTATGAATCTTAGTCTTTGTAAAGTTTTTATTAAAACATTCCTAGATGCTCCACATTTTTTGGTATGACCCATTAAGGGGTATCTTAAGGGATGTGGGGTGTCACATTTGGTATCAAAGCTTAAGGTTACAAGATTCCTGAAAATTGATTTTAAAAGTAAATTATTTTGCAAGAAAATGGTTTTCAAAATAAAAATATTTTGAAAAGTATCAAAATTTCTATAAGCACCCCTTAATTCCAATAGATCTTCCGTCGATTATTTTTCTCCTAATTTAGATCTCTAATTTTGTCCTTCTCTTGCACAAAATGGAAGACACCAAAAATAGACATGAGATTTCGGACGCCGTGATCCCTGTCTGGTTTCATAGATACCTTCAAGATACGAAACTAATGGAACCTTAAGCGATCATGCAAGTTGAAACACCCGAAGGTGGAGCCTCCACTTATCCACCTGTGCTAGTCGATTTCTCTAAGTTTTGTAAGAATTTTACTAACCTAGGAGGAATGACTTTCATCGGTACTAAGGCTTATATATAGGCACATGCATGGATAAAGAGTTGCAGGAGAATATTTGGTTTGATGAGATGTGAGGATAGAGAAAGGATTCATCTTACCACTTGGCAACTGAAGGAAGAAGCTTTACGCTAGTGGGAAATGCTTGAGGAAGAGGTAGAAGACTTAGATCGGGAAACTTTCCTTAGGAGTTTTTAGAGGAAGTTCTTATTGCAAGTGGAGGAAGGAGTTCATCAATCTGAAGTAGGGGGATATGCTGACCAAAGAATACGTTAGTCATTTAATGAACTATCAAGATTTGGCTTAGAGCTTGTTAATATTCAACATAAAAAGGCATTAAAGTTTTTGAAGGAGCTGAACTAACCCTTACAAGGGTTGACGCTCAGCTATGTACCTATTGGAGCTACTTCCAAGACCCTAGTGGAGATGGCTCTTATGGAAGAGGTAGGAAAGGAAGCTTCAGAATAAACAACTACTAAGAAGACTTTTTGGAATAATAAGAAGAGTAATAATCAGAAGAAGTTTAGGGTACCTTAGAAGGGTCAGTTCAGAAAGACCAAAAGTGCCATACTCGCGTGTTGTTTGACATTAATCTAGAGATTTTAAGATGAAGTGGCTAAAGGGAAAATGCTTTACATGTGAACATCCGGGGGATATGAGCAGGACTTGCCCCCCAAAAAGATCTTTTTGACGAGTTGGTAGAAGCTACTATATTTTCCTAGTAAGATTTATCCACTGGTTTCCATTAGTTAAGGGTATTAGAGAGTAGCATTGATAAGATAACATTTTAGATACCTGATAGATTCTTTAAGTGGTTGGTTATGCCATTCGGGTTAACTAATGCCCTAACCTATATCGTAAATATGATGAGTAGAGTTTACCAAGATGTCCCAAACAAGTTTGTCATAACATTATTTAATGACATTTTAACTTACTCAAGAAGAGAGGATGAGCATGATATATATTTGGAGGAGGTACTCCGCACCCTTGGAGCGCATAGGCTAAAATCAAATTTCTCTAAATGTCGTTTTTGGAGAAAAAAGATGCGTTTCTTAGGGTACATAATCTTTAAGTAAGGTTTGGCCATAGATGCGGCTAAGGTGGTCGTAGTGCAAAATTGGAAATCCCCTAAAAATGATATACAAGTTAGAAGCTTCTTATTTTAGCAAGATATTAAAAAGAAATTTTATCAAGGATATTTAGCTAAGATTTTAGTATCGCTAAACTACCTTACTAAGAAGAATCTAGTGTCTGCTTTGGATGAAGATTATGAGGATTCCTTTAAGAAGCTGAAGAAAGCTCTTATTAGTGCATTGGTGATAACACTTCCAAATGGTACTAAGCCCTTCATAGTCTACACTGATTCATGTGGTATCAGTTTTGGTCCAGTTATGATGTAGTAAGAGAGGATAGTAACTTATAATAGTAGACAGTTGAAATCCCATGAGAGGAACTACCGCATCCATGACTTAGAGTTAGTTACCATCATGTTTGTGCTTAAGTCTTAGAGAAACTATTTAATTGGTCAGAGGTTCGAGCTATTCATGGATGACTAGTAGTTGAAGCGCTTGTTTTCTCAAAAGGATTTAAACTTTAGGAAATAATAGTGGATGAAGATTTTGGCATCCCATGACTTAAAGATCTCTTACATCCCCGGAAAGAGGAATGTAATAGCTGATGCATTGAACCAAAAGAGAGCAATCTAGGAGTCCCTTATTAGTGGAGTAAAGGATTTTGGAGTTTATAGCAACCTTTTTTTGGCCTGTATGGATTTCACTCTTGGATTACTTGCAGCATTAAAGATTCCACCAACCCTTATATATCAGATTGGTTCAAGATAGAAAAAGGACATGAGATAGCAGTCATCATAGGTATACCAGAGAGAGGCCTCTGGGTTTCTCCAACTCTATTCCATATATTCCAAAGGAACATTAATAAGATATGGGAGGTTATGTGCTCCCCATATCGATGATTTGGTGAGTGAGTATTAGCTAAGGCACACCACTCACGGATGACCATCTATGTTGGTGGTGATAAAATGTATATGAGGATTGCTTTTCTTTTGGAATGGAATGAAGAAAGAGGTGACAGAGTTCATAGCTAGGTGTTTAACCCGCCAAAGGGTTAAGACAAAGAAGAAGAGGCCCGGAGGACTGCTCCAACCCTTAGACGTTCCCCGTTGGAAGTGGGAAAGTTTATTGATTGACTTTGTAGATGGCTTACCTCGATCTAGGATGGGTAATTCTAGCATATGGGCGATTGTACATACCATTTTAGGCTAAGAACTCTATAGCTTCGTTAGCATTTCTTTATATTGGAGAAATTGTTTGACTTCGTGAAGTACCTCCAACGTAGTGAATGTTATAGATCCAATTTTCATGGGCAAATTATGGAAAATTCTCCAAAGGCATTAGGGACATAATGAGATTGAGCACTACCTACACCATTCGTCAGCTGGCCAAATGAAAATGGTGAATAAGATAAGGATCTTTTAGGTATGTGTATTCTTGATTTTTGAGGGACTTGTGAGAAGCATTTACCCTTGGTAGAGTTCGTCTATAATAACAGTTTTGAAACACGCATTATAATGGCTCCTTTCGAGGCACACTATGAAAGACCACACTTTTAGTACTATAGATGATAGGTTTGATGATAACAACCTTAGGTAATGGATATTTTATAGTTGTATATGCACTAATTATTATGTAGATATATATTGTATATAGTGTAGTATATTATGAAGGATATTTATAATGAAGACTATTAAGATTTAAGATACATATTAACGGTGCACGAGTCAAAGAATGAGGACTCATGAATTTTGAAGGATTTAAGATTTTAAGATATATTCGGTCTTTGATTTTAAGTTAAAACGCAAGATTCACTTATCCGATCCCCATCCATTTTTACAAAAAGATAAGCAGGGTATGCCGTAAGATAACATGTAATGACCTTTTTCAAAGAATTTTCAAAAAACATATTTTAAGTCTATTTTGAAATATTTTTGTATTTATACATTTTGTCATATTTTAACTTCAAATACTTTGATATTATACTTTAATTTCAGTACTTGTACTTTCCAAAAATACTAACTAACTTTGGTTTTTGTACTAATACTTTGATTTCAAAACATCTATTTTGTTTTTTACATTTATATTTTGGTATACTTATATTTTGATTTTTATTATACTTCGGTTTTTCTACTTATACTTTGATTTCAATGTTATACTTTCCTCTTTGATTTTACTTGTACTTTAAAATTTGATTTTAAACTTATTAATTTTGATTTAATACTACTATAGTTTTAATATTTATATTTTAAGTTTAAATATATTTGATTATATATAGTTTTAATATAAAAATATTATATTTTTGTTTTAGTTCATTTAAAACTATTTAACAGGTTTTCTTAAGCTTTACTATGAAATATATATTTACTATGTTTAAATAGTTTTATGAAGTTTCAAATCATTATATGCATGTTTATATTTTATAAACAATTTCTAAACAAACTAGTTTTCAAAAGGAACTAAGGCATGTCTATATGATCTTCTAAGTGTGTCGACAAAGACCAATATTTTTTAAAATTCAAATTTGAATGGAAGAACACTATCTATAACCATTCACCTACTATCATTTCTCTTCACCCTTGTACATATCCTTCTTCCAAAAAAAATTTAACTTCTCTCTCATATTTCTTCTGTCCTTTCACTTCTTTCTTATAATCTACAAAATCTATACTTATACTGTGTTGATTTTCAAATCGAACCAAGTTAATTCATCTTTAATTTGATTTTACATCAAAAAAATTCATTCTATCAAGATCAAAGTATAATTCTGAGTTAAAAGAGCAACTGTAATTAAGTTTGAAAGATACAATTCTGCATTCTTTATCAAAAACAACCAAAAATCCTTATGGGTGTGATCAAGTAGTCCCAAGTCTAGTCAGTCTGATTGTGCATGGTAAAAAGTAATTGGGAGTGATTTGTTAGCCAGAAAATCAAGTTGGGTGTGAACTTCGTCCCATAAATCTAGTGGACCCAATCAGCAAGAAGAGGTTGAGATTCAGGGAGAGTCCTTTCTCTGGCATGTCCCTACTCAAGATATGGCATGACATTAAATAAGGAGGTTCTCCTTGTCAAGATCTAATAGGGGAATGATGCTGAAGAAGCGACTTGGGAGGTTGAAGAGAAGATGCATGCATCATATCCATATCTTTTAGATGGTACACCTATACATTAACTATCTTAAGATTTTTCCTTTGATTAAAATCTTTCTTCTGGTATCCTTTAGGATGGTAGATCATAAAATAGAGCTTATGGATGGTAGAACTGGATGTAAACGTGTTAATGGAACATGATATGAATAATGAATGCAAGTGGTTGCAAATGTTTACTAATGGATGCAAATGAATGCATAACAACACGGTCACAAAAGCATATGCATATGGATATGTGTTGCATTTTTTATATTCCATGATTGCCTTAAATGGATGAATGTCATGGGGATATTGCATATGGATGATGATTGTAGCACTTTATAGAATTATTAGTCAATATTAGGGACTTTGCATACATTTGGATGCATGATACAAACATATTTACATAAACAAGACATCGATTGAATCAGTAGACCACCTAATTTTTTGCATTAGTTAGGGAGATATACAGTACACAATTGCAAAACAACATAATTTGCATTTTAAATTTTAAGGACAATGGATGGTGTTTGAGTGGATGGTTGTAGATTTCTATTATGGTTGATAATTACATTTTCTATTCTTAGGATGCTTTAGGGATGAGATCCTTAATGGAGGGGATAATGTAGTACTTTGATATTTTAATAATAAGAATAATTAAGAAGTTAATTAAATAAGAAAATGAAGTTATATAGATTTCCGACTTTGGCTACAAGAGTTTCACCATTGAGTCTGTGACAATTTAATGGATAATTTTCATATATAACTTGTTTTATTCCAAAGTAACATACAGAAGTTACGGAAGAATTCAGCTGTCAGAAGTTAAGGTTAGTTTACAAGTTCACAAGTCTAGCTTCAACATTGGAAAAAATAGGGGTCGACCGTTTCCCTAATCGGTCGACTATAGTCGTTGATTGCACAAGGCGGTGGGATCAACCAATTGAGATACATGGCCCCGAAGTTGCCAAGTACGAACGTAGAAACTAGATCCAAGAATTTGGACCCTGAACCATCTGATTTTAGATAGATGGCCAGAGTTGGGCTTGTGACATGGCAAACTCCAATTTGATTAAGCCGGTCAAATGGTCCCAGATCCCCTAGTATACCTATAAATAGAACCCACTTTAGCCATTCCATTCCTACCTTCTTCTTTCTCTTCCTCTAAGTTCCCTCTTAATTTTTAGAGGTTAAAGCTAAAACTAAATATTTTCTTTGAGGAAGAAGAACATAAATAAAATATTAGGAGGCCTAGAGAAGAGAACTAAGAGGAACCACAGAGCATCAACATAAGACCACAGGTGAGTGGAAAGCTACAGCGTTAGGATCAGAAAAATTAAGAATTTAGGCTTTATTTTTTAGTTTTGTATAGTTTATTTTTAGTTTGTTATAATTGTTTAGCACAACTTATTTTTTTATTTGTAGTTTAGTTTAGTTATTTCAGCAATTTTCAGATTTAAATGTAGTTTTAAATCCCTTTTAAATTTTGTGAAAAATTGAAGAAAAAATAGAAATTTCACATAACCGGAATTGAAAAGAAAATAAATAATTTATAGAAAAGACTTAACACACATATAATCCAAGCAAAAATTTTAAATAGAAAATAATATCTTAAAAAAATTAAAGAAAAATGTTTTTAAACTTGTAAATTAACCTTTGTTATAATTAAGGAGAAAAATAGTAAAATTATTATGATATAACTCATGATAGGTATAGACAACTTTTAAAACAGTGAACATAATGAAATAGTAAAAGACCCTAAAATTAAGAAATATCATAATAATAATAATAAGACAACATAGTTAGAGTCCATACTATCAACGAACCTGATGATTGTCAGAGCGATAAATAAGTGAGCCATAGTTATCCCCAGAATAGTTGAGGGCTTTTACTAGGGACGAAATAGACACGTAGTTAGAGTAGGTAAATAAGTGGTCAATAGTTTAAGACTCAATCATAGGAGGATGAGGTGAGAGCACAACTAGATTATTGTTTTAGGGGCCTTACTAATGGCAAACTAACACGCGTATCGAAGAGAGGTAAATAAGTGGCCCATTAGGAAAGGATTGGTGGAAATGCGTACTAATGACGACTGAGCGTGCGACATCAGAGTGGTAAATAAGGCACTGCGGGTTCTTGTGCTAGATAGATGTCCATCTGAACGGATACGCGGATGGGTCCTAAGTGAGATAATAAGAGACCTTAACAGCTAGGGTGGCCCATACAATGATTCATGTCTGAACGGATTTCGATTTGGTATGAAGGGCATCGACTACCATGCTTGCTGCAAAGTAGAGGGCATGAGACTGGTTAGGGTTGAAATAGGAATCATTCCTAGTAGTACTCTGCTTTTATAATTGGAATTACAGTGCAAATAATAAACCTATAAATCAGCTTATGTAAAGCATGAACATTAAACCTTGTAACGTTTAGATTGTTCTTAAGCCTATTATCTCTTGATTATTCTCTTTCTATTAGTCATTTTCTATTCAGTACACTTCTATGTATGATCTGTTCCTTGTTTTTTCCCCTATTAGGCTCATAGGGCAACACATGACTTAAGGTGGCTATGAGAGTATCATTTGGAGTTTTATGTTCTCTTTTATTGATATATTCACTTTATCTTTGTCATCTCATTTGGCCTTTTTATATTGGATTTGAGTTGGGAAATTATGTTTTACGATTGTACTATGAAGTGTTTTGAGAAGTTGGGTAGTGAGACATTTGATATATGATGGTTTTCAAATAAAGTTATTTTGAAAAATAATAAATGTTTTGTTCTGGTATGTTTCCATTACAATTTATATATTTTTTGTTTTTTTTGAATCTTAGTCCCTGTAAAGTTTTTTTAGTTATAACTATGTTCCCCACATTTCTTGGCACAACCTGATAAGGGGTATGTTAAGGGTGTGGGGTATCACAGTCCTCTTCTATTACCTCTTGGTAAACAGTGCAAAATATAGTAATTGCCTTTATTTCATGCTTACCTTTCTTTTTCTAAATATTGGATTTTTTCTAATTGCTCCCATTGCAGTTTAAGAGGGGTAACTAAAATTACAAAAATTCACTTGTCTCAATATTCTTTTCCAACAGGTTAAAATACTGTCCAGATCTCAAAAAGTGAATTTTGGGTTAGTTCCTTATATAAGTTTTAAGAATTACAATTTTAACAACTTACATCCATCTAGGCTAAGCATTAATATTTTTAAATAGAACTAAGCAATCAAGCGTTAATTATTCATTTTCTTTTATGTCATATAGGTTGTCTACTAGTATTTTGCAATTCTCCCTAGGAACATAATTTTATATGCCTAATTAACATAAAAAAGTAATAGTTATTTATAAGTAAAGAAAAATGAGAATTCAATGGTAGCATATCATCACATAAAAAGAAATTCAATTTATCCACTCACCTTTCACGCTTTCCATAACTCGAATTTTAATCTAGATCCACTCTGTTAGCCGCATTTCTATTCTTTGTAAATCCTACTTAGGATTTACAAATATCATTTGTGCAAATCTATTAGATCACATTAAAATAAAGTGATTTTGAGTTAAATGAAATCCAAATCTAGAACCTTGCCTTATCGAAATAGCTTTTTTGATTTAAACTTCGGTTCCAATTTCCTTTAATCTTCTCCTCTAATTTGAATATGATAATCTAAGCCTAATTTCTACAATTTCAGAAAATTCTAGAGAAGGAATAAAAATGAGTTCGGAGTATAGCCTATATGTTTATTTATCAAGGTTCAAATCAGCATCAATTGTGACCCCCGTATACGCATTGTTTGATGTGTTTTGTTTTAAAATGTTAATATATATATGTATGTATATATATCATTAGTTATTTTTTCGTTAATTCGTTTTAATGTTTATTTATTTTCTTTAGTTCTTTCCATGTATTTTCTTATTATTCTCATGCGTTATAAAATTCAAGTTTCAAATGCACTAAAATAATTTAAATTTTTATAGGAGCGTCCATCGATGCATATATATATATATATATATATATATATTTACATATATAATTATTTCCCGATATTAAAACTTTAAAAGATTATGACTTTCCTGTTTGTACCCCTTGTGGAAAACATTATATATGAAACTGATCAGAAATCGCCACGAACACAATGGTATAAGTTCCTAAGCCAAATTCAAATATTCTCAAATTTTTTGTTTCCTTACCTTATTAAATAAACTTATATTAATTATCCATTTCAAAAATGCGAGGACTTACTCTTTGCATTCCTATAAATACCCAAGCTTCAAATAGGCATCGCAATTATGTTTGGATCCTGTAGGCCTCGCCAAATAGGAATAGCATAAGAAAGCTTATGGATTCCTGTATTTTACAATCAATCATCCTACTTCACATTCATATACTTATAAGGACGGAAATGTAAAATTGGCGGTAAAAATGAACAATGGAAGTCATCCAATTATGGTTGAACCATTGTAAACCTACGTGTATTTAACTTTCGTTGCATTATATTTCTATTGAATTTTGTGTATAAGCTTGATTTGAGGTGTTTATCTGCTATACATGTGAATATTTTTAGTGTTTTCACTAAGAATTAATCTTAGGATGCCTCTTAAAACTAAGACCAAAACTAGTGGTGCTAGTAGGAATGTTAACCAAGCTGCTACTAATTAAGACATACATACTTTTACTTCAGGACTAGATACCATCACCAAGGATGACTTAGACAAAGTTGTGGCCGATTTTGATGTTAGTTTCATTATCCAATAACAAGCTACTATGGAATAAATCATGACGTGCTTGTCGCAGGAGCAACTAATCACACAACACTAATATAAGAGGAAGAACTCAATCCTAGGGATTTAGTAGATGAATGAGGCCGTATTCTGTATGTAAATCATATCAAGAAAACAGATGAGTAGGACAAGTGGACATCAAAGAAGTAGACTGGACAAGTGAGACGACCCCAAACCCCGTTCTGACGGAGGCAAGGGTAATCCGTGGAATATAACATAGAAACAGATAATAGCAGAACAGAATTAAGTAAATAAACCATATAATGAACAATAGAATATACTGGATAAAAGTAATCATAAGAGTTACACAGTATACAGGATCTTACTTAGTACAAATACAGTTCAGCTATACATAAATGTCTACAGCGGAAAACAAACATAATATGTACAATAGGAGCTGAACAGCATAAAAAGAGATAAATGACAGAATCCATCTTCAGCTCGAGCTATCCAGACAGAACCAGCTAAACCTGAATACAAGGCTGCCCGTGTAGAAAAAGGGGCACCCGAGTTTGAAAGTGAAACAAACAACGAGTCAGTCATGGGACTGGTATGAGAAAATCTATTCGACACATATATAATATGGCTAATCACAGGACCACGCCACTTTCGTGCAACGGGTTTACTCCATTGGATTGCCAGTGCTTTAAACAAATTATTCTTTTAAAACAACGCAATGCATTTTAAAAAAATGAAGCCGTTATAAGACTCAGTTCCCATCACACAATGCAACACAAACCGGAGGATAGAGTTTTTTCCTTATAACGACCAAAATATGCTTAATACGAATAAAACAAAGGCATTTGATATTATTGCTAGTGTTTATATGTTTTGAAAACAATTTCAAATCATAACTATCAATCATAGACGACATGGCGTCCCATGCCACTATGTCGCCACATATATATACAATCGAAACCGCATCGTCACGTATTTGGAAATTGGATTTCCATCATGAACCAAGGCAAAAGATAGTCCTTACCGAATTCGAGACTGCCTAGCCCGAGCCTCAGGGTCAGAGCGCATCAACCCTTGGATCGTCAGGGCCGATCCACCGATGTGGATTAAAATGCCTGAACACTGCGTTTCCCCGCCCTTTGGGGCGTAAATGAGCCAACGAATGACTCCATCGGACCCGGATCGTCCGATCAAACCGAGGCGCCTCGCAACAGCAATAACCACACATGTGAAAAGTATATAAATGTCAGGGCTGGTAGGTCACTGACACCACCCTAGCTAGGAAGAAACGCAGGCCCTCCTGATGTCCTCTCCCGTTTTTGGTTCATACCGGGGTGTGAGGCTTGCGAATTCACGTTATACACATAGCTACGCCACAAAGTCGGTGCTTTGATCATCTCCACAAGGCTTTGCTTTTCAACAGAAGCCCTGATCACTGCATCTTAGCATGCCACACAGGCAATTCATGCCATGCGACTGATGTCCATCGATATACAACCTCTGAGCTCGTGCGTCTCAGAGAAGGGCGTTAAGCAAAAGAATAAATTCTCCGCCGCCAAACAGATGTATATTTAATAGAGATCAATCAACACAGAATAAAATCCAATGTCAGACACACAGTCCATTTACAAGTTCGTTCTGGGTCTAAACGAAACCGGAGGCACTAAATACCTCGCAAACCCATCGATCACCATGTACGTCTGGACGATCACCACTCATTATCCATATTTCGGGATGCCTCCTAATCAGGACCTCGGTTACCATCCAAACGAGGTCAAGATCTCCGGTCTTCGACCACCGTCTTCATCTTCGACTTTCAATCGTCGGTCAATTATTTGAAATGAGAATTAACTCGGCCTTCTCAAATAATTCACGTATATTTAGAATTTCAAATCAATTTATTTTAATGGTTAAATCATTCGACAACATCAATTTTGTTCTTTAATGTAATTTTCACACCAAACACATTCAACCATCAAATACCACATAAATCGAGCAAATTCAGTTTATTTCCATCCCATATCGTTTATGATATTTTATAACGATTTACCGCTATTTTTATTTGTTTTAAAATAGCCAATTTATTCAAAATGACGCTTCGGGCCATAATGCAGCCGTGGCGCTGTTTTTCTTCAGATTTGATTTACACATATCTGACAATCTAACCGTTAGATCTTCACAAAATTTACATCATTAGAAAGGTCTTTTCAAAACGAATCCAACGGTTCCAGTTTCGGGAAAATCCGGCGGTCGGATCTCCCGGTACAATCGTTTGAAGTTTCAATTTCAAAATACGAACTGCAGCGTCGTTATTCGATTTAATATAATTATATTTATATATATATAAATATATTCGTTTCTGGCGCTGTTTTTCTTCAGATTTGAATTAAACATTCCAGACAATCCAACCTTTGGATTTTTATAAGGTTGGTGTCGTTGGAAAGATATTTCCAAGGCGAACCCGACGGTTGCGGTTTCGGGAAAATCCGATGGTCGGACTTCCCGTACTAGTTGTTTGAAATCATGGTTTCAAAACGCGAACTGCATGGCCACGTTTCGTTTTTAATTTTATTTATTTATATAAATATAGTTCATTCAACAATTTCAATATCGTTTTTACTTCAAATATTTCACTAACGCCTTAAAATTTTGGAAAATTTCGCCATAACCTCCTTTGTACGGGAGGGGCTGGGAAAATTCCCAAATAGCCACACGGGCGTCTCATGTCGAAAAGAAAAAGAAAAAGCCAAGCGGCTAGCCAACAGGCTCATAAAATCATCACCCAAACAAAACAGTAAATGTGTACCTATTTGTCGGGCACAAAATTTTATTCCTCTTCTCTAGCCCCTTTTGCTATAACCTGTTCAATAAATATGCATGTACATATATACAGTTCTTATCATTTATCATTTCCATTCAGCTTCATATTTGATTCCATCTGGTTTAAAAACATCATTCATTCTAACGTTGCATGTATAGGCAAAAATCATATCATTAGCTAATTAATGAATATTTCAACTCATATATGTTTATTTGAACGAGTGGCTATTTTTAACACTTCACATTTCAACGATTCATGTATATGATAAAAATGTGATTTTTATTGTAAAACAATTCATTTCAAAACACTGTTATTCTATATAGTTTATATAGGTGATAAAAATAGGATTTTTCTTACAAAACAATTTCTTTTAAAAACGAGATTATTTTTCATATTCCATATAGTTGATAAAAGGTGATTTTTATTATCAAACAATTTATTTCAAAATATGAATACCATTCAACACATGAATTTCAAATCAACGAATAAATATCGATTCAACACATGAAGGTTTTCTATAGTTTCTATATATAGATAAAAAAAATGTGATTTTTATATTTAAAACGCGAATACCATTCAACACATGAATTTCTAATCAACGAATGAATATCGATTCAACACATGAAGGTTTTCTATAGTTTCTATATATAGATAAAAAAAATGTGATTTTTATATTTAAAACGCGAATACCATTCAACACATGAATTTCTAATCAACGAATGAATATCGATTCAACACATGAAGGTTTTCTATAGTTTATATATATAGATAAAAAAATGTGATTTTTATATTTAAAACGCGAATACCATTCAACACATGAATTTATAATCAACGAACGAATATCGATTCAACACATGAAGGTTTTCTATTCAATGAATAAATATAGTTTTAGCAAATGAAAATAATTCAAACACATGAATATTATTCAAAATTTCAGCAGCATAATTGCAGGGTAGTTAAAACCGGGACCGTCCCTAGTACGGCTCCTCACTCTACCTTAAAACCTCGCGGTTTTTGACAATGGGGATCATGCATCTAGTTCGCACGCAGGCGACATGTATATATTTATTTTATTTCCACAAACTAATCCTATATGGTTTCAACCAAATATTTCTCAACCACAAATGGGTATTTTTCAACCACAATCAATCAATATCAACCACAAACAATCCCAAACAACCATTCGCTATCAATCAATTTTCACACCAATCACAATCAATAAATATCGTCCATGGTTTGTGGACGAGGGGCGTATGTATGTATATATATATATATATAGCAATTCACTTTTATTTCAACACATATATAATTTTTACAACGCATATATAACTTATACATCGAACATACAACTTATACAACGCTTATACATGAGGTGTACAACGCTTATATAACTCATACATCGACTATATAATTTATACATCGTCGTTTTCCATATTGTTTATGAATTAGAAATCTCACATTGGGTTCCACTCCACCAAAAATAGCAGAAGGCTCAGAAAAATATGCGGTCTCTTCTAAAATATAGAAGACGTCCACACGATCACGATGCTTCCTGTTTCATCGAATTTCGTTAACGAACGAAAAAGATATGATTTTTCGAAGTTTGCAATGGTTTTAAACTGTTAAAATCAGTTTTAAAATTACACAGCCGATACCTTTCAAAAATCTTCAAAACTAGGTTTGAATTTTTCGATCAATCCGTGCAATGGTTCCACGATCAGGTTGCGCAGGGTCGAAGAGCTACGTGAGGCGCACGCGCGCCAGGAAGGGGGCCCACTTCGGTGGCTTCTGGTGACGGTGGCGGCGAAGTGAAGGCGGTGACTTCTCGACGTCCGTTCTCCCAAAATACACAATGAAAAAAATCGAAACTAGGTATGGATTTGAAGATCTCGAGGAGCTCTACAAAATCGTCAACTGGAGGAGGGGCTAATTTTGCCTGGTTTGGTCGGAAATTGGATGGGAACGGCGAGAAGGGTTTTCGCCGTCGATCGGCTGTTACGGGGAGAGAGAAAAGGGTTTTTCTATTTTTTTATTTGAATTCTGATTGGTCGGTAGATTTTATAAGGGTTTTTCTGACGCGACCACCAATCCAAACCCAACGATTGTCGTCCCTAGCGTTTTACCCCCACTCCGAACACAATGGGATATGTTTCGAAGGCCCATTTGATTGTTTCAGTCAGTTTCCATTCAAATCAAAATATAAAACATTTAATATTTGATTTGAACATGCATTTCAATTTGCCAGGGCCACAAACTGATTCAAAAAATTCCAGAAAAATAAATCTAGCTATGTTTTGACGATACGGTTCCAACAAAACTAGTTTCGTCGAATTCTGAGACCGTTTGCAAGAAGGCCCATTTTTGGTCGATCTAATTTAACTGTAATTGACCAAAACACATTTTCCTTTGCCACGCTCACATACTAGCTTCAAAAATTATGAAATTTGAAACCTAGCGATAACTTCCCATCCCGGATCCAACAAAAGTGGTTTCGTCGAATTCCGAGGTCGTATGCAAAATGGCCAATTTCACGGGCTATATAAATTCCATAGCGACCTTTCTGAAAATTCATTCGGCCATAACTTTTGCTTTCCGCTATGAAAATTCGATTTTTCAGATTCGTTAGAAAGGTATTCACTAACAGATTTAAATATTTTTGGTTTCGCTAAAATCCGTTTTGTTTTGCACCCGGTACAGTCCGACAAAGTTTGAATTCAATTTTTGAAACTACAGCGCCATTTCAGGCCTTGTTTATAATTATAATTAATTATATTCGTTTTCCATTGTCGATTCAAACTCAATTTCCATTGCCATTATTTAAAATATTTATTTTAAATATTTAAAATCCATTATTTTAGCCAATTTAAAAAAATTTAAATTGGTTCAGATTTTCTGGGTCGTTACAATCTCCCCCACTTAAAACTTTTCGTCCCCGAAAAGGAACAAAGTCGAAAGTGGTTTGATAAATCTACAATCACACAACACGACAAGCAATCCAATTGTTTTTAACCTTCCAAAAATATACTAATCAAATCCTATATTCCCTTAAAAATCATTCAGAGTATAGAATAAATAGTGCACATCCATGGGAAGAAAATAGCAATAGAGTAGAGAATTAAACGGTAATGCAAAGTATGGTAAATGTACCTTGCACCGGAGTCAATCAGAGATATCTATTCGGCATCTGGGATAGGCTTTCTGAATGCTCTCCTCAGTTTCCCAAGTACAATCTCGCGGATCTCCACTCCATTGCACTTTGACTAAGTGAACCTTCTTGTTCCTCAGCTCTTTGGATTCTTTGCCTATTATCTTTAGCGGCTCTCTTCTCACAGCTAATTCTGGGGTAATTTCAATGTCCTGTTGAGCTGCTTCTTCCACGATCAAGTCTGGATCATGAACGTGTTTCCGAAGTTGAGATATATGAAATACATCATGAATTCCAGGCAACCAATCAGGCAATTTAACCCAATAAGCGAGAGTTCCGATCCGTTCCAGAATAGGAAACGTACCAATGAATTTGGGCACCAACTTTCCAGTTTTACCGAACCGGATTACTCCTCTCATCGGCGATACTTTCAAATATACATAGTCGCCAACAACAAAGGATATATCTCTTCTTCTTCTATCGGCATAACTCTTTTTTCGGCTTTGAGCGGCGAGTAATCCCTTCTTACTAAAATCGACTTTGTCGGCAGCTTCTCGAATCATATCGGGACCCAACACAAGTCTATTTCCTGGTTCGACCCAACAAGCAGGAGATCGGCACGGTCTACCATACAATGCTTCGAATGGCGACATTGTCAGACTCGCCTGGTAGCTGTTGTTATATGAGAATTCATCCAAATGCAGATGGTATTCCCACGATCCACCAAAATCTATAACACAAGCCCGCAATAGATCTTCTAAGATACGATTCACCCTCTCAGTCTGACCGTCTGTCTGAGGATGATAAGCGGTGCTCAAGTTCAGCTTCGTTCCCAGCTCGACTTGAAATGCTTCCCAGAATTTGCTAGTGAATATTGTATCTCTATCACTGACTATACTGAGCGGCACTCCATGTAGTCTAACTATTTCCCTGAAGTATATCTGCGCCAGACTCTGAGCGGTTCTGTTTGATCTGACAGGTATGAAATGGGCGGTCTTCGTGAAGCGATCTACGATCACCCAAATACTGTCATTCCCTTTTCTGGTTCTGGGCAGACCATCAATGAAATCCATGGAGATATGCTCCCACTTCCAACCAGGAACTTCCAGTGGTTGTAATAATCCAGCCAATTTCTGTTGGTCGCTTTTGACTAGTTGGCAAGTAGGGCATCGACTAACATATATCGAGATGTCTCTTTTTAACGACTTCCACCAGAATGTGCGTTTGATATTGTTATACATTTTATTCACACCCGGATGGATACTGAGCTTAGATTTGTGGCATTCATCAAGCACATCTCTTCTGAGTTCAGGAATTTTTGGAACGCAAATTCGTCCTTCTAACCTCAGAATCCCTTCGCTGTCTAGCTGGAAATCCGAAGCATTGCCTTCACGAATTCGCTGACTCATTCCTTTGATAAATTGGTCGTCTTCTTGGAGCCGATATCTTATCAATCAACAAAGTCGCAATGATGAAACTGGCGATCATTTCATTCTTTCGGCTTAACACATTGGCCACGACATTGGCTTTCCCTGGAGTGTATAGAATTTCAAAATCATATGCTACAAGAAACTCCAGCCAACGTTGTTGCCTCAGATTCAGGTCTTTCTGAGTGAACAGATACTTTAATGACTGGTGATCTGTAAACAGTTTAAATCTCTCACCCAGAAGATAGTGTCTCCAGATTTTCAAAGCGAACACAATAGCCAATAACTCAAGATCATGAGTTACGTAGTTCTTCTCGTGCGGCTTCAGTTGACGGCTAGCATAAGCAATCACTTGACCCCTTTGCATTAACATTGCGCCAAGGCCTTCTCTAGAAGCATCAGTCCAGACCTTTAAATCCTGGTTGCCATCGATGATGGTTAACACTAGAGCAGTTGTTAATCTTAACTTTAGCTCCTCAAAAGCCTCCTCACTTTCTGGAGTCCATTTGAACTTAGAGTGCTTCTTCGTAAGCTTCGTTAAGTGACCAGATATCTTCGAAAAGTTTTTAACGAACTTCCGGTAATAACTAGCCAATCCGAGAAAACTGCGGACTTCAGTGGGAGTACTAGGCTGTTTCCAGTTCTGAATAGCTATGATTTTACTTGGATCCACAGCGATTCCTTCTTTCGATACGACGTGGCCCAGAAATTTTACTTCATCTTGCCAGAAGATACATTTGGAAAATTTGGCTTTTAATACATTTCGTCTCAGAATTTCTAGAACCTGTTCCAGATGCTTTTCATGTTCGACCTTTGATTTAGAGAAGATTAAAATATCGTCAATAAAAATCAGAACAAATTTATTCAAAACTCCTCTGAATACTCTGTTCATCAGGTCGACGAAGTAAGCTGGAGCGTTACATAAGCCGAATGGAATTACTAACCACTCGTAGAATAAGTCGGGGCCTCTGAACGCTGTCATTGTAACACACTCTTTGGCAATTCGAAGTTGATGGAAACCTGTAGCTAGGTCCATTCGTGAAAATACTTGCGCGCCATTTAATCGATCCAACAAATCATCAATCCGTGGCAATGGATATTTGTTCTTTATTGTCTGCTTGTTCAGATCACGATAATCCACACATAGACGTAGAGTACCGTCAGATTTTGGGACGAACACCACTGCTGCACCCCAATCAGAGAAACTAGGCCTGATTAGACCCTTCCATATTAGCTGTCGTGTTTGACTGTCAAGTTCTTCTTTCTCTTTCAAGGACATTCTTCGAATAGCATGAACTACCGGCCTTGTATTGGGAATCAAAGCGATCTTGAAATCTATTTCTCTTTGCAGAGGTAAGCGAACAACTTCTTCGAACACATCCACATAGTTCTTGACGACAGGGATATCTTTCACTAGGTCGGGAATATTCTCTGTGGTTTCTGGGATATTTTCTATTTGGGCTGGAGAAACATTTAGAGCTGCCCAGAAGTCTTTTCTATTAGCTTTCTGTCCTTCACAGGGAATGGTTATATAACCACCCAATTTAATCTTCGCCTTTACGACTCTGTCGGCGCATTTGACTTCAGCTTCATATTTGGTTCCATTTGGTTTAAAAACATCATTCATTCTAACGTTGCATGTATAGGCAAAAATCATATCATTAGCTAATTAATGAAAATTTCAACTCATATATGTTTATTTGAACGAGTGGCTATTTTAACACTTCACATTTCAACGATTCATGTATATGATAAAAATGTGATTTTTATTGTAAAACAATTCATTTCAGAACACTATTATTCTATATAGTTTATATAGGTGATAAAAATAGGATTTTTCTTACAAAACAATTTCTTTTAAAAACGAGATTATTTTTCATATTCCATATAGTTGATAAAAGGTGATTTTTATTATCAAACAATTTATTTCAAAATATGAATACCATTCAACACATGAATTTCAAATCAACGAATGAATATCGATTCAACACATGAAGGTTTTCTATAGTTTCTATATATAGATAAAAAAATGTGATTTTTATATTTAAAACGCGAATACCATTCAACACATGAATTTCTAATCAACGAATGAATATCGATTCAACACATGAAGGTTTTCTATAGTTTCTATATATAGATAAAAAAAATGTGATTTTTATATTTAAAACGCGAATACCATTCAACACATGAATTTCTAATCAACGAACGAATATCGATTCAACACATGAAGGTTTTTTATAGTTTCTATATATAGATAAAAAAAATGTGATTTTTATATTTAAAACGCGAATACCATTCAACACATGAATTTCTAATCAACGAATGAATATCGATTCAACACATGAAGGTTTTCTATTCAATGAATAAATATAGTTTTAGCAAATGAAAATAATTCAAACACATGAATATTATTCAAAATTTCGGCAGCATAACGGCAGGGTAGTTAAAACCGGGACCGTCCCTAGTACGGCTCCTCGCTCTACCTTAAAACCTCGCGGTTTTTGACAATGGGGATCATGCATCTAGTTCGCACGCAGGCGGCATGTATTTATTTATTTCATTTCCACAAACTAATCCTATGTGGTTTCAACCAAATATTTCTCAACCAAAAATGGGTATTTTTCAACCACAATCAATCAATATCAACCACAAACAATCCCAAACAACCATTCTCTATCAATCAATTTTCACACCAATCACAACCAATAAATATCGTCATTGGTTTGTGGACGAGGGGCGTATGTATATATATATATATTTATATATAGCAATTCACTTTTATTTCAACACATATATAATTTTTACAACGCATATATAACTTATACATCGAACATACAACTTATACAACGCTTATACATGAGGTGTACAACGCTTATATAACTCATACATCGACTATATAATTTATACATCGTCGTTTTCCATATTGTTTATGAATTAGAAATCTCACATTGGGTTCCACTCCACCAAAAATAGCAGAAGGCTCAGAAAAATATGCGGTCTCTTCTAAAATGTAGAAGACGTCCACACGGTCACGATGCTTCCTGTTTCATCGAATTTCATTAACGAACGAAAAAGATATGATTTTTCGAAGTTTGCAATGGTTTTAAACTGTTAAAATCAGTTTTGAAATTACACAGCCGATACCTTTCAAAAATCTTCGAAACTAGGTTTGAATTTTTCGATCAATCCGTGCAATGGTTCCACGATCGGGTTGCGCAGGGTCGAAGAGCTACGTGAGGCGCACGTGCTCCAGGAAGGGGGCCCACTTCGGTGGCTTCTGGTGACGGCGGCGGCGAAGTGAAGGTGGCGACTTCTCAGCGTCCGTTCTCCCAAAATACACAATGAAAAAATCGAAACTAGGTATGGATTTGAAGATCTCGAGGAGCTCTACAAAATCTTCAACTGGAGGAGGGGCTAATTTTGCCTGGTTTGGTCGGAAATTGGATGGGAACGGCGAGAAGGGTTTTCGCCATCGATCGGCTGTTATGGGGAGAGAGAAAAGGATTTTTCTATTTTTTTTATTTGGATTCTGATTGGTCGGTAGATTTTATAAGGGTTTTTCTGACGCGACCACCAATCCAAACCCAACGACTATCGTCCCTAGCATTTTACCCCCACTCCGAACACAATGGGATATGTTTCGAAGGTCCATTCGATTGTTTCAGTCAGTTTCCATTCAAATCAAAATATAAAACATTTAATATTTGATTTGAACGTGCATTTCAATTTGCCAGGGCCACAAACTGATTCGAAAAATTCCAGAAAAATAAATCTAGCTATGTTTTGACGATACGGTTCCAACAAAACTAGTTTCGTCGAATTCTGAGACCGTTTGCAAAAAGGCCCATTTTTGGTCGATCCAATTTAACTGTAATTGACCAAAACACATTTTCCTTTGCCACGCTCACATACTAGCTTCAAAAATTATGAAATTTGAAACCTAGTGATAACTTCCCATCCCGGATCCAACAAAAGTGGTTTCGTCGAATTCCGAGGTCGTATGCAAAATAGCCAATTTCACGGGCTATATAAATTCCATAGCGACCTTTCTGAAAATTCATTCGGCCATAACTTTTGCTTTCCGCTATGAAAATTCGATTTTTTAGATTCGTTAGAAAGGTATTCTCTAACAGATTTAAATATTTTTGGTTTCGCTAAAATCCGTTTTGTTTTGCACCCGGTACAGTCCGACAAAGTTTGAATTCAATTTTTGAAACTGCAGCGCCATTTCAGGCCTTGTTTATAATTATAATTAATTATATTCGTTTTCAATTGTCAATTCAAACTCAATTTCCATTGCCATTATTTAAAATATCTATTTTAAATATTTAAAATCCATTATTTCAGCCAATTTAAAAAAATTTAAATTGGTTCAGATTTTCTGGGTCGTTACAACAAGGACTTAGCCTGACATCGTACCTGAGGATGGTTCGACACAAAGCAGAATATGAGGGGGTGATGGACTATGGACGAGCATGGTTGATCATTCCTGATTCGAGCAATGCTTTCCTATCTTAGCAGAAATCGCAACCGATAGAAGACCATCTTATCATTTTTTGTAGAGATCGAAATTGCTTAAAATTGTATAAGTTTCTGAATGCCTATTGTGAACCATTTTCACGGCATGACTTGTAACACCCCACCTCCGCTAGGGTCACTCACAAAGGGAATGCACTAGATTTGGAGGAGCGTTATCAAGGTAAACAAACACAGAAATATCACAAGACAGAACATAGATAAAACAACGGAAGAATCAAAAGATAAATTTCATTACTTTCAAAAAGAGTCAAAACCTTTTACATCAAATAGCCAAGGTCATTATTTTCCATTGCAACAAATTCTATCTTGCATAAATAAAGAAGCATAAACTTAAAACATCAAAAGTAGCTTAATTCCCCAGAGGTAGCAGAAAATGCAGCCATAGCATAGCCCAAGATCAAACCGTACATGAGCTGAATCAAAAGCAAGCAAAATCCAAGCTAAGTGCTAGAGTTTCCTCCCTGAGAACCTGGGGGGGGGGGGGGAGGAGGGAACGAAATAAAAAGAGGCGAAAGAAAATGGGTCAGTCATAAAGACTGGTAAGTCCAAGTGACTTTCAGCATAAAAATAGATAAAGGTAACATGACATGTATAAACTGAAAGTAAACATAAGGATGCTGTCAAGATTGGCAAGAAAGACTAAGATAGCATGATAACTCAAATGTATATCAAGTATAGCATCACATATTCGAGGTTCGCTGCATCAACTGTACTAGAATCCCAACCCATGTCTTATATTAATCATGAAATGATCCCTTGGCCCAATATCATGAAATGACCTATTTCTAGGTCCAACGAAACGATCCACTAGTCGATCGGCTCCCTACAAGTTCTAGCTCGTCATGTGTATCCGTGTCATACGGCCCTATCACGAATGTAGTCACCTGTGCTAGGTCCACCATAGGGTGTATCAAGCCCTAGGGTGCCAACCACCGACACGAATCAAGAATGCATAGATAAACCTACTGATGCCCAATGCATGCTTTTTCAACTCCAGACCACGTGCACGACCATAGCCCGCCTAAACCTACACTGGCGCACCAACACAGCCATCATTCTGGTCGCTTACAATCAACCCTGTAATCGTGCCCCACCCTGCCTAGTCCCAGGGTACCATGATACATCTAGTGACGGACCGCGTAACTAGGGTTTCCGTCCAATAGGTTAAGTGTTGTCATTTAAATTCGTGACTTAACCCCTATCATTATAGCATGTCAAGTTGGTTAAGTGTTGTCATTCAAGTTCGTGACTTAACCCACCTACTAATCATGTATCAAGTTGGTTAAGTGTTGTCTTACATGTTCATGACTTAACCCTATCATGTGGCATTAATTCATTAATGCACCCCAACCTCTCACATCAGACCTGTTGTTGTGGTCACCGGATATGCCGGGCGGTTCCGGGCAGAATTACACCACAACTCGGTCTGACCTCGGGTTTTCAAGTGTGATATGACCAACTACCTACATTGGATCCTATTGTTTGCAGTAACTGGATTTGCCGGGCGGTTCCGGGCAGAATTACACTGCAAACTCAACCCAACCCCGAGTTGGCCATTTTCAAGTTCATTCTAGTGTCATGTCCATGTTCAAGATTCATCTCAAGTTCATGTCAACTTTTCAAGGTAAGTTTCATACCAAGTTTCCTATAATTACCAATTTTTCCCAATGTTACCCCATCTAAATATTAGGCTAAAAATCTTAGCCTAATTTCTCGTCCGTAAGATTTTTAACATATAATATTACGCAAAAAACTTAGCCTAATTTAACGTATGCAAAATTGGCATAAAGCAATTCATTAACATAAACATGACATAGGTGTAAACTTGGCATCATCGACATAGTCAATATGAACGTCATAGGTGTGAACTTGCAAAATAATCAACATGAATATCATAGGTGTGAGTCTTGCAACGTAGACTAAATCGACATACATATATGTGAACTTGCAACATAGACTAAATCAACTTACATATATGTGAACTTGCAAATCAATCATGAGCATATGAATAAGTGTGAACTTGAAATATGACATAGGTTTAACATATACACATAAACATGTAGATCTAACATTAGGTCACATATGTGAAATGATTTTACAACCTAAAACTTGCATAACATGATAAACTACACAACTTGTCATAACGGGTTATACTTCAAGTTCATATACACATGAATAGACTTATTCATTAACTCCCAATTCAACATGATAATAAAATAAAACCACAGGCATAGATCAATATCATTCAATCCCACATATAACATAATCAACATTATTGTATTATCAATCTATTTTTAAGACATGACATAACTGAATAAATTGACTAAAACATCGCAGGCATATAGATCTGATAACATTATTGATCATGAAAAGGTTTGAATAATAATCTAGTTTCAAGAACTAGGATAGATCTAATTTAAATAGAAAAATCCCGAAAATCAAGATCCAAGGACAAATAAAGAGAAGGTCTGAATAGAAAATCAAGCTTAGATTCGATTTCAAAGTTATAATCCTAGGTAATAACCTCATGGTCATGAGTCTTAGGTAATTAGTCACAATTGTCCTTGTCATAGTCATAGGCAATAGTCTATTGTTCATAGGCATAGGCATAGGCATAGGCATAGGCGTAGTCTTATGTTCACAGTCATAGGCATAGGCATAGTCTTATGTTCACTGTCACAGGAATAAGCATAGTCTTATGTTCACCGTCATAGTCTTAGGCCATTTATAATAGTTCCAACGTCGTCAGCAATATTCCCAATAGTCAAGATCCAAAAAGAAAACAAGAATAGATATGAATTATACATAAATCAATTCCAATTTATAACATGCCATATTAAGTTTATAGTTTTTATCTAAAAGTAACTGGAACTTACAGATCATGGTCTAAGAAATTTAGATGCAGAAGTCAGGTCTAGAAATTAGTCGTTGAATTGTTGAATGGTTGAATCTTGCTTTGATTGTAGAAGCAAATCCCCAATAAGAAATTCCTAGCCGTAGTCTTCAAGAAATAATCTTCACGATTTAATTTAATTTAGTTTATTTTATAGGAATAAGAAGAAGCCATGATCATCAAGAGTTTGAGCAGCATAAGGTTAGAGAAGAATGGTGTAAAGAGAATGAGGCTAGGAGGCTGTTTATATAGAGTTTCAAACTAATTAGAGCCGTCGATGAAGCTAGAGTTAATCAAGGCCATCCATCTCAAGAGAAGCCAATAAGAAAGTGACAACTAGGCCTAGTGACACAGCAGAGCTCAGAAATTCGACCAGAACCCGACCAGGCCAGCCAGGGTCAAACCAGAAAGCTGTGCAGGCCTGCTGCTCGGCCTGGGCGCACCTGCCAAGTGCGCCAATGAAAAATTGCATGGGCACACTTCCCAAGTGCGCCAGTGCAATTTTGTTCTGGCGCACTTCCCAAGTGCGTCAGTGCATTCTGGCCAGTTTCTGGTTTTTCTGCCTAACTTCGTTCGTTCATATCTTCTTCATACGACATCCGTTTTACGCAAACTTGGATCTATCTCAACCAGAATTCCGAGACGAACGCAATGGCATAACCCGTTTCCCTTGATTCTTATTTTAAAAATTAATTCTGCCTTGATTTATAGTTTCGACAAGTTATTAAAATACAGGTTGTTACATTCTCCCCTCCTTAAAGGATTTCGTCCCCGAAATCTTCTAGTTAGGAAGAATGCATCCTATCATCCAATTAACCATCTACTCAACCATCATCCACAAGCAACCATTGTCCTTAAAAGATTTCTAATGCTATATGAACATATGCAAAAAGTGTGTGTATATGTTCCTTATCTAATGCAAATGATCAATCCTGATTGATCTTCTTAATGCAAAATAAGTTTAGTGCCATGAATCCAACATGTATGCAAATAGTCCTAGTCACATAAACACTATATGTGTGCACAAACATCCATCCATATGCAACATCCACATGATAACACATTCAATTTCATCCATAAACAAGTATAAACACTCATGCATATGCAATATGAAAATGTGTCTGAGCCGATCTAGTGCCTAATGTGTGTTATGCAACCACTTGTGACCACTTGCAACCATTTGCAAACATCAACCATAACATGTTTCAATCACATGTTTACATCCAAAAGAGTTCTACCTAAGGTTCTCGAGATGGGATTTGAGAAGATAAGCAAGATAAAACAAAGCATCTAGGAGAAGAAGTTAAAGATGTACCCCCAGAAGGTCCTGCTTGTGGGGCTTGCCCTTGCTTCTTAGGGCAGTTCTTGCTGATATGTCCAGTTTCACCACACTGGAAACATGCTCCCATCTTCATCTTCTTCTTTCTACAGTCCTGAGCTATATGCCCCTCAATACCGCAGAAGTGGCATTTTCTTTTCTTGCGTGTCTTGTTATCATTCTTGTTGTTGTTGTTCTTGCCTCCTTTCTCGGAGTCTACCTTCTTGTTTTGAGACTCATTCGCCTTGACCTCCTTCTTGCCATTCTTGTCTTCTTCATTTAAGAGCGCCATGTCTACTAGCTTTTCATAAGTAGCCCCCATAGGTACGTGGGTCATAGCCAAGCTGTGAAGTGGCTCATTCAATCCTTTGACAAAACAGAGAGCTTTCTTATGAGGAGTATTCACTAAGTCCAATCCAAATCGGGCCAGCTAATTGAATTGATTGACGTACTCTTTGACCGTCATACTTCCTTGCTTAAGAGATAAGAATTTTTCCAGCTGTAGACTTCGTTCGGCTTGCGAGAGGAATTTCATCTCAAACCTTATTCTAAAATCCATCCATGTTTCAATCGGCCTCTCAGCGTTAGTGACTTCCCACCAATAGGAAGCTTCGTCTTTGAGCAACTATACCGCCAACTGTACCTTCTGCCTATCGTCCATCTCGAAAATAACGAACAGATCCTCAGTTTCTTTGAGCCAATTCCTCGCTTCTATGAATGATTCAGTTCCCTTGAAATCCTTTCCACCCATGGCCCTAAAATCTTTACAGATCTTTGAGAAAGCAATTGCACGAGGAGGGGGCGGAGGAGGAGGAATCGCTGCTGCCGGAGGAGGTATATCTGCTGGGCCTGCATCGTTGGCCCTAGCCTCTAAGTACCTCCTGAACCAGCCATGTATTGGCACGCCCTCTGGAAAGTTAAGATTCCCAGACATGCTGAAATGAAAAGAAGAGATTCAAAACAAGGAAACAAAGGATAGTGCTAATGGCTTTTGGGAATATCCTTTAAATAAAACCAGACTTTTCTTGAAAAATGCTTCTTTGTAAACGGTTTTGAAAATAGTTTTAGAAGGTTTTCTAAAAACGTTTTCCCATTCTGGTAACCTTCTGCTCTGATACCAAATGTAATACCCCACCTCCGCTAGGGTCACTCACAAAGGGAATGCACTAGTTTTGGAGGAGCGTTATCAAGGTAAATAAACACAGAAATATCACAAGATAGAACATAGATAAAACAGCGGAAGAATCAAAAGATAAATTTCATTACTTTCAAAAAGAGTCAAAACATTTTACATCAAATAGCCAAGGTCATTATTTTCCATTACAACAAATTCTGTCTTGCATAAATAAAGAAGCATAAACTTAAAACATCAAAAGTAGCTTAATTCCCCAAAGGTAGCAGAAATGCAGCCATAGCATAGCCCAAGATCAAACCATACATGAGCTGAATCAAAAGCAAGCAAAATCCAAGATAAGTGCTAGAGTTTCCACCCTGAGAACCTGGGGGGGGGACGAAAGAAAAAGAGGCGAAAGAAAATGGGTCAGTCATAAAGACTAGTAAGTCCAAGTGACTTTTAGCATAAAAACAGATAAAGGTAACATGACATGTATAAACTAAAAGTAAACATAAGGATGCTGTCAAGATTGGCAAGATAGACTAAGATAGCATGATAACTCAAATGTAAATCAAGTATAGCATCACATATTCGAGGTTCGCTACATCAACTATACTAGAATCCCAACCCATGTCTTATATTAATCATGAAATGATCCCTTGGCCCAATATCATGAAATGACCTATTTCTAGGTCCAACGAAACGATCCACTAGTCGATCGGCTCCCTACAAGTTCTAGCTCGTCATGTGTATCCGTGTCATACATCCCTATTACGAATGTAGTCACCTGTGCTAGGTCCACCATAGGGTGTATCAAGCCCTAGGGTGCCAACCACCGACACGAATCAAGAATGCACAGATAAACCTACTGATGCCCAATGCCTGCTTTTTCAACTCCGGACCACGTGCATGACCAAAGCCCGCCTGAACCTACACCGGTGCACCAACACAGCCGTCGTTCTGGTCGCTTACAATCAGCCCAGTAATTGTGCCCCACCCTGCCTAGTCCTAGGGTACCATGATACATCTACTGGGTTACTGCTGAAACGGACCGCATAACTAGGGTTTCCGTCTAATTGGTTAAGTGTTGTCATTTAAATTCATGACTTAACCCCTATCAGTCTAGCATGTCAAGTTGGTTAAGTGTTGTCATTCAAGTTCGTGACTTAACCCACCTACGAATCATGTATCAAGTTGGTTAAGTGTTGTCTTACATGTTCATGACTTAACCCTATCATGTGGCATTAATTCATTAATGCACCCAACCTCTCACATCAGACCTGTTGTTGTGGTCACTGGATATGCCGGGCGGTTCCGAGCAGAATTACACCACAACTCAAACTGACCTCGGGTTTTCAAGTGCGATATGACCAACTACCCACATTGGATCCTATTGTTTGCAGTAACTGGATTTGTCGGGCGGTTCCGGGCTGAATTACACTGCAAACTCAACCCAACCTCGAGTTGGCCATTTTCAAGTTCATTCTAGTGTCATGTCCATGTTCAAGATTCATGTCAAGTTCATGTCAAGTTTTCAAGGTAAGTTGCATACCAAGTTTCCTATAATTACCAATTTTTCCCAACGTTACCCCGTCTAAATATTAGGCTAAAAATCTTAGCCTAATTTCTCGTCCACAAGATTTTTAACATATAATATTAGGCTAAAAACTTAGCCTAATTTAACGTACGCAAAATTGGCATAAAGCAATTCATTAACATAAACATGACATAGGTGTAAACTTGGCATCATCGGCATAGTCAATATGAATGTCATAGGTGTGAACTTGCAAAATAATAAACATGAATATCATAGGTGTGAGTCTTGCAACGTAGACTAAATCGACATACATCTATGTGAACTTGCAACATAGACTAAATCAACTTACATATATGTGAACTTGCAAATCAATCACGAGCATATGAATAAGTGTGAACTTGAAATATGACATAGGTTTAACATATACACATAAACATGTAGATCTAACATTTGGTCACATATGTGAAATGATTTTACAACCTAAAACTTGCATAACATGATAAACTACACAACTTGTCATAACGGGTTATACTTCAAGTTCATATACACATGAATAGACTTATTCATTAACTCCCAATTCAACATGATAATAAAATAGAACCACAGGCATAGATCAATATCATTCAATCCCACATATAACGTAATCAACATTATTCTATTATCAATCTATTTTTAAGGCATGACATAACTGAATAAATTGACTAAAACATCGCAGGCATATAGATCTGATAACATTATTGATCATGAAAAGGTTTGAATAATAATCTAGTTTCAAGAACAAGGATAGATCTAATTTAAATAGAAAAATCCCCAAAATCAAGATCCAAGGACAAATAAAGAGAAGGTCTGAATAGAAAATCAAGCTTAGATCCGATTTCAAAGTTATAATCCTAGGCAATAACCTCATGGTCATGAATCTTAGGTAATTAGTCACAATTGTCCTTGTCATAGTCATAGGCAATAGTCTTATGTTCATAGGCATAGGCATAAGCATAGTCTTATGTTCACAGTCATAGGCATAGGCATAGTCATAGGCATAGTCTTATGTTCACAGTCATAGGCGTAAGCATAGTCTTATGTTCACCATCGTAGTCTTAGGCCATTTATAATAGTTTCAACGTCGTCGGCAATATTCCCAATAGTCAAGTTCCAAAAAGAAAACAAGAATAGATATGAATTATACATAAATCAATTCCAATTTATAACATGCCATATTAAGTTTATAGTTTTTATCTAAAAGTAACTGGAACTTACATATCGTGGTCTAAGAAATTTAGATGCAGAAGTCAAGTCTAGAAATTAGTCGTTGAATTGTTGAATCGTTGAATCTTGCTTTGATTGTAGAAGCAAATCCCCAATAAGAAATTCCTAGCCGTAGTCTTCAAGAAATAATCTTCACGATTTATTTTAATTTATTTTATTTTAGAGGAAGAAGAAGAAGCCATGATCATCAAGAGTTTGAGCAACATAAGGTTAGAGAAGAATGGTGTAAAGAGAATGAGGCTAGGAGGCTGTTTATGTAGAGTTTCAAACTAATTAGAGCCGTCGATGAAGCTAGAGTTAATCAAGGCCATCCATCTCAAGAGAAGCCAATCAGAAAGTGACAAGTTGGCCCTAGTGACACAGCAGAGCTCAGAAATTCGACCAGAACCCGACCAGGCCAGCCAGGGTCAAACCAGAAAGCTGTGCAGGCCTGCTGCTCGGCCTGGGCGCACCTGCCAAGTGCGCCAATGAAAAATTACATGGGTGCACTTCCCAAGTGCGCCAGTGCAATTTTGTTTTGGCGCACTTCCCAAGTGCGCCAGTGCATTCTGGCCGGTTTCTGGTTTTTCTGCCTAACTTCGTTCGTCCATATCTTCTTCATACGACATCCGTTTTATGCAAACTCGGACTCTATCTCAACCAGAATTCCGAGACGAACGCAATGGAGTAACCCATTTCCCTTGATTCTTATTTTAAAAATTAATTCTGCCTTGATTTATAGTTTTGACAAGTTATTAAAATACGGGTTGTTACATGACTTATCCTATAGTTCATATACAATGACATACACAACATATATTGATAATCCGGGCAACAAAGGAAGTACTGAGAAAGTTCTCCATCGTTTTCTATAAACTTGAAGACTATGTGGTTTCTTCGCGTTCCTTCTAGATCAACCTATTCGTGGAAAATATTAAAAGTAATTTTACAGACAAATTTTGGGTTCATATATAGAGGCCCAAGGGGCAATACTCATTATCAGATGTAAAAAAGGAGCGGATGAAACATAGTAATAATACTTGATTTGCTTTAATGTTACAACCACCAGTGACCAGAATGCATATGAACGACTAACACTTAAGGAATTATGTAGTGATGTTCATTTCGAAGAGAAGATGACTTAAGATCAACTGTAAAAACCCAAAATTTTGGTCATCTGATTTTGAATTTTTAAATAATTTTGAATATTGAAATTCATAAATTTATTTTAAAAACGATAATTAAAATTCAGACAGAGTGATTATATGAAATATTTTAATGATGAATTAATACTTAAATGGTGATTTAAGTATTTGGACTCTTAATTTAATATTAGTTTAGTGGATTTAATGGTTTAGTTTATTCCTTTAAAATTAAATAAATAACAGTGAACTTAGTTTGTAAATTTTATTGCAGTAATAAATCAGTAAAATAAATAATTAAGAAATATAATTTTATATCTACGACTCAATTCTTACCTATGTTTTTAATTTAATTTACCTAATTTTTTTTCATATTTTTAATTTGTAAAATATTCATATTATGTAACACCCCGTATTTTCTGTAAACATTAAAGTAACAAATTAAAGAATAATTAATTACAAATGTGAGAATTAAGGAAAAGGGTTACGCCATTGCGTTCATCTTGGAATTCTGCTTGAGATAGAGTCCGAGTTTGCGTAAATCGGACTCCGTATGAAGGAGTTATAACCTTCAGAAGATTCAAGAATTTAAATAATAAAACCAGCGCAAAATTCAAATTCAAGTTTCGAAATTCAAAAACCCCGGAGCAGGCTGGGCAGGAAATTTCCCACCCAGAAATCAGGTCGACTAGGCGGTCGACCTGGGGGTCGACCTAGGGGTCGACCTCCCCGTCGGGCCATATCTGAAACCTGACGTGTTTCTTTGTGTGACGATTTCTAAGTCATAAGGGATTGTGTGGCAAATTCTGGTTGGTTCTCTTAGGATTGAATGGCTTTGATTGGCCCTAGGTTGATCTCATGGCTCCTATTAAATCAAACTTCTATATTATAAGCAACCTAAATCTAAACCCTAAGCCACACAAAAATATTCCTAGAGCTGTCATGCTGTCGATACTCAACCTAGAGTAGCCGCCATTCTCCTTCAACTAGAAAGGAAGTTAGAAATTACAAATCAAATCTAATTCAACTAAGAGATTTCAACGTCTACAACAAAGGAGAGCTATTCAGTTTCAGAATACAGATCCGAGAACACAAGACTAGTCTCATTTTTGTAAGTCCAGTATCATTTAGACCTAAATGATATTAAAATCGTGACTAAATAACTGGATGTAGAACAATGCATAATGTAAATTTATGCCTATCCTTTTCTGTTAAAATTGAATTGATTAAGACTATGACTCTTATCATGTTAAGTTTGTGATCATGTTGTATGTAATTTGATGATAAAACTACCATGTTAAATGCTTGGCAATGAACCTATATATTGTATAATTTAGCGATGACATATCATGTTGTATAATTTGGCGATGACATATCATGATTGTATAATTTGGCAATGGCATATCATGTTGTATAATTTGGCAATGGCATATCATGTTGTATAATTTGGCAATGACATATCATGTTGTATAATTTGGCGATGACATATCATGTTGTATAATTTGGCGATGACATATCATGTTGTATAATTGGTGATGACACCTATATGTTGTATGTCAATTTGGGAATTTTGCTATGTTTATGCAAGTTCAACCATGTTCACATATATGACTAGAACTACATGCTAATTTGCAAGTTCACAACCGCATGCCTAATTTAAGTATATGTAGTTCTATGTAAAACCTCTATTTTACAATTCATGTTGAGTAGATCTAAATTTGCAAGTTCATGTATATTGTTCTATGACGAATTCATATGACACATGTGTAGTTAGATCCATATTTTTATGACATTGGAATATTACATGTTCCTCTTTTTCCCCTTCCGTGTATGAGTTAGGCTATGTAGTGAGCCTAACATTTTATGTGATTTATACGAACGTTTAACGGGGGTAACGTTGGGGAAAAACATGAAATTACATATAATTGGCATATTTGGCTCATAAACATGTAAATGATTTATGGCATAAAGTGGTATAAATTTTTATACCTAAAATTATAAACTTGATTTAAAAGGAAAGTGGGGCTTGACTTGAATGACAATAATTTACATATAAATATAAAGAGGTAAATATGTAAATTTAGAAAAGATGATATGCCTAACCCGAGGTTAGATTGAGTTACGGTGTAAGACTGCCCGGAACCGCCCCTGCACATCCAGCAACTGTAACAATATATATCTAATGTGAGAGCTTAGTGCATTGAGTCCAAAAGAACCCGAGGTTAGACTGAGTTGCGGTGTAAAAGTGCTCGGACCCGACCAGCACATCCAGTGAACCCAACAATACCTGTCTAATGTGAGTGGTTGGTGCTTTAATGAATGAATTAAAGATAAGTCAGGAATGGTAGGGTTAAGTTAATTAAGGCAACACTTAACCAATACAACATGTTAAATAAACTGATGGGTGGGGTTTGGTTAACTTGGACACTTAACATTTTAACATGTTGATTAGGAAAACCATAGTAACGGGGACCCATTTCAGCAGTAATCCACATAGATGTATCATGGTACCCTGAACTAGGCAGGGTGGGGCACGATTACTGGGCTAATTATAAGCGGTCAAAACAACAACGGTTGGTGCGTCAGTGTAGGTTCCGACGGAGTACAGGCGTGCAAGTTCTCCGGAGTGGAAAAATCAGGCATTGGGCATCAGTAGTTATACACTATGCATCTTGAATCGTGTCAGGTTGCCACCATAGGATTTGGTACACCCCATGGTGGGACCAGCACAGGTTTCTACAATCGAGCGGGGCTATATGACACAAGTAGTAAATGCGTGCGAGTAGGAGCCAATCGATAAAAAGGGATCACTGGGTCTGAACTCATGATGATGGTTGAAATATCTAGTAGGTGCAGAGAATATGGATATAAGTGCGATAGTGTGATTAGTTTATCTTTCCTTGTTTATCTTGCCTTATCCTATGTTACCTTATTTCTTTGTTATTGTCCTACGTCCGGTTTATTCATATCATGGTTCCCTTACCAGTTTACATGCTGAATAATCACTAGACTTACCAGACATATGTCTGACCCATTTTTCTTTCGCTCTCTTTTCTTCTGTTTCCTACCCCTCAGGTAGCCAGGGAGGAAATAGCTCAGCTTAATTTCGACCGTTCATCTTTCCAAGCTTGAAGACTCTGTGATGTATAGCTTGGAACCTCTTATCTTTGGCTATGGCTTTTGACACACTGCTACTTGGGGATTTATGCAGTTTTATTGTGTTTTATGCTTCTTTATGTTATAATCAAGACAGAGATTTTTGATGTAATGATTTGGAAGTTGTTTTGAGATAGTTTGCTGTAATGTTTTTGTTATGAACCACGTATGAAATAAATTTAGTTTTTCTGCTACTTATATATGTCTGTCTTGTAAATTATCTGGTCTTTTACGTATAATGCTCCACCAAAGTTAAGCCATTCCCTTTGTGAGTGACCTTAACGGAGGTGGGGTGTTTCACTTAGTATCAGAGCAAAGGTTTACCAGATCAAATAAAAATTTTGAAAAACGTTTTTCAAAAAGAAGTTTAAAGAAGCAATTTTCAAGAAAAAGTGTTGTTTTGTTTTAAAAAGGCATAATCCCCCAAAGCCATCTAAACTATCTTTCTATCCTTTGTTTTGAATCTTTCCTTTTTCGTTTCAGCATGTCTCGAGATCTTAACCTTCCAGAGGGCGTGCCGGTACCTGGCTGGTTCAGAAGGTGCCTAGAGGCTTGGGCTAATGTCATAGGCCCAGCAGACGTTCCTCCTCCCCCAGCTGCAGCGGTCCCTCCTCCTCCTTCTCCTCCGCATGCAAATGCTTTCACAAAAATATGTAGGGACTTTCGAGCCATGGGTGGAAAGAACTTCAATGGAAATGAATCCTTCGTGGAAGCAAGAAACTGGCTCAAAGAAATTGAGAATTTGTTTGTTATCTTCGAAGTAGACGATAGGAAGAAGATACAGTTGGCCGTATGGTTGCTTAAAGACGAAGCTTCCTATTGGTGGGAAGTTACAACGCTGAAAGACCAGTTGAAACTTGGATGGATTTCAGAATGAGGTTTGAAATGAAATTCCTCTCACAAGCTGAACGAAGCTTACAGATGGAGAAGTTCTTATCTCTCAAACAGGGAAGTATGTCGGTCAAGGAATACGTTAACCAATTCAACCAACTGGCTAGGTTCGGATTGGAGTTCGTGAACACTCCACATAAGAAGGCTCTCCGTTTTGTTGAAGGATTGAATGAGCCACTGCACAGCGTAGCTATGTCCCATATACCTATGGGTGTGACTTATGAGAGACTGGGGGACATGGCACTGTTACAAGAAGAAGATAACGTTGGAAAGAAAGAGACAAAGGTGAAAGTACCTCAAGATAAGAAAGTAGAGGGATCACGGAGCAAGAAGACAGATTCCAAGAAGGGCGGGAAGAACAACAAACCCCGTGACAAGAGAAAGTGTAATTTTTGTGGCATTCCTGGACATCTTATAACACCGCGTATTTTCTGAGAATATAAAAAAAATAGTTAATTATGAAGAAGTTATTAAGCCTTGAAGTTTATATGCATATGAGAGAAATATATATAGATATATATAAAAATTAGATAAATAAACATGCAAAAAAGGTTCAAAACAGCGAATTAGAAGGGGGAATAACCGAACCTGCCCATTTTTTAGGTCAACCCGAGCCCCGCTAGGTCGACTAGGGGTTAATCCAGGGTGTTTGGCTGTCATCCCGTGGGCCGATTCGCTCAAATGCATATTTTGCATTTGAATGGTTCTCATGATTCAGGGTTAATCTAATGGTCCTAAATAACTTCCTACACCTATATATACATCCCTAACCTAAACCTAAATCTCATATACAATTCTCTAGCCTCCATTGCTCTCTTCCTCTCTAAAAATAAATAAATCAATGGTGTCTCTACTCTGCTAAAACCTAAGCTAGGACTTGTGCTTCTTCTTCCTCCAATTCTGATTAGGATTAAAAGAGAACAGCTACAACACCTTTTTCTTTTAGAATCCAACCAAGGCAAGTGCAGTTATTTTCCGATATAAACTTTAATCATAATTGTGACATGATTGTAAATCTGAATTTGAGATTGTGTATGTTCTATTCTGATCTATTTTATTCTGTTTCTCTTCTTCTTTCTGTTCTATAGCCAGGATACTACGAGCCTGCGCCAATCTCCTAAGAGATTAACATACGCTAAAATATTTGGGACAATAAATGAATAATGCATGAAATGGGCATGACCGATATGTGACTGAGTTGAGGAAAGAACATAGGTTAAACTTGGAACTTAGGACATAAATCCAAGGCATATAATTGAACCTATGACTTGAGTTTGTGGCATAAAGAATATTGAACATACGACTTCAGAAGTTGGTTAATCTGTGACTGATTTAAGAAAAAGGACATAGGTTGTAAAATAGATTTAGATCTATGCATATTCTGTGAATTGGAAGAAAAGGAACCATGGTATGTTAACATAAGACTTGAGACAAAGAAAATATGGTTTAGGTATAAAGATTTACATTAAAGTAGGATATCTATCAAATGTGAATAATACCTAAGTAGGAGATTTTTGTCAATAGCTATATTTGGTATAATTTATATGTGAATCTTTTGTACTAGGCAAGTTGAACTAAATTGGGACGTATAAATTATGACCTTAATCTGTGACATGCAAATTTGATGCAAACATGGGGTATATGATCATATTGTGAATCATGACTATTATTTATGCATGTGAACTTAGGCAAGATTTATAATTAGGCAAGATATGTTGTGAAACTTTAAGGAATGATTAAATCTGTTATATTTGCCTAATTTGCTAGTTCTGCTATATTTGCCTAATCTGCTAGTTCTGTTATATTGCTTAATCTGCTAGTTCTGCCCTAATGCCTAGTCTGCTAGATATATTCATCTGCCAAATCTGTCATCTGCTAATTTTGTTAAGAATGCCAACCTAAATCTGTTGAGATGCCTAATCTGTTATCTGTTAAATTTGCTAGTTGCTTAATCTGCTGAATCCGTTAAGTCGCCTAAACCTGTTATCTGCTATGTCTGTTTAGTTGATATATTCAGTCTGTTATTGACATAATCTGAATTAGCTATGAATAATTGACATGTATATTAGGCGTGGGTATAAATGGTAAATCATTAATTAATTGGCCGCAAAGATAAACATGGCTAACTCGAGGTTAGAATGAGTTTGCGGCGTAATTCTGCCCGGGACCGCCCGGCATATTCCAGTGGCCGCAAACAATAGGTTCTAATGTGAGAAGTTAGTCATAACGTGCTTGAAACCCGAGGTTAGACTCAGTTTGCGACAGAAATCTGCCCGGAACCAACCGGCCTAACCAGTAGTCGCAAACTGTCAGTCTAATGTGAGAGGTCTGGGCATTAATAATTAATTAATGAAAATTTTAGATAAACATGATGTCTAAAACGTGTTGGGCGGATAGGATTAAACCCACTAGACTGATGAATTTAATAAATCTGTTCCGTGAATCTGTAGGCCCAATTACAAAGTTAGACAAATCTATAAGTCTGTTAATCTGTAACTGGTTAATGGTAAGCCTGTTAAATCTGTATATCTGATCCATTTGTCTGAAAACTTGTCTGTGAACTAGTTGATCTGAATTTTGTATGTCTGAACTTGTAAACAAGTTAATCTGAAATCTGTTAGTCTGGGGACACAAGGTTAGGAGGGGAACTACTTGTGTCATCTGTTGTTTGGGACCCATATTAGTCAGTAACCCTTTCTGGTATCAAAACTTTGACCCAACATCAGGTAGGGTCCGAACACGCTTACTGAACTAATTATAAGCGGTTCATTCTGATAATGGCGAGGGGTGTTGATGGTGCATTCCAACCGGGTCATGTGCGTGCATGGATCCCGATCTGCCTCTGAGGATGTAAGACGCCGTGACATCTATAAATAGGTCTGTGCCAATTGGTTGTCACTTTAGGGAGTGATACACCCTACTGTGGGGCCGACACAGGATATTTATGTATTAGGGAGCCGATCGCTTGGGGTAGGGTTTTAGGGTACACTTAGTTCTGTCTGTTTCTGTTGGTACCGTCTGTTTCTGTTGGGTGGTAACACCTGTCTGTTTCTGCGTGGTACCATCTGTTCGGGTGGTAAAGGCCCATTACTAGTGTACACCTAATTCTACATTCTATTTCCGTAGGGATTAATCTGTTTCTGCTTCTGTCTGTTTCTGATCGGGTAGTAAAGGCCTATTATTAGCATTCTGTTTCTGTTAAATTATTCTGTACCCGTTTCTGTTTCAGTTTAGACATTATAGTGACACCTAATTCGGTTATACTAGTATTAGCGCAGAGAAGTGTAAAGCAATAGCTTATATCATTCTGTTCTTCTGTTATATCTGCTATGTCTGTTACAGTTATCTCTCATCCAGTTTTATTTTCATGTCATGTTATTATTATCTGTTCATAACTGAAAATCACTGGACTTTCCAGACTTTTGTTTGACCCTTATTGTTTTGCCTCCTTTCTTCCGTCCCCTCCCCCCCCCCACGGTTTTGTAGAAGGGAATACTCTAGCTTGATCCAGATTTCTTCCGGTTGCAGTGGTTAAAGTATGGCTTGTCTTCTTCTGTGGGGATTATGATTTTAAACTATGCATTCTGAAGGCTTTTGTACAAGACTGATATTTTGTACTTGAATTCTGATATTGTGATTTGAAAGGATGTAACCAAGCTTCTGTTTGAAATAAAGTTATAATTTTTCAAGTACTGTTTATCTGTCTTGTAGTATTCTGTTTCTGTTTACTAAAATGCTCCACCCAAGTTAAGGCATTCCCTTTGTGAGTGACCTTAACGGAGGTGGGGTGTTACACTTGGTATCAGAGCTAGGTTACCAGATTTGATAAAAAGTTTTTGAAAACTATGTTTTAAAAAGGAAGTATTTTCAAAAGCAAAGCTTATTTTGAAAAAAAACATAATCCCCAAAAGCCGTATATCTTTCTTTTGATTCTTTGTTTCGAGTTCCTTCCTCTTTCCCGTTTTGAATCTCTTCCTCCGCGTATAGATGCTTTTTCTAAGATATGTAAGGACTTCCGTGCGATGGGCGGAAAACCGCTTTATGGGACTGAGACTTTGTCGAGGCTAGAGGTTGGCTGAACGAAGTGGAGGACTTGTTGGTACCTTTGAGATAGATGATGGGAGGAAGGTTCAACCAGCTGCTTGGTTAATGAAGGATGAAGCTTCATTTTGGTGGAAGGTCACGAATGGAGAACGTACATGGGAGACATGGATAGGACACACGATAAGAAAGTGGATCAAAAGAAGGGCACTTTATTCAACTGTGGTGAGATGGGACACTTCACTAGGGACTGCCCGAAGAAACGATGACAAGGGTAGAGGGCATGACCAACTGCTGGAGGGAAGGCGAACACTCTCCAAGCTAGTGGATATGATAGGATTAGGAAAACTTTCTGTAGGAGGTTTAATTTCTTTATCTGATTGTTGAGTTAAAACTCTTTCTGATTCTAGTATTTTGATTCAGTAATCGATACTCTGCACTTTAATACTAGTATTGTTTCTGATTCCGCTGTAGACTCAAACCCATAAGGGTTATGATTAATCTGTTTGTGATAGATTGGGGTTTGAGAGATATCTGTGTTAGGCGTCAAGTATGACGCATACATTCTGAGGTTTTGTGGGATATGATTTTATCATGCTTAGCTTCCTAAGAATCATTAGGGAACCTGATCTGTATCAGTAGTCTGTAAATATCTGAATAATTCTGATTTCCAGTTCTGACATTGTCTAAAGAGGGTAATCCTCTGGGTGTCAATCTGATGTTGATTTCGGTCTTCGGGGTTGATACTTAGGGGAATTATTTTCTCAACCAATGTCTAATGGGAACCAAGTCTTCGTTTTATCTGTAATCGCTTCCACCATTCGACTGTATCCTATCGATCAAATCTTCGAACTTTAGGTAGAAACTAATGGGTGTAAACATGTGTTTGAGACATGTTATGTTTGATGGTTGCAAGTGGATGCAAGTGGTTGCTAGTGGTTGCTCGTGGATGCATATACACACACTAGGCACTAGATCGGCTCGAAAACACTCTCATACTGCATATGGATGTGTGAGCATTTTCAATTTTTGTGGATACAAAATGATTGACTCAGCACATGGATGTTGCATTTGGATGAATGGTTATGCACTCATATAGAAATGATGTGTATCAAATAGGGTTTCTTGCATACATATTTGGACTCATGACACTAACATGATTCGCATTAAGGAGGTCAACTGGATCAGTAGACCGCCTGATTTTGCATTAGATAAGAAACATTTACACACACTTTGCATATGTTCATACGGCATTAGAAACCTTTTAAGGACAATGGATGCCTGTGATTGAATGGTTGAGTAGATGGATGTTGGATGTTAGGATACATTCTTCTTAACTTGAAGATTTCGGGGACGAAATCCTTTAAGGAGGGGAGAATGTAACACCCCGTATTTTCTGAGAATATAAAAAAAAGTTAATTATGAAGAAGTTATTAAGCCTTGAAGTTTATATGCATATGAGAGAAATATATATAGATATATATATATATATATAAAAACATGCAAAAAAGGTTCAAAACAGCGAATTGGAAGGGGGAATAACCGAACCGGCCCATTTTTTAGGTCGACCCGAGCCCTGCTGGGTCGACTAGGGGTTAATCCAGGGTGTTTGGTTGTCATCCCGTGGGCCGATTCGCTCAAATGCAGATTTTGCATTTGAATGGTTCTCATGATTCAAGGTTAATCTAATGGTCCTAAATAACTTCCTACACCTATATATACATCCCTAACCTAAACCTAAATCTCATATATAATTCTCTAGCATCCATTGCTCTCTTCCTCTCTAAAAATAAATAAATCGATGGCGTCTCTACTCTGTTGAAACCTAAGCTAGGACTTGTGCTTCTTCTTCCTCCAATTCTGATTAGGATTAAAAGAGAACAGCTACAACACCTTTTTCTTTTAGAATCCAACCAAGGAAAGTGCAGTTATTTTCCGATATAAACTTTAATCATAATTGTGACATGATTGTAAATCTGAATTTGAGATTGTGTATGTTCTGTTCTGATCTATTTTATTCTGTTTCTCTTCTTCTTTCTGTTTTATAGCCAGGATACTATGAGCCTGCGCCAATCTCCTAAGAGATTAACATACGCTAAAATATTTGGGACAATAAAATGAATAATGATGAAATGGGCAAGACCGATATGTGACTGAGTTGAGGAAAGAACATAGGTTTAGCTTGGAACTTAGGACATAAATCCAAGGCATATAATTGAACCTATGACTTGAGTTTGTGGCATAAAGAATATTGAACATACGACTTGAGAAGTTGGTTAATCTGTGACTGATTTAAGAAAAAGGACATAGGTTGTAAACTAGATTTAGATCTATGCATATTCTGTGAATTGGAAGAAGAGGAGCCATGGTATGTTAACATATGACTTGAGACAAAGAAAATATGGTTTAGGTATAAAGATTTACATTAAAGTAGGATATCTATCAAATGTGAATAATACCTAAGTAGGAGATTTTTGTCAATAGCTATATTTGGTATAATTTATATGTGAATCTTTTGTACTAGGCAAGTTGAACTAAATTGGGACGTGTAAATTATGACCTTAATCCGTGACATGCAAATTTAATGCAAACATGGGGTATATGATCATATTGTGAATCATGACTATTATTTATGCATGTGAACTTAGGCAAGATTTATAATTAGGCAATATATGTTGTGAAACTTTAAGGAATGATTAAATCTGTTATATTTGCCTAATTTGCTAGTTCTGTTATATTTGCCTATTCTGCTAGTTCTGTTATATTGCTTAATCTGCTAGTTCTGCCCTACTGCCTAGTCTGCTAGATCTGTTCATCTGCCAAATCTGTCATCTGCTAATTCTGTTAAGAATGCCAACCTAAATCTGTTGAGATGCCTAATCTGTTATCTGCTAAATCTACTAGTTGCTTAATCTGCTGAATCCGCTAAGTCGCCTAAACCTGTTATCTGCTATGTCTGTTAAGTTGATATATTCAGTCTGTTATTGACATAATCTGAATTAGCTATGAATAATTGACATGTATATTAGGCGCGGGTATAAATGGTAAATCATTAATTAATTGGTCGCAAAGATAAACATGGCTAACTCGAGGTTAGAATGAGTTTGCGGCGTAATTCTGCCCGGAACCGCCCGGCATATTCCAGTGGCCGCAAACAATAGGTTCTAATGTGAGAAGTTAGTCATAACGTGCTTGAAACCTGAGGTTAGACTCAGTTTGCGATAGAAATCTGCCCGGAACCAACCGGCCTAACCAGTAGCCGCAAACTGTCAGTCTAATGTGAGAGGTCTGGGCATTAATAATTAATTAATAAAAATCTGAGATAAACATGATGTCTAAAACGTGTTGGGCGGATAGGATTAAACCCACTAGACTGATGAATTTAATAAATCTGTTCCGTGAATCTGTAGGCCCAATTACAAAGTTAGACAAATCTGTAAGTCTGTTAATCTGTAACTGGTTAATGGTAAGTCTGTTAAATCTGTATATCTGATCCGTTAGTCTGAAAACTTGTCTGTGAACTGGTTGATCTGAATTCTGTATGTCTGAACTTGTAAACAAGTTAATCTGAAATCTGTTAGTCTGGGGACACAAGGTTAGGAGGGGAATTACTTGTGTCATCTGTTGTTTGGGACCCATATTAGTCAGTAACCCTTTCTGGTATCAAAACTTTGACCCAACAGTAGGTAGGGTCCGGGCACGCTTACTGAACTAATTATAAGCGGTTCATTCTGATAATGGCGAGGGGTGTTGATGGTGCATTCCAACCGGGTCATGTGCTTGCATGGATCCCGGTCTGCCTCTGAGGATGTAAGACGCCGTGACATCTGTAAATAGGTCTGTGCCAATTGGTTGTCACTTTAGAGAGTGATACACCCTACTGTGGGCCGACATAGGATATTTATGTATTAGGGAGCCGATCGCTTGGGGTTGGGTATTAGGGTACCCTTAGTTCTGTCTGTTTCTATTGGTACCGTCTATTTCTGTTGGGTGGTAACACCTGTCTGTTTCTGCGTGGTACCGTCTGTTCGGGTGGTAAAGGCCCATTACTAGTGTACACCTAATTCTACATCCTGTTTCCGTAGGGATTAATCTGTTTCTGCTTCTGTCTATTTCTGATCGGGTAGTAAAGGCCCATTATTCGCATTCTATTTCTGTTAAATTATTCTGTACCCGTTTCTGTTTCAGTTTAGACATTAGGGTGACACCTAATTCGGTTATACTAGTATTAGCGTAGAGAAGTGTAAAGCAATAGCTTATATCATTCTATTCTTCTGTTATATCTGCTACATCTGTTACAGTTATCTCTCATCCAGTTTTATTTTCATGTCATGTTATTATTATCTGTTCATAACTGAAAATCACTGGACTTTCCAGACTTTTGTCTGACCCATGTTGTTTCGCCTCCTTTCTTCCATTCCCCCCGAGGTTTTGTAGAAGGGAATACTCTAGCTTGATCCAGATTTCTTCCGCTTGCAGTGCTTAAAGTATGGCTTGTCTTCTTCTATGGGGATTATGATTTTAAACTATGCATTCTGAAGGCTTTTGTACAAGACTGATATTTTGTACTTGAATTCTGATATCGTGATTTGAAAGGATGTAACCACGCTTCTGTTTGAAATAAAGTTATAATTTTTCAAGTACTGTTTATCTATCTTGTAGTATTCTGTTTTTGTTTACTAAAATGCTCCACCAAAGTTAAGGCATTCCCTTTGTGAGTGACCTTAACGGAGGTGGGGTGTTACACATCTGGTCAAGGACTGTAGAAAGAAGAAGAGGAAGACGGGTGGTTGTTTTCATTGCGGCGAGACGGGACACATGGCTAAGGACTGCCCAAGAAAGCAAGGGCAAGGGCAGAGAGCTGGATCTACTTCTGGAGGGCAGGTTCACGCTCTTATGGAACCTCCGCAAGAATGCGGTAGAAATATTTCTATTGAGAGTTTAGTTTATCTTTTTGATCATCCTGTTCGTACACTCTTTGATTCTGGTGCATCGCACTCTTTTATATCTATCCTTTAGTTGAATCTTTGCACCTAGACACCAGTTTAGTAGAGGATCCCTTGGTTGTTTCAAATCCAATTGGGGGCTCAACTTATTTGTCAATGATTTGTTTGGATTTGGAAATTTCTATACTAAGTGTTGGGTTAAGATGTAATGCCTATGTTTTGGGCTTCACAGGCTATGGGTTGATTCTAGGCATGGATTGGCTATCCAGTAATGGCGCCATCCTCGATTGTGAAAAGAGAGTGGTTAGACTCATGACTCTCCTCAGTAACTCTCTCGAAATTTCTTGTAATCCCATGAACTTTTTTATGCTTAGCTATCTAGAATCTCTTGATGCGTCTGTTGAGAATTTGTAGTCTGTTAGAGTAGTACGTGAATACTCGGATGTCTTTGAAGAGGTGAAGGGGTTACCTCCGAAGTGGGAGACAGACTTCCGCATATACCTCATTGATAATGCAAAACCCGTTTCTTTACCCGTTAGACACATGGATCCAAGGGAGAGGAAAGAACCCAATAAGCAAGTTAAAGAGTTGCTTGAGAAAGGGTTTATAAGGCGGGGTATTTCTGAATGGGATGCTCCAGTAGTATTCGCAACCAAAGCAGATGGTTTGCTTCGCCTATGCATTGATTATAGGGATCTAAACAAGCTGACCAAGAAGAATAGGCACCCACTTCCAAGAATAGATGACTTGTTCGATCACCTTGTATGAGCATCAGTTTTCCCCCAACTAGATCTAGCTATCGGGTTTCATCAGCTAAGAGTGGCTGAAGACAGTATTGATAAGACCGCGTTTAGAACCCCAGATGGTTTCTTCGAGTGGCTTGTCATGCCTTTCGGCTTGACGAACAAACCCGCTTATTTCGTTGACTTGATGAGTAGGGTGTTCAGAAAGTTCCTTAATAAGTTTTGGTAGTCTTCATAGATGACATTTTGATTTTCTCAAAGAGTGAGAAGAGCATGCTCAGCATTTAAAAGAAGTCATGGATACTCTTCGAGCACATCAGTTGAAAGCCAAATTCTCCAAATGCCACTTCTGGAGAGAGGAAGTAAGGTTTCTCGGACATATGGTGTCTAAGGAAGGGTTAGTTGTGGACCCTACAAAAGTATTTGCGGTGCAAGATTGGAAGGTTCCACGGAATGCGACCGAAGTCCGAAGCTTCCTTGGGCTAGCGGGCTTTTACCAAAAGTTCATCAAAGACTTTGCGATAATCTCAGCTCCACTTACAAGGTTGACGAAGAAGAACCTAACTTTCAATTGGGATTTGGATTGCGATGCTGCTTTCCAACGATTGAAGAGGGCTCTAACAACAGCCTCAGTTCTGACATTGCCAAATGGGAGCAAGATGTTTACCGTATACACAGATGCATGTGGTACAGGACTAGGTGTTGTCTTGATGCAATAAGGGAAGGTAGTAGCTTATGGAGGCAGACAGTTGAAAGTACGTGAGAAAAAATACCCAACCCACGATCTAGAGTTGGCTGCCATCGTCTTTGCACTTAAGTCTTAGCGCCAATATCTCCTAGGTGAGAAGTTTGAATTGTATACTGACCATAAATCATTGAAGTACCTTTTCTTGCAGAAAGATCTTAACTTGAGGCAACAAAGGCGGATGGAGTTCTTAGCATCCTACGATTTCGAGATTTCCTATACCCCTGGCAAGGGAAATGTAGTAGCAGACGCCTTGAGTAGAAAGAAGCTGACCTTAAGCCCTCTCTTTGTAGAAAGGCGGAGCTTGGAATACATAGCCAACTTTGACTTTAGACCCTCCATCGATCATGTGATTGGTTTGTTAGCATCGCTAGAAGTGCGGCCTACACTTTTGGACTCAATAAGAACTGCGCAACGTGAAGACCCTAGGCTAGTTGATGTGATGGATAAGCTAATTAGGGGTGAGACTTCTAGTCACCTCAATAGATACTCCATCGACGATAAGGGTTGGTTGAGGCGGGATAGAAGGCATTGCGTCCCACAAGCAAGGGATTTGGTGAAGAAGGTTCTCGAAGAGGCACACCATTCCAAGTTGACCATACACCCAGGTGGAGACAAGATGTATAAAGACGTAAAAAGGGTTTTCTTTTGGAATGGCATGAAGAGGGATGTAGCTGAATTCGTCTCTAAGTGCTTAATATGCTAGCATGTCAAGGCGGAGCAAAAGAAGCCTGGTGGTTTGCTTCATCCTCTAGTGGTCCCACAGTGGAAATGGGATAGCATTTCAATGGACATTATTGATGGGCTGCCTAGGTCAAGAAGAGGCAATACCAGTATTTGGGTAATAGTGGACTGGCTCAAAAAAAGCGCTCACTTTATACCTGTTAAAAGTAGAAGGACTGCCTCATCTTTAGCATCCATTTATCTTAAAGAGATAGTTTGACTCCATGGGATACCCTCCAGCATTGTGAGTGACCGAGATCCTATATTTACGAGCGAGTTTTGGAAGAGCTTGCAAGAGGCTGTAGGCACACAACTATGCTTAAGCACGACCTATCACCCCCAGACCGATGGTCAAACGGAGAGGGTGAACAGAGTATTAGAAGACCTCTTGAGATTATGCATTCTTGACTTTGGAGGAACATGGGAGGATCATCTTCCTTTGGTGGAGTTTACCTACAACAATAGCTACCAAGCCACCATAGGCATGGCACCCTTCGAAGCTTTATATGGAAGACCATGCCGATCACCAACTTGTTGGTGGGAGTCTACAGACAAGCTCATACTTGGACCAGATATGATTAGAGAAACTTCAGAGAAAGTGGACTTGATACGAAGAAGAATGAAGACTGCCCAAGATAGACAGAAGTCCTACGCAGATAAAAGAAGGACCAACCTTGATTTTAAGGTTGGAGATAGGGTTTTCCTTAAAGTAACTCCTTTGAGGAATGTCGTTCGCTTTGGATCCGCAGGAAAGTTGGCACCAAGATTTGTTGGGTCGTTTCCTATCATTGAAAGGATTGGAAAGATGGCTTACAGAGTAGAGCTTCCCGAAATATTGGCTGGAGTTCATAATGTCTTTCATGTTTCTCACCTACGGAAGTGCTTACATGAGTATGCGGAAGGTGTGGAACCAAGCATATTAGAGGAAGTAGAAGTAGAACGAGAGGCAACTGTGTGAAGAGTTCCAACTCGTATCTTGGGTACAGAAGTCAAAACGATACGCAACTGCGAAGTCAAACTTGTTAAAGTTCAATGAAGTGACGCTGAGGAAGATGCAACTTGGGAGACTGAGGCCAAGATACGCGCAGCCTACCCTTTTCTTTTTGAGGGTACATCTTTTTCCTTAAGTTTATTCGTGCTCGTATATATCTTTTTTTTAAGTATATCCTCACTGCTATTCTCGATCCTTAGGTAGAAACCAATGGATGTAAACACGTATTTGAAACATGTTATGATTGATGGTTGCAAGTGGTTGGAAGTTATTGCTAGTGGTTTCTCGTGGATGCATGTAACGAACAGGGATTTTCGACCCCGAAAATCGACATAAAAATACCATGTCGAACATTCAAGCATCGAAAACATCGGAACGTTATTAGAAAGAAATTAGAGGGTGAGATAGGAAAGAAAGAAATATTAGAATATAAGAAGAAGAATAACAACACAACACCATCAGAGTCTCACATCGCAGCGGAACAAAATATAATATAGAAATAAAACTTTATTGAGAGTTTTGAAATCATACTTACAACATAAGAGTACATCAATACGTCTAGACCAGTTATCATCGTCTGTTCTCATATATATATATATATATATATATATATATAACACAACAGAATAATAACGGTATACATCGTGCGTCTGAACTCCTTTAACTCGTCTTTGGACTTCATAGCATTCGATAACCTGAATCTGTACAACCCGATCTAACCCGACCATTTACAAAACACCGGGTCAGTCTGGTGGACCAGAGTGAGTAAAAGACACAAAGTTTATAACATCATCCAACTTGATTTTAAAGTTAAAATCCTTTGAAAGAAAAGGATAATCGTAAGACCAAATCCACACATAAATACGGACGGTTTTTACCTTACGATAACCCAAAACATTTTGAAAATAATATCTTATTCTGATATTATGATAGTGTCTAAATACAAATAAATAGAATCTAGCAGAACACTTGCATCTCACGCTCCACATATATAGTATACAAACAAAACTTCGGGCGCTTAATGGAGATTGGATTCCGACTATGACAAGGTATGGAACCACTTGCCGATAGTATATCTCTAGAGGCGAATACACTGGGTTCAACAAGAACGTCTTGCAACCCGACCCACACATGACCGACCACTCATTTCGCTTGAGTGTATCGAATGTATATCACTAAAGGTTGGGAGCTACCCACCGTTTCCCCAAAAAGGGACAACATCAAAAATAGATTAAAGAAGCAAAATGAATTTCTCTAGATAGGTGATTATACATCCTAATGGGAGCGACCCACATAGCCATGCTGCCTGCCCGGTTTTGGTCATTTCCCAATTGATGAGGCTTGAGGTTTAAATTTCTTTTTTGAACATTTGGCTACCATTCACTTTGAATACCACATCACTAGATCCATCCGAAAATCACCGATTTTGGTCATTTCCCAGTTGATGAGGCTTGAGGTTTAAATTTCTTTTTTGAACATCTGGCCACCATTCACTTTGAATGCCACATCACCAGATCCATCCGAAAATCACTAATTGACATCCACAAAATTACTTTGGTTGTTAAGCTAAAGAAGTTTCCCTTCTGTGCCAACAACTTGGTACATTTCAAGGAATCAATGTATGTAAATCTTTTGGAAATACTCTGTCAAACATTCGTCCATACAAGTTGCCCTGGGACAAGACAAACCAAAGGCACCCTCCTACTGCATCCTAGGAATCACCTTGTGGATCAATAGCGAGTAGTCCTTGCAATCCATATATCTCATCCACGACCAAGTTACTATCAAAATATCTCTGGTTGCAACATCAAAGAATTTATCAAGTAGCCTTTCTTCTTATGAAGATCCACGATCTTCAATTTCTCTGTCTTCAATCAGCATCCTTTACATATATGCTGGTTCGGGATGGTTTTCGAATATAAATTCGATCCCGGTCTTTCGGCACCAACAACGCATTGGACATGATTTTGATAGTCGGTTATTTAACTATCAAAATAAACAGTCATAATAAAACAAAATAAATCCATTGGTTTATTCCACAGCATCACTTGGCTATTAAAATAATATATTAGTTGTAATATCAATGATAAATATATTAGTTTAATATCTATAAATATTGTCAATTTATTTTATTGAAATACTTAAAAGAATATCCTTAAAACCTTATACAATTTCTCGTTATTATCGTTTAAAACATTTACCATCACATTTCTTACCATCTACAATTACGAGATTTATTTACTACCATTGTAAAACAATTGTTACAAAATCCCCTTTTTATTTCGTTACTACGAAAATAACATTTCACATTCTCACGCCCCTCTTTATTTCTTTTTATCTCGGAATCCCATCATATATATATCCAAATTCTTCAAATAACGTTTCGCTATTATTTCCCAAAATAATTTGCTTTAACATCTCCACTATCACGACTCATACTATCCTTCGACAATCCCAAAGTCGTCCAAGTTGGGGTATTTTAATGACCTTCTCAGACCTTGATCAACAACGTTCTTATCGTAAGATAAATATGAATCGTAATTCAAAAACTCATATTCATAACACCACTTCACTATTGTATTAAAATACGGTTTTATAAAACCTTCTTTCTTTTGAAATTTCCTCTTTTAAATATATGTTTATTACTAAATTCATTGATTCAGTAAATGATTTATACATGTTAACTTTTAACTTTAAATCTTTTAAAACTATTTGTTCCATTATTTGGGTTTTTATTTTAAATATTATTTCTAAACATTTTGCCAAATTCCATTACGGAAATCTTTTTTTTAATCTCATTTAGTTAAACAACTATTCACTAAATTATTTCATTTAATTAATCGGCCCAATCTAATTTAATTAAATAATCAATTACTGGTAAAACAGTTGGCTTCGTAAATCTTAAAACATGATTAACCATTAATCAATCCCAACTCGTCTTTTCATTTTGAATTAATAAATAACATTTATTAATCCAAATAATGTCATTTACATCGATTGCTATTAAATAAATAATAATCTATTTCTAAATAATCTCACTTTAATTGTTCTTAAAATCAATAAATCATTGTTATTAATCAACAAGTTAATTCCTGCCTACTTGCTATCCAACTTATTAATATAAGAATCCACTTTATAAAACTATTCAGTAATTACGGTGAAGTACGTGCTTTGCACACGGTAGATTTTGGTATAAAAATAGCGGTTAAAAACAACGATATATATATGGTTGGTATGTTTTCTTTTTATAAACTTTATTTAAAAACATATTTAAAATCTATATTTGGTTATAAACTAAATTTCATAAATTCATTTTCTATCATTTCACCTGACGGTAAATCGAACTTTACAAAATAGTTTGTATTTTGGCCATCTGCTATAAATTCCTCAGCCAACATCACACATTGGTTAATTAACCAAACAAATGTCAAATTTGGTTTTAACAATCAATAACTCATTCGACAATCCAATCATGTGGGTTCAACAGTTCATATAATGATCATATACAGATAAATACTCACTTCAACTGATAGCGGTCAAGCACCCAATTTAATCTAAATACGTTTATATTATTATAAATGTACCCAACAAGGTAAGTTACCTTGTTTGGAAATCATCGTTAAAAATAACGATGTTATTTCATTTAAATTAAACAACCATTTAATTTAAATAATTGAAAAAAATATTTAACACACATCAACCAACCATCAAACAACCAATAATTAGTAGCCATAGCATACAGATGATAAACCCGATTTATAATTATTATAGGTGGGGAACTGAGTGAGGTCAACTCAGCTTGGCTTTATTCTATCGTTTAACGCTTGTTTTTAATTAAATTAAACATCGTTTAATTTAATTAAAATTTTCAGTTGCTTCCGGCTTTGTCTGTTCCAATTCCCGAATGTAGTGCTCCGTAATATGATTTCAATGTTTCTGGTTCGGTTCGACTCTGTGTACGTAGACACAGGTTGTAAACATTATAGGTATACGGTATATTTAATATTAATTTAATTAATAACTTTTTATATTAATTTACGTTTATAATACCTTATTAAGCATAATGGCACTTACACTGGTATAATCGTGTTATTCTTCCCACGTTCATATCCCTCCCAATCTAAAGATGCTCCCACCTACATTCATTGGACACATATCATCATTATTTACGTGTTTTCCTCTGTCCAAACTCCATCTTCATTTTCATACTTTTTTTTACAAATAAACTGGCCCATCATCGGTCCATAGTCCACCATAGCCTGCGTCTCTTAATCATCCTAAAACCGCATGTATACAGGTATTCCTCCCATTGTATTCTTCCCCAATTTTAAAAGCAAAGCCACGTCATTTACTTCTCTCCATTTTGGAAAGCAAAGCCACCTGCTGTGAAACAAATTTCGAACCATAAAACTCCACTTTTCAATTCTACTTCCCCCACCAAACCATGATCCGTGTTCAGTACTTCCTAGTCCCCACTTTCACGTATTGATTCATCACCCTATCCTTCCATCTGCGTGCTCCCTCCACATCAGATTGACACCGCACATGAACTTCGTTCCAAAGGAACCCCGAAAGAAGATACCCAGTTTTTTTTAATGCGGGTTTGGGTTTACTTCGTACTAGAAGAAAAGAAGTAGGTTTGATATTTGTATATATTGGGTGGAGCTTATGGCTTCCTTTCACTAACTGTGAAGACAAGAGAAAAATGGGAGTTTGCATTCTGTGCTGATGGAGAAAAGAACGATCTACTCATGTATTTATAGATGGGGAAAACAAAGGGTAGGAAAAATGTCTTTCGGAGAGTAGTACCACTTATATTCATAGTCTGAAGGAATCAAGGTAGGTCTGCATAGATTGCTGGCGCGGGCTTAAGAATAGGGACGCAGAAAGGAAAATACAGGTAGTTGTAGACTGTAGTGTTGTGTATTGTCGCAGCTGGCGATGTGATTTGTATGAGTCTTCTTTTCCATAGCTGTGTGAGTAGAAAGATATGTTGTAGAGTGAAGAGTAGGATAGCTGGAGGAATGAAGAAAATAGGCTGTAGCACAGAAAGAAAATAGATAGTAGGTGATGTCTTCCTTCCGGTTTCGTGGTGAATGGATTATATTTGCATGGGCATTAGCCAGCTCGCAAAACGTAGGGTAGCTGTAGAGTATAATTTTTTTAGATAAACCATGTGCTGATATTAATTACATATGGTTGCACGTCGTCCTTGAGTGTGCTCATTGAAGTGAAAGGAGAAGACAGTGGTTACTTAGGCACATCCGTACGTATACTTAGGAAGCAAGGAATAGACTTTGCATACTTCTTATCTCCATTACTGTTTAGTAGGTCTGCATAACCTATATTAGCATGTGGGTGGGCAGCAGGAGCTATAGGTAGGAAGGCGTGAGTGTTAGTTTCAAAACAAAGGTTACGTGTCCTTCTTTCAAAATGCATATGCAAATGGGTACACAAAGAGTAGGCTTGTGTGTGTCATAAGGGTGAATTTTGCACGTGTTGTGTTTATCTTTGGTTAGGGTAGAAGTGCGTATACGTTTTATTTTAATACGGTTAAATTAAATTTTTACCGCTATTTAGGGTTCCACATTAAATATACGCACTGTCATATACCAACCCCAAACACAACGGAAACAGACACACTACTACGTCTTGACGTTATGGTTCTAATGAAATTACTTTCGTTGAAAACGGATCAAGTTTGCACAAAACGATATTTTAATTTCAATTTATTTATCGGTTCCCAAGTAAATATCGTATACCGACAAAACTACTCTAATTGGTTTCAAACTCGAAATTTAGCAATAACTAGTGACACATATCCCAATAAAATTCGTTTCGTCGGAAACGGAGGTTGTTTTTTTTAAAAAAACAGCTATATTCATACTGCTTATAAAATATCGATAAACTATAAATTAAAGCCAAAGCAATTAAATTAAATAATAATAAATTATTATTATTATCAACATACTCGAATAAAATTATATATCACTCCAATATAAACCAATATGAAAGTTTAACTCAATATTCGACGTGAACGATGTTTGAATATATAGAAATTCCTTATTAAATCATTAAATAAACGTTATCAAATTCCATAGCGACTATTTTAAATTTTGATTTGGACATATCTTACAATATGTAAGCTAAAATCTCGATTTTTCTCTTTCATTAGAAAATTATAATCACAATGATCCTAGCGTTTCTTGTTTTACAGAATTCCGACTTATAACAGATTCTGTATATTCAACTAAAGTTCAAAACCCAATATTACGAACTACCACGTCATTTCGAGTTCGTTTTATATTAAATATAAATATAAATGTTGAATCGTCGTTTAATAACGAATTCTATATTAATAATCCATTAATATTTCTAATATAATATTTAAAACCAATTTAAATATTCGAATTCAAAACGATCGAAAAATCCGGGTCGTTACAATGCATATACACACACATTAGGTGTTAGATCGGCTCAGTTACTTTCATATTGCATATGCATATATGTACTTGTATATGATTGAAAACTTGATGTGTTATCATGTGGATGTTGCATTTGTATGAATGATTGTGCACTCATGTAGAAAGTATGATTAGGGATGATTGCATACATAATGGACTCATGGCACCGACATGACTTGCATTAAGGAGGTCAACTGAATCAGTAGACCGCCTAATTTTGCATTAGATAAGGACATGTACACACACTATGCATATGATCATGAAGCATTAGAAGTCTTTTTAAGAACAATGGACACCTGTGTTTGATGGATGAGTATATGAACGATTGGATGGTAGGATATACGTTCTTCTTGACTCGAAGATTTCAGGGACGAAATCCTTTAAGGAGGGGAGAATGTAACACCCTGTATTTTCTATAAACATTAAAGTAACGAATTAAAGAATAATTAATTACAAATATGAGAAATAAGGGAAACGGCTTACACCATTGCGTTCGTCTCGGAATTCTTCTTGAGATAGAGTCCGAGTTTGCGTAAATCGGACTCCGTATGAAGGAGTTATGACCTTCAGAAGATTCAAGAATTTAAGTAATAAAACCAGCCCAGAATTCAAATTCAAGTTTCGAAATTTAAAAACCCCGGAGCAGGCTGGGAGGGAAATTTCCCGCCCAGAAATCAGGTCGACCAGAGGGTCGACCTGGGGGTCGACCTGGATCACATAGGTCGACCAGGGGATCGACCAAGGGGTCGACCTCCCCCTCGGGCCATATCTGAAACCCGACGTGTTTCATTGTGTGACAATTTCTGAGTCATAAGGGATTGTGTGGCAAATTCTGGTTGGTTCTCTTAGGATTGAATGGCTTTGATTGGCCCTAGGTTGATCTAATGGCTCCTATTAAATCAAACTTTTATATAAGCAACCTAAATCTAAACCCTAAGCCACACAAAAATATTCCTAGAGCTGTCATGCTGTCAATACTCAACCTAGAGTAGCCACCATTCTCCTTCAACTAGAAAGGAAGTTAGAAATTACAAATCAAATCTAATTCAACTAAGAGAATTCAACGTCTACAACAAAGGATAGCTATTCAGTTTCAGAATACAGACCCCAGAACAAAAGACTAGTCTCCTTTTTGTAAGTCCAGTATCATTTAGACCTAAATGATATTAGAATCGTGACTAAATAACTAGATGTAGAACAACGCCTAATGTAAATTTATGCCTATCCTTTTCTATCAAAATTGAATTGATTAAGACTATGACTCTTATCATGTTAAGTTTGTGATCTTGTTGTATGTAATTTGATGATAAAACTACCATGTTAAATGCTTGGCAATGAACCTATATATTGTATAATTTAGCGATGACATATCATGTTGTATAATTTGGCGATGACATATCATGATTGTATAATTTGGCTATGGCATATCATGTTGTATAATTTGGCAATGGCATATCATGTTGTATAATTTGGCGATGACATATCATGTTGTATAATTTGGTGATGACACCTATATGTTGTATGTCAATTTGGGAATTTTGCTATGTTTATGCAAGTTCAACCATGTTCACATATATGACTAGAACTACATGCTAATTTGCAAGTTCACAACCGCATGCCTAATTTAAGTTTATGTAGTTCTATGTAAAACCCCTATTTTACGATTCATGTTGAGTAGATCTAAATTTGCAAGTTCATGTATATTGTTCTATGACGAATTCATATGACACATGTGTAGTTAGATCCATATTTTTATGATGTTGGAATATTAGATGTTCCTCTTTTTCCCCTTTTGTGTATGAGTTAGGCTATGTAGCGAGCCTAACATTTTATGTGATTTATGCGAACGTTTAACGGGGGTAACGTTGGGGAAAAACATGAAATTACATATAATTGGCATATTTGGCCCATAAACATGTAAATGTTTTATGGCATAAAGTGGTATAAATTTTTATACCTAAAATTATGAACTTGATTTAAAGGGAAAGTGGTGTTTGACTTGAATGACAATAATTTACATATAAATATAAAGAGGTAAATATGTAAATTTAGAAAAGACGAATATGCCTAACCCGAGGTTAGATTGAGTTACGGTGTAAGACTGCCCGGAACCGCCTGGCACATCCAACAACCGTAACAATATATATCTAATGTGAGAGGTTAGTGCACTGAGCCTAAAAGAACCCGAGGTTAGACTGAGTTGCAGTGTAAAACTGCCCGGACCCGACCGACACATCTAGTGACCGCAACAATACCTGTCTAATGTGAGTGGTTGGTGCTTTAATGAATGAATTAAAGCTAAGTCAGGAATGGTAGGGTTAAGTTAATTAAGGCAACACGTAACCAATACAACATGTTAACTAAACTAATGGGTGGGGTTAGGTTAACTTGGACACTTAACCAATTTAATATGTTGATTAGGAAAACCCAAGTAACGGGGACCCATTTCAGCAGTAATCCACATAGATGTATCATGGTGCCCTAAACTAGGCAGGGAGGGGCACGATTACTGGGCTGATTATAGGCGGTCAAACAACGGCGGTTGGTGCGTCAGTGTAGGTTCCGACGGAGTACGGGCGTGCACGTACTCCGAAGTGGAAAAAGCAGGCACTGGGCATTAGTAGTTATACACTGTGCATCTTGAATCATGTCGGGTTGCCACCATAGGATTTTATACACCCCATGGTGGGACCAACACAGGTATCTACAATCGACCGGGGCCATATGATACAAGTAGTAAATGCGTGCGAGTAGGAGCCGATCGATAAAAAGGGATCACTGGGTCTGAACTCATGATGATGGTTGAAATATATAGTAGGTGCATAGAATATGGATATGAGTGCGATAGTGTGATTAGTTTATCTTGCCTTATCCTATGTTACCTTATTTCTTTATTATTGTCCTGCGTCCAGTTTATTCATATCATGGTTCTCTTACTAGTTTACATGCTGAATAATCACTGGATTTAATAGACTTATGTCTGACCCATTCTTCTTTAGCTCTCTTTTCTTCCGTTCCCCCCTCAGGTAGCCAGGGAGGGAATAACTCAGCTTAATTTCGACAGTTCATCTTTTCAAGCTTGAAGACTCTGTGATGTATAGCTTGGAACCTCTTATCTTTGGCTATGGCTTTGGACACACTACTACTTGAGGATTTATGCAGTTTTATTGTGTTTTATGGTTCTTTATGTTATAATCAGGACAGAGATTTTGATGTAATGATTTGGAAGTTGTTTTGAGATAGTTTGCTGTAATGTTTTTGTTATGAACCACGTATGAAATAAATTTAGTTTTTCCGCTGCTTATATATGTCTTTCTTGTAAATTATCTGTATCTTTTACCAATAATGCTCCACCAAAGTTAAGGAATTCCCTTTGTGAGTGACCTTAACGGAGGTTGGGGTGTTTCATATTAATAATAGTATTTTTGTGATTTTTCAGAATTCTATAACTAGCCTATATGTTTATTAATTTGGAGTCGCGTTGTTGTTCTGTGTGTGACCGTATTTCTGATTTCTCGTTGGAGTTCATACACGGATAAAAGTATATGTAGCGAAGTGCCAAAATTAAGACCTTAAAAATACAACAGTTACCCCCTTAGCCCATATTTACCACCACCCTATCATTTCTTTGTCTTCCTCCTACGTCCTCTTTTGCTAATGAAAACTAAGAAAAGAGGAATTTTCTACTTCAAAGATCCGCATCTCAAAATTCATTCATCGGAAAATTGCAAAGCTTGTATCATTAAATTTGTAGAGAATAAATCTTCAATTTGGTAAAGATATAGGGTGTTGTTGGTTATGCTTTGAGGGTGCGTTGGTGTAGACAATGAGTGGTGTGGGGAATAATTTAATAGGTTTGATTTTTTTGGCAAATTGAAGCGGACTCCAGATCTTTAGAGCATGGATTCGAGTTCAACGATAGAGTTATCTAATGTAAAACTGATTTGGGGTTGCTCCATTTTGGAGGTTGTGATCCTGACAAGTCAATGAGGAGATGAGGGAGGGTCACGTTTTGGGGGTAGTGTGCTAAAGCTAAAGTGAAGTTTCTTATAACACCCCACATTTTTAATAATTAAATAATAAATTAAGTTTGTACTTTAGAATTTGGCTACGGGAGTTGTACCATTGTGTCTTTGCCAATTTTCCGATCAATCTACATATATAATTTTCACAAATTGGAGTTAAAACGAAGAAGTTATCGCAGAGTGAAGATTCAAGAAAATAACAATAAAAAAAATAAAGGCCAAGTTGACCCTAGGGTCGACCCCATATAAGGCGGGTCGACTTGCATGAGTGGTTGGGCTTGATTTTTACCAAGCACAAATACATGACATTTTTCATTGATTTTGCTAACATGGCTTGTTTTTATTCGCTGTTTTTGAATTTTTAGTTGACGTTGCGATTTCCTTTTCGCCGAGTGACGTGGATGGCATGGATTTATTTTAAAATCCAACGGTCTATGATCCCTAGCTTAACCTATAAATAGACCCTAGGCCAAGCTAATTCCTCATAATATAATCTTTTCCCCTCTAGGTTCTCTCTTTTTGAGGCAGACCTAATCTAAATTTTTATATAATTAAAGATTTATATAATCCTATTAGGGGTGAAATCTACAGCACCCAAGGAAAAGAGATTAACATGGTCTAATCTAGAATTACTTATAGTAGTTTACTTCCTATTATACTTAGCAACTTGACATGGTTTAGTTAAGATTTTTTACAGTGAATCTTTAACTAAAATGTAAATTTGGGAAACTTATACTTATATGCAGTAGTTAATTGTTTATAAGTAAACTTGAACGAATATAGGTATTATTGAGATAAAGAGTTGTAAAAGGGGTATAATCCCAGTTATGGTAAATTTACCGTAATTATGTCAAACTTGGGGAATGATTTAAGAATGAGAATTAAAATCTACCTATTAAAATTGGAAGTTAGGAATAACATAGATTGGTTGGTTAAAAAAAAGATATATTCCCATAGTATGGTTTGTAAGTAAAGCAGAAAAAGTAATTGCAAGAATGAAAGAAAAAGGAAATGGAAGTGAAATAGGGATTCATCCATATTTCACACTATCCAGTAGCCCAAAAATAATTAAAACAAATATCTTGCAATCACGGGTTCCTGTTTATAGGGTTGTTCTATATTAGACCATGAAGATAAATTTAGTACAGTTTCAGTAACCAACCAATTGTGAAATAAGTATAACATCCTAAAGATACAGCTTACAAAGATGGTAAGTAAAATAGTAATATAACTAAAAGATGTTATGAAAAGAAAAAGAGGGAGAAACCAAGTTAGAAACTTGATAACCAGAAAAGAATGTAACTTATCATGATAAAAATAGAATCAACTAAGAATGAAACCAAAAGGGATACAACAAATGTTTTCATTAATTAACCCCCTTCCCATAGGAGGCAGGTCAACCTGGAGGTCGATCGCCTTTCGACAAGCAGGACGAGCCGCCTATGTGGTAGCTAGAGTTTTATATAATATAAGTTATATATTAACGAGCGAATTTTTCTAAAAATAAATCTAATGGTTCAGAGCCATTTCAGTCCCTTAAATAAAGTCCTAAATCCCTACTCTTTTGCTCACATTTTCTAGAGGCAGCAACGAAGCTCTGCAATTTCCATTTCTCCAATCTCTTCTAAAATTCTAAAATATATACATATTCAAACCAAGCTAACAAGAATTGAAGATAATGAATCTAGGTTGGTGAAAAAGGGTTGGTTCTACACGTAGGTAATTTTATTTTATTTTTGTTTTCCTTCTCCTTTTCCAATACTTTTCTCATATCTACAAATTTTAGTGTGCATACATGTATCCCCTTTTTTGTATATATTGTAGATCTGTAAGATTTGAAATTATAGGCCAAAAAAGATGCGTTCGGATTTGGAATACATAGCTTTTAGGTGATTGGGAAATACATTCATTGTTAAAAATATTAGATTTGTTTCAAACATTCATTGTTAAAAATATTAGATTTGTTTCGTTTGTTCTAGATCTGAACTTAAATGCCTAAATTATCAGATTTATCTTATTTGTGACAAATCTAAAATTTTATATTTGAATTCTGATATGGATTTATAGGCCTTTTAGTTATATCATATCTTACCTACAATTCTTTTATATATATATATCTTGTGGTTATCATAAACATCTTAAATTTGAAACCAGTCCTTAAATACTTTTAGATTTGTGTAATTGTTTATTGCAGTTTTGTAGGATTAGGTGCAAATTACACGAATTGTGCAGTCAGTTGTTTTAGAATTATAAATCTATTGGTATTTGTTTTTTTTTTGGAGTTTTCACTTGGTTGTTCTAAATTAGACCCTTTTTCTCTTTTTAAATATAAAGGCATTATTTGAAATCTAAAAGAAATATTAACAAAATCATATAGGAAGAGATGTAAATTCACGTATTTTTACATAGTTTACATCATCTATTCCAAATAAAACATTATCTGTTTTTTGTGATTTGAAATGTGTCAATATATCCTATTTTGATTGTTTGGCCATAGATTGACAATAATTATAGTAAATAACATTTTTATGAGATTTTAGAACCTTAGCAAAACTAAACACAAAAAGATCATTCTGATCATTAGTTTTGGACTAGCATGTAAATTAATAAGAATTTAAATAAATTAGTAATTACTTTAATTTTACACTAAAAATCATATACAAATATATAATTATTATATTACAACTTTATCCGTCCAAAATTTTCATAAACAATGCTATTAAAAGTATACTAAATAAATATATGTTGTATGTTTGAATTTGAATATTTTCCATTATGATGGGTATATAGTAATATTTCCCATATTCAATGGATATAAATATTTGTAACCGTCGTGTTTATTAGAAATAAACATGGAGTTAATTGCTATAATTAAAAAAGTTACTAACAAATTAGAAAGAGAATCAATATAGTAACCATGAATATTGCAAGGAAATGAATATGTAAATAAATGTCAAATGGTTACAATTCGAAATGAATAAGTATAAAAAGTGTAACTCCAATTAGGGGATTAGTATAATAAGTGTTGACTAGCTTTCGGACCAAGCCACCAAGATTCACACATATGGAGTTTTACTCATAAAAGCCATGAAACCCCGATCGTGGTCACCAAGCCCTTGCCGGATCATGACACTACTGCTACGCCATCTCGTTCGCAGTCTCCTACAGCGATCCGGTCCGTTCATAACAGTTTTCCCCGATCCGATCTCTGAAGCTGAGAGATGAAGGCCACGACCAAGTCACCCACGATCCGAAGATGAAGGATCTTATGACATCTGTCCATAACCACCATTTTGACTATTTCTCCATCAAGCTACGAACCGGTCCGAGATCTTCAGAATTTGTGCCACGCGTTACCATGATCCACTTGCAGAAATCACCTATAAATAGCTCTAGACTTGGCATTTTTCGGGATCTTTAAGCAGTTCTAAGTGTTGTTCCTACCATTACTGTCTCTGCATTATTTCTTATCAGTGTTAATTTGAAATCATTGAGTGAATCAACATTGTAAAAGTGAGATTATGAGCGAAATCACTGATTGTACTCAAATCCTTCGTATAATCATAGATATAAGTGGACGTAGGCTCGTTATCGCCGAACCACTATAAATCTTGTGTCTTTTCTGCTTTTTTCGCGTTTTTATGATATTAATCTCTGCATACTAGAATAATTTGGGTGTTAGACCCAATTTTGGATCTAAGATTTTGGTGCTTTCACTGAGAACCGAAGTATCAACATATTGGATTGTTGCCATATTGTTTGGATATTCAAGTCCAAAGAAAACAGTCCAAAATTCCACTGTTTCGATTTTTGAAGATTTCAGTAAAGCCCAGATATCATGGCTGGAAAGAAGTCTAAAGAAGTGGGAGTTTTGCAAGCAAATGAAGCAGCAAACGAAGTTGTGGAAGAGAGCACTCAGGAGCAGGTTGAAGTTCTATCCCTGGATCGCAGACAGGAGGGGGCGATCTGATCTCAAGATAACGTCACCATCCCTCCTGCTAATCCTTTCGCGATCCTATCCAAGGGAACCACCACGAACCGATGTCAAGAGGGTACCATGAGCCATCAGCCTAGGAGGACCACGATCCGAACTGACAGTCAGACTACTACCCGACCTGAAAAGGAAATTATGGCTCGTTCCGCTCGTGCTGGTACTTCTACTCAACCTGGTTCAAGTTCCTTGTGTATAGGAGAAGATAAATACGACCAGTTCGACCCTTCCGCTCCAGTTACCGAAGGACATCTGACTCGCATACTTGAAGCGTTGGACAGACAAACTGATGAATTGGCCGCTCAAAGGCAGGAGAGCTCGTTGTTGCGTTAAAATATTACTGCCCTAGGCAGACGAATTGACGATATTCAAAGGCAGGTTTCACCACCTCCAGCTCACCCTTTGTCCTCGGAACATACATCCTCATCTGAAGAACCTCGAAGAAATCGACGATGGCCTCAATTGGAAAGGGCTGAGAATATAGAGGCGCTTAATCAAGAAACCAATAACCGTAACTAAAATAGCCCATCCTACCGCCTAGGAATGGAGACGTTGTTGATCCTACTTAGAATTGACTCATTCCTCCTGCTCGCCGTGCGATTGATCGCGACAATAGGGGACAGGGGAGTTCTGCTCAGGACTCAGACCTTGCAGCAACACATCAGAGAAATGCTGGGGAGGCTCGTAGGTCTAGGAGTGTTGACCCCGAGTCCACCCTGACCCATGCAGATGTCGAAGCCGTGATTAGGCAAGTGATAGTGGAAATTCGTTGACAAAGAACCGAAGATTGGGGTATAGGCCACAGTCATTCGCCCTTTACCGATGATATTTTAGAGGTTCGATTCTCAAGAAAATTTAACATGCCACCTATGAACTGTTATGCAGGAAGGGCTGATCCAGTTCAGCACCTGATGAGATTTTCATGGTACATGAATGCAGTTGCAGCTTCCGACGCTGTGAAGTGTAAGGCATTTCCGATATTCCTGGAGGATACAGCGTTAATGTGGTTCACCCGTTTGCCAGCGCGATCGATCTCCAGTTTCAGGGAATTAAGTGAACTGTTTGAAACCCAGTTCCAGCTACATACCTAGAGATCTAAGAATGTCAATGAGTTATCCCTCATTAAGAAACGTATGGAGAATCTTTGAGGTCTTATCTAGATCGCTTCAATTTAGCAGTCACGGAGGTCAGAGATCCCTATAAATAAACTGTCTTGATGGCTTTGATTGACGGAATGGATAAGGATACTGAGTTTGGAAGATACCTGGCCGGCAAACCACCGTTAACTAGGGAAATATTTTATGAAAAGGCTAACATTCGCTTACGTCGAGAGGAAATTTACGCCAACCGAAAGAGGAAGGCTACTGATAAGGAGGATATCCAAAGTAATGTGGCCATCAAGCAGACGGGAGATAGCTCAGGAAAAGTTGAAGTTAATGTCGGGAACAAGAATCAAGGCAATGGTCGTCAATCGGGGAACGATAATAACAACAATCGAAAGAGGAATCGAGGAAATAACTCTCAGAGAAGATCTAGGCCTAGGCCATTTGAGAGTTTTACACCATTAAACAATACCCTGGAAAATATATTTCTGGATACGTACAATGTTCTCCAGTATAAGAGGCCTCCTCCAAGAGATTCGACGGAGAAGAAACATGAGACTGGGAAATTCTGCCTTTTTCACCAAACTCATGGTCACACCACAAATGAATGTCGTCATCTAAGAGATGTGGTCGAAAAGCTACTCTGAGAAGGAAAGCTTGATGAATATAAGGTGACTCCTAGGGACATGGGGCAAGCTGTGCAAGCCTCGAACCAAAGCCAACCTGCTGCCAAACCAACGTCTCAACAAAAAGGGAAAAATATCGTTATCAACACCATAGTTGGTGGGCTTCATCTGGCAGGGCACAGTTTCAGAGCTATGGATCAGTACGTGAATGCAGCTAAACAGCATTTTGAAGTAGGATATGTAGCAATCCCAAGAATCTTGCCCCGATTAAGCAACAGAAGACGATGTCTAATGACGTCATATTTCGCGATCGAGAAAGTATTGGAATCCACTCCCCAACCGAAGACCCATTAGTAATCACCATTACCATCGGCCCAGCTATAGTCCATAATGTTCTAGTGGATAATGGAAGTTCGGTTAACATTCTGTTTAAGAAAACATTCGACCAAATGAAACTCGAGCCGAAGGATTTGAAACCATGCGAGGGTTGGATACGTGGATTTAATGGAGCTTCGACCGCTCCGATAGGATACGTGGAACTGTCAGTAACCCTTGGGGAAGGAGAACGCCAAAGAGTGAGGATCCTCCCCTTTGTGGTTCTGGATATTGAGTCGTCGTATAATGCCTTCTTGGGCCGACCGACCCTAGCTAAATTCTGGGCCTGCATCGCACCCTGGTGCTTATTGTTGAAGTTCTCGACGGATGTCGGTGTGGGTATAGTCAGTGGAGATCAAGTGATTGCACGAGCATGCTACATAGCGGAGTTGAAGTTGCTCCACAAAGGAAGAGATGTGGAAACAAAAGGTGCTTCTTCCCCTCCAAGGGAGGAAACGTCATAGCAACTAAAGAAAGTAACTCTGGGAGGGTCGCTCAGAGGGTTGCCCGAGGATATAGATCCCAGAGAGGATGAAGAGCCTGGGGGCAGAATGGCGACTCCCAATGAAGCGATTGTGGACGTACCAATCGATGATTGTGACCTAGAGGTCCTGAAGATTGGATCCCAGTTGGATCCTGTTCAAGCCAAAGAATTAACAAATTTCTTGAAAGTTAACTTGGATGTATTCGCCTGGACTCATGCGAACATGTGTGGAATATCTCCCTCGATTATGAGTCATTCATTAAGCATCAACCCGAAACATCCTCCTGTCAAACAGAAAAGGCAGATGCTTGGCCAAGAGAGGTCTGCTGCCTTGAAGGAAGAAGTCGAAAAGCTGAGAAGTAATGGGATTGTTAAAGATTCCATATATCCTGATTGGATTTCAAACCCGATTTTGGTAAAGAAGGCCAATGGAAAGTGGTGCACATGCATTGACTTCTCAGATCTAAACAAAGCCTGCCCAAAGGATAGCTTTTCGTTACCTAGAATCGATCAGATCGTAGATTCGACGGCGGGTCATGAGCTTCTTTCTTTTATGGATGCCTACTCAGGGTACAACCAAATCCCCATGCACGTCCCGGACCAAGAGCATACCAGCTTCATTACCGATCTGGGATTATACTGTTACATAGTGTGCCTTTCGGTCTGAAGAATGCCGGTGCTACGTATCAGCGATTGGTGAATAGGATGTTCTACAACCAAATCGAGAAAACGATGGAGGTATGCGTCGATGATATGTTGGTAAAGTCTAGACAATCATCCGACCATACTGTTGATTTAGTGGAAATGTTTGAGATTCTCCGGAAATATGGGATGAAGCTAAATCCTTTGAAATGCTCATTTGGGGTAGCATCCGGAAAATTCCTAGTGTTCATCGTCATCTCACATGGAATTGAAATCAATCCAGATCAAATTACAACATTCCGAAATATTCAAGATCAAAAGCAGATTAAAGAAGTGCAAAGCCTTGCTGGAAAAGTGGCAGCGCTGAGCAGATTTATCTCCAAAGCTACAGATAAATGCATCCCGTTTTTCGAGTTGATAAAGCGAGGTAAGCGCAATTTTAAATGGACTCCTGATTGTATAGAAGCATTCCAGAATTTGTTGAATCATCTGGAAAGACCCCCGGTACTGTCTAAGCCTGTGGATCACGAGGATTTGTTTGTGCACCTGGCGATGTCATCCCACGCGACCAGTTCGGCTTGGGTAAGAGAGGAAGATAAGGTGCAAAGACCGGTGTACTATGTGAGTAAGAAATTGGTGGCTGCAGAACGGAATTATCCAAAAATAGAAAAGCTTGCATATAGCTTACTAATCACATCTAGAAAACTTCGCCACTACTTCTAGGCTCATCTCATTACTGTGTACACTGATCACCCGCTCAAACAAGTTCTGCAAAGGCCAGAAACATCAGGTTGACTGCTTAAGTTGAATAATGAACTAAGTCAGTTCGACTTGAACTTCCATCCCTGACGATTGATAAGGGGGCAAGTACTTGTAGACTTCATAGTAGAGTTTACCATCCCAGAAGACGATGCAGTAAGTGAAGAAGCTAACCCACCAAAGCTACTCCTTGACCCCAGTGCCTGGAAATTGTACACTGATGGAGCTAAGAACGATAGACGATCTGGTGCCGGAGTGGTGCTTGAAACCCCAGAGAAACAGCTAATACACTACGCTCTTAGATTGGATTTCCACGCCACTAATAATGACTCCGAGTACGAAGCCCTAATTGCTGGGCTGAAGCTCGCAAAGGAGTTGGAGATCACGAAGCTGGACATCTTTTGCGATTCAAAGATAGTCGTGAATCAGGTCACTGGAGAGTTCCAGGCCAAGAGTCCGAGGCTGATATCATATTTGGAAAGAGTGAGGAAGTTGCTGGGCGGTTTTGATCACCATAGCATATCTCATATTCCTCGATCGGAGAATCAAAAGGCAGACAAGTTAGCGAAGATGGCTAGCTCTGATAATCCTGAAGATACAGAGCTAGTCCCGGTTGAAGTGTTATAGTCCCCTTGTGTAGATCAGATGGAAATTAATCCGGTACTAGAGATTGAACCTGAGAGAGAGTCGTGGATGACCCCTCTAAATAACTTTTTGATGATAGGAACGCTTCCAACAATGAAAAGTGAGAGGCGTGCAGTTATCCAAAAGGCTTCCCGATATGTGTTGCAAGGCGAAGTTCTGTACAGACAAGGTTTCTCGATGCCCCTCCTCCAGTGCATCGCCCATGACGACATCAAGAATGCACTGTAAAAGGTCCACGAAGGTGAATGTAGTGACCACACTGGGGGGCAAACATTGGCAAAGAAGATATTGCGATACGACTATTTTTGGCCCGCTATAAGCAAGGATGCGGCCAAGTATGGACGACGTTGTGATTCGTGTCAGAAGTTTTCCAAGATTCCTAAGGCACCTCCTAGTCAGTTAAAGATGATAACGAGCCCGTGGCCCTTTGCTGTTTGGGGAATCGATATTATTGGAAGCCTCCCAATAGCTAAAGGCGGAGCAAAATTCGCCATAGTGGTCGTAGATTACTTCACCAAATGGGTCGAGGCTGAGCCATTGACCACGATCACAACCAAGCGAGTGATCAACTTTGTCGTCAAGAACATTATATGCCGATTTGAGATACCAAAAGTCATCATAACCGACAATGGAACCCAGTTTGATAGCATTGAGTTCCGAGATTTCTGCCAGAAGTATCATAGCGAGAAAAGATATACCTCTGTGGCACATCCAAAATCGAACGGACAGGTCGAAGCGGCGAACAAAGTGATTAAATCCATTCTGAAGAAAAGGTTGAAGCGGGCCAAAGCCATGTGGGTCGATGAATTACCCTTGGAACTATGGGCCTATAGGACAACATACAAGTCGACAACAGGTCATACTCCATTTTCCCTCGCTTTTGGAGCAGAAGCGGTCATTCCAGTCGAGTTAGAAGTACCATCTCATCGAATCATTTATTATGACCCAATGACCAACAATAAGGTGCTCCTTGAGTCTCTGGATATGGTTGAAGAAATGAGGGATAAAGCCGACCTATGCGCCTTGAGGCACAAGCAACAGGTTGATCGGTATTACAACAAGAAAGTCCGAGCTCGAACCTTTGAACCCGAAGACTTGGTTCTGAAGCGCGTCTTTCTACCCCCAGTACATATGGGCCCGAAATTGGAAGGACAGTACTCCATTGTACGAAGGCTTCATAATGGAACCTTTAAACTAGCAACCGTGGATGGAGATGAAATCCCCAGAGTGTGGAATGCCCAGCATTTGCGGCCTTATCTGACATGAAATTGTCAGTTTTACTCTTTTGTTTTTAGGACCATGTAAAAAGGCTCGACTTGCCTAGAACAGTCTGGTTACTTGAACAAAAGATAATAAAGTGGACGTAGGTCATGATTCGATCGAACCACTATAAAAATATCGCGTGTAATTTACCTTTTCTGCACTGTTTCTTGTCTGCTCTTTTATTTTAATTAAAATAGATCATTACCATTTTGAGATTTGTTTTAAACTAGGAAGGGATCACAATACACCTAATTCAAAACGCCATTTATCAGATCGGAAGACAAACGGTAGCTAAAGCTCCAAAAGGTGCGATGAGGTAAATCACACTACTGCTTGACTCTAACTCTCGAGATTAGGGAGAGAGTATAAAGGATGCAAAGATAATGTCCCCAAGGCGTACAGGTGCACCGCGATAAAACCGACTTGATAACTCTCCACCCCCCTGAAGGATCGGGATAGTATAAAGGCGCTAGAGACTTAGCGCCCCCAGAACTACTGCCCCGCTGAAGGATCGGTGAGCAGGCTGAGAACCGAGCTCGAACTCTAACCCGCTGATGGATCGGGAGAGTATAAAGGCGCTAGAGACTTAGCGCCACCCGAACTCTAACCCTCTGAAGGATCGGGAGAGTATAAAGGCACTAGAGACTTTGCGCCACAAGAACTCTTACCCCGTTGAAGGATCGGGAGAGTATAAAGGCACAGTGACACATGCCACTCAAGGGCTCCTACCCCGTCACACGACTAGGGACAAGAGTGAAATAGGGGCCTGAACCCCTCATTTCCAGGAATGTGGGGCAGCACATATATGACTCTAATCAATCCTCAATAAGCCCTGGCCAGGCACCATATTAATGATTGTTTGGGGGCATATACATACGACACTTTGCATTCATGAACACTACGCATTTACTTAGCGCACGAACTTTTCATTGGTTATCATTCATGACTTCAGTATTTAATTACGATTGTTTCAGTTATGATTAGTTTTTAAGTTTTGTGATTCAAGATAATAAACTCTGTTAAAATGGTAAACTTGCAGGTACACAATGGTGTAAAAGAAACAGATTTTCATTCACTAAAAGCAGGTTTACAAGAACAAGAAGCTAAACAAAAGTGAGGTCCACTCTCACAACTACATTTTTTGGCCAGTGGAAAGCCTAAAAGCAAAAATATGAGCTAATAAGTGCATTCTATTTACACATGGGAGATGACTTTGATTTCTTTTCCTTCTTCTATTTCTCCAACTCCTCTTTGTCAGCATCAGAGCGGTCACTCTTCTTCCTCTTCCTCTTATCAACAAGAGACTCCAGGGGAGAACTAGAAGGCTGGGAGGCAAGTTGTGAAGTTATTGATCTGGAAGAGAATTTTATGATCAGCCCGGTTTTGGGGTCAACCTCCGAGATTGGAGGAACATACAAAGGGTTCTGCTCCTCCTTCTTCAAGACCAATTATTTCTCTTTCCTAGCCTGTATGTCGGTCAAGGTCTCGTTATCATTATTCTTGATTTCATCTGTGATGACCACATCATCTTCTTCATCTCCATGACCACCCTCGGTGTCTTGCAAAGCCGCGATAACCTCAGCGTCCGCAGGAGCATCAGTGCCGGATACCACGGGTGCCATAGTGACCTTCTCACTTGTTGTACCCTCAGTTTGCTTTGGAGTCTCAGAAACTTCAACATCAGTGCCCGAAGGGAAATCAATTTTCTCTGCCACTGCCTTCTCCTCTGCGTCTTTCTCGACCGGTTTGATACCTATATCATGAGAAGAAAATGTTAGAGATTCGGGAGAGTATATGGCCATCTCCGTTGTCTGTCCCGTGAGATGATGGCAGGTTACGACTGCGTTGACGAATTGTGGTGAGAATATAGAGATACCTTCAGCCGAATCCTCGCCCAGATTTGTAGTGGTAGCTTCGACAACTGGAGGGGTTAGAGCCAAGGGAATCAACAGATCATCAGGGTTATATTCCTTAATTTCAGAGGTTTTGGGCTCCACCACCGAGCTCGAGCCTTCGTCAATCTAATTCTTGCCCTTAAGCTTAGTCTTCTCCCTCTCGATCTCTTTTGGATTAAGCGTCTACCTTTCTCCAAAGCCTCAGGTTCTTCACCTCTGAGAAATGTCTGTATCAGCTGGTTTTCATCAATCTCATCGACCATCAACCGCCGCTTATCGCCTTCGACAATTGCATCCCATACATTGGCCAGAGTAAGATGATAGTCCGGAATCTAAGAGATATCTCAAGTCTTGATGACTTGACCAAAGAAGTCGAACAACAGTTCCCCAAAACCAGCTATCTCTTTCTCTTTTTCAGCGAGTTTATCAGCGGCAACAATGGCCGATTCAAGAGCATTATTGGCATTACTTTCAGCGAGAGCCACACGCTCCTCGCCGAGCTAAAGCCAGTTGGGCCTGTGCATCCTCTAGTTCTTTTTCCATTTTGCTCCTGGCCCTAGCATCGTTCTCAATTTTCACCCTGGACCTGGCCGCGTCCGTTTCTAGGCAACGGATGACATCTGAAAGATGAACGACATGCCTCTTCATCACCCCATATTGTTTGGCCATATGGCACACATACCATATCACCTATGTGTCCCAATCCTCGTGGACCGGTTCAAGATCCGGGACGAACATCATCCTCTCAAAGAAAATATCAGGGAATTGCTTACGCAAGTGCTCCAGCCTGGCCATAATCACAGAATTAGGGGCAACATCATGTGCAGCGATAGTATCCAAGCCGTGCTCACTAGAGGAAACAAGAGTTGCCTTCCCCTTCTCCACGATTTTGCCCTCATCTTTGTTCTTATCCTCTGGCTCGTGGTGTTTTTTTAGAAGACTGGGCATGAGAAGGCGTACTTTTCGGAGGAGTCAAATCTCTAGGAAGTTTCTTACCCCAGCCGATGGCAATGGACAACTGTAAGACTTTCCAGAACCTTGCTTTGACGGAGATCGAGATCGTGTAGAATAAGATTGATGAGAGTCCCGGGGCCGATGACTTTCTCTTCCCCGGCTATCACTCGAACATGCTTGGGATTTGAATAAAGACTTGGTGTACCCTCACATAAGGACCGATAAGAGTAAGACCGTTTACGAGGCATCTCCCATGCGAAGGAAACAAACATATGTTAAAACCACGAACAACGATGGTGAAAGAGTGTAGTGGCATGTGATGCATGTGATTTGTGCATCCCGTGTAATTCCCCCTTAACAGACCAGGGTCCAGAGCTAGGCTCGTCTGTGTGTTGTCTTTGTCCCTGATCGGGGTATTAACCTCCTCAGAAAGAGGAAAGAGTGGTCCCCCTCCGAAGTCTTCAAGTGTATAGATATCGTCTGGTAGAGGAATCTTGTCTAATTCCCCGAGTATTTGCTCCTCTGTTAACTCATCTTGAGCTACAGCCTCAACCAGTGGTGAAATTCTTGAGGGAGACTGCCCCTTAGAGGCCGGGATTTCTTTGGGCTCGTTTGTTTGGACCTCATCTCCTTTATATACATTTAGATCTTCATCGTCTTGATCAATCATCGGTGAAGGACTCTTGCGAAGGTTGGTTGTCTCTATAACCTGAGAGGTTCCTTCTCCTATAATCGGGGGCACATATTTGTAAAGCTTACCACCCATGCCAAGTCCGAATCTTTTATCCAGAAGATGGTGCTTGTGACGATTCTCGTCGGTGATGCATTTCTTTATTCTTAAGAAATCTGAGTTACTTTGGAGAAGGCGGGAAAGTCGGTCTTCATATATCGGACCTTCTGTTCTTGCAAAATTGTGATCTACACAGAATAAAAGAGCACATTAGCATTTCAATTATACAAGTAGGGCATGCATTGAGAAATTTAAACCTTATTTGAGTGCAACCACTTCCTCGTGCACCCGGCTTGATGGTTGATGTAAAACCAATCAGATTTAACATCCCCTAAATTGCTATAATTGTCCGATAAAACTTTTCTGCCGGCAATTAATTCGAAGAAAGAAAAGTTTGGAGCTCTTGTGGATCGGTGTTTAAAATGGTAGTAAAATGTCAGATCCTTGAAAGTAAGCTCAATTTGTAGCACCTCCGCATAAGCAATGTACAAAGTATACAGAGCCTCGTAAGCATTAGGATGGAGTTGCATATGGGCAATGTGTAATTGTCTTAAGAGATCGACAACAAGTGGAGGGAAGGGAGGAATAGCTCCTACCCAGCACATGAGTCGAATGACAGTCATGTACCCCTCTAGGGAAGAATGAGGCCTATCTTCACTTTCTGGAGTTTTCACATCATCCCAAGGAATCCCATGTTTCAAGCATATCTTCTTAAGTTTTATAACATCCAATTTGGAGGCCAGAGAATCGGTGAGTTTTTCTTCCTCAATTTCTTTAACACCCGGAATCTCATCAGGGGCTCGATCATCCTCATCTTCCAGAGATGTGCTCTTAGAAGTCGTTGACTCTATGTCGGTATCCGTCTCGTAATCGGGGTCGGATTTTTCCCCATCTGAATCTGAAGGAAGCACATTAGGATCAGGATGTACTGATGTCTCTGGTTCAGTACCTTTCTATGGTGTCTCAGTCACTTGTTTATCAGACATAGCTGTGTTGGCGAATAAAGATTAGAACACAGTTACCCGATCCCCCGTGTGTGTAAGTGCAAGTGTGCATGTGCATACAATAAGGAAATCATGAAGTTAGTTAGATAAATGGAATGATGGCCGTTATATGCTATCAAGTTATGTCGCTGATCAGTCCAGGAAGTTCATCGCGAAGGTTCTAGCCTAACTGTCCATTGTCATATATTGCATTGCTTAAGTTAATATGCATCCGAGGTCAACAACAAAGATGGTTCATTGGAGTTTTGCGGATCAGACCGCGACATAAATGTCAATGCGTGGAACTGGGATCGGATCGTGGGTGTTCGATCGCTGGCAAGTTATGCCAGCAAGGCAGCATCGCCTCGTGATGTAGGCTACGGATCACAAAACGATCCCGTCCGTGACCACTCTCCCAATCCGTTCCATTCCATGTCTCCATTAGCCAATATCCCCCCAACATATAGCGGTCTGATTCGTTGCTGCGATAAACACCAGCTCCACCTCGCGTTTCTCCATCCCACTGCTATTCGCGACCCGTACCCGAACCTCACTTACGAGCCGACCTGACCCGCTCCTCTTCTTCTTCCTCGTTTCTCCTCTCCAATTCTTCTAGCTCCATTATGTAACAGCAAGCCCATTAAAGATCACAGAACCGCCGCGTAATCTCGAGCCATTGAAGAAAAACCCCACGGAAATTGAACCCAAATTGATACTCAAAAAGAAGAGAAGAGAAGAGATACCAGCAAAGTTATCATTATTATTACCTTTTTAATTGAAAGAAAATCTTGATTTATCAGAATTAGGGTTTTGAAGGTTAAAGGTAAAGAGGGAAGTGACTAGTAAAAGAAAAAGTAAAAAAGGGAGAGTAAACCCGTTTAAATAGTAAAAAGAGAAGACTCTTGGCATTCCCTTCCCTGTCCTGTATGGTTCGCCAGGCCATCATGGGCCACGAGCAGGAGGAAAGCCCACCAAGGTCTGTACCAAGCCCCCTTCACGCTACGATCCAAAGCCCATATGACGACTCTACTCGAAGGTGCGAGGTGGTCCATCACGACCCGAGACTTGAGGTAACGATCCAAGCACTAGCCTGACCGATGAATCAAAAATGACAGAGTTCCATATTTGTAGAAATACGAGAGTTATTAAATGCTACTTTTTACAATGGGTCTGGAGACTTACTATACAATTTGATAGCGATATCTACAGGACTTCAAGAGATGAAAATCACTCGATGAACAGAGAAATGACGGATGATACAACCTAATATTTATACCTATCAAAGAGCGCAACTCCCTGAAGCCGTACGACATTTCAGACAGACACGACTTTTGATTTGCATCACTTCATGAAAAGATAAGTTCGTAATTTTGAAGCATGTTCCATCCTCAATAAAACATACTTCGAGGGGAAAAAATGTTGGCTAGCTTTCAGACCAAGCCACCAAGATTCACACATATGGAGTTTTACTCATAAAAGCCATGAAACCCTAATCGTGGTGACCAAGCCCTTGCCGGATCATGACACTACTGCTACGCTATCTCGTTGGCAGTCTCCTACAGCGATCCGATCCGTTCATACCAGATTTCCCCGATCCGATCTCTAAAGCTGAGAGATGAAAGCCACGACCAAGTCACCCATGATCCGAAGATGAAGGATCTTGTGACGTCTGTCCATAACCGCCATTTTGACTATTTCTCCATCAAACTACGAACCGGTCCTAGATCTTCTGTAACACCCCGGGAATTCTATAAAGTTAAGCTTCACAAATTAATGTATAATTAATTATAAATGATGAAATCAAAGAAAATGGGTTACGCCATTGCGTTCGTCTCGAAATTCTGCTTGAGATAGAGTCCAAGTTTGCGTAAAACGGATATCGTATGAAAAAGATATGGACGAACGAAGTTGGGCGAAAAACCAGAAAACGGGTCAGAATGCACTGGGGCACTTGGGAAGTGCGCCAGAACAGAAATGAACTGGCGCACTTGGGAAGTGCGCCAGTACATTTTTAGCCTAGCGCACCTGCCAAGTGCGCCCAGGTCAAAATGACCTGTTGGTCAGGCCCTGGCTGGCCTGGTTAGGGTCTGGTCGAATTCTGATGCTTGGCTGAGTCACTAGGGCTTATGTGTCACCTTTTGAGTGGCTCTTTGAACTTTGTATGGTCTAGATTCCTCCTATCTTCATCCGACGGCTCAAAACAATTTAAAATTCTATAAATACAACTCAATCCTAACCCTAAACTCACACAGATAATAGAATACAATAGCTGTCATGCTGCTGGAAAGGAACTAGGAATGGCCGTCAATTAGAAACCCTAGAGACAAGCCAACAAGCCTAAGAGACGAATCAAATTAAAAGAAGATCAAAGCTTAATCAAATCATTCAACACAACTTTGCTACCCAAAGGAGAGCATCTCCAAATCAGAATATTAGAAATCAGAAAACAAGAATTCATCACACGTTGTAAGTATAGTAACCTTTCAGAATATGAATAAAAAATAGTGCTGTGATTCGATGTATATGAAAATAGAATTGTGTTATTATTCTATGTATTGTGGTGGTTCTATCATGACTTATGTATTGATGTTTGTGGCATAAAATTTATTGATGCAAGCCTATTGAACAATTGTACTTGCAAGTTTGTGGCAAAAATTAGAATTTGATCATTTTATGTATATGGCGATGGCATGGACTATGTATATTCCCTTAGTCTAAGTTAGAATTTATGTAAACATGTTATAGACCTTTTATGCCTACATGATCCAAAACCTATGATATCGTTCTTATGTTTATTTGCAAGAAAAATTAGATCTATGTTTCATAAACTATGCAAGTTCATTTGCAAGTATAATTGGACCTATGTTTCATCAAGTAGAATTAGATCTATGTTTCATAAACTATGCAAGATTATGTTTATTTGCAAGTATAAATGGGATCTATGTTTCATAAACTATGCAAGATTATGTTATTTTGCAAGTATAATTAGATCCATGTTTCATAAACTATGCAAGTTCATAGGCTATATGATTAGATGTTAAAATTGTACATTTTGGTGAACATACATCATGCTAGTCTTGTGTTTGACATTATGCCAAATTAAACATGTTTAAAACACAAGTTTGTATTAGCCTAAACTATGCCATCTCATATGTCACCTACTTAGTTATATTTTGATTTGAATGCAAGTACACATGACCTATGTTATATGTTAGTTGAATCGCCAAATTGCAAGTTCATAAGCCACACACCTTTATGTATTACATGTTCTTAATTTCCTCTTTTCCTCACGTTTATAAAGTCGGTTTGAATGGTGACAAGCCTAACACATGTTATAACGTTGCGAACAAACGGGGGTAATAACGTTGGGCGTAAAATATGAAAATATATGTTGGCATGTTTGGCACATGCCAGTGATTATGACACATAAGCGGTATGAATTGAAATACCCAAAAATAAAAGATATGACATTTACATATAGTTGAAAAGTAATAAAATTTGTAAATTCAGAAAACACGATATGCTTAACCCGAGGTTGGATTGAGTTGTGATGTAAACCTGCCCGGACCCGCCCAGCTGTCCAGTAGTCACAACAATACCTATCCAATGTGGGTGGTTAAGCATTGAGCCCAATAAGGTCCCGAGGTTAGACTGAGCTACGGTGTAAACCTGCCCGGAACCGACTGGCATATCTAGTAACCATAGCAATACCTGTCTAATGTGAGTGGTCTGGTGCTCCTAAGAGGCAAAGGACAGATGGTAGGGTTAAGTCAACTATAACACTTAACCAAATTGAACATGTTAACAAGAATTGATGGGTGGGGTTAGGCAAATACAGACACTTAACCACTTAACATGTTTGACTAGAAAATCCTGGTAACGAGGGATCTGTTTCAGCAGTAAGCCAAAGTTAGGTATCAACGGTACCCTGAAACTAGGCAGGGTGGGGCACGATTACTGGGCTGATTGTAAGCGGTCAAACGACGGCGGTGGGTGCACAGTGTAGGTCTAACGGGGTGCGGGCGTGCACACACTCCGGAGCAGACAACCAGGGCACTGGGGACACCGGTAGTATAACCTATGTCTTCTAGTTTTGTGTCGGGGCCGCCACCATGGGTCTTGATGCACCCCATGGTGGGACCAGCATAGGTATCTACAATTCTTGGGGGTCGTATGACACATGTTAACGCGAGTAGGAGCCGATATTTAATAAGAATGGGGATCACTTCACCCTCACCATGGGGTGCTAGTTAGAATAAACTCGAGTAGGTGCAGAGATATAGTATGGGTGTGATAGTACATTCGACACTTCCTTAGCCTATGACACTTTCCTATTTTTAGTTTATATCCATCGTATCCTTTTCTTATTCACATATTGAAGAGTTACTAGATTTACTCATGCTTTATGTCTGACCCTATTTTCTTTTCGTCTTCTTTTCTTTCGTTTCCCCCAAGGTCTACAGGGAGGAAACGGCTCAACTCAGTCAGGCTCTTTACAAGCACCAAGAACATAGATGTATGATTTGGATCTTTCTTGCTCGGATAATGGTTTTGGATATCACTATGGGGATTTTTGTCACTTTATTTATGTTTTCATGCTTCTTTAATAATCAAGGCAGTTATGAGGTTGTAATGTTGAAAGTATTTTGAGACAATTATGGAAATCTTTGTTTGATACACGTATTGATGAAATAAAAGTTTGTTTGGTTTCCGCTGTTTAAAATATGTGTATTTATATCTGTCTTGAGTTCATCTGTGGCTTTTACTTATAAACCTCCACCAAAGTTAAGGCATTCCCTTTGTGAGTGACCTTAATGGAGGTGGGGTGTTTCACTTGGTATCAGAGCCAGGTTTACCAGACAAGATAAAAGTTTTTGAAAATTGTTTTCAAAAAAAAAGTTTAAAGATGCATTTTTTTAGAAAAAGTGTTATATTAATAAAAAGACAAAATCCCCCAAAGCCATGTGCCATATCTATCCTTCTCTATCCTTCGTTTTGAATTTTTCCCTGTCTGTTTTAGCATGTCTGGAGACCTTAACCTTCCAGAAGGAGTGCCGATTCCCGGCTGGTTTAGGAGGTACTTAGAAGAAAGGGCCAATGGCGCGGGCCCAACAGACATCCCTCCTCCAGTGGCCGCGGTTCCTCCTCCTCCTCCTCCGCCTCCTCATGGAAATGCTTTCGCAAAAACATGTAGAGACTTCAAGGCTATGGGTGGAAAAGACTTTTTTGGGACAAAATCATTTGTTGGAGCAAGAAACTGGTTAAAGGAGACTGAGGATTTGTTTGTCATCTTTGGAGTGGATGACAGGCAAAAGATACAACTTGCGGTGTGGTTACTTAAGGATGAAGCTTCCTATTGGTGGGAAGTTACTAATGCTCAGAGGGCGGTGGAAACATGGGAAGACTTCAGGACAAGGTTTGAGATGAAATTCCTCTCCCAAGCAGAAAGAAGCCTGCAAATGGAAAAGTTTCTAACACTGAAACTGGGAAGCATGACGATCAGGGAATATGTTAATCAGTTCAATCAGCTGGCCAGATTTGGGCTAGATTTAGTAAACACCCAACACAAGAAGGCACTTCGCTTCATCAAGGGTTTGAATGAGCCTCTACACAGCCTCACCATGACCCATGTATCCACGGGTGCGACTTATGAAAGCCTGGTGGACATGGCGCTGCTTCACGAGGAAGACCATGACAAGAAAGAAACCAAGGGGGAAGAGAAGAAAGAAGGTCTACAAGCAAAGAAGACAGACTTCAAGAAAGGAGGAAAGAACAATAAGCCCCGTGAGAAGAGAAGGCGCAATTTCAGTGGCATTGTGGGCCATATATCAAAAGACTGCCGGAAAAGGAAGGCGAAGATGGGTAGCTGCTTCCATTGTGGAGAAACTGGGCATCAAGCTAATGACTGCCCAAAGAAGAAAGGGCAGGGACAGAAAGTCGGATCCACTTCAGGGGGTCAGGTTCATGCGCTAGTGGCACCTCAGCAAGAACGAGGTAGTAATATTTTTGTAGAAAGTGTAGTCTATCTTTATGATCATCCAGTTCGTACACTTGTTGACTCTGGCGCATCACACTCTTTTATTTCATCTGCCTCAGTAGAATCTCTGCATCTAGACACTAGTATGGTAGAAGATCCCTTAGTAGTTTCAAATCCAATTGGGGGCTCCGCTTACTTGTCAATGGTTTGTTTGGGTTTGAAAATCTCTATTCTCAGCGTTGGGTTTAGTTGTAGTGCTTTTGTTTTGGGCTTCTCAGGATATGGTTTGATCTTAGGCATGGACTGGTTATCCAGTAATAGTGCCATTCTTGACTGTGAGAAAAGAGTAGTTAGACTCTTGACTCAGCTTGGTAATACTCTAGAAATTTCTTGTAATCCCTTGAATGCTGTTATGCATAGTTATCTAGAGTCGCTTGATGCTTTTGATGAGAATTTGCAATCAGTTAGAGTAGTCCGGGAATATCTAGATGTCTTTGAGGAAGTGAAAGGCTTACCTCCAAGGTGGGAAATAGACTTCCGTATATATCTTATGGATAACGCAAAGCCTGTACTTTACCTGTCAGACACATGGCTCCAAGGGAGAGAAAGGAGCTTAGTAAGCAGGTTAAAGAACTTCTCAAAAAGGGGTTCATTAGACGGAGCATTTCGGAATGGGGTGCTCCAGTGGTGTTCGCAACCAAAGCAGACGGTTCGCTTCGCCTTTGCGTCGACTATAGGGAGTTAAATAAATTGACCAAGAAAAATAGGCACCCTCTTCCCCGAATCGACGATTTGTTTGATCAGCTTGTAGGTGCGACGGTCTTCTCCCAACTTGATCTGGCAACTGGGTTCCATCAGCTAAGAGTAGCTGAAGACAGCATTGATAAGACAGCATTCAGAACCCCAGACGGTTTCTTCGAGTGGCTTGTCATGCCTTTCGGCTTGACAAATGCACCCGCTTATTTCGTAGACCTAATGAGCAGGGTGTTCAGAGAATTCCTCAACCAATTTGTGGTTGTCTTCGTAGATGATATCTTAATCTTCTCAAAGAGTGAGGAAGAACATGCTCAGCATCTGAAAGAAATCATGGATACTCTCCGTGCACATCAACTAAAAGCCAAATTCTCCAAGTGTCACTTCTGGAGAAAAGAAGTAAGGTTTCTTGGGCATATAGTGTCCAAAGAAGGGTTGGCTGTGGACCCCGCGAAAGTGGTGGCAATACAAGATTGGAAGACACCAAGAAATGCAACCGAAGTTCGAAGCTTTCTTGGGCTAGCCGGTTTTTATCGAAAGTTTATTAGGGATTTCGCGAAAATCTCAGCCCCACTCACAAGGCTAACAAAGAATAATCTGGCGTTCTCTTGGGATTTGGACTGTGACATTGCTTTCCAGCGATTAAAAAGGGCTCTCACAACAGCCCCAGTTCTAACTCTGCCTGACGGAAACAAAATGTTCACAGTATACACGGATGCATGTGGAACGGGACTAGGCGTTGTTCTAATGCAAGAAGGAAGGGTAGTAGCTTATGGCGGAAGACAATTGAAAGTTCATGAAAAGAACTACCCAACCTACGATCTTGAGTTGGCCGCCATCGTCTTTCCACTTAAGTCTTGGTGCCATTATCTCCTAGGTGAGAAGTTTGAATTATACACTGACCATAAATCGTTGAAATATCTCTTCTCCCAGAAGGATCTTAACTTGAGGCAGCGAAGATGGATGGAGTTTCTTGCCTCATATGATTTTGAAATTTCCTATACTCTCGGAAAAGGCAACGTGGTCGCAGACGCGTTCAGCCGAAAGAAACTGACCCTAAGCCCTCTCTTTGTGGAAAGGAAAAACTTAGAGTATATAGCCAGTTTTAACTTTAGGCCCTCCTCGGATTTTGTACCGGGTTTGTTAGCATCTCTCGAAGTACGCCCCACTCTCTTAGACTCAATAGGGGCAGCACAACGTGAAGACCCTCAGCTTGTTGATGTGATTGATAAACTTATTAGGGGTGATACTTCTAATCACCTTAGTAGATACGCCATTTATGATAAGGGTTGGCTGAGACGAGATGGAAGATTATGCGTCCCACAAGCAAGGGAGTTGACAAAGAAGGTCCGCGAGGAAGCGCATCATTCCAAGATGACTATACACCCTGGCGGTGATAAGATGTACAAGGATATAAAAAGGACTTTCTTTTGGAATGGCATGAAGCAAGACGTGGCAGATTTCGTTTCTAAGTGCATGACCTGCCAATGGGTCAAGGCGGAACAAAAGAAGCCTAGAGGACTACTTCACCCTCTAGAGGTCCTACAGTGGAAGTGGGATAGCATTTCAATGGACTTCATTGATGGACTGCCTAGGTCGTGAAGAGGCAACACTAGCATTTGGGTAATAGTGGATAGGCTTACTAAAAGCGGCCACTTTATACCTATCAAGAGTAGGAGGACTGCCGCATCTCTAGCATCTCTTTATCTCAAGGAAATAGTTCGACTCCATGGGATACCCTCCAGCATTATTAGTGCCGAGACCCTATCTTCACGAGTGAGTTTTGGCGGAGTCTGCAGGAAGCTGTAGGCACACGGTTATGTTTGAGTACGGCCTATCACCCCCAAACAGATGGCCAGACGGAAAGGGTGAATAGAGTTTTAGAGGATCTTTTAAGACTTTGCGTTCTTGACTTTGGAGGGACGTGGGAGGATCACCTTCCTTTAGTGGAATTTTCCTACAACAGCAGCTACCAAGCTACCATCGGCATGGCACCCTTCGAAGCCTTGTATGGAAGACCGTGCAAATCACCAACTTGTTGGTGGGAGTCTACAGATAAGCTTATACTTGGGCCAGACATGATTCGAGAAACTTCAAAGAAAGTGGACTTGATACGTAGGAGAATGAAGACAGCCCAAGACAGACAAAAATCCTACGCCGACAAAAGAAGGACCGACCTTGAGTTTGAGGTTGGGGACAGGGTTTTCCTTAAGGTATCCCCTTTAAGGAACGTCGTTCGCTTTGGATCCGCAGGAAAGCTAGCACCAAGATTTGTAGGACCGTTCCCTATCATCGAGAAGATTGGGAACATGGCTTATAGAGTAGATCTGCCTGAAAGATTGGATGGAATTCACAACGTCTTTCACGTTTCTCATCTCCGGAAATGTCTACATGAATCAGCGGAAGTGGTGGAGACAAGCATTCTAGAAGAAGCCGAAGTGGAACGCGAAACAACTGTGAGGAGAGTTCCAACTTGAATCGTAGGAACTGAAATCAAAAAAACTACGCAACCGCGAAGTCAAACTTGTTAAAGTTCAGTGGAGCGACGCCGAGGAAGACGCGACTTGGGAAACTGAGGACAGAATACGCGCTGCCTACCCTCTTCTTTTTGAGGGTACATCTTTGACCTCTCTTTTTCTTAAGTTGTTCTTATATCTATCTTTTAGGTATATCTCCTCGATATTATCCTTTATCCTTAGGTAGAAACCCCTTTGGATGTAAACATGTATTTGAAACATGTTATGGTTGATGGCTGCAAGTGGTTGCAAGTAGTTGCTAGTGGTTTCTCGTGGATGCATATACACACACAACCTAGTTCTTAGATCAGCTCAATCACTTCATACTGCATATGCATATATGTATTCTTATTTGTATATGGTTGTAAACTTGATATGTTGTCATATGGTCGTTGCATTTGTATGAATAGTTGTGCACTCACGTAGAATTATGCGTAGGAAAAATTTTCATACATAATGGATTCATGACACTTACATGATTCGCATTAAGGAGGTCAACTGAATCAGTAGACTGCCTGATTTCTGCGTTAGATAAAGAGATGTACACACACTATGCATATGATCATGAAGCATTAGAAGTCTTTTAAGGACAGTGGATGCCTGTGTCTGTTGGTTGAGTAGATGAATTGTTGGATGGTAGGATATACATTCTTCCTAACTTGAAGATTTCGGGGACGAAATCCTTTTAAGTGGGGGAGAATGTAACACCCCGGGAATTCTATAACGTTAAGCTTCACGAATTAAAGTATAATTAATTATAAATGATGAAATCAAGGGAAATGGGTTACGCCATTGCGTTCGTCTCGAAATTCTGCTTGAGATAGAATCCAAGTTTGCGTAAAACGGATATCGTATGAAGAAGATATGGACGAACAAAGTTGGGCGAAAAAACAGAAAACGGGTCAGAATGCACTGGCGCACTTGGGAAGTGCGCCAGAACAGAAATGAACTGGCGCACTTGGGAAGTGCGCCAGTACATTTTTAGCCTGGCGCACCTGCCAAGTGCGCCCAGGTCAGAATGACCTGTTGGTCAGGCCCTGGCTGGCCTGGTCAGGGTCTGGTCGAATTCTGATGCTTGGCTGAGTCACTAGGGCTTACGTGTCACCTTTTGAGTGGCTCTTTGAACTTTGTATGGTCTAGATTCCTCCTATCTTCATCCGATGGCTCAAAACAATTTAAAATTCTATAAATACAACTCAAAACTAACCCTAAACTCACACAAATAATAGAATACAATAGCCGTCATGCTGCTGGAAAGGAACTAGGAATGGCGGTCAATTAGAAACCCTAGAGACAAGCCAACAAGCCTAAGAGACAAATCAAATTAAAAGAAGATCAAAGCTTAATCAAATCATTCAACGCAACTTTGCTACCCAAAGGAGAGCATCTCCAAATGAGAATAACAGAAATCAGAAAACAAGAATTCATCACACGTTGTAAATATAGTAACCTTTCAGAATATGAATAAAAACTGTGATGTGATTCGATGTATATGAAAATAGAATTGTGTTATTATTCTATGTATTGTGACGGTTCTATCATGACTTATGTATTGATGTTTGTGGCAAAAATTTTATTGATGCAAGCCTATTGAACAATTGTACTTGCAAGTTTGTGGCAAAAATTAGAATTTGATCATTTTATGTATATGGCGATGGCATGGACTATGTATATTCCCTTAGTCTAAGTTAGAATTTATGTAAACATGTTATAGACCTTTTATGCCTACATGATCCAAAACCTACGATATCGTTCTTATGTTTATTTGCAAGAAAAATTAGATCTATGTTTCATAAACTATGCAAGTTCATTTGCAAGTATAATTGGACCTATGTTTCATCAAGTATAATTAGATCTATGTTTCATAAACTATGCAAGATTATGTTTATTTGCAAGTATAAATGGGATCTATGTTTCATAAGCTGTGCAAGATTATGTTATTTTGCAAGTATAATTAGATATATGTTTCATAAACTATGCAAGTTCATAGGCTATATGATTAGATGTTAAAATTGTACATTTTGGTGAACATACATCATGCTAGTCTTGTGTTTGACATTATGCCAAATTAAACATGTTTAAAACACAAGTTTGTATTAGCCTAAAATATGCCATCTCATATGTCACCTACTTAGTTATATTTTGATTTGAATGCAAGTTCACATGACCCATGTTATATGTTAGTTGAATCGCAAATTGCAAGTTCATGCGCCACACACCTTTATGTATTATATGTTCTTCATTTCCCCTTTTCCTCACGTTTATAAAGTTGGGCTGAATGGTGACAAGCCCAACACATTTTATAACGTTGCGAACAAACGGGGGTAATAACGTTGGGTGCAAAATATGAAAACATATGTTGGCATGTTTGGCACATGCAAGTGATTATGACACATAAGCGGTATGAATTGAAATACCCAAAAATAAAAGATATGACATTTACATATAGTTGAAAAGTAATAAAATATGTAAATTCAGAAAACACGATATGCTTAACCCGAGGTTGGATTGAGTTATGATGTAAACCTGCCCGGACCCGCCCGGCTGTCCAGTAGTCACAACAATACCTATCCAATGTGGGTGGTTAAGCATTGAGCCCAATAAGGGCCCGAGGTTAGACTGAGCTACGGTGTAAACCTGCCCGGAACCGACCGGCATATCCAGTAACCGTAGCAATACCCATCTAATGTGAGTGGTCTGGTACTCCTAAGAGGCAAAGGACATATGGTAGGGTTAAGTCAACTATAACACTTAACCAAATTCAACATGTTAACAAGAATTGATGGGTGGGGTTAGGCAAATACATACACTTAACCACTTAACATGTTTGACTAGAAAATCCTGGTCACGAGGGACCCGTTTCAGCAGTAACCCAAAGTTAGGTATCAACGGTACCCTGAAACTAGGCAGGGTGGGGCACGAATACTGGGCTGATTGTAAGCGGTCAAACGACGGCGGTGGGTGCACAGTGCAGGTCTAACGGAGTGCGGGCGTGCACACACTCCGGAGCAGACAACAAGGGCACTGGGGACACCAGTAGTATAACCTATGTCTTCCAGTTTCATGTCGGGGCCGCCACCATGGGTCTTGATACACCCCATGGTAGGACCAACATAGGTATCTACAATTCTTGGGGGCCGTATGACACATGTTAACGCGAGTAGAAGCCGATCTTTAATAAGAATGGGGATCACTTCACCCTCACCATGGGGTTCCAGTTAGAATAAACTCGAGTAGGTGCAGAGATATTGTATGGGTGTGATAGTACATTCGACACTTCCTTAGCCTGTGACACTTTCCTATTTTTAGTTTATATCCATCATATCCTTTTCTTATTCACATATTGAAGAGTTACTAGATTTACTCAGGCTTTATGTCTGACCCTATTTTCTTTTCGTCTTCTTTTCCTTCGTTTCCCCCCAGGTCCACAGGGAGGAAACGGCTCAACTCAGTCAGGCTCTTTACAAGCACCAAGAACGTAGATGTATGATTTGGATCGTTCTTGCTCGGATAATGGCTTTTGATATCACTATGGGGATTTTTGTCACTTTATTTATGTTTTCATGCTTCTTTAATAATCAAGGCAGTTATGAGGTTGTAATGTTGAAAGTATTTTGAGACAATTATGGAAATCTTTGTTTGATACACGTAATGATGAAATAAAAGTTTGTTTGGTTTCCGCTGTTTAAAATGTGTATTTATATCTGTCTTGAGTTCATCTGTGGCTTTTACTTATAAACCTCCACCAAAGTTAAGGCATTCCCTTTGTGAGTGACCTTAATGGAGGTGGGGTGTTTCATCTTCGGAATTTGTGCCATGCATTACCACGATCCACTTGCAGAAATCACCTATAAATAGCTCTAGACTTGGCATTTTTCGGGATCTTTGGGCAATTCTGAGTGTTCCTACCATTACTGTCTCTGCATTATTTCTTATTAGTGTTAATTTGAAATCATTGAGTGAATCAACATTTAAAAAAGTGAGATTAAGAGAGAAATCACTGATTGTACTCAAATCCTTTGTATAATCATAGACATAAAGTGGACGTAGGCTCATTAACGCTGAACCACTATAAATCTTGTGTCTTTTCTGCTTTTTTCGCATTTTTCTGATATTAATCTCTGCATACTAGAATAATATGGGTGCTAGACCCAATTTTGGATCTAACAATAAGCATGCATATATATATATGTAAGAATCAGTAAAAGTAAATAATGATTGTAAAATTTTGGGAGTTACAACAAATAGAATTAATGGGATTGATATAAATGACATTTAGTTGGTGGTCCATTTTCTTAGGAAATATGACAGTTGTAACACCCCGCATTATTAACTTAAAATAATAAAATAAGAATAACTTAATTAAATATTCAAAATTAAGTAAAATAGACTACGCCATTGCGCCGTCTCGAAATTTTAGCCAAAATAGACACCTAGTTTGCGTAAATCGGACACAGTATGAAGAAATTATTAAGGTTTGAAGTTTGAATATGCGCAAGAGACTATATATTGCGACGACCCCAACTTCCGTGGTACGAAAGTAAGGATAATCATAGGAGCATAACATAATTATAACAGTAACAGATCTCAAATAATAGCATAACACATAAATCATTGCCGCGGAAATGGAAATGTCATCACAACATAACATCACAGACATCAGAGTACGCAGTACAGGATACACTTAGCAAAATAGAATTCTAAACAAGGAAAGAAATAAAGTCTCAATCTCCTCCAAATACATCAAATCTTAATAATGTCTAAATGTCTCAAGAATCAAATAAAAAGATAAAAGAAAAAGAGTCTTCATCTTCTTCCTTAGCAAGCTCCAGCCAAGAAAATATCCATACCTAAAACCTGTCATTTGGTTGCCCATGTGGAAAGAGGGTACCGGAGTTTGCAAAGTGAAACAGACTATGATTCAGTCATGGGACTGGTATGAGAAATCTTACTTAACTATCAATATGGCTAATCATTGGACCACGCCGCTAACGTGGAACGGGTTTACCCCATTGGATTGCCAGTGCATAAGTTTTATAAATTTTAAGTCAAAACAATGCAATGCTTATTAGAAAATGAAATCATTATAAGACTCAAGTCCCATCATAAAATGCAACGCAAACCGGAGGATAGAGTTTTACCTTATAATGATCAAAAATGATTGATACGTAGAAAATAATTTTTTTAATATTATTATTAGTGTCTAATAGGTTTCAAAAATACTTCAAAGTAAATGTATCAATCCTAGACGGCATAGTACCCCATCCTACTATGTCGCCATATATAGGTTTACAATCAAAACTGTAATGTCGTATTGGAGATTGGGTTTTCCATCATGAGTCAAGGCTAGGGACGATCTCCTAACCGATTCGAGACACTCTAGCAATGTCTCAGGATCACACCTACGGGCAACCCTTGGATACCGCAGGGCCGGTCCACAAATAACGTTAGTGGATTAGTTATGCCTGAACACACGCTTCCCGGTCCTATTGAACCTATAAAATGGTCACAATCGACCAAATAAAACCGAGGCGCCTCATTCCATCAACCACATAAGTAAAAATGCTGGGCCTTGTAAAAACCCAAACACCACTTCTAGCAAGAAAGAAACGTGTGCACTCCCTGCGTTCCCTTGTTCTGTTTTTGACTCTACCGGGGTATGAGGCTCGCGAGGTAACGTAATACACAAAGCTATACCGAAATAGGCTATGATTTGATCATCATCCACAAGGCTCTGCTTTTCAACAAAAGCCTCGATCAATTGCTTCTTGGCATGCCACATTGACAATTCACGTCATGCGATCGATAACTACCAATATATAACCTTTGAGCTCATGTGTCTCAAAGAAGGGTGTAAGCAAGAGAATAAATTCTCCACCACCATAGATACATATTAAATAGAAATCAATTTAATTACATGGAATGAAATGCAATGTTGAAAACACATCCCTTTACAAGTCCGTTCTGTGTCTGAACGAAACTGGAGTTACCTTATTCCTCGTCCCGTATGTCCAATACGGAAGAGAGGCACTCGCATATCCGGACAATCAACAAGTACGTACGGACAACTACACTTTAACCCTTTATTGGTAGCTAGCCAATGCCAGGCATCAATAGTTATCCTTTCGATGTGAAGATCGTCTGTCTTCAATCGCCGTCTTTAAGATCTTCAATTTAGATCGTCGTATAATATTTTGAAATGAGATTTAACTTGGTCTTTTCAAATGATTCTCGCATATATATAGTTTAAAATCATTTCATATCGTTAATAGTATTTAATAACGATTAATCGCTATTTTTATTTACATAAAAATAGCCAAATTTATTTAACGACGCTTCGGGTCGATGGGCGGCCCTGGCGCTGTTTTTATCAAATTTTGATTTACACTTATCTCAAAATCTAACCATTGGATTTTAACAAAATTTATATCGTTGGAAAGATCTTCTCAAAGCGGTCCTAATGGTTCCTGTTTTGGGAAAATCTGACGGTTGGATCTTTCGGTATAATCGTTTAAAGTTACGATTCCGAAACGTGAACTACCGCGTGCGATTCATTTAATTTTAATTAATGTATATGACTTCAACGATTTCTCTAACGTATTTAACATACCAAATAAAATAATGTTTTTATTGGCAAATCGTATTTATGTACCGTCAAACAGAATATATATCATTTACATGAAAATTTATTTAATGATGAGTCTACTTTGCATATGAATCCTACCATATGCAAATGTAAATATAAATGTAATTTTGACAGCGGATATATTTCTAATATACACAATGTAATTATAACCATTATTTTAACAGCGCATATAAATTCTAATATATGCAATGTAATTATAAATATGATTTTAACAACACATATAAATTCTAATATATGCGGTGTAATTGAAAATGTAATTTTAACAACGCATATAAATTCTAATATATGCGATGTAATATAAATGTGATTTTAACAGCGCATATAAATTCTAATATATGCGGTGTAATTAAAAATGTAATTTTAACAACGCACATAAATTCTAATATATGCGATGTAATATAAATGTGATTTTAACAGCGCATATAAATTCTAATATATGCGGCGTAATTAAAAATGTAATTTTAACAACGCATATAAATTCTAATATATGCAATGTAATATAAATGTGATTTTAACAGCGCATATAAATTCTAATATATGCGGTGTAAATAAAAAATGTAATTTTAACAGCGCATATAAATTCTAATATATGCGATGTAATATAAATGTGATTTTAACAGCGCATATAAATTCTAATATATGCGGTGTAATTAAAAATGTAATTTTAACAACGCATATAAATTCTAATATATGCGATGTAATATAAATGTGATTTTAACCATTTCACTAAAAACAAAGTTTCTAATGTAAACATGTTTTATTTTGAAAACTTGCATGTTTGTCTTTTTACATTAAAAATGCATATTTTTAATGAAATCATGTTTTCTATTTAAAACATGAACAACTTTCATATTTTTAACATTTCTATTATTACATTAAAAAAAATGAATTTTTAATGTAGAACCTATTTTCATTTAAAAACATGTTTCTTTTCTGCATTTCTGTAATTACGTTAAAAAGTGAATATTTAATGTATAACATGTTTTGCATTTAAAACATGTACATTTTCTTTATTTTAACATTACATTAAAAATGTATATTTTTAATGAAATCATGTTTTTAATTTTAATGAAATCATGTTCATGTTTTTAATGAAATGATGTTTTCTTTTTAAAACATGTGCATTTTCTATTTTATTTAACATTATATTAAAAATGTGAATTTTTTATATGGAATCGTGTTGGATTGAAAACATATACATTAAAAATGTATATTCTTAGTTTAATAATGTTCTAACTTTAAAACATAAACACTTTTCTTATTTTTAAATTTATATTAAAAATGTATATTTTTAATGAATTCATGTTTTGGTTAAAACATGAACATTTTCTTTATTTTCCAACCGTTACATTAAAATGTCTATTTTATATGAAATCATGTTTTGATTAAAAACATGAACATTTTCCCTACTTATATTCTTAACATTAAAAATATATATTTTAATGAAATCATGTTTTTGTTTAAACTATGAACATTTTGCTAATTTCCTTAATGACATTAAAATATAGTTTTTAATGACTACATGCTTTTATTCCTAAACATGTACATTTTTCTCTATTCTTAACATTTCCTTAAAAATGTATATTTTTATTGAATTCATGGTTCGGTTAAGAACATGAACATTTTCTTTTTTTTAACATTACATTAAAATGTAAACTGTTTAATGTAATGTCGTTAGTTTTATCTAAAACATGAGCATTTCTATTTTTGTAGTAATTCCATAATATGATAGAAATTTACATTTCATTTTTGTTGAATATTTTAATTCAACAAAATTGCAAGATTAGATATTTCCTTTTTGACTGAAAATTCTAACTCAATCAAATAACAAACAAAAGTGATATTTCTTTGTTTTGATTGAAATTTCTAATTCAATCAACAAACAAACAAAGTGATATTTTTATTGAATTGAAAATTCTAATTCAATTCAACAAAATAAACAAAGTGATATATTTATATATATTGAATTGAAAGTTCTAATTCAATTCAACAAAATAAACAAAGTGATATTTTTTTATTGAATTGAAAGTTCTAATTCAATTCAACAAAATAAACAAAGTGATATTTTTTTATATTGAATTGAAAGTTCTAATTTAATTCAACAAAATTTACAAAGTGATATTTTTTTTATATATTGAATTGAAAGTCCTAATTCAATTCAAAAAAATAAACAAAGTCATATTTTTATATTGAATTGAAAGTTTTAGTTCAATTCAACAAAATAAAGAAATTTTAAATTTCTATATATTGAATTGAAAGTTCAAATTCAATTCAACAAAATAAACAAAGTTGAAATTTGTATTGAATTGAAAATTTTAATTCAATTCAATAAATAAACAAAGGTTATTTTTTTATTGAATTGAAAATTCTAATTCAATTCAATAAATAAACAAAGGTGAAAATTCTAACAGATCTATACTAACACATCACATACAAATCAAATCATGTGGCATAGCATATACAGCGAATCAATGAGAATACATTTGTGATTTATTCTAATTAATTTAAAATAAATAACAATAAAAATAAAATAGGATTTCTCACAGTTGTTTTGAATCCGAATAGTTCAGATCTGCAAATTTGGTCCAAAATTCAATTAGTTTATAATTGCTTCTTTTAAGACTAGAAACGTAGATCTCTGTCTTACGATCGCAACGCTTCGAAAATCGTTCCGTTATGAGTCAGTATAAGCAAGTTATGATTTAATTCGTATTTTTAACTTTTAAATTAAATTAATAAATTAATTAGAATAAAGAATCACCCTTCTTCCTCAACATAGACCAAGGCCGACGCTTGTTCACGGTTATTCAATTCTAGGGTTGAACTTTGCGGGCACTACAGGACACGGGATGATGATCCGATGCTACCACGCCGGAGAGGAGGGTGAGGCACACGTAGGGGACCCTACGCGGTCAATGCGATCGGCACCAGAGGAGGCGACGGCGGTTTGTTCGGGTCGGGTTTGGAGGGCTGTATCTCGAGCTGTGCTGAACTAGGATGGATCCGACCGTACAGAATTGTAGAGTAAAGAAGGGGCTATCAAATTGCCAAAAGAAGAGGTTGATTTTACTGAGCGGATCAGTGTATTTTAACGGAGGAAGAAGGGAGTTCTATCGGCCATAGATGATGAAGGCGGCGGCGCTGTTATGTAATTAGGGTTTTGCAAATGAATTAGTAAATATTTATAATATTTTAATTATCAATTTTGTAAATAAACCCATAACTCCTTAACAACTCCGATTCCAACCCAACAAGTGTTGATCCCACCCAACAGCCCCCGTTCCGGATCCAATGGGCTAGGCCTTGTTAGCCAAAACGACTGTCTTCAGCCTGATTTCTTTAATTTAAAATTTAAATCTTTTATTTAATTAATTCTATTATACATTTAAATTCACCGGGGCCACGTACGGACTCTAAAAATTCCAGAAAAAAATATATATTTAGCTTTGTTTTGACGATACAGTCCTAACAAAATTAATTTCTTCGAATTTCGAGACTGTCTGAAAAATGGTCATTTTCAAGTCGATTAAATTTGACTTAAATTGACGAAACACATTTTCTTTTGCCACGCTCACATATTAATTCCAAAAATTTTGGAAAATTAAATTTAGCAATAATTTGACATTCCGGATCCGACAAAAGTGGTTTGATCAAAAAGGAAGGTCGTTTGGAAAAATGGCCTTTTACACAGGCTATAAATTATACTATAGCGACCATTCTAAATATTCAACTGGTTGTAACTTTTGATTCCCGCTATGAAATTTCAATTTTTCGGATTCGTTCGAAAGATATTTTTAAACAGATTTAGATATTTTTGGTTTCACTAAAATCCGTTAAATTTTGAATCCGTTATATTCAGTCAAAGCTCAGTTTTGACTTTTCAAACTACCGTACTATTTCCAATTCCTTTTGAAATTAAAATAATTATATTCGTTCTAACTTCGATTAAAATAAATTTTTAATCTATATTATTTAAAATAAATTATTTTAACTATTCAAAATTCACTGAAATGGCCAAAATAAAAAATTTAAATTGGTTCTGATTTTCCGCGTTGTTACAATCTCCCCCACTTAAAAGCTTTTCGTACCCGAAAAGGAAACAATAGTAAAGTAGGAAACAAAATGGAAAATGCAAGGTATTGTAAATGTAACTCGACACAAGAGTCACTCGGAGATGTCCACTCTACACTTGGGATAAGCCTATTTGATGCTATCCTCAGTCTCCCATGTACAGTCTCTAGGATCTCCGCTCCACTGCACCTTGACTAAGTGGATCCTCTTGTTCCTCAGAACACGGGTTTCCTTGCCAACTATTTTATTGGCTCCCTCCTTACTGCTAAGCTCGGGGTAATCTCCAAATATTGTGGTGCTGCTTCCTCCACAACTAAGTCTGATCATGAACATGCTTCCGAAGTTCGGACACATGAAATACATCGTGAACCCCTGTCAACCAGTCGGGCAACTGCACCCTATAAGAGAGAGTTCCAATCCTTTCGAGAATAGGGAATGGACCAATGAATCTCGATGCCAATTTCCCAGTCTTTCAAAATCGAATCACCCCTCTTAGTGGGGAAACCCTCAAGTACACAAGATTGCCAACACAGATTTCTAAATCCCTTCTTTGTGCGTTTGCATAGCTCTTGTGTTGGCTTTGAGCAGCCAGTAATCGCTTCTTAATAAAATCAACTTTATCTGCTACTTCACGAATCATGTCGGGACCCAGTACTAATCGATTTCCGGGTTCCACCCAACATGGGGGAGATCTGCATGGCCTGCCATATAATGCTTCAAATGGCGACATCTACAAGCTTGCTTGGTAACTGTTATTATAAGAGAATTCAACCAAGTGCAAATGATCTTCCCACGACCCACCAAAATCGAGAATGCATGCTCGCAACAAGTCTTCCAATATGCGGTTCACCCTCTCAGTGTGGCCATCTGTCTACGGATGATAAATGATGCTCATATTTAGCTTAGTCCCTAGCTCTTCTTGGAAAGCTTCCCAGAATTTGCTAGCAAATATCGGATCGCGGTCACTGAAAATGCTACTGGGAAATCCATGTAGTCTGACAATCTCTCTGAAATAAAGTTGTGCCAAACTTCGAGTTGTTCTATTAGATTTGACAGGAATGAAATGGGCAGTCTTTGTGAAGCAATCTACAATCACCAATATACTATCATTGCCTTTCCTAGTACGGGGCAAGCTTTCAATAAAGTCCACAGTAATTTCGTCCCACTTCCAACTTGGAACCCCTAGCGGTTGCAACAAACCTTCTAGCTTTTGCTGTTCGCTTTTGACTTGCTGACAGGTGGGACATCTAACAGCATATATAGAAATGTCTCTCTTCATCGCCTTCCACCAAAAAGTACGCATAAGATCATGATACATCTTGCTTACTCCTGGATGGATGCTGAGCTTAGATTTATGACATTCATCCATAACTTCTCTTTTTAGCTTAGGAATATCTGGCACACATATTCGCCCTTGCAGTCTAAGGGTTCCCTTGCTATCTATTTGGAAGCTTGACACTTCGCCCCTTCGAACTCGCTCACTAATCATCTGAATAAATTTATCACCTTTCTGGAGAGTAGAAATCTTATCGATCAAGGTAGGTGTAATAATGAGATTAGCAAGGATAAGATTGGTGCTGGCCGTATTCTTCCTGCTGAGAGCATCTGCCACTACATTGGCTTTCCCTGGAGTATATAAGATGTCCAGGTCATAGGGTGCAAGGAATTCAACCCAACGCTGCTACCTCAAGTTCAAATCTCTTTGGGTGAACAGATACTTTAAGGATTTGTGATCAGTATGTAGCTCGAATTTCTCACCCAAGAGATAGTGCCTCCATATCTTTAAAGCAAATACGATGGCCATTAGCTCAAGATCATGAGTGGCATAATTCTTCTCATGCGGTTTTAACTGACGGCTAGCATACGCGACTACTTTGTCCCTTTGCATTAGCACCGCACCAATACCTTAAGAGATAAAAGGATAACATGTTAAAATGAGATTTGACATTAAAAATGTCATCTCTGACATGTTTATTTAGATGAAAAGAATAATCTTCTCTAGAAGCGTCTGTCCAGACTTTCAGATCCTGATTGCTATCAATAATGGTCAAAACAGGAGCAATATTCAACCTCCGTTTCAGCTCTTGGAAAGCTGCCTCACATTCAGGTGTCCAAATGAACTTTTTATGATTCTTAATCAACTTCTTCAATGGACAAGATAATTTTGAAAAATCCTTAATGAATTTCCAATAATAGCCAGCCAATCCTAAGAAACTTCTGACTTTTGTGGGCGTGCTAGGCTGGTTCCAATCTTGGATGGCTGAGATCTTTCCTGGATCTACTGAAATGCCTTCCTTTGATACAACATGGCCGAGGAATTTCACCTCTTCTTGCCAAAATATTCATTTGGAGAATTTGGCTTTTAGCACATTTCTTCGCAAAATCTCCAAGACTTCTTTCAGATACTTTTCGTTCTCAGTAGTGGTTTTAGAAAAGATTAGGATATCATCGATGAACATTAGCACAAATTTATTTAAAACATCTCGGAATACTCTATTCATTTGATCAACGAAGTATGCTGGAGCATTGCATAAGCCGAAGGGCATCACTAGCCATTGCATAAACCTGTAGCTAGGTCCATCCTAGAGAATACTCGTGCTCCATTTAAGCGGTCTAGCAGATCATCAATGCGGGGTAGTGGGTATTTATTTTTTAGCATTTGCTTATTGAGGTCACGGTAGTCCACACATAGCCTGAGGGTACCGTCTGACTTTGGGACAAACACCATTGCTGCACCCCAGCTTGAGAAGCTAGGTCTAATCAGACCCTTCCACAAAATTTGCTTAAATTGATTGCTCAGTTCCTCTTTTTCTTTCAGTGACATTCTCCGAATAGGGTGTACAACGGGCCTTGCATTCGGAACTAAGTCAATCCTGAAGTCGATTTCTCTGCATGGAGGTAAGCTTTCAAATTCTGCAAACACATCCGTAAAGTCTCCAACGACGATAATATCCTCATTAGAAGAAGGAATGACTTCTAGAGAAGACCAAAATTCTTTCCTATCTGTGGCTGAGCCGTGGCATGGTATAGTCGTCATATTTCCGAATTTGGTTTTAATTCTGACTACTCTTTCAGCGCATAGTAACTCAGCCTCATACTTTTTTAGCCATTCCATTCCAAGTATGACACCATACCCGGAGAAATTCATGATGATCAGATTAAAAGGAAATTGGAAGTAGGAATAAGAAACAGGCACTCTACAGTATTGATCGAGAATAAGTGAACATCCTATCGGGCTATGGGCTTTAATCGGTTCTTTAAGTTTTCTTGGTTTCAATTTAAGCTTTTTAATCGTGTCATTAGATATGAAACTTCTAGATGCACCAGTGTCAAACAAAACTGTAATAGGAATGTTCTTAATGTTAAGAGTACCTCCTAAAACATCAGGTTTACCTGCTCCTTCAGAAGAAGCAGGTGCAGCCGCCCCATCATAGACATGTGCTACTTTAGATTTCGTGAGCAGAGGGCAATTTCTGGTAAAGTGTCCGGGCTTGTGGCAGTTAAAGCATTCCCTTGGGCCACGGGGATTCTGTCCGCTGTTCTGACTCGATCCAGACTCATTTCTTTTAGGCTTCTTCGGGGCTCGGCATTCATAGTCAAAATGCCCCATCTTCTGACAATTGGAGCATTTGACCTTAGATTTGTCCCTCTTCTTTTTCCCCTGAGGCTTGGCGGTAGAAGGATTACCCACCTCTGATTTCTTGTCAGACTCTTTTCTCTTATTATTGGTTTAATTCTTTTCTCGATCTTGCTGAGAACCTTTCTAGTCAATCTCCTCATATCTGCAAGCCATCTCGATCACTTTAGTAAATGGAAGCTCAATGTGTGCCGTCACTTTATTATGATACCTCCTCACAAAACCATTAATAAATCTCATATTCTTCTGAAGCGGGTCTTGAACTAAGTCAAGGGCATATCTGGAGAGCTCCTCAAATTTCTTCACATATTCGGCAATTGTCATACTTCCCTATTGGAGGTTGGCAAACTCATCATGAAGGCATTCAACTTCATGAGGCAGAATAAACTTCTCATTGAAGAGCTCTTTAAATTTCTCCCAAATTATATCAGCTTCATTACCACCAATCATAGCCGTTTCCCACCAAATCTGAGCCTAGTCCTTCAGGAACCGTGTCGCCATAAATCGCTTCCTATGATCTTCTAGTTCTAATCCTCCAAAGATCTTCTCGATTCCCTTAAGCCATGCTTGTGTCTCCTTCACCGTCTCCTGGCCCGTGAAATGCACGCCTCCTAGATTCTTGATTTTCTTTGCCACCTTGTTTAGATCAAAAGCACATGGAGGAGGAGGTGGTAGTGGCACCTCAGCATCCAAATTAGGTTTGTCCTGAGCAGCTGGGACTGTATCTCTTTCTCCGCCCCTACCTACTGCTCCACCTTGACCTCTTCCTCTAGTTCTGGCTCTCGTACTCATTTTTCAATCAGTCAGTATCATCAAGGAAAGAGTCAGACTAAGAGAAACGATGATTTCAAAGGAAAGGTTAAAAGTAGAGGCATATGATAAGATGATAATGAAGTAATGACTGATTAATATGTGCTATTCTGTTGTGCTCGTTCTAGGACATTACTAAATCCTATCTCTAATGAGCTACTCGTCTAAGAATACTACTGATTCTATCTAAACGAAGTGTTCTAAAAATGTTATACTCCGAAGTTAAGGTTAACCTTTAGGTTTGATACCAACTGTGATGACCCCAACTTCCGCGGTATGAAAGTAAGGATAATCATAGGAGCATAACATAATTATAACAATAACATGTCTCAAATAATAGCATAACACATAAATCATTGCAGCGGAAATGGAAATGTCATCATAACATAACATCACAGACATCAGAGTACGCAGTACATGACACACTTAGCAAAATAGAAGTCAAAACAAGGAAAGAAATAAAGTCTCAATCTACTCCAAATACATCAAAGCTCAATAATGTCTAAATGTCTAAAGAAGCAAATAAAAAGATAAAAGAAAAAGAGTCTTCATCTTCTTCCTTAGCAAGCTCTAGTCAAGAAAATATCCATACCTAAAACCTGTCATTTGGCTGCCCGTGTGGAAAGAGGGCACCCGAGTTTGCAAAGTGAAACAAACTACGAGTCAGTCATGGGACTGGTATGAGAAATCTTACTTAACTAACAATATGGCTAACCACTGGACCACGCCACAAATGCAGAACGGGTTTACTCCATTGGATTGCCAGTGCATAAGTTTTATAAATTTTAAGTCAAAACAACACAATGCTTTTTAGAAAATGAAATCATTATAAGACTCAAGTCCCATCACACAATGCAACGTAAACTAGAGGATAGAGTTTTACCTTTTAATGATAACAAAATGCTTGATACGTAGAAAAAAATATTTTTAATATTATTATTAGTGTCTAATAGGTTTCAAAAATACTTCAAAGTAAATGTATCAATCCTAGACAGCATAGTGCCCCATCATACTATGTCGCCATATATAGGTTTACAATCAATACCGTAATGTCGTATTGGAGATTGGGTTTTCCATCATGAGTCAAGGCTAGGGACGATCTCCTAACTGATTCGAGACACTCTAGCAATGTCTCAGGATCACACCTACGGGCAACCCTTGGATACTGCAGGGCCGGTCCACAAATAACGTTAGTGGATTAGTTATGCCTGAACACACGCTTCCCGGTCCTATTGAACCTATAAAATGGTCACAATCGACCAAATAAAACCGAGGCGCCTCATTCCATCAACCACATAAGTAAAAATGTTGGGCCTTGTAAAAACCCAAACACCACTTCTAGCAAGAAAGAAACGTGTGCACTCCCTGCGTTCCCTTGTTTTTTTTGACTCTACCGGGGTGTGAGGCTCGCGAGGTAACGTAATAAACAAAGCTATGCCGAAATAGGCTATGCTTTGATCATCATCCATAAGGCTCTGCTTTTCAACAAAAGCCTCGATCAATTGCATCTTGGCATGCCACATTGACAATTCATGCCATGCGATTGATAACTACCAATATATAACCTTTGAGCTCATGCATCTCAAATAAGGGTGTTAAGCAAGAGAATAAATTCTCCACCACCACAAATATATATTAAATAGAAATCAATTTAATTACACGGAATGAAATTCAATGTCAGACACACATCCCTTTACAAGTCCGTTCTGGGTCTGAACGAAACCGGAGTCACCTTATTCCTTGTCCCGTATGTCCAATACGAAAGAGAGGTACTCGCATATCCGGACAATCAACAAGTACGTCCGGACATCTACCACTTTAACCCTTTATTGGTAGCTAGCCAGTGCCAGGCATCAGTAGTTTTTAAGATCTTCAATTTAGATCGTCGTATAATCATTTGAAATGAGATTTAACTTGGTCTTTTCAAATGATTCTTGCAAATTTATAGTTTCAAATCATTTCATATCGTTAATAGTATTTAATAACGATTAAGCGCTATTTTTATTTATATAAAAATAGCCAAATTTATTTAACGACGCTTCGGGCCGATAGGCGGCCCTAGCGCTGTTTTTATCAAATTTTGATTTACACTTATCTCAAAATCTAACTGTTGGATTTTAACAAAATTTATATCATTGGAAAGATCTTCCCAAAGTGGTCCTAACGGTTCCCGTTTTGGGAAAATCCGACGTTTGGATCTTTCGGTATAATCGTTTAAAGTTATGATTCCAAAAAGCGAACTACCGCGTGCGATTCGTTTAATTTTAATTAATATATATATAATTATATATATAAACTCTTCAACTATTTCTCTAATTATTTAACATACCAAATAAAATAATGTTTTTATTAGCAAATCATATTTATGTACCGTCAAACAGAATATATATCATTTACATGAAAATTTATTCAATGATGAGTCTACTTTGCATATGAATCCTACCATATGCAAATGTATACATAAATGTAATTTTGACAGTGCATATATTTCTAATATATACAATGTAATTATAACTGTTATTTTAACAGCGCAAATAAATTCTAATATATGCGATGTAATTATAAATATGATTTTAACAACGCGTATAAATTCTAATATATGTGGTGTAATTGAAAATGTAATTTTAACAACGCATATAAATTCTAATATATGCGATTTAATATAAATGTGATTTTAACAGCGCATATAAATTCTAATATATGCGGTGAAATTAAAAATGCATTTAAATTCTAATATATGCGATTTAATATAAATGTGATTTTAACAGCGCACATAAATTCTAATATATGCGGTGTAATTAAAAATGTAATTTTAACAATGCATATAAATTCTAATATATGCGATGTAATATAAATGTGATTTTAACAGCGTATATAAATTCTAATATATGTAGTGTAAATCAAAAATGTAATTTTAACAACGCATATAAATTCTAATATATGCGATGTAATATAAATGTGATTTTAATAGCGTATATAAATTCTAATATATGCGGTGTAATTAAAAATGTAATTTTAACAACGTATATAAATTCTAATATATGCGGTGTAATATAAATGTGATTTTAACCATTTCATTGAAAATAAAGTTTCTAATGTAAACATGTTCTATTTTGAAAACTTGCTTGTTTTTCTTTTTACATTAAAAATGCATATTTTTAATGAAATCATGTTTTCTATTTAAAACATGAACAACTTTCATATTTTTAACATTTTTATTATTACATAAAAAAAATGATTTTTTTTATGTAGATCCTATTTTCATTTTAAAACATGTTTCTTTTCTGCATTTCTATAGTTACATTAAAAAGTGAAATTTTAATGTATAACATGTTTTGCATTTAAAATATGTACATTTTCTTTATTTTAACATTACATTAAAAATGTATATTTTTAATGAAATCATGTTTTTAATTTCAATGAATTCATGTTCATGTTTTTAATGAAATGATGTTTTCTTTTTAAAACATGTGCATTTTCTATTTTATTTAATATTATATTAAAAATGTGAACTGTTTACATGGAATCATGTTGGATTGAAAACATAAACATTAAAAATGTATATTCTTAATTTAATAATGTCTTGACTTTAAAACATAAACACTTTTCTTATTATTAACTTTACATTAAAAATGTATAATTTTAATGAATTCATGTTTTGGTTAAAAACTTGAACATTTTCTTTATTTTCCAACCATTACATTAAAATGTCTATTTTATATGAAATCATATTTTGATTAAAAACATGAACATTTTTCCCTACTTATATTCTTAACATTAAAAATATATATTTTAATGAAATCCTGTTTTTGTTCATACTATGAACATTTTGCTAATTTCCTTAATGACATTAAAATATAGTTTTTAATGACTACATGCTTTTATTCCTAAACATGTACATTTTTCTCTATTCTTAACATTTCCTTAAAAATGTATATGTTTAATGAATTCGTGGTTTGGTTAAAAACATGAACATTTTCTTTATTTTAACATTACATTAAAATGTAAACTTTTTAATGTAATGTCCTTTTTTTATCTAAAACATAAGCATTTCTATTTTTATAGTAATTCCATATTATGATAGAAATTTACATTTCATTTTTGTTGAATATTCTAATTCAACAAAATGACACGATTTGATATTTTCTTTTTGATTGAAAATTCTAACTCAATCAAATAACAAACATATGTGATATTTCTTTGTCTTGATTGAAAGTTCTAACTCAATCAACAAACAAACAAAGTGATAATTTTTATTGAATTGAAAATTCTAATTCAATTCAACAAAATAAACAAAGTGATATTTTTACATATATTGAATTGAAAGTTCTAATTCAATTCAACAAAATAAACAAAGTGATATTTTTTTATTGAATTGAAAGTTCTAATTCAGTTCAACAAAATAAACAAAGTGATATTTTTTATATTGAATTGAAAGTTCTAATTCAATTCAACAAAATAAAAAAAGTGATATTTTTTTATATATTAAATTGAAAGTCCTAATTCAATTCAACAAAATAAACAAAGTGATTTTTTTATATTGAATTGAAAGTGCTAATTCAATTCAACAAAATAAACAAAGTGATATTTTTTTATTGAATTGAAAGTCCTAGTTCAATTCAAAAAATAAACAAAGTGATATTTTTATATTGAATTGAAAGTTCTAATTCAATTCAACAAAATAAATAAGTTGAAAATTTTATATATTGAATTGAAAATTCTAATTCAATTCAACAAAATAAACAAATTTGAAATTTTTACATATTAAATTGAAAGTTCTAATTCAATTCAACAAAATAAACAAAGTTGAAATTTTTATTGAATTGAAAATTCTAATTCAATTCAATAAATAAACAAAGGTGAATTTTTTTATTGAATTGAAAATTCTAATTCAAATCAATAAAATAAACAAAGGGGAAATTTTTATTGTAAACAAAAGTGATATTTTTATTGAATTGAAAATTCTAATTCAATCCAATAAACAAACAAAGCTCCATTTTTGTTGAATATATATGATTCACGAAATATCAACAAAAATGATTTATTCTAATTAACACATCACATATAGATCTATATTAACAAAATATCTAAACTAACAGATCTGTATTAACACATGACATACAAATCAAATCGCGTGGCATAGCATATACAGCGAATCAATGAGAATATAATTACCATTTATTCGAATTAATTTAAAATAAATAACAATAAAAATAAAATAGGATTTCTCACAGTTCTTTTGAATCCGAATAGTTCATATCCGAAAAATAGGCCTAAAATTCAATCAGCTCAGAATTGCTTCTTTTCAGTCTAGAAACGTAGATCTCTGTCTTATGATCGCAACGCTTCGAAAATCATTCCGTTCTGAGTCAGTATGAGCAAGTTATGATTTAATTCGTATTGTTAACTTTTAAATTAAATTAATGAATTAATTAGAATAGAGAATCACCCTTCTTCCTCAACATAGACCAAGGCCGATGCTTGTTCACGGTTATTCAATTCTAGGGTTGAACTTTGCGGGCACTACAGGACAAGAGATGATGATCCGATGCTACCACACCGGAAAGGAGGGTGAGGCACACGTAGGGGAGCCCACGCAGTCAGGTGCGATCGGCACCAGAGGAGGCGACGACGGTTTGTTCGGGTCGGGTTTGGAGGGCTCTCGAGCTGTGCTGAACTAGGATGGATCCGACCGTGTAGAGTGAAGAAGGGGTTACCGAATTGCCAAAAGAAGAGGTTGATTTTACTAATCGGATCGGTGTATTTAAATGGAGGAAGAAGGGAGTTCTATCGGCCATAGATGGTGAAGGCGGCGGCGCTGTTATGTAATTAGGGTTTTGCAAATTAATTAGTGAATATTTATAATATTTTAATTATCAATTTTGCAAATAAACCCATAAGTCCTTAACAACTCCGATTCCAACCCAACAAGAGTTGACCCAACCCAAAAGCCCCCGTTCCGGATCCAATGGGCTAGGTCTCGTCCACCCAAACGACTGTCTTCAGCCTGATTTCTTTAATTCAATATTTAAATCTTTTATTTAACTAATTCTATCGTACATTTAAATTCACCAGGGCCACATACGGACTCTAAAAATTCCAGAAAAATATATATTTAGCTTTGTGTTGACGATACGGTCCTAGCAAAATTAATTTCATCAAATTTGGAGACCGTTTGAAAAATGGCCATTTTCAAGTCGATTAAATTTAACTGAAATTGACAAAACACATTTTCTTTTGCCATGCTCGCATATTAATTCCAAAAATTCTGGAAAATTAAACTTAGCAATAATTTGACATTTCGGATCCGACAAAAGTGGTTTCGTAAAAAACAGAGGTCGTTTGAAAAATGGCCTTTTATACGGGCTATAAATTATACTATAGCGACCATTCTGAATATTCAACTGGCCGTAACTTTTGATTCCCGCTATGAAATTTTGGTTTTTTGGATTCGTTGGAAAGATATTTTTAAAAATATATAGATATTTTTGGTTTCACTAAAATCCGTTAAATTTTGAATCCGGTATATTCAGTCAAAGCTCATTTTTGACTTTTCAAACTACCGTACTATTTCCAATTCCTTCTGAAATTAAAATAATTATATTCGTTCGAACTTTGATTAAAAATAAATTTTAAATCGTTATTATTTAAAATAAATTATTTTAACTAGTCAAAATTCAATGAAATAGCCAAAATAAAAATTTTAAATTGGTTCTGATTTTCCGGGTTGTTACATATATACACATACATAGGGTCCAGGAAATCAAATTTTCAGTTCAAATTTCAAAAATCGCGAATTCTGGGGTGAGCAAGAAGATTCCCGCCCATGGGAGTCGACCCCATCAAGGAGGGGTCGACCCCATCAAAGGGGTTCGACCCCCCTTGTTAGATCCAAGGCAGAATTCTTATTTCTGAACACAAACACCTTTCTTAACCACATTCGTTGATTCTAGGCTATAAATAGGACCATAAACCCATTGTTTTATTCATCTAACTCAATGGCGACGATGAAGTGTTGCTCCAACAAAATTTGTTCTAGACTTTTTCTTCTTCAGCAATCAAAAGCTAGACTAATTCAGATATCTGTGATTCGACCTTTGTAATTATTCTTCAAATTCTTAGATGATCTGATCTATTTTTAAATTCCCTTCTTCTTTCTTTTTCTTTTAGCAAAAAGATTATAAATCCACGGTTATTAGGTTTTGAATCCAATTAGGGGAAAACTGTGGAGGGATATATATGGACCAGATCCAGGATTTGGAAAGCCTAAGAGGTGAGTAGATTTAAGCCATATTATTTTAGATAATGGTATATTACAGTTTAGCATTCCCCATTATGACAAACTAAAATATGACATGATAGAACGCTTAAACATATGTTAATAATGATTAAAATGGTGAATATGACATGTGGGAATATTTAACATGATATGACATCAAATTGTTGGAAAGGAAAAGTCCATATGTTGAATCAGTTAAAGTGTTGAAATTTTTATGTGTTGAAGACAAACTTGTTAGAATATGGGTAATAACTACAGTTGTTATAATTCCATGACTCACTTGTGGCATATTATTGGGTAAATGACATGTTAACTTATTGGATCTAAACAATTACCCAGTTAAACGTTTACATGTCAAGATAAGACTAAACACATGTCAAAAAGGATAGGCGACGTAATATTGGCATAATTTGACGACATGCAAATTGGATTACAGAAACCATATGGGGAGGGTAATATGCCTAAATTTTATGGCAAATAAAATTAAATATTAAAGAACAGACATGGCTAGACTCACAATAATTGGAAACTATAACCGAGCTTAGACACGAGGTCAGATTACACTTGTGGTAGACGTCTTCCTCGACCTGCTCGACATATCTAGCAACCACAAGTGGCGAATCTAATGTGATGGGTCTAAGTGCATAAACCTGAGACGTGCCAAGATACGAGGTTAAGTCCGACTTGTGGAAGAAGTCTGCCCGGACCCGCCCGGCAAATCCAGCATCCATAGGTTGTAGGCTTAATGTGAGGGGTCTGGTACGTGTATATATACATACATACATATATATATATATATGTAAATTGCAGGAATGATAAACAGTATTAATTATAATTAGTGGTAGTAAATGGAATTGAATGAAAAGATGATAACCACAGAAAAAGGAAATGGGGAATGATAATGTAACAACCCGAAAATCTGGGCCAGTTTAAAATTTTTATTTTGGCAATTTTAGCGAATTTTGATTATTTAAAATGAATGATTTTAAATAAAAACGACGAGAAATTTATTTTGAATATAATTAGAACGTATATATTATATACGCCGTCGTTAGAATATAAATAATTATATATATAATTATAAATAGAATTGAAAATGGCGCGGTAGTTCGATAATTCGATTTCAAACTTCAATTGAATGTACCGGGTGCAAAACAATCCGGATTTTAGTGAAACCAAAAACATTAGGATCTAATTGATAATATATTTCCAACGAATCCGACAAATTGAAATTTCATAGCGGGAATCAAAAGATATGTCCAGTTGAAAATTCTGAATAGTCGCTATGGAATTCAGGCCCTTAAAAATGAGAATTTTGCAAACGACCTCGGATTTCGACGAAACCAGTTTTGTTGGGTCCGGGATGTCAAGTTATTGATAGATTCCGAATTTCATAATTTTTCGAATCAATATGTGAGCGTGGCAAAGGATAACGTGTTTGACCAGTTTCAGTTGATTTTAATCGACTGGAAATTGACCATTTTTCAAACGGTCTCAGAATTCGACGAACTAGTTTTGTTAGGACCGTATCGCCAATACGAAGCTAGAAAATATTTTTCTAGAATTTTTCGAGTTCGTATGTGGCCACGATAAATTGAAATGCACGTTCAAATTCAATATATAGAGTTATATGTTGATTTTGACGGAAACTGATCGAAATGATCGAATTAGCTTACGATACATATCCCATTGTGTTCGGAATGGAGGTATTACGCTAGGGGCAACAGTTGTTGGGTGTGATTCAGAGTTCGAACGAAAAGTCAACACTTAGAATAAATTAAAGAATAAAATAATAATAATATATATAAAATACTCCCCTTTCTCTTATAACCCCCCCCGGCCGTTTTCTTTTTCCCCAAAAATCAAAACAGAAATCGCGCTCGAGACATTGACGGCGACGGTGGCCATCACCTGTCGCTCCAAGCTTCCCCCCCAACCCTCACCGCGACTTCGCCGCCCCCCCCTCTCCGCCGTACCTTCCCCTAGCTCCTCTCTCCGCTGATAACCCTCAATCCAGTAACCCCAAGCCCTATATTCCCTCAGACCGCCGCCTCTGGCCAACTAGGCCCCACGCCGACCGTTTGACGCCGAGAGCCCCCACCTGAAACTGCCCCGATCCGCCGCCGCCTGCCCTTTGACCCACCTCCGGCGCTGCATCGGAGAAAAGCCCTCCGCCAAGCCACCTCAGGCAGCCCATTGACCCCCTCTTCCTTCCACGAACCAAAGTAAGTTTTTGTAACTTTTATTTAAATAGAAATATGATTTTTATTCACATAAAATCCGATGCGTGTGCATATAAAGTTTAGATTTGTGTGTATATTCTAACATGACAAAGATCCGACTTTTAGATATGAAGTTTGTGATTAAAAATATAATTTTTATTATATAGAGAAGTTAAAAATACGATTTTTATATTTTTAATACTTTAAAAATATAAAAATCATATTTTTATAGAAAGGTTTAAACTCCTATATTTTTAGTTTACTTAAATTAGTAAGTGTTTAAACTCCTATATTTTTTTTAAATAAAATAGCATTAGAGAAAAATTAGATTTTTATAATGTAGATATGGGTAAAAAAAAATTGATTTTTAATTTATAGAAAGGTTGAAAATATAATTTTCATATTATATAGATAACAAAAATATAATCTTTTATATTGTAGAAGGATAAAAATATGATTTTTACATAGTAGGAACTATAAAAATATAATCTTTATAAGATAGAGAATATAAAAATATCATCTTTGTATATGTAGCAAAATAAAAATGTGATTTTTATAGTGATGAAGTCTATATTTTTGAAAAGGCGAAGTCTATATTTTTGAAATGGAATTTTTATCTATATGACATCGCAATAAAAATTTGATTTTTATATATTGAACATCGCAATAAAAATTTGATTTTTATATATTGAACATCGCAATAAAAATTTGATTTTTATATATTGAACATCGCAATAAAAATTTGATTTTTATATATTGAACATCGCAATAAAAATTTGATTTTTATATATTGAACATCGCAATAAAAATTTGATTTTTATATATTGAACATCGCAATAAAAATTTGATTTTTATATATTGAACATCGAAGTAAAAATGTGATTTTTATATATTGAATAGCATAGTAAAAATGTGATTTTTATATATTGAATAGCATAGTAAAAATGTGATTTTTATACATTGAATAACGAAGAAAAAATTCGATTTTACATATGTAGTGACTACGGGCAACGAAAACGACGAAAGGCGAGAATGGCGAAGATTTCTATCAATGAAGAGTCAAGATGATTGGATAGTTATTGATGAGAATTTCTCACCTTTCAATTTCTTTTCTAGCTATATATATATACTAGGATGCAGACGGTGCTTAGTAGCACCCGACACAATCGTCCACAGACCATGGACTTGTTTGTTTGATTGCAAAAATTAGTTAGATCATTTGATTGAAATTGAACTGTGTGGTGAAATGAATGGATTTGATTGATGTGTGAATGGCGTGGGCCTTCACTAGACCAGGGATAAGGCTAGGCCTCGTCCCGTTTCTAGTATCGTGCCGTTATGCCACCGAAATTTTCTAAAATATGTTAGAAAAATAAAGATATCATTTTTATCTTGAAAATGAACTGAATAGAAATTCGTATGTTAAAATAAAATGTTTTATCGTTAAAAATATAATTTTTAACATGAAGTGAATAAAATAAAATATTCATTTACAAACCGGATGGTTTGTTTATGTACACTTATTTGAAGGACATGGATTGGGACGATAAATTTTACACATCGCCCAACTGCACAAATAAAATCTATGTTTGATTGTTTGAAACCCCACACGGGTGTTGGGATGAAATATGAAGTTAACTCATCCTGATTTATTAAATATGTCGATCGATTGATTGACAGGCTGTTATAAGCGTTAGATATCTATATTTGATGCTTATACAGTGTAGTGCACTTTGGTTGATGGTTGATTATTTTGCAATGCTATTATATACATGCTTATACAGTGTAGTCCAAAATCTAAGATACATAGCCTTAAAAGGTCTTCTAAAATACGATTCGCCCTCTCGGTCTGGCCGTCCGTCTGAGGATGATATGCGGTACTCAAACACAACTGAGTCCCTACCGCCTTTTGCAAACTCTTCCAAAACTCTCTAGTGAAGATAGGATCTCGATCACTCACTATGCTGGAAGGTACGCCATGCAATCTAACTATCTCTCGAAGATATACTGAAGCTAGCCATGGAGCAGTTCTCTTACTCTCCACGGGTATAAAATGGGCGCTCTTAGTAAGTCTGTCTACCACAACCCAAATTCCCGTATTACCTTTCCTCGATCTCGGTAATCCATCGAGACTCTATCCCACTTCCATAGCTGAACCTCCAATGGGTGAAGCAACCCACCGGGTTTCTTCTGCTCCGCTTTCATTTGCTAGCACACCAAGCATCTAGCGACATACTCGGCCACATCTTTCTTCATACCGGCCCAAAAGAAAACTCGCTTCATGTCTTGGTACATCTTGTCCCTATCGGGATGAATGGTCATCTTCGACCGATGTGCATCATCAAGTATAGCCTTCCTCAAACCCCTGTCTTGCGGTACACAAAGTCTACCGTCTCTATGCAACCACCCCTTACCATCTAGGGTGTACCTACTCAAAGGGCTGGACGACTCCCCCTCCTCATGAGCTTCTCTACTAACTCAACCAACTGTGGGTCATCCCGCTGTGCTCCGCCAATACGCCCCAAAAGAGTAGGCCTAACCTCCAAGGAGGCTAGCAAACCGGGTACAAAGTCAACGGAAGGTCTAAAGTCAAACATAGAAATAAACTCTCAGCTCTGTCGTTCAACGAACAATGAACTCAAGGACAACCTTTTTCTACTTAAGGCATTCGTCACCACGTTACCCTTGCCATGGGTATACGCTATCTCAAACTCATAGGATGCTAAGACTCCAATCCAAAATCATCACAACTGTCCATCTCTCACGCAGACCACCCTAGTCGAACTCGACATCCCCCAAATGCAAGCCCCAAAGGCCTAAACCAATATCAGACAAACACCCAAGGGATACCTCCTTCGAATTCAGACGACCTACGTGAGATGATACTAGTAAAAACGGCTAAATAATTAAGCCCTTGTCCAACTCTGGATGTCCTTGCCAGTCTCGCTCCAAAACCACCGTTTATTCCATAACTGGCTTTGCTCAACCTATTGAGCACATATGAAAACTTATTTCGCTCTCAGAAAAGACCAAGGTGTCATTTACAAAGACCATCACGAACTTATTTAGGTACTCCCTGAACACCCTTCTCATCAATAAAGTATGATGTATGCGGGGGCGTTCGTCAAACCAAATGGCATCACCAGCCACTCATAAAAACCATCCGGAGTCCTAAAGGCAGTCTTCTCTATACTATCCTCAGCCACTCTCAACTGACAAAACCCCGTGGCTAAGTCCAACTGCGAAAATACTGAGGCGCCAACTGAAACACCCCACCTCCGTTAGGGTCAATCTCAAAGGGAATGCCCTAATTTTGGTGGAGGTTTATAAGTACAAGTCACAGATATACAAGACAGATATAAGAACACATATTTGTAAACAGCGGAAGAACAACAAACTTTATTTCATAAAGTCAAATACGTGTTACAACAACATCATTTCCAAAACATAACATAACACTTTCATAATCTGTCTTGAGTACATTATTTAAAGAAGCATAAATAAAACATAGATAAACTGCAAAAGCCCCATAGTGGATTGTCCAAAGCCATAGTTCAAAACAGGAAAGTCCAAGCAATACATTTCTCTTCTTCAAGCTGGATGTTGAGGTTGGTCAAGCTGCTGTGTTCCCTCCCTGAGAACCTGGGGGGGGGGGAAACGGAAGAAAGAAGACGAAAGAAAAGTAGAGTCAGACATAAAGCCTGAGTAAGTCTAGTACTATTTTGTCTATGAATAAAGAACTGGGTATGATAAGTATAAACAAGAAGTGGGCATGCACTATAAACTTGGTTAAGTTGTCTAGGGTCGAATATAGTATTATACCCCATGTTGATCTCTGAACCCATATAAACTAGTTTCAGACTGGCACCCCAAATATCAGGGTGATGTGATCCATTCAATGATGATCGGCTCCTACTCGCATAGTTACATGTGTCTTACGGCCCCCGATGTTGTAGTTACCTATGCTGGTCCCACCATGGGGTGTATCAAGTCCCATGGCAGCGACCCGACACAACCTTGGAATGCACAGGTATGCTACTGGTGCCTAGTGCTTTATTTTTCTGCGCCGGAATGTGTGCACGCCCGCACCCCGTTAGAACCTACACTACTACACCACCGCCGTCGTTTTGACCTCTTACAATCAGCCCAGTAATCGTGCCCCACCCTGCCTAGTTTCAGGGTATCATGATACACCGTGTAGGGTTACTGCTGAAAAGGGTCCCCCGTTACTAGGTTTTCTATCTCTAGCCAACAAGCTAAGTTGGTTAAGTGTTTTGCTAACCTAACCCCCACCAGTTCGTTTAGTTTAGCATGTTACAATTTGATTAAGTCTTAGTCCACTTAATCCTAACAATCCTGACTCAGCCTTAATTGTCTTATTAAGGCCCTGACCTCTCACATTAGACAGGTATTGCTGTGGCTGCCTGTTGCCGGTTGGTTCCGGGCAGTCTTACGCCACAACTCAGTCTAACCTCGGGTCCTTATTGGGCTCCATGTTTAACCTCCCACATTGGATAGGTATTGTTGTGACTACTGGACAGTCGGGCGGTTCCGGGCAGGTTTACATCACAACTCAATCCAACCTCGGGTTAAACACATCGTATGTTCTACATTTACATATCTTGTCATTCTTCTTTATTTCTTATATGTAAATATTTGCGGCCCATTATTAAGTTAATGGTGTGAAGGTTACACCAATCATGGGCCCAACCCATACTTGAATTCGGGCCCTTCTATTTCATATTTTCATTCATTCATTAATTAATTTTAACCCAACGTTATTTTCCCCCGTTTTACACGTCCGTTTATATATTGGGCTTGGCCTTTTTAAAGCCCAATTTAGCCATGCGAAAAGGGGAGGCTTAAAGCGTGATTACATACACAAAGAGGGGAAGGTGAGCGCATGAACTTGCATATGACGTTGGAAATACATAATAGAAACTGGTGTACTTGCATATATATACTTGGGTCATAAAGCATAGGTGACATAAACCAAACCATGTAAACTTAAGATAAGAATCTAAGTTAAGTGTCACATAGTCTCAACTACAACATAGACCTATGTTCTCATTTAGGCATAAACATAAACAAGTCATGTTCATAAGGTTTCTACATGTTTACAAAGGGGATACTTTGTTACTAACACAAAAGCATAGTTCAACTTAATCATGATTTAAGTCTAATCACATAACGATGGTATAAATATACTTACGAATAAATATTCCTAATCATGATGTTTGCTTTAAACTTGCAAAAAGGGATTTTTGAGTCTAACCTAGCCATGTCTCACATATGTCATCATATAATTCTTTTAAACAAGATAGACTTAATCATGGATTTCAATTATGCCAAATATCATTCATAGCCTAGCCATATTCATAAGTTTTGCAAAAGCATGACTTAATACATGGATTATGGTGTCAAAATTCCAACATAGTTTCATATGAACTATAACAACCAAACTTGTTTCAATTACTTGCAAAATGATTTATGCACAAAAATATACATCATGATGGCATAATAACAAAGCCCCCAAACTTGCATGAATTTCAATCAACTACATACATGTAGCTTCAACATAGATTACATATTTTGCGCAATATTCCAAACGTATACTTGCATAGAACTACCGCATGTAGTTCTTTATAATGAATAACATAATTTTGCACAAATATGAATTACTTTATTTTCCCAATTCAAGCATACAAATCAATACAGTTGTTTATTCATACCAAAGTAATACTCTACTTACAATGGTGTGACGAATTCTCTAATTAAGAGATATGATTCCTTTGTTGAATTGATTTGATTTAGGTCTCTTTAAGCTTTAGAATTTTCCTCCTAATCCCCTCTCTAGTTGGCGGCTACTCTTAGTCGTTCCTCAGCAACATGGCGGCTATCTTCTTAATTTTGAATGAATAGATTAGGGTTTGTCTAGGGTTGTTTATATAGAGGTTAGGAACTGATTAGGACCATTGATGTTGCTTGGATTGATCGTAGCCATTCATTCGATAGAGAGACCAATTAGAGCCTGCCACCTAGCCCTAATGACAAAGCAGACCACAGAAAATCGGAGGAACACAGACCTGGCCAGCCAGGTTAGACTGGGCTCGACCAGGTCGATACCCCTGTCGACAGGGCTGTCGACAGCCCTGTCGACATGGGTAGCCCAGGTCGACAGCCCAGTCGACCTGGGTGGCCCAGGCGGGTGTTCTCCCACCCTGGCCCATTGGGCCCCACCTCGGAATATTTAATTATTTAGTTCTGTTTGAATTTTAAATTTAATTTAAAACTTCCGAAGGCCATATCTTCTTCATACGGACTCCGTTTTTCGAAAACTCGGACTCTATTTCGCGTATTTTTCCGAGACGAACGCAATGGCGTATCCCGTTTCCCTTAGTTCTTTGATTTGAATTTGATTATACTTTAATTTATGAATTTCACAGTTATAGAATTTTCGGGGTGTTACATTCTCCCCCACTTAAAAGGATTTCGTCCCCGAAATGTTCAAGTTAGGAGGAATGTATATCCTAACATCCAATCATCCATCTACTCATCCATCAAACACGAGTATCCATTGTCCTTAAAAGACTTCTAATGCTTCATGATCATATGCGAAGTGTGTGTGTTTATGAACTTATCTAATGCAAAAATCAGGCGGTCTACTGATTCAGTTGACCTCCTTAATGCGAATCATGTAAGTGAAATGAATCCATTATGTATGCAAATTTTCCTATTCATGATTCTACATGAGTGCACAATCATTCAATACAAATGCAACATCCATATGCCAACACATTACAATTCAACCATATACGAATGCAAACATATATGCATATGCAATATGAAGTGATTGAGCCGATCTAAAACCTAGATTGTGTGTGTATATGCAACCACGAGCAACCACTAGCAATCACTTGCAATCACTTGCAACCATCATACATAACATGTTTCAATTACATGTTTTCATCCAAAAGGGTTTCTACCTAAAAGATAAGGTCGAGGAAATATACCCTAAAAAGATAGATAAAAGCACAACTTAAGGAAAAAAAGAAAGATCAAGGACGTACCCTCGAATAGAAAAGGGTATGCAGTGCGTATTCTAGCTTCAGTTTCCCAAGTCGCGTCTCCCTCGGCGTCGCTCCACTGAACTTTGACGAGCTTGACTTCGCGGTTGCTTAGCTTCTTCACTTCCGTTCCTAAGATGCGGGTTGGAACTCTTCTTATGGTTGCTTCGCGTTCCACTTCGGCCTCTTCTAGTATATTTGGCTCTACCACTTCAGCAGACTCATGTAGACATTTTCGTAGATGTGAAACGTGAAAAACGTTGTGGACTCCAGCCAACTTCTCGGGTAGCTCTAATCTATAGGCCATTTTCCCAATCTTCTCGATGATAGGGAATGGTCCTACGAACCTTGGTGCTAGCTTTCCTGTGGTTCCGAAACGAACAACGTTTCTTAGCGGTGATACCTTGAGAAAAACTCTGTTTCCAACTTCAAATTCAAGGTCGGTTCTCCTCTTGTCGGCATAGGACTTTTGTCTGTCTTGGGCCGTCTTCATCCTTCTTCGTATTAAGTCTAATTTTTCTGAAGTCTCTCGGATCATGTCTGGTCCTAGTATGAGCTTATCAGTAGACTCCCACCAACAAGTGGGTGATCGGCACGGTCTTCCATATAGAGCTTCGAAGGGCGCCATTCCGATGGTTGCTTGATAGCTGTTGTTGTAGGCAAATTCCACCAAAGGAAGGTGGTCTTCCCATGTCCCTCCGAAGTCAAGGACGCATAGTCTTAAAAGGTCTTCCAAAACTCTGTTTACTCTCTCTGTTTGGCCGTCGGTTTGGGGATGATAGGCTGTGCTCAAGCATAACTGCGTTCCTACTGCTTCTTGCAGACTCCGCCAAAACTCGCTGGTGAAGATGGGGTCTCGGTCACTAACGATGCTAGATGGTATTCCATGGAGTCGAACGATTTCCTTGAGGTAAAGTGATGCTAGGGATGAGGCAGTTCTTTTACTTTTGACAGGTAAAAAGTGGGCGCTTTTAGTAAGCCTATCCACTATTACCCAAATACTAGTGTTGCCTCTCCTAGACCTAGGCAGCCCATCGATGAAGTCCATTGAGATGCTATCCCACTTCCACTGCGGGACCTCCAGAGGATGTAGCAGTCCGCCAGGCTTCTTCTGTTCCGCCTTAACCTGTTGGCACACCATGCACTTAGAAACGAATTCTGCCACGTCCTTTTTCATGCCGTTCCATAAGAAAGTCCTTTTTATGTCTTTGTACATTTTATCTCCGCCTGGGTGTATCGTCATCTTGGAGTGATGAGCTTCTTCGAGAACCTTCTTTATTAAATCGTTTGTCTGTGGGACGCATAGCCTTCCGTCTCGCCTTAGTAAACCTTTATCGTCAATGGAGTATCTGTTGAGGTGACTTGAAGTCTCACCCCTAATTAGCCTATCAATCATTTCCACAAGCTGAGGGTCTTCGCGTTGTGCTGCCCCTACTGAATCCACTAAAGTTGGGCGCACTTCGAGAGATGCTAGCAAGCCCGGTACGAAATCGGAGGAAGGCCTAAAGTCAAAGCTGGCTATAAACTCTAGGCTTTGTCTTTCAACAAACAACGGGCTTAGGGTCAATTTCTTTCGGCTCAACGCGTCTGCCACTACGTTGCCTTTGCCCGGAGTGTAGGAGATTTCGAAATCATACGAGGCAAGAAACTCCATCCACCTCTGTTGCCTCAAGTTAAGATCCTTCTGCGAGAAAAGATATTTCAATGATTTATGGTCAGTGTAAAGTTCGAACTTCTCACCTAGGAGATAGTGTCGCCAAGACTTGAGTGCAAAGACGATGGCGGCTAACTCTAGATCGTGGGTCGGGTAGTTCTTTTCGTGCACCTTCAACTGCCTCCCGCCATAAGCTACTACCCTTCCTTCTTGCATTAAGACGGCGCCTAGCCCTGTCCCACATGCATCCGTATAAACAGTGAACATCTTGCTCCCATCTGGCAGCTTCAAAACTGGGGCTGTTGTGAGAGCCCTTTTCAGTCGTTGGAAAGCAAACTCGCAATCCAAGTCCCAATTAAACACCATATTCTTCTTGGTCAATTTCGTGCGCGGAGCTGAAATTTTCGCAAAATCCCTTATGAATTTTCGATAGAAACCTGCTAGTCCTAGAAAGCTTCGGACCTCAGTTGCATTCCTTGGTGTCTTCCAATCCTGTACCGCCACAACCTTAGCAGGGTCCACCGCTAACCCTTGTTTGGATACTATGTGCCCAAGGAACCTCACCTCTTCTCTCCAAAAGTGGCATTTGGAGAATTTGGCTTTTAGTTGATGGACTCGCAAAGTTTCCATGATTGCCCTTAAGTGCTGAGCATGTTCCTCTTCACTCTTTGAGAAGATAAGGATATCATCTACGAAGACGACTACGAATTTGTTGAGGAAATCTCTAAATACCCTACTCATCAAGTCCACGAAGTAAGCAGGTGCATTTGTCAAGCCGAAAGGCATGACAAGCCATTCAAAGAAGCCGTCTAGGGTTCTGAACGCCGTTTTATCGATGCTATCTTCAGCCACCCTTAGCTGATGAAAACCGGTTGCTAAATCGAGTTGGGAGAAAACAGACGCTCCTACAAGCTGGTCAAATAAATCGTCAATTCTAGGGAGAGGATGCCTATTCTTTTTCGTAAGCTTGTTGAGCTCCCTATAGTCAACACATAGACGGAGTGAACCATCCGCCTTTGTAGCGAACACCACTGGAGCGCCCCATTCTGAAATGCTCCTCCTAATGAACCCCTTCTCTAGAAGCTCTTTAATCTGTTTACTGAGCTCTTTTCTTTCTCGTGGAGCCATGTGTCTAACGGGCAACGCAACGGGCTTTGCATTATCCACAAGATATATGCGGAAGTCTATTTCCCGCTTCGGAGGCAAGCCCTTCACCTCTTCGAAGACATCCGGATATTCCCGGACCACTCTAACTGATTGCAAATTTTCCACGGAGGCATCTAGCGACTCAAGATAACTAAGCATAACCGCATACGAGGGATTACAAGAAATTTCCAAAGTATTACCGAGCTGGGTTAGGAGCCTAACAACCCTTTTCTCACAATCAAGGATGGCCCCATTACTGGATAGCCAATCCATACCCAAAATCAAACCATACCCCGAAAAGCCCAAAACAAAGGCACTACATTGAAATTCTACACTTAGAATAGAAATTTTCAAATCCAAACAGATCATAGACAAATGAGCTGGGCCCCCAATTGGGTTTGAAACAATTAAGGGGTCCTCTACCACACTAGTTTTTAGGTGCAGAGATTCTACTAAAGCAGACGAGATAAAGGAGTGTGATGCACCAGAATCAAATAAAGTGCGAACGGGGTGATCATAAAGATAAACTACACTTTCTACAGAAGTGTTTGTACCTCGCTATTGCAAAGGTGGCGCTTCCAGCACATGAACCTGTGCCCCTGGAGTGGATCCAGACCCCTGCCCCTGCCCTCGTTTCTTTGGGCAGTCCTTAGCTCTGTGGCCTGTCTGACCGCAAGAAAAGCACCCACCATTCTCCTTGGCCTTCTTTTTCCGGCAGTCCTTTACTAAGTGCCCCACTTTGCCACAGAAATTGCACTTCCTCTTCTCTTTGTTGCCTTTCCCGCCTTTCTTAAAGTCCGTCTTCTTAGGCTGCAAACCCTCTTTCTTCCCTTGAGAGCTTTCTGCCTTTGTCTCCTTCTTGCCCTTATCCTCTTCATTCAGCAACGCCATTTGCACCAATCTTTCATACGTGGCTCCCATGGGTATATGGGTCATGGCCAAACTGTGTAATGGCTCATTTAACCCCTTGACGAAACGGAGAGCCTTCTTGTGCGGGGTGTTGACTAGGTCAAGCCCAAACCTAGCCAGCTCATCAAACTGATTCACATACTCTCTAACAGTCTTGTCTCCTTGCTTAAGAAATAAGAATTTCTCCAACTGCAAACTTCTTTCCGCATCTGAGAGAAATTTGGTCTCAAACCTTGCCCTAAAGTCCTCCCATGTCTCTACTGGTCTTTCAGCATTAGTGACTTCCCACCAGTAGGAAGCCTCGCCCTTCAATAGCCACACCGCCAATTGCACTTTTTGTCTGTCCTCTACCTCAAAGATGATGAATAGATCCTCAGTTTCCTTCAGCCAATTTCTAGCTGCTACGAAGGACTCAGTTCCATGGAAATCCCTTCCTCCCATAGCTTTAAAATCCTTACATATCTTAGCAAACGCGTTTCCTCGTGGAGGAGGTGGAGGAAGAGGTGCTGCTGCAGCTGGATGATTTCCTGCAGCTGGGGGAGGAGGAACGGTAGGACCTGGCTGAGTGGCCCTTGCTTCTAAGAACCGTCTAAACCAACCAGGTATTGGTACCCCTTCCGGCAAGTTAAGATCTTCGGACATGCTAAAACAAAAAGGATAGGTTCAAAACGAAGGATAAGAGATAGTACCTATGGCTTTGGGGAGTGGACTTTGCCTTTAAAAATAAAATAATATTTTTATCTTTTAAAAATGCTTCTTTAAATTTCCTTTTTGAAAATAAATTTTCAAAACTTTTTATCTTATCTGGTAAACCTATGCTCTGATACCAAGTGAAACACCCCACCTCCATTAGGGTCACTCTCAAAGGGAATGCCCTAATTTTGGTGGAGGTTTATAAGTACAAGTCAAAGATATACAAGACAGATATAAGAACACATATTTGTAAACAGCGGAAGAACAACAAACTTTATTTCATAAAGTCAAATACGTGTTACAACAACATCCTTTCCAAAACATAACATAACACTTTCATAATCTGTCTTGAGTACATTATTTAAAGAAGCATAAATAAAACATAGATAAACTGCAAAAGCCCCATAGTGGATTGTCCAAAGCCATAGTTCAAAACAGGAAAGTCCAAGCAATACATTTCTCTTCTTCAAGCTGGATGTTGAGGTTGGTCAAGCTGTTGTGTTCCCTCCCTGAGAACCTGGGGGGGGGGGGGGGGAACGGAAGAAAGAAGACGAAAGAAAAGTAGAGTCAGACATAAAGCCTGAGTAAGTCTAGTACTATTTTGTCTATGAATAAAGAACTGGGTATGATAAGTATAAACAAGAAGTGGGCATGCACTATAAACTTGGTTAAGTTGTCTAGGGTCGAATATAGTATTATACCCCATGTTGATCTCTGAACCCATATAAACTAGTTTCAGACTGGCACCCCAAAAATCAGGGTGATGTGATCCATTCAATGATGATCGGCTCCTACTCGCATAGTTACATGTGTCTTACGGCCCCCGATGTTGTAGTTACCTATGCTGGTCCCACCATGGGGTGTATCAAGTCCCATGGCAGCGACCCGACACAACCTTGGAATGCACAGGTATGCTACTGGTGCCTAGTGCTTTATTTTTCTGCGCCGGAGTGTGTGCACGCCCGCACCTCGTTAGAACCTACACTGCTACACCACCGCCGTCGTTTTGACCTCTTACAATCAGCCCAGTAATCGTGCCCCACCCTGCCTAGTTTCAGGGTATCATGATACACCGTGTAGGGTTACTGCTGAAAAGGGTCCCCCGTTACTAGGTTTTCTATCTCTAGCCAACATGCTAAGTTGGTTAAGTGTTTTGCTAACCTAACCCCCACCAATTCGTTTAGTTTAGCATGTTACAATTTGATTAAGTCTTAGTCCACTTAATCCTAACAATCCTGACTCAGCCTTAATTGTCTTATTAAGGCCCTGACCTCTCACATTAGACAGGTATTGCTGTGGCTGCCTGTTGCCGGTTGGTTCCGGGCAGTCTTACGCCACAACTCAGTCTAACCTCGGGTCCTTATTGGGCTCCATGTTTAACCTCCCACATTGGATAGGTATTGTTGTGACTACTGGACAGCCGGGCGGTTCCGGGCAGGTTTACATCACAACTCAATCCAACCTCGGGTTAAACACATCGTATGTTCTACATTTACATATCTTGTCATTCTTCTTTATTTCTTATATGTAAATATTTGCGGCCCATTATTAAGTTAATGGTGTGAAGGTTACACCAATCATGGGCCCAACCCATACTTGAATTCGGGCCCTTCTATTTCATATTTTCATTCATTCATTAATTAATTTTAACCCAACATTATTTTCCCCCGTTTTACACGTCCGTTTATATATTGGGCTTGGCCTTTTTAAAGCCCAATTTAGCCATGCGAAAAGGGGAGGCTTAAAGCGTGATTACATACACAAAGAGGGGAAGGTGAGCGCATGAACTTGCATATGACGTTGGAAATACATAATAGAAACTGGTGTACTTGCATATATATACTTGGGTCATAAAGCATAGGTGACATAAACCAAACCATGTAAACTTAAGATAAGAATCTAAGTTAAGTGTCACATAGTCTCAACTACAACATAGACCTATGTTCTCATTTAGGCATAAACATAAACAAGTCATGTTCATAAGGTTTCTACATGTTTACAAAGGGGATACTTTGTTACTAACACAAAAGCATAGTTCAACTTAATCATGATTTAAGTCTAATCACATAACGATGGTATAAATATACTTACGCATAAATATTCCTAATCATGGTGTTTGCTTTAAACTTGCAAAAAGGGATTTTTGAGTCTAACCTAGCCATGTCTCACATATGTCATCAAATAATTCTTTTAAACAAGATAGACTTAATCATGGATTTCAATTATGCCAAATATCATTCATAGCCTAGCCATATTCATAAGTTTTGCAAAAGCATGACTTAATACATGGATTATGGTGTCAAAATTCCAACATAGTTTCATATGAACTATAACAACCAAACTTGTTTCAATTACTTGCAAAATGATTTATGCACAAAAATATACATCATGATGGCATAATAACAAAGCCCCCAAACTTGCATGAATTTCAATCAACTACATACATGTAGCTTCAACATAGATTACATATTTTGCGCAATATTCCAAACGTATACTTGCATAGAACTACCGCATGTAGTTCTTTATAATGAATAACATAATTTTGCACAAATATGAATTACTTTATTTTCCCAATTCAAGCATACAAATCAATACAGTTGTTTATTCATACCAAAGTAATACTCTACTTACAATGGTGTGACGAATTCTCTAATTAAGAGATATGATTCCTTTGTTGAATTGATTTGATTTAGGTCTCTTTAAGATTTAGAATTTTCCTCCTAATCCCCTCTCTAGTTGGCGGCTACTCTTAGTCGTTCCTCAGCAACATGGCGGCTATCTTCTTAATTTTGAATGAATAGATTAGGGTTTGTCTAGGGTTGTTTATATAGAGGTTAGGAACTAATTAGGACCATTGATGTTGCTTGGATTGATCGTAGCCATTCATTCGATAGAGAGACCAATTAGAGCCTGCCACCTAGCCCTAATGACAAAGCAGACCACAGAAAATCGGAGGAACACAGACCTGGCCAGCCAGGTTAGACTGGGCTCGACCAGGTCGATACCCCTGTCGACAGGGCTGTCGACAGCCCTGTCGACATGGGTAGCCCAGGTCGACAGCCCAGTCGACCTGGGTGGCCCAGGCGGGTGTTCTCCCACCCTGGCCCATTGGGCCCCACCTCGGAATATTTAATTATTTAGTTCTGTTTGAATTTTAAATTTAATTTAAAACTTCCGAAGGCCATATCTTCTTCATACGGACTCCGTTTTTCGAAAACTCGGACTCTATTTCGCGTATTTTTCCGAGACGAACGCAATGGCGTATCCCGTTTCCCTTAGTTCTTTGATTTGAATTTGATTATACTTTAATTAATGAATTTCACAGTTATAGAATTTTCGGGGTGTTACACCAACTAACTGATCAAAGAGATCATCAATCCTCGGCAATGGGTGTCTATTCTTCTTTATGAGTTTATTTAGTTCTCCTTAGCCTACACAAAGTCTGAAGGACCCATCCGCCTTCGTGGCAAAAACTACTGGAGCACCCCACTCCGACATACTTCGTCTTATGAACCCCTTCTCAAGCAAATCGCCTACTTGCTTATGGAGTTCCCTCCTCTCACGAGGAGCCATATGGCACACTGGCCAAGATACTGGTTTGGCATTGTCTACTAGATATATTCGGAAGTCAATCTCCCGCTCCGGAGGTAAGCCCTTCACCCCCTCAAACACATCCGAGTATTCCTGGACCACTCTAACAGATCGCAAACTCTCGACCGACGTGTCAAGCGATTCTTGATAACTTAGCATAACAGTTTCCATGGGATTACAAGAGATCTCGAGAGTGTTACCCAAGCGGGTCATAAGCCTAACAACTCTCCCTTCAAAATCAAGAACGACACCCCTACTAGATAACCAGTCCATGCCCAAAACTAACCCATAGCCCGTGAAGCCCAAAAAGCATCACATCTAAACTCAACGCTAAGTATAGAAACTTTCAAACCCAAACGCATCATGGAGCCCCAATTGGGTTTGAAACAACTAAGGGATCATCTACCAAACTGGTGTCTAAGTGCAGTGACTCAACTAACAATGATGAGATAAACGAACTCGATGCGTCAGAATCAAATAAAGTTCGAACCGGATAATAAAGAAATCCAAATTCCAACCTAGACGGTCCTATCCCCATCTGGTACACTAGCAGTGAGGGAATACCACTACCCTCCAGGAGATTCCGTACCTTGCCCTTGCCTCCTTGGACAACCCTAACAAGGTGTCCTATTCCTCCCAAAATGATAACTACTAGCCTTTTCTTCCCATTCTCCACTCGTAACGTCCCACCAATGAGGTTTCATCCTTCATTAAGCAAACAACTATTTGAGCCTTCCTCCCATCGTCTATCCAATAGGTACCTACCAGTCCTCCTCCTTCTTGAACCAACTTCTAATCCGACTAACGTCTAAGTCCCTTGAAGTGGTTTTCCATTCTTATCTATCTTAGAAAGATCATCTATACACGGAGGGGAAACTCAAAACGAGAGAGGAAGAGATTCAAAACGGAGAATTCGAAAGATAAAGATATGGCTATCGGGGATTATGCTTTTCTTTCAAAAACTTTTCTCTTAAAAGACATGTTTTTGAAAATACTCCTTTCCAAAAATATTCTTAGAAAATAGTTTTTCTAAAAAAATTATCTGTTCTGGTAACCTTAAGCTCTGATACCACGTGTAACACCCCACACCCGCTACGGTCACTCACTAAGGGAATGCCATAACATCGGTGGAGTATTTTAAGTGAATATAGAACAGAAAAATTACAACAAGACAGATATAAGTAATACTTGAGAATTTTAAAACGTCATTTCATTCCAGCGGAAAATAAAACATGTTTGGTTACACCAAAACCATAAATAAGAGTCAAGTACATAATATCCATCCTGATAAAAACAAAAGTACATAATCCCACTACATAACCTAATAGCCATAATAGAAAAGATAAACTGAGCTTTACATCCACGGTCCAAGCTCCAAAAGATAGAAAAAGCAGTCTGATCAAAGCCCACTAGTGCTAGGCCCACTCTGAAAACCTGAGGGTTGGGCAAAAATGATAAAGAACAACGGGGTCAGACATAAGTCTTAGTGAGTCCTATAACCCTAACAATACAATCATTAAAGTAATTAGGGTATGATATAAAAAAGGTACGGTACCTCTGGGGATAATGACTACACTAAGTAGCCAACTAAACACAGGATGTACTAAGATGACCGAAAAGACTCATTTATCCACCCAAGGATAATTACTAGATTGCACCACCCCAGATCTACCCACCCAAGGGTAATTCCTACACTGCACCACACCAGTTCTACCCACCCAAGGGTAATTCCTACTTAAAGGTTGATCCCTCCCAAGGACTTAGTAAATTTACCCAGTAGTTTCGTGTACCCCTAGCTGACTACATAGGTGCCGCCTGCCCCTATCTCCACTAGGTGTACCCACTACTCCCAAGCGATCGGCTCCCAACCATAGATACCCATGCTGGCCCCACAATGGGGTGTATCACTTCCCAAAGTGGCAACCCGATACAACAAATGGTGCACGGCTTATATCTACACGATGTAATAACGTCTTACCTACCAGCCCGGGTCCACACACGCATATGAAACCCGTTGGACTCGCGTTGCCACCGCTACCCCGTTTTGGCCTCTTATAGTCAAGCCCAATATGCGTGTCCCGTCCTCGACTTGGGTCGAGCCCACAAAGATACGTTTGGGATATTGGTTGAAATGGGCCCCCACAAGCTACTACTTAAGCTTGCTATTTTATCTAGTGCATCATACTTAACCCCTTTTATAATCATGCCCACTTACATGTTAAGGTTTGGTCATGTCATCTAATCATATTTCAATTGCCACTTAAGGCCCCCACAAGCTACTACTTAAGCTTGTCATTTAATTATATTTCAATTGCCACTTAAGGCCCCCACAAGCTACTACTTAAGCTTGATATTTAATTATATTTCAGTTGCCACTTAAGGCCCCCACAAGCTACTACTTAAGCTTGTTATTTAATTATATTTCAATTGCCACTTAAGCCCCCCTACAAGCTACTACTTAAGCTTGTTATTTAATTATATTTCAATTGCCACTTAAGGCCCCCACTAGATTTCCACATGCCACCCAAGGCACTTACTTGATTCCCATATGCCACCCAAGGCACTTACTTAACCCTTTAATCATGTTTAATTACATGTTCCCCTTTGGTTAAGTGTTCTAATCGTATTTTCTATTGCCACCCAAGGCAAACCCACTAGTTTCCTCATGCCACCCAAGGCACCCCCACTAGTTACTACATGCCACCCAAGGCACCCACTTAACCCCTCATGCCTCACTACATGCTAATTTGGTTAAGTGTTTCTTAATTAATTAAGATCGTAACCTTTATAAAGACCTCTCACATTAGACTATCTTTTATGGCAACTGGATATGCCGGTCGGTTCCGGGCAGCCTTACACCATAACAGAGTCTAACCTCGTGTCTTTACACTTGTCACGTATTTAGTTTATGACTAAGACCTCTCACATTGGGCCAATCATTTGTAGCCGCTGGATTTGCCGGTCGGTTCCGGGCAGTCTTATGCTAGAAAAGGGTCCAACCTCGTGTCTTAGTAGATTAATTACACCTAATTAATCACCCCCATAATTTGTATTAATTATCCCTAATTAATTACAAATATTTAAGAATATGGGTAGACCTAACTCAATAGGTAAATTCCCAATTCCATAATATGGGTAGACCTAACTTAATAGGTAAATTCCCAATTATGTCCATCCACTTTACGGTATGTTTAATCATACCCACTTCACACAATTTTATGTGTTCAATAGTTTTTACCCCATCGTCCCCACGTAAATACGTTAACATGACATACTTCAAAAGAGAAGATTCATCATACACACAATGGGTTCAACTTAGCATATCATTAGCGTTATCATGGGTTTAAAAGGTGTCAACTTGTATATATGACCATAAACCCAACTTGCATAAATAACCAACCCAAACTTGCATGAATCACATATGTCATAAAGATGGTAACTTGCTTAAATGTTCATGTCATAGACCTATCATAAAGGTGTCAACTTGTATACATGTCATAGGTCTAAAAGAGATGAACTTGCGCATGTACTTATGTCATACATAGAGGCAAACTTGCATATGAACTTGCATATGAACTTGCATCATAACTTGCATATGAACTTGCATCATAACTTACATATGAACTTGCATCATAACTTGCATATAAACTTGCATAACATGCCATACTTAGAGGCAAACTTGCATATATTATGCATATCATAAAAAGAGACAAACTTGCATATGAACTTGCATCATAACTTGCATATGAACTTGCATCATAACTTGCATAAAACCAAACACTTAGCATGCATAAAACCAAATGCTTAGCATGCACAAAACCAAATACTTAGCATGCATAAAACCAAATACATAACTTGCATATAATCTCACATATAGTTTGCATACATGTTACATATGCATCAATGTTCAACATAGTGTTTTGCATAGTGAGCATCATAAAACATAGCATTAAACTTGCATATAGCATAAAACTTGCAAAACACACAACATACACTATACTAAACTTGCATAAGCACATTTATCCACAAACATAGCCATATCTTATCATATCCTATCATAATCAATTTAACAATTGATTATTAAGGCTATAGAAACTCACCCTAAACTCCAATAAGCAAACCCTTGCCAAAAATCACCCAAAAACTCTAGCCTTGACAATAAAGCTTGCAACTTGATGATGAATGCAAGCTAATGATCACTCATACAACTTAAAAATGCTTGTATGAACATGAAAGCCTTCATAGAAATAGTTTTAGGAAGAGGATGGAGGCTAGGGTTTTGAGTAGAGGCCATGATCATAGAAAATTTTGGCATAGTTTAGTTAGAGGATAGGATTATGATCACTTAGGGGTAGTTTAAGGTCTTATTTATAGGATTAGGATGTGTTTTAGACCCTTAGATTAACCCTAGGTTAGTTTAGGTCCGTCAGATCTTGGAAGCTTCCAGAAAACAGCCCCAAAACACAGCCAATCCCTAAAATGGTGCACCAGGCCAAACTGGTCGAGCACCCCCTGTCGACACCCAAGTCGACAGGGCTGTCGACTTGGTCCTAGCCAAGTCGACTGCCCAGTTGACAGGGCTGTCGACTTGGGTAGCCAGGTGGGAATTTTCCCGCCCGCGCCCAGTGGCCCCAATTTCTAAATTTGAACCTGAATTTTAAATCTGTTTTGAACTTTGAATTTTCTGTAAACTTCATTGGGCCATAACTGGGCCATACGGACTCCGATTCTCGAAAACTCGGACTCTATTTCGCGTATTTTTCCGAGACGAACGCAATGACGCAGCCCGTTTCCCCCAATTCTCACATCTGAGATTATTTATTCTATAATTAGTGAATTTTAGCATTAACCGAAATTCGGGGTGTTACAGATTTGATCAAAGGTGGCAGTCCGTGCGCTTACGTAGCGTAGTAATGATAGGTATATGCGGAACGTAACATTGTTATATAGGGATCCGTACGTCACTACGGCGTAGGATGAGGGACTGTGTATATTTCGATGATGTTACGGTGGAGACCATGCGAGTGGGGTACTATGGGGTATACCTTAATATCGGGGGTAGCTACATATATACTATATTACGTTAATCCACGGGGAAGTAAATGGGTACGACGTGTGTGTAAGCCTTGAGTGTCGTTTACCCAAGTAACCTAATAAATAAGAAAATGATATTGAACGGTATATGTAGGAATATCCAAAGTGTTAGTTTAAATCCAGTCACTAGAACTTGTGTTTTGACCCCCTTCTCATAACATACTCGCAGGTTAGGTTTGTGGAAGAGACATGATAGCCTTGGATACTGGTTATGCAGTATTATAAATACGACAAGGTTATATTTTGAGTGTATTATATTTTATCCATTCTGCTATGAGATATTTTCTGAGCTCTGACATATTTTTGTCTCTACCTTTTCTGCAAGATTCCAGAGCAAACCAATCAAAGTTTCGATAGATTGGAATTTTTGAAAAAGATGGTCTGTCGGAATTCGGGTTGTTACAACAGTTGAGGTCATTAATGGCATATGAAAATTATGGGATTTGAGTTAATTGTGTCCAATTCCTTAGAAAATATGACCATTAGAGTCATTAATGGCATGTGACCATTATATCAATTAATTGAATTAAATGGGAAACGTGGGTATTAATTGTCGTAGTTAATACTAAGTCCAATATGTAAATAAATTAATAAATAATCCTAGAGCTTGAGTTTTAGGAAATCAGCTTTATCTTATTTATAGTTTAATTCTAGAAACAATAGCTTTAATTAAAATTAAGGATTGGATTAAGTGGGTTAATGATGCGAGGTAAGTTGTGTTATTAGATAGAAATCTGCACTTTTCAGCTGTCAAATATATGTACAACTGCTGAAGATATCATTGACCATAGGAACCCATAACGATAATTAATTTCGTAATGTGAATTCATCCTAAAAGGTTTATTTCAAGTGTTGAGGTATTAAGTGTTTATAGGACGCACTTCCCTTCCTAAATAAGAAACCAAAAAGGAACAATTCGGTAACGTAGCCTATTTCGGGAATAAAGGTATTAAGTAGTGAGATCTGCATGTGTAACAACCCAAATTTCTGAACCAATTAAAATTTTTTATTTTAGCTATTTTGATCGATTTTGATTATTTAAAATGATTTATTTTAAATATTAATGATTTAAAATTTATTTAAATCGAAGTTAGAATGTATATATTTATATTAATTATAAAACGAACTTGAAATGGCACGGTAGTTCGAAAATTTGGTTTTGAACTTTAAATGAATGTACACAATGAAATATAAATCGGATTTCAGTAAAACAAGAAACATTTGAATCTGTTTAATTATATCTTTCTAACGAATGTGAAAAAAAATCAGATTTTATAATATAAATTAAAAGTTATGTCTAGTTTAAAATTCAAAATAGTCGCTTTGGAATTTATATATATATTAATATAATATATAGCCCTTAAAAATAGCCATTTTGCAAATGACCTTCGTTTTCAATGAAACTACTTTTTTTGGATCTGGAATGTCAAATTATAGTCAGGTTTCAAATTTCATAATTTTTGGAATTAATATGTGAGCGTAGTGAATTTAAACGTGTTTTGTATATTCAATTTAAATTTAATCGACTAGAAAACGTGCAATTTTCAAATGGCCTCCAAATTCGACGGAATTAGTTATATTAGGACCTTATCGTCAAAACATAACTAGATTAATTTTTTTGTAATTTTTGATGTCGGTATGTGGCTCCAGTAAATTAAAATGTAAGTTGAAATTCAATATCGAACGTTATATTAATTTATATTTTAATTTTAAAAAAACTAATCGAAATAGTCGAATTGGCTTACGAAACATATCCCATCGTTTCCGGAATAGGGATATTTGTCAAGGCACGACAGTCGTTGGGTTAGATTTGGAGTTCGAAAGCAAAAACTGAATAAAACGAGAATTAAATAATAATAAAATAATATATAAATAGCCAACTATGCCAAGACAAAACCCTAAATCCCTTTATCACTTTCAGCCGCCGTCATCACGATAGAATGAACCAAATGCTCCCAATTTCCTCTTCGATGATCTCTAAATTCAGGCATAAATTGAAAATGATTTCAACATAAAAATGGATGAGCTCAAAGAGATCTTCCATTTCAACGGTCGTGATCTGAAACAAGGTGGAGGATCATTTGATTTTACTGCGCAAAGGCAGCACGTTCGAGGCCAAATTCTGGCCAGAAGGAGGGCGCGAGTTGGACTGGGTTCTCGACAGGGGTGGATCTTGCAGAGTTGAACGATGTGGCGATGGTGGATCATCTTCTGGTGATCGGAATTATGGTGCGTAGGTGGATGGTTGACCTTGAGCATGGGTTTCTTCGATGGGCACTTGTTAACGAGAAAGACAAAGATGCAGGGTTAACTTTTAACCGGCCATTAATCCTTTAGGTAATGTGATTAGCAAATTAATTTTTAGTTTAGCATTAATTATTTAATTAATAATTTGTGTAAGATTATAAAATAAATAACTCCCTCATATACTGTCCGAATTCGATAATTTCAGAACCATTAGGATCATGACAGCGTGTACTACATTTCAGAACTGACTGAAACAAATTTGGAGCTAGCTACAAATTTAGGAGGAGTGGAACCCAATGTGAGATTTCTAAATTCAATTGAAATGGAAAATAATATATATATATGCGTTGTATAATATATACACGTGATGTGAAAAATATATATATATGCATTGTAATATATATATATATATATATGTGAAAAATATATATACATGATGTGAAAAATATATATGCATTGTATAATATATATATTTGATGGAAAAAATAATATATGCGTTGTATAATATATATATATATATGTGTGATGTGAAAAATATATATATGCATTGTATAATATATATACGTGTCGTGAAAATGCGTTGTATAATATATATATGTGATGTGAAAAATATATATGCGATGTATAATATATATATATGTGTGTGTGTGTGTGATGGGAATATATATATATGCGTTGTATAATATATATATATATATATATGTGTGTGTGTGTGTGTGTGTGTGTGTAATGGGAAAAATATATATATGCGTTGTATAATATATATACATGACATGAAATTTATATATATATATATATATATATATATATATATATATATATATATATATATGCTGATATATATACGTGATGTGAAAAATATATATGCGTTGTATTATATATATATATATACATGTGATGGGAAAAATATATATGCACTGTATAAAATTGTCATGTAATGGAATAATTATTGGATTGTTAAAAATATACTTTTTAACATATACACGCACTGTGAAATTGTCATGTAATGGAATAATTATTGGATTGTTAAAAATATAATTTTAACATATATATGCACTGTATAAAATTGTCATGTAATGGAATAATTCTTGGATTGTTAAAAATATAATCTTTAGCTTATATATGAGATATATAAAATTTTCATATAATGAAATAATTAATGGATTGTCAAAAATATATTTTTAACATATATATGCACTATATAAAATTTTCATGTAATGGAATAATTATTGGATTGTTAAAAATATATTTTTTAACATATATATGCACTGTATAAAATTGTCATGTAATAGAATATTCAATTTTGATTTAAAATTGAAATGGAAGTTGGAATAGTTTTTAAAACGAATTTATAAAATAAGTTTTAAATGGAAATCGATGATATATATATTATGACTTGAATAGAACGCGTCGCGTAGTGACCGTTACGTAACGGGAGATTCGACCGTTGGATTCCCCTAAAATTGGAACCATTGGGTTCGTATCAAAAATATCTTTCCAATGAATATAAGAGATTTAGATTTGAACGGTTGGATTTTAAATTTTGCCAAAATCAGTTTTGGAAAAGGTTGCTATGAATGCAGTTCGGTGGCCGTTATTGGAAACCGACTGTACAAGCCTTATTAAAATCATTAAAAATATGGAAAAATTGTGTAAAATCATAATAAATGATTTGGATAGATTTTGGATGAAAAATTCCAAGTATGAAACGATAAAAATATATTTTTATCGAAATGAACTAGTTATTAACTAGAATAAAAATCCAATGTTTTTAGAAATAATAAATTGGATTTGTAAATGGGTTTTAAAATAACCAGAATTTTCCGATGTATGAATTGGAATGGATTTTAATGGGAATAATCTTCGGAATATTTCAATATTGGATGCCGTGATTATACGGATATTGTGAGGAATTTGGAAGATATAGATATCGTTATTCCCAATACGATACCTATTGGTTTCAGAATTTGATGTTAAATATAAGCCGATATTATTCCTATTCAGAGCCTGATATTTAATATCAAATTGGATTTTGGGGTTTATAGTGAACAATGTTTTAAATAACAGTCGTTCTTTAACCCAATTAATAGTGAAGATATGATTTGGAATTTATAATCTTTTAAATAAGATTAATGGAATTTCCAAAGAAAAGTTTTCCAATTTAATATATTAAATTAGAATTGAATGGAATTCGATTTGGTAATAATCAAGATGAGCTTCTGTGAAGGAAGACCGTTACTATATATGGAATTTAAAAGGCTTTGTCGTTATTCCACTTATAGTACTAGTTTGATACGGAAATTTATATCGATTATATATACTGATCGGATTTCCGTGAAGGTTCCATATTAGTTGGAAGATGATTTTGGGTTTATCGTGAATTGTTTTTTAAATAACATTGTTCTTTAACTCGAGTAAAGACAAGATTAATTTCCAGAAAGTTGAATAATCATTAAGTAATGATTTTTGAAGATTAAAACTAAGAAGAGTTTTAATAAATCTTTAATTAGATTGGAATGAATGAATGGTGATTAAATTTACCAAAACATGAGGTGCGATATAAACCAAACATATTTGGTTGTTGGTATTGATTGTGATTGATTGACTATTTGGATTGTGCTCGACCAGTTTATGAGCAAATATGCTTTTAGATTTAACATTGGGTTGGGTAGAATTATTTGTATGCAAACACCTAGTGAAACACTTTACGATTTGACTATGAGGTGTTAGCGATGTTGTTCATTTCAAATTTAATGAATGATTTTGAAATGATATTTTCTTAAGTGAAAAGAAGTGTTTTCCCAATTTTGGAAAGGGAACGTTTTATAAAAATGTTTTACAAAATAGAAAGGATTTCGAGGGCTAACCCGATGTTGAGAAATGATTTAGAAATGTATTATGTGTTACTTTGTAGTTCATCACATAATCGATTAATTGCTATTGATGATGTATCTGTTTGGTGGCGGAAAATTTATTCTCTTGCTTAACACTCATCTTTGAGATGTACGAGCTCAAAGGTTATATGGTTAATAGTGACTGATCGTATGTGTGAATTGCCGATGTGAAGTACTATAGTTTGAAAGTACTTGTGATTATTATGTTGTGAAACGATTTTCCCTACTTCAGGATATAAAAATGATATAATATGTGGCTAAAGATTCTGGTAACCCGAACGACTAAAAGTATGGGTGAGATGGTGGTGTAGTCCCCGAGGGCGTGGGATTGTGCATCGTCAGTGTAGCCTACTCCATCGTGGGAGGTGCATACACACACACACACATATATATATATATCTCGAGTTGGTGAGATGTGTACCCTTTGCCTTGTCTGAGAGGAGCCCGATATTTGGTTGCATACTGTTTGTATGCATTGTGATGTTTTGGAATTCATATTTCCAAAGATTTTGGTTTGAGATCCCGAATTGAAATCTACTTTGATATAAAAGCTAGATATGTATTTCAAATGATTTGAAATAAGAATCGGGAAATAAAGTCCAAAGGAATAATTTCTGTAAAGAGAATTGGATTTCAAAAATCTAAGTTTGGGGTGTAGGTGTAAATGGGTAGATTGGAAAATTGCATATTTTATGATGCATTGTAGATCCATATATCTATTATTGGTTATTGTTTAGGCACTGGTATTCATGAGGGGAAACTTGTTCTGTGACATGCGGCGTGGTCCCGTGATTTCCCAACTTTTAAAGTAAAGTTTAATAACCGTTTTAGTTCTCACACCAGTCCCATGACTGACTAGGAGTTTATTACTTCTACCTAAACTCTGGGTACCCATACTTTCCACACGGGCAGCTAGTAGTTTTGGTTTTTGCAGATATTTCTTTTAATAGGATCCTGGTTTACAGCTGGAGCTATATTCGGAAAAGTTTGTATCCGTGTATTTCATTCAGTTATGTTAGTTGAAGTATTTCCACTGTGCTTTGTATTTATACATTTTTATTTCTGCTGTTATGTAGTTTAATCTCTGATATTATTTTTCCGCTGTGTAATGTTTATTCGTACTCTGATATTCTTGTACTCTGATGTAAATTGTTGTAATAACGATGAAATGTTCAACTGTTTGTGTTAATGTGCGTCGTGTTCTCAAAGCAATCCGCTGTTTCCCGTCTCCTCGGAGACCGGGGGATTTCGGATCGTCTCAGCATGTTAGGTATTAAGTGACTAGATTCACCCTTCCACATAATGTTATAGGGTACGCCCTTAACATGCAATAAGTGATCGTATAACGCACCTCTCAATAAATAAAGAGTATTAAGTGGCTAGTTAGGTGGGAGATCGGTAATCTCCGCAAAAGTCTACTTGCTCCAAGTAGTAAGTGACTGGGGTTAGAGTGCAACTTGGGATAATGTAAGGACCCGTAACTTCCCCGGTCTCCGAGGACAAGATGAAGGACGAATTACCTTGAGAAAACGACAAATCAGAACACAAACAGAAGAACATTTCATTGCTTATGACCATAATTTCATCAGAATACAAGAATATACAGAGTATGAATAAATATTACACATTTACTAAATATCAGAGATTTACGAATTACAATGCAGTAGAAAAGTAATACAAAACACAACTGAAAAGAATATATGGATACAGAGCTTTCTGGATATCATTCCAGCTGTAAACCAAGATCCTGTGGATATAAATCTGCAAAACCAAAACTACTAGCTGCCCGTGCAGAAAATAGGGGCACCCAGAGTTTAGGTTAAAACAATAAACTCCAGGTCAGTCATGTGACTGGTGTGAGAATTAAAACAGTTATTAATTTTTATTTTAAACTTAGGTAAATCAAGGGACCACGCCGTATAACATGGAACGGGTTTCCTCCCAAGAATACCAGTGCATAAAAACAACAGCGCAATGCAAAATAAAGAACAATGAAGCTATTATAAGACTCAGGTCCCATCACACAATGCAACGCAAGCCGGAGGATAGAGTTTTTACCTTATAATAGCCAAGAATGCTTGATACGTAAAATTTCATGTTTTATTATTACTACAAGTGTATAGTGTCAAAACAATTTCAATCATAAGTATCAATCATAGTTGGCATAAGTGCCCCATACCACTATGTCGCCATATATAGGTTTACAATTAAAACCGCAAAATGTCGTATTGGAAGTTTGATTTCCATCTGTGAACCAAGGCAAGGGATCTTCCTTACCGAATTCGAGACGCTCTAGCCCGCCCCTCAGTATACAGTCGCAACTGCACCTTGGATCATCAGGGTCGGTGCACACGGAGTGGATTAAAATGCCCATACAATGCATTTCCCCGCCCTGTGGGGGCGTCAATAAGCCAAATGACTCCATCGGTCCTGGATCAACCGATATAACTGAGGTGCCTCGCAATCCATCATCCACATAAGTAAAATGTCCGGGCGTGTAAAACCCAAAACACCAATCCTAGCTAGAAGGAAATGCATGCCCTCCCTGATGTCCTCTCCCGTTTTTGGTTCACACCGGGGTGTGAGGCTCGCGAATTAACGCTACACAAAGCTACGCTATATTAAAGCCGTGCTTTGATCATCAACCACAAGATTCTGCTTTTCAACAGAAGCCTCGATCATTTGCAACTCAGCATGCCACACAGGCAATTCACGCTATGCAACCGATGTATATTAATCACACAGAATGAAATCCGATATCAGACACACATCCATTTACAAGTCCGTTCTGGGTCTGAACGAAACCAGAGGATCCTTATTCCTCGCATATCCATCGATCTCCAAGTACGTCTGGACTATCACCAACTGATTCCCTCCTCTTGGGTGTACAGCCCAATAAAGATCATCAGTAATTATCCAAATGATGTGAAGACCTCCGGTCTTCTACTACCGTCTTCATCGTCGACACTTATCGTCGATTCAGTTATTCAGAATGGGATAAACCCGGTCTTTCCGAATAACTCGCGTATATAATAAACAAGTGTTATAAAAACACAATATACGCCTTATTCCCATGTAGAATATTCCTTTATTCAAATATTCTTTTACTTTGGGAAAGGCTCCCATTAAATTTATCAAAGATAAATTCTTTAGATTTATTCTTTAATCTTCCTTTGAATATCAATTCAAACTAAATTATGGTTTATCCAAACTAATCGGGATTAACGAACCTTACCGAAGTAATAATTTGTTTTAATTTCCCAACCTCAACTTATTCATCCCATGAAGTAAAACAGGTAATACTTCATATCTAACACCACGGTGTTATCGGTAAATTCAATTACCATTTCACATTCAAATCTAATTAAAGATATAACTATCGCCTGGAGCAAAACTGGTGATACTCCATTCTCGATCATTCCAATCTAATTAAAGATTCATTAAAACTCCACTTGGTTTTATTCTTCCCAAAGATCAATATTAATGATTATTTAACTTGGGAAATCATAACCTTTCTTTTAACTGGGTTAAAGAACCGATGTCTTTTAAACACGGTTCACGATAAACCCCAAAATCACATTCCATTCCATCAGCCCTTAATCGTAAATTAGTAAGTGAACAATTCCCTAAGTATTAACCCCGAAGGCCGAAACCAACATCAGACCAATACCCAGAAAACCATTCAACTTAACTAATCTCCAGTTAGTTTCTAATTTTCTTAACTCTGTTAGGTCTAAGAACGGTATTGTTAAAGATACCATTCACGACAACCCAAAATCACATTCCATTGACAATGGAATCTTCGTGGAAAACAAACTGGTAGATATAATCGATACAAACTTCCATATCCAACCGATAATATACATGGAATAACGACTAGGCCTTTTAAATTCCATATATATTAACCGTCTTCCTCTACAAAAGCTTACCTCGATTATCGCCAAATCGAATTCCATTCAATTCCAATTTAATATGTTAAATTGGAAAACTTTACTTTCGAAAATCTTCTTTAAATCTTAACAAAAGATTTATAAATTACAAATCCCATTTCACTGTAAATCAGGCTAAAGAACGAATGTCGTTAAAACACAGTTCACGATAAACCCAATTCACATTCCATTAATTATCGGGTTAAAGAACAAGTGGTATTTAAAACACCATTCACGATAAACCCAAAAATCAATTCCAATTCAATCCCAATTAAATATCATTTCATTGGTACATTTCAATAAATCTAAATAAAAAGAGTTAATCTTTTTATCAACTGGGATTAAGAACAGTGTTAATGAAGATACCATTCACGACAAACCCAAATCGCATTTGATATAAAATACAAGGCTCTGAATAGAAAATATATCGGCTTATACTCAATATCAAATTCTACAACCAACAAATATCGTATTGGAAATAACGATATAAATATATCTTTCAAATTTCCATAACAATATCTGTATAATCACGAAATCCAACATCGAAATATTCCAAAGACAATTTCGATTCAAAATCCATTTCCAATTTATATATTGGAAATTCTGGTTATTTTTAAAACCATTTCAAATCCAATTTATTCATTTTAAAAATAAATGGATTATAATTCTAGTTCAAAACTAGTTCATTTTGATAAAAATCTAATTTTATATTTTCAAATATGGGATTTTTCATCCCAATTCTTTCCAAATCATTTTTTATGATTTCACACTAATTATTGATATTTTTAATAATTTTGTCAAGGCTCGTTCAGTCGATTTCCATCAACGGCCATCGAACTGCACTTACAACGACCTTTTTCAAATTTGATTTGGACATAATTCCAAATCCAACCATTAGATTTCTAATTTCTAATATTTTTTAGAAAGCTCTTTTCGATACGAACCCAATGGTTCCGATTTTAGGAAAATCCGACGGTCGGATCTCCCGTAATGTCCATTCGAAGTCAATGGTCGAAATTCGCGAACTACCGCAGTGCATCGCATTCTATTCTGGCCATTATATATATAATATATATATATTATATATTTCGTTGATTTCCTTTTTAAAATGTATTTTACATCTCGTTTTAAATTCGTTTTCAAAACGATTTCAACTTCATATTCAATTTCTTATCAAAATTGAATATTCCATATCATTAATATATAAATGATAGTATTTCTAAAATATTAGATTTTGAAATAACTTCCTTTTCGATATTCATTATAAAAATGAATAAAATCGATATAAATATCATTCACGTCAAAATGGCGTTAATCTAATCAACACGACTTTATACATTTAAATATATTCGTGTCCATCCCAAATCGGACATCAAAATCATATTTTAATTCTTTTCTGAATACTATTTGAAAATATTCGTTATTTTAAAATATTCATTCTTTCTGAACTAGAATCAGACACAGTCAATTACCATATAATGTGATTTATATGGATTTCATACACATATGTACACAACTACAATCAAACACTTCCAACCATCATCCAAAGTGCATTCTACACTGTATAAGCATCAAATAAAAATATTTAATGCTTATAACAGTCTGTCAACCAACCGATTGACATACAGCTAATTATTGGGATTAGTGTATGTCATATATCATCCCAATACCCGTGTGGGGTTTCAAACAATCAACCACAGGTTTTATTTGTGTAGTTGGGCAATGTGTAAAATTTATCGTCCCAATCAATATCAGCCACATGTGTGTACATAAGCAAATCGTCCGATTTGTTTATAAATATTTATTTTATTCAAATACACGTTAAAAATTATATTTTTAACTATAAAATATTTATTCATTCCACATCACACAATCAATTTTCACAACACATCAATCAAACAAACAAATCGTCCATGGTCTGTGGACGACGGGTGTCGGGTGCTGCTAAGCACCGTCTGCATCCTAGTATATATTTCAACTAAAAAATAAAATAAAAGTGAGAAGTTCTCACCTTTGGGTTCCACTCCGCCAGTTTTACTTCTGAACCGTTTGGATTTGTTTGAAATTCCAATGCAGTCCTTACCACGCTGTTCATAATAAAAATTATATTTTTATTGCTTCATTCCAATAAATAAAAATCAATTTTTTATTTCTACTTCATATATTTTTACGACGCTTCTTTCCATATAAAAATTATATTTTTATATTCCTACTTCTTATATAAAGATCGAATTTTTATTTCAATGCTATAAAAATCACATTTTTATCTCAACATATATATAATAAAAATGAGATTTTTATTTCGCTACAACATATATAAAAATCGTATTTTTATATTCTCTATCTTATAAAAATCATATTTCTATAATCCCTACTATATAAAAATCAAGTTTTTATAATCTTTACTATATAAAAATCATATTTTTATAATCTTTAAAAATTATAGTTTTAGCTTGCTTTTCATATGACAAAAATTATATTTTTATATTTGCTTCTTTTATGTCTTTCTGAACTATAGAAATCAAATCTTTATTTATTTAAAAATCTTGCTACTTCATGCTAAAATCTAAATTAAATTTTCTTTTCGAATCTACATATATAAAAATCAAATCTTTAACTTCGCTATTTTATATATAGCCTATATAATCTAAACTTCAAAACTTTATATAAAAAAAATCAAAGCTTTTATAAATAAAAATCAAAGCTTTTCCACATTAAAAAAATCCGATCTTCTTTCTATTAAAAATCCAAACTTCTCGCTATTAAAATTCATATCTTTTTATAAATAAAATTCATGTCTTTTTGTAAGAATAAAATCAGAAAAATTTACGTTTTCTTCGCGAATGGAGAGGTCCACCGTCGGTCTTGGAGGGCAATGGGGCGGCGCGGGCCTGGTGGGGTGGCGCACGTGGTTGCTGGCGGCCTTCAGAGGCGGCGGCGGTAGATGCTTCTTGGTGGGGTGTTGGCTAGGGCGTTTAAATGGAGAGGGAAGGAGAGAGAGGGTGTTCGGCAGGGAGGAGGAGGGTGAATCGGAGGGGGTCTCGATCGGCTGAGGCGGATCTAGCGGCGACGGGAGGGATGGTGGAGCGGATCGGAGGGGCGATGGGAATTCAGCGATGGTTTTTTTTCTTTTTTTTCTTTCTGACTACGGCGTTGAACAACAAGGAGAGAAGGAAGGGTAGGTATAGGGGGTTAATATTATATATATTTTTTTATTTTAATTTCAAAAAGTAACTTTAAAATTCGAACTCCAAATAGAACCCACCGACTGTCATCCATAGCTAATTACCCCCATTCCGAACGCAATGGGATATGTTTCGTAACCCAATTCAGATGTTACGATCAATTTTCGTTAAATTTAAAATATAAATCAATATATTTTAAATTCAAACACACATTTCAATTTACTGAGGCCACATACTAATTCTAAAAATTCCAGAAAAATTATTTTCTAGCTTCGTATCGATGATACAGTCCTAACAGAACTAATTTCGTCAAATTCTGAGATCGTTTGAAAACTGGCCATTTTCTGGTCGATCGAAATTGACAGATACTGTCAAAACCCGTTTTCTTCCGCCACGCTCACATATAACTTTCAAAAATTACGAATTTTGGAATCTAGCAATAACTTGACATCTCGGATCCAATAAAAGTGGTTTCGTTGAAAAACGGAGGTTGTTTGCAAAATTTCCATTTTTAAGGGCCAAAATTCCATAGCGACTATTCTGAATTTTCAACCGGGCATAACTTTTTATTTCCGCTATGAAATTTCAAATTTTCAGATTTATTGGAAAGATATTTTCAAATAGATTCTAATATTTTTGGTTTCGCCAAAATCCAGTTTATTTTGAATCCTGTACATTCATTTGAAATTTGAAATCGAATTTTCAAGCTATAGCGTCATTTTCAATTTCCTTTATAATTAAAAATAAATATTTATATTATAACATCGATTCAAATAAATATTTCCGTTCTAATTCTATTCAAAATAAATTTCTCATCGTTATTATTCAAAATAATTCATTTTAATATTCAAAATTCATTAAACTTGCCAAAATAAAAAATTTAAATTGGTTCGGATTTCCCGGGTAGTTACAATCTCCCCCACTTAAAATTTTTCATCCCTGAAAAGGAACGAAGCTTAAAGTTGTTTTACAAATCAACTCAACTTTCATTATTTTCATTACGGCTTAAGTTCTTCAACTTTTCAGTTTCTAAGAACTTTTCAAATTTTACAAAAATTTGGCTAATACCCTAAATTTTTGAAAAATTTCGCCATAACCTCCCCTGCACGGGAGCACCGGGAAAATCCCGAAATTGCCATACATGCCTTTTCAATCCAAAAAGAAAAAGAAACAGCCAAGCGGCTAGCTAATCGGCTCATAAAATCATCAAAAACCCAAGAAATACAATAAACATGTACCTATTTTTCGGGGAAACAATTTTATTCCTCTTCTCTAGCCTCCTTGTTATGACCTGTTCACATATATATATATATATATATATATATATATATATATGTACATGCATGCATTTCCAAACAATTTTCAATACAGTTCAATATTTGGTTCAATTTGGCCTAAATTCACCTTTCTTTCACATGTTGATTTAAATAAATAATCACACAACACAACCATTAATCAATTAGTGAATTAACGTTTCAAATTCATAATTTTGATACATAGTCAAAAAATCACATTTTTGGTGCCAAATTACAACAATAGACCCTATCTAGTTTTGGTTCTCACACCAGTCAATTGGAATCATATAGAAATACCACTTTCGAAACTCGAACATATATCCACTGATGTGCAACTGCTATCCTCAGTGTCATCTCCGGCCAACTAGAGTGAGATTCTATATCTATCCAGTATATTAAAGCTTCGAATATCCGTGGATCAGACGTATATGCAAAATCTTCATATATTGGATTGTCCAAATTCAGTACAAATAAATATTCAAATACGTTAAATAAGGTGTAAATTTTCAAAACAAAATTCGTTTTCATTTTAAAAATATACTCTTCACACTCATTTTAGGATACTACTGATCCCATCTCTAACGAGTCATTCTTATTGGATATTACTAATCCAATCTCTGATGAATTCTTTCGTATGGTTCTATAGTGCCTTGTTCTCCGAGCTTTGTAAATCAAAGCTCTGATACCACTGTAAGGACCCGTAACTTCCCCGGTCTCCGAGGACAAGAGGAAGGAAGGATTGGCTTGAGAACACGACAAATCAGAATACAAACAGAAGAACATTTCATTGCTTATTACCACAATTTCATCAGAATACAGGAATATACAGAGTATGAAAAAAAATTACACATTTACTAAATATCAGAGATTTACAAGTTACAACGCAGCGGAAAAATAATACAAAGTACAACTGAAAAAGAATATACGGATACAGAGCTTTCCGGATATCATTCCAGCTATAAACCAGGATCCTGTGAATATAAATCTGCAAAACCAAAACTACTAGCTGCCTGTGCAAAAAATAGGGGCACCCAGAGTTTAGGTTAAAACAATAAACTCCAGGTTAGTCATGTGACTGGTGTGAGAACTAAAACATTTATTAATTTTTATTTTAAAGTTAGGTAAATCAAGGGACCACGCCGTATAACATGGAACGGGTTTCCTCCCAAGAATACCAGTGCATAAAAACAATAGCGCAATGCTAAATAAAGAACAATGAAGCTATTATAAGACTCAGGTCCCATCACACAATGCAACGCAAGCCGGAGGATAAAGTTTTTACCTTATAATAGCCAAGAATGCTTGATACGTAAAATTTCATGTTTTAATATTACTACAAGGGTATAGTGTCAAAACAATTTCAGTCATAAGTACCAATCATAGACGGCATAAGTACCCCATACCACTATGTCGCCATATATAGGTTTACAATTAAAATCGCAAAATGTAATATTGGAAGTTGGATTTCCATCTGTGAACCAAGGCAAGGGATCTTACTTACCGAATTCGAGACACTCTAGCCCGCCCCTCAGGATACAGCCGCAACTACACCTTGGATCATCAGGGCCGGTCCACACGGAGTGGATTAAAATGCCTGAACAATGCGTTTCCCCACTCTATGGGGCGTCAATGAGCCAAATGACTCCATCGGTCCCAGATCGACCAATATAACAGAGGCGCCTCACAATCCATCATCCACATAAGTAAAATGTCCGGGCGTGTAAAACCCAAAACACCACTCCTAGCTAGAAGGAAATGCATGCCCTCCTTGATGTCCTCTCCCGTTTCTAGTTCACACCAGGGTGTGAGGCTCGCGAATTAACGCTACACAAAGCTACGCAATATTAAAGCCGTGCTTTGATCATCAACCATAAGACTCTGCTTTTCAACAGGAGCCTCGATCATTTGCATCTCAGCATGCTACACAGGCAATTCACGCTTTGCAACTGATGTATATCAATCACACAGAATGAAATCCGATGTCAGACACACATCCATTTACAAGTCCGTTCTGGGTCTGAACGAAACCATAGGAATCTTATTCCTCGCATATCCATCGATCTCCAAGTACGTCTGGACGATCACCAACTAATTCCCTCCTCTTGGGTGTATAACCCAATCAAGATCATCAGTAATTATCCAAACAATGTGAAGACCTCCAGTCTTCTACCACCGTCTTCATCGTCGATTCAGTTATTCAGAATGGGATAAACCCGGTCTTTCCGAATAACTCGTGTATGTAATAAACAAGTGTTATAAAAACACAACATACGCCTTATTCCAATCCAGAATATTCCTTTATTCAAATATTCTTTAAATTTATCAAAGATAAATTCTTTAAATTTATTCTTTAATCTTCCTTTGAATATCAATTCAAACTAAATTATGGTTTATCCAAACTCGTCGGGATTAACGAACCTTACCGAAGTAATCATTTGTTTTAATTTCCCAACCCCAACTTATTCATCCCATTAAGTAAAACCGGTAATACTTCATATCTAACACCACGGTGTTATCGGTAAATTCAATTACCATTTCACGTTCAAATCTAATTAAAGATTTAACTACGCCTGGAGCAAAACTGGTGATACTCCATTCTTGATCATTTCAATTTAATTAAAGATTCATTAAAACTGCACTTGGTTTTAATCTTCCCAAAAATCAATATTAATGATCATTTAACTTGGGAAATCATAACCTGTCTTTTAACTGGGTTAAAGAACCGATGTCTTTTAAACACGGTTCACGATAAACCCCAAAATCACATTCCATTCCATTAACCCTTAATCGTAAATTAGCAAGTGAACAATTCCCTAAGTATTAACCCCGAAGGCCGAGACCAACATCAGACCAATACCCAGAAAACCATTCAACTTAACTAATCTCCAGTTAGTTTCTGATTTTCTTAACTCAGTTGGGTATAAGAACAGTATTATTAAAAATACCATTCACGACAACCCAAAATCACATTCCATTGACAATGGAATCTTCATGGAAATGAAATCGATAGATATAATCAAAACAAACTTCCATATCCAACCGATAATATAAATGGAATAACGACTAGGCCTTTTAAATTCCATATATATATTAACCGTCTTTCTCTACAGAAGCTTACCTCGATTATCGCCAAATCGAATTCCATTCAATTCCAATTTAATATGTTAAATTGGAAAACTTTACTTTGGAAAATCTTCTTTAAATCTTAACAAAAGATTTATAAATTCCAAATCCCATTTCACTGTAAATCGGGCTAAAGAACGAATGTCGTTAAAACACAGTTCACAATAAACCAAATTCACATTCCATTAATTATCGGGTTAAAGAATAAGTGTTATTTAAAACATCGTTCACGATAAACCCAAAAATCAATTCCAATTCAATCCCAATTAAATACCATTTAATTGTTACATTTCATTAAATCTAAATAAAAAGATTTAATCTTTTTCTCAACTGGGTTTAAGAACAGTGTTAATGAAGACACCATTCACAACAAACCCAAATCCCATTTGATATTAAATACAAGGCTCTGAATATAAAATATATCGGCTTATACTCAATATCAAATTCTACGACCAACAAATATCGTATTGGAAATAACGATATAAATATATCTTTCAAATTTTCATAACAATATCTGTATAATCACGAAATCCAACATCGAAATATTCCAAAGACAATTTTGATTCAAAATCCATTTCCAATTTATATATTGGAAATTCTGGTTATTTTTAAAACCATTTCAAATCCAATTTATTCATTTTAAAAATAAATGGATTATAATTCAAGTTCAAAACTAGTTCATTTCGATAAAAATATAATTTTATCTTTTCAAATATGGGATTTTTCATCCCAATTCTTTCCAAATCATTTCTTATAATTTCACACAAATTATTGATATTTTTAATAATTTTGTCAAGGCCCGTACAGTCGATTTCCATCAACGACCATCGAACTGCACTTACAGCGACCTTTTCCAAATTTGATTTGGACATAATTCCAAATCCAACCGTTAGATTTCTAATTTCTAATATTCGTTAGAAATCTCTTTTCGATACGAACCCAACGGTTCCGATTTTAGGAGAATCCAACCATCGGATCTCCCGTAATATCCATTCGAAGTCAATGGTCAAAATTCGTGAATTGCCGCAGCGCAGCGCGTTCTATTCGGGCCGTTATATATATATATATAATATTATATATATTTTGTCGATTTCCTTTTTAAAATGTAGTTTATAACTTGTTTTAAATTCGTTTTCAAAACGATTTCAACTTCATGTTCAATTTCTAATCAAAATTGAATATTCCATATCATCGATATATAAATGAAAATATTTTCAAAATATAAGATTTTGAAATCAATTCCTCTTCGATATTCATTATAAAAATGAATAAAATCAATATAAATATCGTTCACGTCAAAATGGTGTTAATCTAATCAACACGGCTTTATATATTTAAATATATTCGTGTCCATCCCAAATCGGACATCAAAATCATATTTTGATTCTTTTCTGAATATTATTTGAAAATATTCATTATTTTAAAATAATCGTTATTTTAAAATATTCATTCTTTCTGAACTGGAATCAGACACAGTCAATTACCATATAATGTGATTTATATGGATTTCATACACATATGTACACAACTACAATTAAACACTTCCAACCGTCATCCAAAGTGCATTCTACACTGTATAAGAATCAAATAAAAATATTTAATGCTTATAACAGTCTGTCAACCAATCGATTGACATATAGCTAATTATTGGGACTAGTGTGTGTCATATATCATCCCAATACCCGTGTGGGGTTTCAAACAATCAACCACATGTTTTATTTGTGCAATTGGACGATGTGTAAAATTTATCGTCCCAATCAATATCACTCAAATGTGTTTACATAAGCAAATCATCCGATTTGTTTATAAATATTTATTTTATTCAAATACACGTTAAAAATTATATTTTTAACTATAAAATATTTATTTATTGCACATCACACAATCAATTTTCACAACACATCAATCAAACAAACAAGTCATCCATGGTCTGTGGACGAGGGGTGTCGGGTGCTGCTAAGCACCGTCTGCATCCTAGTATATATTTCAACTCGAAAATAAAATAAAAGTGAGAAGTTCTCACCTTTGGGTTCCACTCCGTGAGTTTTACTTCTAAACTTCTGAACCGTTTGGATTTTTTTGAAATTCCAATGCAGTCCTTACCACGCTGTACATAATAAAAATTATATTTTTATTGCTTCATTCCAATAAATAAAAATCACATTTTTATTTCTACTTCATATATTTTTACGACGCTTCTTTCTATATAAAAAATATATTTTTATATTCCTACTTCTTATATAAAGATCGAATTTTTATTTCAACGCTATAAAAATCACATTTTTATCTCAACATATATATAATAAAAAGCAGATTTTTATTTCGTTACAACATATATAAAAATCTTATTTTTATATTCTCTATCTTATAAAAATCATATTTCTGTAATCCCTACTATATAAAAATCATGTTTTTATAATCTTTACTATATAAAAATCATATTTTTATAATCTTTAAAAATTATATTTTTAACTTGCTTTTCATATGACAAAAAATATATTTTTATATTTGCTTCTTTTATGTCTTTCTGAACTATAGAAATCGATTCTTTATTTATTTAAAAATCTTGCTACTTCATGCTAAATTTTAAATTAAATTTTCTTTTCGAATCTACATATATAAAAATCAAATCTTTAACTTCGCTATTTTATATATGGCCTATATAATCTATACTTCAAAACTTTATATAAAAAATCAAAGCTTTTATAAATAAAAATCAAAGCTTTTCCACATTTAAAAAAAATCCGATCTTCTTGCTATTAAAAATCCAAACTTCTCGCTATTAAAATTCATATCTTTTTATAAATAAAATTCATATCTTTTTGTAAGAATAAAATAAAAAAAACTTACGTTTTCTTCGCGAAAGGGGAGGTCCATCGTCGGTCTTGGAGGGCAATGGGGGCGGCGCAGGCCTGGTGGGGTGGCGCATTTGGTTGGTGGCGGCCTTCAGAGGCGGCGGCGGCTGCTTCGTGGTGGGGTGCTGGCTAGGGCATTTAAATGGAGAGGAAAGGAGAGAGAGGGTGTTCGGTCGGGAGGAGGAGGGGTAATCGGAGGCGGTCTCGATCGGCTAAGGCGGAGGCGGATCTGGCGGCGACGGGAGGGGCGGTGGAGCGGATTGGAGGGGCGACGGGAATTCTGCGATAGTTTTTTTTCTTTCTGACTACGGCGTTGACCAGCAAGGAGAGAAGGAAGGGTACGTATAGGGGGTTAATATTATATATATATTTTTTAATTTCAAAAAGTAACTTTAAAATTCGAACTCCAAATAGAACCCACCGACTATCATCCCTAACTCATTACCCCCATTCCAAACGCAGTGGGATATGTTTCATAACCCAATTCGGCTGTTACGATCAGTTTTCGTTAAATTTAAAATATAAATCAATATATTTTAAATTCAAAGGCACATTTCAATTTACCGATGCCACATACTGATTCTAAAAATTCCAGAAAAGTTATTTTCTAGCTTCGTATCGACGATACAGTCCTAACAAAACTAATTTCGTCAAATTCTGAGATTGTTTGAAAAATGGTCATTTTCTGGTCGATCGAAATTGACAGAAACTGTCAAAACCTGTTTTCTTTCGCCACGCTCACATATAGCTTTCAAAAATTACAAATTTTGGAATCTAGCAATAACTTGACATCCCGGATCCAACAAAAGTGGTTTCGTTGAATACGGAGGTCGTTTGCAAAATTTCCATTTTTAAGGGCCAAAATTCCATAGTGACTATTCTGAATTTTCAACTGGGCATAACTTTTTATTCCCGCTATGAAATTTCAAATTTTCGGATTCGTTGGAAAGATATTTTCAAATAGATTCTAATATTTTTGGTTTTGCCAAAATCCGGTTTATTTTGAATCTTGTACATTCATTTGAAATTTGAAATCGAATTTTCAAACTACCGCGTCATTTTCAATTCCTTTTATAATTAAAAATAAATATTTCTGTTCTAATTCTATTCAAAATAAATTTCTCGTTGTTATTATTTAAAATAATTCATTTTAAATTTTCAAAATTCATTAAACTTGCCCAAATAAAAAATTTAAATTGGTTCGGATTTCTCGGGTTGTTACAGATAAAGTATTAATTGTCCGTTACAGAGGTACCATAGGTCGGCTTATCCTGTGAGAAGTATTAAATGACATAGGGATTATCCACTAAGTTCAATTAGACTATAGCACAGGGGTCCACCGGAAGAGGGTCATAAATGATGGGCACTCTTCTGTCATCCTGAGGTAATAAGTGATTGCTTGCTATCTCTCGTCTAATGCCGGGTTGGATATGTGTGATTGACAGAAGCCTTGAATTAGAAGGACTTAGTAGCTAGTCTCCTCTACTTTATTTTAGCATTGTAAAGCACCTAGTAAGGTATTAAGTGATCAGTGGTTGGGCCTTAACTGTTCATAGTGATCCTCCTATATATTAAATTGCAAGTGCGTCCATAAGTGGCTATATATTATTACTCAGCTCCTTCAATTTGTATGCTATCAAATATTTAAAAAGCCGCCTTTTCGTTTGGTATCGTTTTCTCTAGTGGTTCTAAAGCTTCATACTTATGCGTAAAAATTCTATTTCAATATATTACGATAATCTATTTCTAGGAAATGCTACCTTGGGTGTGTTAGTTTATCATCGTGTGTAATCTTTTCAAGACATGGTTAGAATTACTCGTCTTGTTAGATATATGATTTGGGTGAAACCAAACAGGATGCATTTGTATATTATAGATAGTGTTATACATTTTCTACTCACCATGACTTGTGCTGACCCAGGGCAGTTAAAATGCTTAGCGGTTCTACAATGGTGGACGTGCAAATAGATGTATTGGGGATAGAGCGGGTAAATAGAGGGGATATAGCGGAGGCACAAAAAGGTTAATTAGATGTGATACTAAATGTATAAAACTAATTAATTATTTTTATCACATTATATGTGTGCAAGAAACTAACATTAATTAATATTATATAATAGAATCAAAGAATATTATGGTTTCGTACACTAGATTAGATGATTATAATTGGTTTCTACAATATTTTAGATACTCATGCCTTAAAATTAGCCCTTTACACTAACTTTATTGACTTTTTTAGAAAGAAAACTAGTAAAATCAAGTTCTATATATTAATATTGTTAAAGCGGGTGCTAAAAAGCCTTGATTTAGTGGATGCAGCGAGAAATGGCGAGGCTAAAAGCAGATCTATGGTTCGTTAGCGCTAAATTGAAATAGCATAACGGTTAAAGAGCACTATGAGCTATATGAGGGATTTTGCGAGGCTTTAGCAAGGCTTTAACTACATAGTTCTGAACCCTTCCTCATAACAACTCTCGGGTTTATCTTAGGAAAGAAAGGTTTTTCAAGTATCCAAGTTTGTTTGTTTTCTTTTTCTCCTATGCTCAGTATCGTGTGGCAATTTTCTCTCAAGGTAGTTGCCTTAGTCAATACTTGTTATCCCATCTTGTTTTTGTTGTGAGTTAGTTTTGTTGTACTTTGATTATACTCATGCTCATTACATGTAGGTACCTGATTTATACTCTTCACACTCAGATGGGTTTGAGTTTTGATCTTTCTCGAAATCTGGATTCATAAAAGTATAAGATGTCACATTTATTATCAGAGCTAAGGTTTAGAAGATCATAGGAACTAATAATTAGGATTTAGTGAGAGAAGGTATTCGAACTTTCTTTTCTGTTTTTCTTTGGTCTTCCTCACTTTCTCTAAATACGATGAAGTAGTCATGAGCCTATTTACTTAAAGATGGATTTAAGCGATTATGGTTTCAGATATTTTAGAGTTCGAGTTTCTAACCAACCCCGATTTACCCCACGGCGTGATTGGTGATTTGTCTTGAAGAGCATAAGGATGGCATATGGCGAATTCCATGGATTTGAGCTTTATAACTGGATGAAAAGATAACTACAACTAAGATAGTCCCAATTTTTGGTATTTGGTTTTGTTTAGGAGTTCTAGTCGATAATCTTTCCTTGGTTTTCGTGATGAATGGGAAATTCACATTAATGTGTCGTACTAGTCCGGAAGCACAAATACGAGGTATATCTATTTGTTACTTTGTTATGAAAATCTAGATGACCAATTATTAGAAATATTTCTTTGAGTCTTGTTCTTATAATCGAGAGAAATTTTAGTTTTTAAACTTATTTTGAAAAAGAAAAAGGGGTTTCAAAGATTTTAAATTATTTTCTAAAAAATTCGTTCTACGCAAATAATATTTGACTTTAAAAAAAGAAATAATAATAGTAATAATAATATAAACATATTGTATGGAATCCTTGCTGTATAAATAAATTTGAATTTCGAAACAAAAATGTAAATTTATCTCATGAACGGATTAAGGAAAATTTCGTTCAGTTTGGGGTACTTGCTTCTTAAATCTTGGTGGGTTGACCCATCAGCTAAAAAAGGGGATAAGTTCGTATTAAATTTAATATGGATTACTAGCTGAATTTATTTTTGGGTATTCTTGAGATGATTGTGTGATTGCAGCCTTCTATTGAGACTACTTTGAATCTTTGGAGGATGCTTAGGAATTTAACAATGGTCTTTGATACCAACGTAGTAAGGATAAGTATTTTCCGGGTCATGTCAAATCTTAAGAGATGACATGAGATGATTAGACATTTAATCTGACCCTAATAGGTTCAAGGTTCAACCTTTGCCCGAAGCTCCTTAAGCAATTAAACATTGTATGTATAATGCTAGGCGGTCAACTAGTTGATGAGTTTTGTTACAACTTAACCCTAAGATTTGTAAAAATTGTGTCCAAATTTCCGTCCTTGAACTTCTTTCATATTTCCCGCCCCATCTAGTCAAGCAATAGCATTATTATTCTTCTTGTTCTCTTTCTTTGTAGTCGCCTCTTCTCCTCCTTTTCCATGCTAGTTGGCACATTAGGTCTTGCCCCACTATTACTCTAAGATTTAAACCTAATTCTTCTCTCCAGTCATTTCTTAGCCCATAACAACTACTTGCACTATTCAATATTCCTTGAGCCATTTAAATGTCATCCCTAGAGAGAGGCCATTTGGTTGGATTGGAATGAGCATAAGGTTCCACCTCTTTAGGGATAAATGTATTAGTCATAGCAGTAGGATTTGCACCAGTCCTTTCCTTCGAGATGTTTTAATGGGATTGTTTCCAGCACTGCATATGCATTTTCTTATATCATTAGAGTAGATTTTGATGAAGGCAATTATTGTTTTGCTGGTAAAGACTGATCTATCTTCTGATGGTTTTCTGAGGAGAATCTCGATGAAATTTTATAGACATCCTTTTTTACACGGACTTGAATGATCTTTGGTTTGATCAACTATGAAGATTTTGCAGCTTATCTATTTTCCTAGATATTGTTTTTGAGTTGGATGATCTATGTCCAAACTACCCATGCAGATGTATGACTCATTTAGCACATTAATTATTTCGAAAATGGGAAGTTACGACTAGATTAGTTCTAAGTTGAAGAAAGCAATCTTTACTTTCGACGGTGTTACCAATATTTTGTACCACTTCATCTTTGATTCAACGTGTTGTTCTTTTGTGTTGTTTCATGGAGTTACTTTCTGTATTTCCACCTATCCACTTTTGTCTTCAGATAATGTTAGGTGAATCTCCATGGAAAGCAATTTTAGGGTAGGTTACTTTTGTCATCATTAATTCTCTTTTATGATAGGTGCTTGTGATGTAATCCTCCAATAGAACCATCAGTATCTGCAAGAAGAGATTGAGCATTTAACTATCATTGTATGACTTGTTCGAGGTCATGGGAATGATTCCAGCTCCAGCAATGGAGTAAGACATCTCGTTTTTTATATGCAATGTTTTGGAGTTTCGATGTTGCTATATCTATTATCTTTTTCTTTCCGACATTAGTTTCTTGCCTTAGTGGTAGTTCAGGCTTGTAACATTTATTGCTTTCTATCCTTGAAAAATCGCACGATGATGTAATGAGATTTCTGTAGTTTGGGAATATTCTGTATCATTCATGGATATCTATATTTGAATCAAAAATGATCTCATTTTCTCTATCTAATTAACATTTATTTTGGAGCTAGAAATAATCGATTTCTATGGTAAGTAAATTTTAGCGAAGGACAGGGTTTTGTGTTGTTTCATCATGGGAATTATTATTAAGTTTTATTTTTAGGTTTGGGAATTTTCCATAAATGTCTCATTTTTGAGTTTTGTGCATGGTTTCAGTTTTCGTTTTCGTATTTTCTATGTAACCGACTTCCATCTACAATGAAATTTGACCTGAGTCGTTAAAGTTTCCACAAAATAATTTTTGAAACTTTTTGCAAATTTGTTGAAAAGAAAGAAAGTTTAAAAGATTAAAAAATTTCAATTTTTTTTTAAAAAAAATTGGTTATGCAAGAAAGCACATTTGTGTGATTTAGAAAAATTATACAAAATTAACATGAAGTTTTAAGAAGAGAAAATATATTTTTATAGGAACCGCGATTTTGATGGTTACATGTTGAAGATTTTGGATAATTGGTTGTGCGGTTTTAGCGGAGCAATATGGGCGACGATGCGTTAAAAACCTTAATGGTAATAAGGAAAAATGGAAGCGTTGTTTCCATATCTTATCGACAATGCGCATGAGATATTATTTTACACATTTACATTTTAGAGATTATTTTAAGCCTCCTTTGAAATCTATATGTGGAATTTTTTGGAGTATTTGGGGGGATGGAGGTAAAATTTCTACTGTAGGACGGGAATTGGAAGATTAGTATGTAGCAAGAACATTGAGTTCTCTAAATTCATTTCCTTTTTCCGGCATAGAGAAATTAATATGAGCAATTTAGATGCGTGAACATGTTGGATGTTAGAGTTTGGATGCAAAATTTGTTGCTTTACACTTCTATTCATAGTCACGTGAGAGTTCTGGATGAAAAATATTTTCAAAAAGTGGCATTTATATAGAACTTCCGGTATATTTTAGAATGTTTGCATCATGTTTTCAAAATAAAATGCATACAAATAGGAGGATCCAATTTAGAATCATTATGCGTACGTACTTTGTGGCTGTGACTCATTATGTACGCTTTGCATATGCGCATGTTTGGTCGAAAAATTGGATGTACACAAATTAGATGTATAGTATCAAATAATTAGGTGCAAACATATGAGATAGTCATTGGTAAAATTTTGAGATGAAATTTCTTTTAAGGAGATAAGAATGTAATAACTCGAAATCTGACATTAGTTAAATTATTTCACTAAGTAGATTCCGAAATGGAATTTGAGCAAACGATGTAATTTGACCACGAAACCTGCACCATTGCGATTCTGGTCAACTTTTATAATTGGAATTTCACGAATAGAGTTGTATGAAAAATATACGGATGAAATGCAAAAATGGACGAAAAACAATTAAATGGAATATATTTAATTAGGCAACTAATGTTGCCATTTATTACCTCGCCCCTCATGGAGGAAGGTCGGCCCGGGGTTCGACCACCCTTTGACTTGCACGTCGAGCCTCCTGTCTGGCGGCTTTAATTAGGGTCTTATATTATATAAGTTATATATTAATGGACGGATTTTATAAAAATAAGTCTAATGGTTTAGGGTTATTCCAGCGTCTAATAAAGGCATAGACCTCCACTCTTTTGCTCACATTTTCTAAAGGCAGCAACGAATCTTTGTCATTTCATTTCTCCAATCTCTTCTAAAATTCTAAAATATAAACATATTCGAACCAAGAAAGTAAAAATTGGAGATAATGAATCTAGATTGGTGAAAAAGGGTTGATTGTGCATGTATGTAATTTTAGTTTTAGCGTTCCTTCTCTTTTTCCAATTATTTTCTCAGATCTACAAATTTTAATGTATATATATATATATATCCCTTTTCTATGCATATTGTAGATCTGTAAGATTAGGAATTATAGGCCTAAAAAGCTGTATTTATATTGCAATTTGGAATAGCTTTTAGGTGATTGAGAAATATATTTATTGTTATAAATATCAGATTTATTTCAATAATGTTAGATCTAAACTTAAGTGCCTAAATTATCCGATTTATCTTATTTGTGTCAAATCTAACTTTTTATGTTTGGAATTCTAATATGGATTTATATGCCTTTCAGTTATATCACGTCTTGCCTACAGTTCTTACATATATCTTATGGTTATCATGAACACCCTAAATCAGGAAATCAATCCCGAGATAGTTCTAGATTTGTGTAGGTATTTATTCCAAATATGCAGAATTAGGTATAAATTATAAGATTTGTGCAGTCTGCTATTTTAAAATTATAAATCTATTTGCATTTGGTTTTATTTAGGGATTTTACTGGATTTTTGTAAATTAGCCCTTTTTATCTTTTTAAATAAAAATGCATCATTTGAAATCTACAAGAAATATTAACTAATCATACAGGAAGATCTGATGATGGCGACCACAAACTATTGAAAACTATAATATCAACTGCAAATGGCGACTACAAACTATTTCAATGGCGACTAAAATCCACAATAATGTCAACTGCAAATACATCGCAAACCCACACATCCAGTTGCTCCTCTTCCTCCTTAGCCTCTGGGCCCTCCCCTTCTTCCCCACCCCCTCTTACTACTCAAATCTATGGGCCACAATCGTAAATCAGATCTGAAGACGATGAGATCTGGGAGGAAATACTCTTCGGTGCCTCCCGCTACGGTGACCATGCCACGACCTCTAGGAAAGACTACGCCTAAAGATATTGTTCCTTCTTCGAACCCTAAGCTAATGGAGACTGCTCCTGACAAGCTCAACGATGCTCCTAAGTCCATTCATGCACTACTCACAAATATGACAATGATAGCTCGTTCAGACCATTTGCGTCAGGATGCTAGAAAAGGCTGTGGTTTGTCCCCAAATATGCCAGTTAGAAGTAATAACATTAACAAACTGTTATTTGTAAATTTGGTGGAAAAAAGATGGAGTGAAACTATTGTTGATTTAGGAGATAACGATATAATTGATATTGCCAAAGTAAACGGCAGCGAAGGAGTAAAACAAATGAATGAAACTGGCGCTCTTGTAGTTCATGCAAAGACAGTATGTTCTCCTAGCACTAAAATGATTAATGACAGTTTGAATAATGGCAAAGTATCTGAGAGTGTTTTGGAAAGAACTGTCAAACCGGTCTATGTTTTGGAAGTAGAAACAGAAACAAATAACTCCTCCGTTCCAATACAAGAAAATATACCTGTTGTGGTTGTATACCCTGCAACAATGAAAGGTGTGCCTGTTCTAGCTGAGGCTACGAAGTCAAGTAATGAAATCAAGAAGAGTAATGCACATATAGGAGCTAATGCAGAAACCATTAAATGGTCATCCCTATTTGAGAGCACACCACGTAACATGGTTTCTTATGTGCCATAACACTTTGAGCATACAATAACTAATGGAATTAGTGCTCTCCCGTTAGAGATAATAGATGCTGGAGCTGATTTTTGGATATACTATTTGGTTGGCTTTTTCCTTGATACTAATCATCCTCTATATACAGTTGTTAAAGAGCATTGTGGTAAAGCATGGAAACTGTGTGGCGTCTTGCAATTCGGGTTGGATCGTTCAATGTTTTTCTTGAAAATTTCTCTTTTAGATGAGAGACTTCGTGTCCTTAGCTCTGAGCCTACAATCATTAGAGGGCACCCCTTCATTATCACCCCATAGAGTCCAACTGTAGATAGAGCCAAAGAGCACGTCCTTTCCATCCCAGTATGGACCTACTTCTCACATATTCCCTCTATATTGCAGTCGTTGATAGTATTGAACTAGCTTTCCAATTTTATTGGAAAGCTTCGATGCTTCGATGCAAATACAGCTGCTAGAGACAAACTGTTTTATGCCAAAGCCTTATTGAAATAAACCCCAGATAAACCGCTACCAAAAACAATAAAGTTTAAAATAGCTGAGGATTATGTAGCTGTAGTGCGTGTGCGCTATGGATGGACCCCAGCCATATGCACTACATGTCACTCATTTGGTCACCTTCATGAATCCTTCTCATGGAAACCTACAGTAACTTCCCCAGCTCCAGTCCACCCTTCAGGGAGAGTTCCACTTCTATAACCACCGGTTGTGAAGGGGGTTCAAAAAGTTGTCACCCCTCCAATTGTTATTCAGGACTCAGTACAGGAGAAGACTAATCCAAGTGATGATGATATAGTAGAACATGAAGATGTTTCTTCTGTAGAGGATGATTGTATATGTTGTCTCTTTGATGATCATTGTTGGCTCCACCACAAATCTGGAATGAGATATGACCCAACAGAAGGAAATAATTATATCTATGCGATAAAGAATTTAAAAGACTGATATATAAAGTTGAAGGTGAAGGTTTTATTCTCATTCAGGAGGGTGAGCTAGGTGAGATGAACATGTCTTTGTTCCATGATTCTACATGTGATTGGGAATGCGAATTTCGTAGTCCTAACCCTTGTTTTGGTCAAACCTTACCGTGCTCTTTTCTGAGTATGACAATGTTATAGGATCTAGTGATAGCTCTAGTTGGTTCACTTTTGGGGATTAATTATGAGCTTATCTTTTGTAGTAGTAGAAACATTCAGTTTCTCTCTGCATTGTATTGCTATAGTGTTCTGGCACTTTAAACCAGATAGGGTTACTGTGCAGTAATCCCTTTCCTTTATTCCTTTTTCTAATAAAAGTGGTACGACCACTATAAAACCGACAAGCTTTGCCCAAAAAAACAAACAAGAAGAGACGTGTAAATTCACGTATTTTATACGTAGTTTACATCATCTATTCCATATAAAACATTACCTATTTCTCATGATTTGAAATGTGTCAGTATTTCCTTTTATAATTGTTTGCGAATTTTTTTACAAGAATTATAGTAAATAACCTTTTTATAAGATTTTAGAATCTCATCAAAACTAAACACAGAAAGATTGTTTTAGTTATTAGTTTTGGACTAGATTGTAAATTCATATGAATTTTAACAAATTTTTTGCTATTTAGTATTCATGCTAAAATATATACAAATATATGATTGTCATATTATTACTTTACCATCCAAAAACTTACGTAAACGACAATATTAATATTATATTAAATAAATATATGTGGTATGTCTAAATTTGAATAATTTCCATTATGATGGGTATATAGTAATATTTCCCGTATTGAATGGAATTTTTTTTTTATAACAGTTGTGTTTATTAGCAATAAATGTGGAGTTAATTGCTATAATTAAAAAAGGTTACAAATGAATTTGAAAGACAATCAATATTGTTAACATAAATATTGTAGGGAAATGAATAAGTAAATAAATGTGAAATGGTTGCGATTCAAAATGAATAGGTATAAAAGTTGTAACTCCAATTACGGGAATTAATATAATAAACATGCATATATATAAAAGAATTAATAAAAGTGAAAAGGATAGTAAAATTTTGGGAGTTACAACAAATAGAATTAATGAAAGCGATATAATTGACATTTAATAGGTTGTCCATTGCCTTAGGAAATATGACCGTTAAGGTCACTAATGGCATATGACAATGATAGGATTTGAGTTAATTGTCGGTCCATTTCCTTAGGAAATATGTCCGTTAAGGTCATTATTGGCAGACCGTTTTAATAATTAATTGAATTAATGAGGAAATTTGGGTATTAATTGTCGTAGTTAATACTAAGTCCAATAAGTAAACGAGCAAATAAACAATCCTAAAGCTTGAGTCTTCGGATTTCATCCTTATCTTATTTATAGTTTAACTCTAGAAACAATAGATTTAATTAAAATTAAGGATTGGACTTATTTGGTTAATGGTACGAGGTCGGTTGCATTGTTCGACAGAAGTTTGCTCTTTTCAACAATCAAATGTATGTACAACTAATGGTGATATCATTAACCATAGGAACCCATGACGGTAATTAATTTCGTAACGTGAATTTATCTAAAAGGTTTTCTTCAAGTGTTGAGGTATTGAGTGGTTATAAGACTCACTTCCCTTTCGAAAGAAGAAAAAAGGAATAATTCAGTAATGTGGCCTATTTCAGGATCAGAGGTATTAACTAGTGAGATCTACCTTTGGGTACCCTTCCTTATAAGGGTAGAGTCATATGATCCGCCCGTAACATGCACTAAGTGATCGGATCGCTCATCTCCCCATAAATAAGAAGTATTAAATGGCTAATTAGGTGCGAGATCGGTAATCTCAGCAAAAGTCCGCTTTCTATAGGTACTCAGTGACCGAGGTTAGAGTCCACCTTGGGATTGTGTATTAAATGTCTACCACGGAGGTGCCATAGGTATGCCTATCTTACGGGAAGCATTAAGTGACTTATGGATTATCCAATAAGGTCAGTTAGATAGTGACACAGGGGTCCGTCGGAGTAATTTCATAAACGACGTTTAGTCATCTGACATCCTGAGGTAATAAGTGACTGCTTTCTATCTCTCGCCTTATGCGAACTTGGGATATGGGTGAATGACAAAAGCCTTGAATTAGAAAGGCTTAGTATCTAGAGCCTTCTAATTTATTTTAGCATATGGTAAACCACCTAGTAGGTATTAATTGATCAATGGATCCTCCTTAGGCCCTGAGTGATCATAGGGATCCACCTATATATGAAATTGCAAGTGAGGCCATAAGTGGCTATATAATATAACCTACCTTCTTTAATTAGTAGGTTATTAATAGCTGGAATGCCAGCCTCATCATTCGGTATCGTTTTGTATGGTAGTTTAAAGGATTCATACTTATGCGTAAAAATTCTATCTTGGTATATTATGATAATCTATTTCTGGTAAGTGCTACGGTAGTTAATCATGTGTGTAATCCTTTCAAAACTAGGTTATAGTTACCACTCTCGTTACATATATCATTTGCATGAAACCAAACAGGATGCGTTTGTATATTGTAGACAGTGTTATACATTTTCTACTTACCATGACTTGTTCTAATCTCCTCTTCATAACAACTCTTAGGTTTATCTTAGGTAAGACAGATCTTTGCAAGTATTCAAGTTTTCTTTTTTGTTATTGTTCTCTCATGCTTGGTATGCAATTTTGTCTTAAGGTAGTTGTCGTGGTCGATGCTTGTTATCCTATCTTGTTTTCGCTGTGAACTAGTTTTGTTATACTATAGTTATTCTCATGCTCATTATTTGTTGGTACCAGATTTATACTCTCCATGCTTAGATAGGTTAGAGTTTCTATTTTTGTTGAAATTCAGACTCACAAAAGTATGAGTTGTTACAATGCCTTAACTGCATTTATATCGAGGGCAGTCAGAAGACCAATGGATGACTTTAGGATATTTGATGGTGGCCTTAGCTCCGAGAGCAGGCTTTGTGGCCAGAACACAATAAATATAGTAATTGCTCGGGTGCTTGTCGTCATTAGTAAGAGCGAGAACGAGAATGATTGGAGCTAAACCAACAGGCCAATGATCTTTCACTATCAGGACATTGGATGAGGGACAACGCCAATTAGATGTTTATATTATTTGGTGTAAGGTGTGATTACTTAGTTCTTGATGGATCTTTCAACTAAGTGAGGGGGCTACATGGAGCCATAGCCACGGAAAAAGAGACAGACCAAATAGAGATATGTATTGTATGCCCTACGAAGCTGTCGTCTACAAATATAGAAGTGAATATTAGTCACACATCCCTATTTTCAAAGTTAATTAGGCTCACATCCCTCCCTTTTTTAAAATACAAACCCGGTCCCTATTTTTAAAAGTTACGTGTTTTACATGTTTTTGCCCAAAAAATTCTCCATTCAGTAAAAAAAAAAGAAATTCTAAAATCTGGAAACGTTCCCAGAAGTCCACGGAAATAAAAAAAAAGTTGCATACATGTATGCAACTATTACCAATAGTTGCATACATGTATGCAAATATTTGAATACCCATGCAAGAATTTGTCCACGCCTTACGAGTAATTGCATACAAGTATCCAGTTATTCAGAATAACTGCATACAAGTATGCAGGAATGTGTTGAAGGCCGAAGGCATTGCAACATTTGCATAATTGTATGCAATTTTTTATGTATAACTGCATACTTGTATGCAGATATGCAAGTATGCATGTTTTACATGCAGAAATTGAATTGTTGCACGAAAACATGCATGTATTTCATAAAATCTACATATATGTATGCATGTATGCTGCAGTTTGACGTAGAACTAAAATAGATGCATACATGTATGCAACGATTTGAATATATGTGCATCTGTCGATGCATTTTATTGCATTTTCGCTGTTTTTGTGTGTTTTTTGATTTTGACGTGTTTTTTGATTGTTTTTCCACTTGATTTTTTTATTACTTGTTTTATTTAATTATGAATTTACGTGATTTTTATATTTTTTTATATTTTTTAATGAATGTTCGAAAAATAGGGATGTAATTTACAATAAGTTTATGACCGGATCTGAGCCTAATTTTGAAACTTAATAGGGACCTGTGCCAAACGAACCCAATATAGAAATCCTTGACCAAGTTTCATACAAGGATAGACCTTGTGAGTGCAGCTCAGGTAGTAGAAAGTATGATTACGTGTAAGTCCTCGATGTATGCACTGGTTGTTATATCGTGGATGTCGTAGCATTGAAGCAAGCTGATGCGGACGTGGTTTCACGTTTTCTTATCAAATGTTGGAATATTTGTATTGTAGGCCTCACGAAGTTATCTTTTGCAAATGTAGTTTTAGTACTCTTTTGTAGCAAGATGAAGAAGTCCTAACAAGGAGGATATGAAGGATACATTGGGTAGTACCCAACACCGCGACGGTCGATTGGGCATATAGCTACATATATATGGATTATTAGATTTGCTGTACTTGGGAGTAAATGGGCATGGATTACGCACGACGACTAGAGTACTGTAGACTCGAATAACTTAATAAAAAGAAAATTAGGATATAAACGGTATACATAATGTTATTCTTAAAAAGTTTATTTTTTTCCATTCACTAGAATTTTAGTTCTGACCCCCTTGTCAATATAAACCCATATGTTAAATAGAGGGCAGAGATTTCCGACTTAGAGACACTTTATTAGTCAGACTCATTATTATGTTAAGTATTTATTTATTATCGCATTTTATTCAGTTTCGCTATGAGAAACGAGCTCTGATATATTTATCTTTTCTTTTATGCAGGATACTAGACAAACAACTCAAGTTTCAATGGACTTGGATTTTAGCATTTTGCGAAAAAATCAGGCATATTGAAATTTGGGTTGTTACAATGTCTAGAAGTTGAAGCGAGCAAAGCGGGGATCAACGGTTTGTGTTCCCATGGCATTTCGCGAAATCGTGGAAGGAGATATTGGCATTAAAAGGATCAATATGGTAGGCTTACTGCTTCAGGTAGTGGTGGGCTTTTGATGAGGAAAGGGATTAATTTTAGTTATGGGTAGTTAAGATTATTGACTTGTAATAAGTTGAATAAATAGAACTAATCAACTTAATATCTTATAATTTTAATAACTCTCTCATACGAGGTCGAAATCAGACATCATTAACTGCTTTGGATCGGTATGGTCATCCTTTACATGAAGGAATTGGATTCGTTGGATTTGAAACTAGATGAATTTTAAGCTATGGTAGATCAAACCAAAACATGAAAGTGACAACTAGAACAATGGCGAGTGAAGAGTCTACTTTTCTTGTTAATCAATAATGATTTATATCAAATAAAAATTATTTATTGTTTGCTTAGTTGCTTTGTTTGCTAGTTGTTTTTGAATGTATCATTAGTGGAGATAGACAATCATATGGAGTGATTAAATCATGTTGATTTAATATGATTACATTATTTAAATTAGAACATAATTAATTTAAGTATGCTTCTTTTATGTTATGTACTTGGCTAAGTAACAATGTTCTATAATAATTGTAAGAGTTATTTTGGATGACATCAGGTTTGCAGAAAATACAGCTAAACCAACGCACTTCCACCAACCACAAGTCGAGACCTAAAAGCTAAGCCGCACCCATTTCCGCTACCAGATGCAAAACCTAACCAACTCCAAAACAACATTGAGCAACACTCATACCAAGAATCGAAACTCAAATTAATTTGCTGTGAATACATGAGAGGCATAAGGAGCGGTTTGGTTTGCATAAAATGAAGAGAGAATAAGGCTAAACAGAAAGGAGATACAACACACAAAGAGTTGGAGAAGTGAACTCAGACAAGGAGGAGAGAAAGCGGTGGAGAAGTTTAGGTTAAGACGATGAGCAGAGTGAAATGATACGCGTTGTGGAAAGGCATAAGTCAAAAACGTCAAAAGTTAAAGACAATCGAAATGAAAAATGAGATAAGAAAAGGAAGCAGAAGTTTGAAGAATGGAGGAAGCGAAATCAGAATGAAAGGAATGATTAGGGGAGACCAAAAATTTTAAACCTAAGAGAATAAGGGTGAGCATTATCTTTACTGATGATGCAAATACTTTAAAAATGGTGAAGCTTTTTTGATTCTAGAAAAACCCATTGTGCTCTAAACAACGTAACGCCATGGAAAAATTGGTTGGAGGGCAAAAAGGTCTTTGGTCGTAACCCACTACTGCTTCAGCACTTTCTCGACCCGTCTCCCACTTTCCTTTTATTTTCTTTCGTTCTTCACGTTAAAATACTGGACTTATTTCTATTGAAATTGGTAATCTTCTTTCCTTCTATAATTTTTAAATCCTAGGATTCGATTATGTTTTGAATGAGGCTCAAATTATCTTTACACAAACAAAAGGCGTCCATCGACAACTGTGAGTGGGAAGACGGAGGGCTTCGTTCAGACAAGTGAAGAATTGGATGAAGACAAATCGGTACTTTTTTCTATTATTTATTTCTTCGGATATGTTTTCCTTGGTTGACCTTTCCGTATCACTTGCATCTAAACCGCTGTTTCCAGTTGGAATTTAATCCGCCTTCTACGTGCAAATCCGAGGCCGCTCTTACGATAATCGCCTTGGTTGCGACCGTAGTTATTCTTGAAACCGAAGAGGGTAACAGATCCTACAAAATACCTTACTAATGCAACCGTTTGAGTATGGAAATTACAGATGCAGCATCGACGTCGATAGATGAAACTTATATCGCGTATTTTGGGAAGTGTGATTGCTTGAAATATGGTTGATGGTGATTCGTATTAGGTTCTTCTATGATATTTTGGGTTTTGAAAATGGAATTCTATGGCATTATCTGTCTCATCCTAGGGAGTCGATGATATGAAGGTAACCTTTCTCGCTAAATTTAATTTTTGTTGCTTTATTGGGATGATGCAAGTATTTTGGATAAGCAACATATTTAACTGTGTTTACTAAACGATCTGAGAACCAAAATTTTGCATAGATATTGGATTTTGAAAATGGAATTTTATGGCATGATCTGTCTCCTCCTAGGTAATGGATGGTATGAAGGTAATCTTTCTGGCTAATTTTTTTTTTTTTTTTTTACTTTACTAGAATGATGCAAGTATTCTGGATCTGCAGTATAGTTAACCTTCCCCTTACATTTTTTTTTTTGGTTTATCACTATTTATTTTTGTTTCATGTATCAAATAGTTTGTGCATTATTTAACTGTGTTTACTAAACGATCTGACACCAAAATTTTGCATAGATATTCTTAAATTTAAAATATAGTTCATCTGTTGATTCCTACTTCAAAATCTCACTGTCAAATGATATGCTTTAATTTGGCAGTTAATGCAATCTTAGCTGTGCTATTTGACATAGTAAATTTACCACAAGCACTTCTTTCATATTTTATTGATTGAAATGAAAATTGATTTTTGTGCTGAAGAAAAAGTCGGTAAAACAACCCCCACCCTTTCATTATATCACTATGAGTTGCGTAATTAGTAAGTTCCATACTGGAGTTAATTACTTCCTCGGTTGGCAAGTTCTTTCCTTCAACTACCATTGAATCAAGCAGCACATTTATGTAATAAATGTAGGGCGATTTCAATTAAGCTTCATCATATATGCACTATATAGGTGTTTGATTTATGTTAACTATAGATGAGTTGCTTTTTACGTACGCGTGGTAACTATCGACCTTCATGAAGTGCATTTAGTAATAAATAACAGTCGCGTGGCTATTTTTATACAGCTGATGGCTGAAATAGCTGTTTGATGATGATTCAAAGATGAGGGGTGATTTGAATTGTGGCTATAGTGGGTTTGATTCATCATCCTATCTCAAACAATATCGGGTTTGTATCTGACCTTTCTAATTTCCTGTAAGCATCGCATGTGGATGATGCATAATTAACATGAGCTGAAACCTCCATGTAAAACTATTTTCTTACTGATCTTTCATTACTTACTGAATGCGCCATTTGTGGTTTATCAATAACCACATCACAACATCATTACATATAAAAGGCCCATAATTTTCTTTTCATGTTTCACTCACGTAGATTTTTTCTAGATTAACCCGTGCATTAGTTACTTTCATATTTATGATACCAGTGATTTTGTATCAATGATTTTTAGCTTTTGTTTAGTATGTTTCCTTTACCTAATGAATTAGGAATGTTTGAAACAAATTGGTTGTCTTCCCATCATATGTGCTGGCACAAGTTAGATCGTGAGTTCCAGTAATCTGGCATTTTATTTGTTAAAAAAAATACATTACAAACTAATTGTTTGTATCCTTATCCCAAACTCTTCATTTTATTACAATTTCTAAACTTTCAAAATATGAATATTGCCCTAATGGAAGCAGTTTAATAACTTACTGATAAAACCATTAACTTGCAATATTAGACATAGATGTGTAAGTTATATAATGAAACCATTGTACCATTTTTTGTTACTGATTTTCTCCTTTTTTATTGTATAAATTGTTCTTCAATGCATTTAATTTTAGGACTTATTTTAGAAATCCTAATTCAATTTCATGAATTATGTGAATTGATGATAATCAGAGTTCCATAATCTCATCCAATGCAAGCTTAATGATGTTCAGATCTGGCATTGCTTGGAGCTAGAAAGCCCTGAAGCAGTAATCATTTACCAAAGGTTTCTTATGTTACTGATTTTCTCCTTTTTTTATTACATAAATTGTTCTTTAATGCGTTTAATTTCAGGGTTTATTTTAGAAATTCCTACAGCCGTCATTATAAACAAAAAGCATTGCTTTGAGCCAGAAAGCGCTGGAGCAGTAATCATTTACCAAAGGTACTGTTTTTTGTTATTGAACTTCTCCTTTTTTCTATTATACAAATTGTTCTTTAATGCGTTTAATTTCAGGATTTATGATGTTTTGTCTGAAGCACACATTGAAAATGACCTTAGACGGTTTGACAACTCATGTTCATACCTAATTGTATATATCAAACTGAACTGGAAGTATGTGATGATTCAGAGTTCATGTTACACTAATACCATCTTTGTGAATATTATAACTAATTAGGTCGAGTAGGTAATTTATCAAGTATAGTACACAGTCGATGCTGTTTTAGATTACAGGCCATATAATATATATTTTACAGTAATTTAGCAAGTACATTTGATATCTTTGTTAATTGAGTTTTATATACAGAAGATGACTGAATTGTATTATAACAAATACATATTACGAATTCTTAAGCAGACTGAAAATTAATGCATATATTATGGAAATGTAAAATGATTATGTATGACTGCTCATGGTCAAAATGGGAATATTACCCGACAAGAGAAGAAATAACATTGCAAAGTCATATCTACAACCAAAAATATTTCAATGCATAGTCATATTTGCCAGGACTCTTACCAATTATCATTTCCAACCTGAGAACAACGCCCTGTTTCTTCTTCACCTCACTTCAACGGCTTCACGAACTGATAGGAAAAAAAAACTGATGACTGAAGTTACAAAATCCAAACATACATCAAGTATTATCAGTATTGTGTTCTACACTTATTTACATTGAATCATGTGACTAAGATGCTGTGTTGGAGAGAGATGCATAGGTCTGAAAGGTCCATTGGCGATGATGCATTTGTATCAGTTTGTTTGTCTTCTCTTTGTTTAACCTTTTTTGTTCTTTTTCCCAGTACATATATTAAACAAACTGATCTATTCTTCTATAGATGTGCTCTTAGTGATTCAATCTTCGAAGAACCACTGGCTCTACTTTTGATATCATCTGTTCGTCCAAGGTTAGATAAAAACTATGTTTAAATTTGTATTCATATATTTTTATTTGGATATTGCTAGACACATGTTTGGTAAAATGTTTTTTACCTGGACGCAAACGGCCGAACAAAGACTATTATAAGTCAAGTTCCTTTTTTTAGGGGGGGGGGGGGTCATTATGTGTGTGTGTACATATTACACATAAACATATACACATACATATACACCTATATATACATGTATATACATGCGCGTGCGCACGCGCACACATATATATATTTATTACTGATGGTTTGAATTCATGATAATCATATGTATAACGAAGACTATTATAAGTTTTTGTGTGTGCTCTATGTGTGTGTGAGTGTGTGTGTATGTATATGTATATATCACCAATGATATGAACTAAAGATAATCATGATTCTATAATCTCCACTTTTTTAAAGCCTATCTCTCTGTTTGTCATCTTCCTTGCAACAGTTTTCAAACAAGCTGAACTACATGTTTTGCCAGCATTGCACAAGAGGTTGGTAAATAATGAAGATCACTATGTGGTCTTAGATGTTGTTGTAGGTTGCAAAGGACCTGGAAAATGAGAATTTTGACGACTCAGAATTGTTTAATTTTGAAATTTTGCAGGACCACTGATATGGACATTAGGTCGACGAATGAACGAGCATAATTCAACCTTGACCAGATCAAATCCTGCTATCTTACGCTTATGCCTGTCCACACGAACTTGCCCTATGACAATCACCAATGCTTAAATTTCCTCAAGCAACAAAAAAGGGCCTGAACTGTCAGAATCAGCAAAAGATGAAGTCAGTAATAGGCCAAAAGAGTTGACGAACAATGACCAATGGGAAAATGAGGAGAATCAGTGGGTGAGTAGAGTCTTTTGTATACTTACTATTTAATTGGATTGGGTGTTTCATATAAATGTCAAATCATATTATCAAAATGACTTACATTTTGGAATCCATGGACATTGAGAAGGCGTTTCCATCATTTTTTCCATTCTAAACCACTATATATATATATATATATGAAGATTTATATGCTGTAACAGTTTCAACTCAGTTTCATATTCGTAAGTTGTTGTGTTCCATATTTGTTCATTTGGGACCTCTGTTGATTTACAGTTGTGTTTCGTATTTGTTTATTTGTATGGTCTCAATGTTGTAGTACTATCAACTCAGTTCATATTTGTTAGTTGTGTTGGAATTTGTTTACTTTAAAGCTATGCTGATTTGCTTTCATATTTGCTTATTCGCATGCGTCCATGAATTTAAAATTGTGTTTCATAATTGGTTATTTGCATGGCATGTGACTGACTCTAATATTTCCACTATAGTGTATTCCTCGAATATGCTGCTCTACACGAATACTTGCTTCCCAAACTGTACACTTCGATCCTCTCTTCCGTTCATTTCCTGTCAAATTTATTTATGCATACGTCGGACGTGCCTCCGTACTGGTTCGTTTAAACCAAATTAACCAAACCAATTTATTTTGGTCGGTTTGGTTCGGTTTTGAAATTAAATCGGTTTGTAGTCGGCCTAAAAAATATTAAGTTCGGTTATCGGTTTAACCAAATTAACTGAATTTTTACTATATTTTCAAAATTATCGGTATTATAATACATTTTTAGGTTGGTTTATTTATTTAAGTATATATTAATAATCATCTATGTGTTAAAATAAATATTAGAAAGCATAAAAATAAAAAATAATAATACTATGATCATTTATAATTTGTTTCAAATTATAGCGAATATTTCAAACACAAAATGTAAAACATTTTTAGTTCGGTTTAATTGATAACCAACCGAACCAACCAAACTTAATTTGGTTGGTTTGGTTTGGTTTTCATTTTTATTGGTTTTAGTTTGGTTTGACAGATTTATCATTGGATAAACCAAACCAACCAAACGTTCACCCCTAAAAGAGAAGGAACGAAGGTAAAAGCATAGTTTTCATGACCGTGCCGTGCATCGAACCATGATAATTCAAGGTCAGAGGTTTTAAAGGTTCGATCGGTCGAACAGTAAGAACCATGCAAAATGAATTTTAATTAAAGCTTGTACATTAACGTACGACACTTAAATTCTGGAAGGAAAAAATAAACAATACAAGCTTGTGTCGTGGAATCATTACAACCTGTTATTTAATTTGCAAATTTGTTATTTAATTTGCCATCATTACAGCTGTCTCCCACCACACTTTGCCTTTTTCCTTCTCCAACGCAACCCTCCAGCCTTTCATCTTTCCTTTTTTCTTATCCAACGCATCCCTCCCAGGCTTTCTTCTTTCTCCTTTTTCTTGCATCTTCTCCTCCTCACAATCGAACTTAACAACCGCGATTTTCCAATCGTAATAACCGCGATTTTCGAGATTGAACCGCGGTTAGTCGTGGTTCGCGACTGAACACGGTTATTTCACTTTCCGGGTCGTCAAAGGTCATGGTTCAGGGTTTTTATGGTCGGACCGAGGGTTTGGTCCGGTCATGAAAACTAGGGGTAAAAGCCATCCCTAATAATGCTCAACATTGTTTTGAAATGGTTATAACTAATTTTGTTATTATGTGAAAATGATATATTAGTTATTGATTGCTAATTTTTGATTTATTTACATGTATGCAACTGGAAATGTAAATCGAATTTATGACAGCTAGTTTTAGTAACATTGCGCTTGCTAAGCCCTATTTGAACAAATATTTTTAAGTTATTATATTTTTTATTAATGATGTTTTAAAGGTAATCAACCATTATTAAATGATGTTTTATGGTAAAGTTAATTACTTTATTAATGTTTTTAATTTGAATAATTTAATTTATCAAAATCATTTTAAAATTAAAGGATAATGAATTATTATTTTATTAATACTGTTTTAAATGTTTATACTTACTTTTTTAGTAATGTGGTTCTAAATTTAATAATTATTTATTAATCAAATTTTAAAGATATTTTAACTCTATTTTATTTTATTTAAAATATTTATTTATAATAGTTTAAAATTAGTTAATTATTTACTTACGATTTTTTAAAACTACTTTATTATTATTATTTTTTAAGTTAATTAATTATTTTATTTACATTGTTTTAAAGTAATTAAAACATACTATTTATAAATGCCTAAATTTAATTAGTTATTTATTTATGATATTAGAGGTAACTAATTATTCTAATAAAATTGTTTATTAATAATTAATTGTGTTAAGAAAAGGATTTCACTAATAAAATACATTTTATAAATGAAAATTACAAAAAATTATTTAAGTATTTCTATTTAACGGTTTAGAAATCAATGTTTTGTAGATTAGTGGGATTTTGAACATTTAATATGATTTGGAAATAAGGAAGATTTCCTTAATGTTTTATGAATATAATTAAATTATTGAGATAAGTATATGTGTAACGACCCCGAAAATCTGAACCAATTTAAAAATTTTAAATTGGCTAAAATAATGGATTTTAAATTTTTAAAATAAATATTTTAAATAATGGCAATGGAAAGTGAGTTTGAATCGACAATTGAAAACGAATATAATTAATTATAATTATAAATAAGGCCTGAAATGGCGCTACAGTTTCAAAAATTGAATTCAAACTTTGTCGGACTATACCGGGTGCAAAACAAAACGGATTTTAGTGAAACCAAAAATATTTAAATCTGTTAGTGAATACCTTTCTAACGAATCTGAAAAATCGAATTTTCATAACGGAAAGCAAAAGTTATGGCCAAATGAATTTTCAGAAAGGTCGCTATGGAAATTATATAGCCCGTGAAATTGGCCATTTTGCAAACGGTCTCAAAATTCGACGAAACTAGTTTTGTTGGGACCGTATCGTCAAAACATAGCTGGATTTATTTTTCTGGAATTTTTCGAATCAATTTGTGGCCCTGGAAAATTGAAATGTACGTTCAAATTAAATATTGAATGTTTTATACTTTAATTTGAAGGAAAACTGACTGAAACATTCGAATGGGCCTTCGAAACATATCCCATTGTGTTCAGAATGGGGGTAAAACGCTAGGGACGACAGTCGTTGGGTTTGAATTGGTGTTCGTGTGTGAAAAAGGGTATTTTCGGATTTTTAAAAATATATAAATAAACAAAAAAAATCATTGGTCAGAAATTCTTTTTTCTCTCTCCCCGAAGTTCGACTGAAGGCGGAAACACATTCGAATCTTCCCATCCACTTTCCGACCAATCCACGGAAAATTAGCCCCTCCTCTAGTTGAAGATTTTGTAGAGCTCCTCGAGATCTTCAAATCCATACCTAGTTTCGATTTTTTCATTGTGTATTTTGGGAGAACGGACGGCGAGAAGTCGCCGCCTTCACTTCGCCGCCCCGTCTGATTCCGACGACCGAGTTCGCCGTCGTTCAAGACTTAGGCGCGCCTCTCCTAGCTCTTCGAGATGGCACAGGCCGATCGTCATATAGTTGCACGGATTTGAAGAAAATTCAAAACCTAGTTTTGAAGAATTCAGAGAGGTATCGGCCAGATTTATTTTCAACAGTTTTAACACCTTTAAACCGTTGCAAACCTTGTAAAAATCATATCTTTTTCGTTTCCCGTCGAAATTCAGTGAAACAAGAGACGTTGGACTCATGTGGACGCCTTCTACATTTTAGAAGAGACCGCGTATTTTTCTGAGCCTTCTGCTATTTTTGGTGGAGTGGAACCCAATGTGAGATTTCTAATTTATAAACGATATGGAAACGACGATGTATAAATTATATAGTTGATGTATGAGTTATATAAGCGTTGTACACCTCATGTATAAGCGTTGTATAAGTTGTACGTTCGATGTATAAGATATATATGCATCGTAAAAATTATATTTGTGTTGAAATAGAAGTGAATTGCTATATATATATATATATATATACACGCCCCTCGTCCACAAACCATGGACGATATTTATTGATTGTGATTGGTGTGAAAATTGATTGATAGTGAATGGTTGTTTGGGATTGTTTGTGGTTGATATTGACTGATTGTGGTTGAAAAATACCCATTTGTGGTTGAGAAATATTTGGTTGAAAACACATAGGATTAGTTTGTGGAAATGAAATAAATATATACATGCCGCCTGCGTGCGAACTAGATGCATGATCCCATTGTCAAAAACCGCGAGGTTTTAAGGTAGAGCGAGGAGCCGTACTAGGGACGGTCCCGGTTTTAACTATCCTGCCGTTATGCTGCCGAAATTTTGAATAATGTTCATGTGTTTGAATTATTTTCATTTGCTGAAACTATATTTATTCGTTGAATAGAAAACCTTCATGTGTTGAATCGATATTCATCCATTGAATTGAAATTCATGTGTTGAATGGTATTCGTGTTTTAAATATAAAAATCACATTTTTTATCTATATATATAAACTATAGGAAACCTTCATATGCTGAATCGATATTCATTCGTTGAATTGAAATTCATGTGTTGAATGGTATTCATATTTTGAAAGAAATTGTTTTATAATAAAAATCCCAATTTTAACATCAATATGAAATGTATAAAATAATCCTGTTTTGAAATAAATTGTTTTACAATAAAAATCCTATTTTTATTACCTATATAAACTATATAAAATAATTTCGTTTTGAAATAAATTGTTTTACAAAAAAATCACATTTTTATTATATACACGAATTGTTGAAATGTGAAGTGTTAAAAATAGCAACTCATTTAAATAAATATGCATGAGTTGAAATATTCATTAATTAGCTAATGATATGATTTTTGCCTATGCATTCAACATTAGAATGAATGGTGTTTTTAAACCAAATGGAATCAAATATGAAGTTGAATGGAAAATGATAAGTGATAAGAACTGTATATATGTACATGCATATTTATTGAACAGGTTGAAGAGGAATAAAATTTTACGTCCGACAAATAGGTACACATTTACTGTTTTGTTTGGGTGATGATTTTATGAGCCTGTTGGCTAGCCGCTTGGCTTTTTCTTTTTCTTTTCGACATGTGACGCCCGTGTGGCTATTTAGGAATTTTCCCAGCCCCTCTCGTACAAAGGAGGTTATGGCGAAATTTTCCAAAATTTAAAGGCGTTAGTGAAATATTTGAAGTGAAAACGATATTGAAATTGTTGAATGAACAATATTTATATAAATATATAAATATAAATAAAATTAAAATGAAACGTGGCCGTGCAGTTCGTGTTTTGAAACCGTGATTTCAAACAACTAGTGCGGGAAATCCGACCATTGGATTTTCCCGAAACCGCAACCGTTGGGTTCGCCTTGGAAATATCTTTCCAACGGCACAACAACTTTGTAAAAATCCAACGGTTGGATTGTCTGGAATGTTTAATTCAAATCCGAAGAAAAACGGTGCCAGAAATGATTATATTTATATATATATAAATATAATTATATTTAATCGAATAACGACGCTGCAGTTCGTATTTTGAAATCGAAACTTCGAACGATTGTACCGGGAGATCCGACCGTCGGATTTTCCCGAAACTGGAACTGTTGGATTCGTTTTGAAAAGACCTTTCTAATGGTGTAAATTTTGTGAAGATCCAACAGTTAGATTTTCAGATATGTGTAAATCAAATCTGAAGAAAAACAGCGCCACGGCCGCGTTATGGCCCGAAGCGTCGTTTTGAATAAATTGGCTATTTTAAAATAAATAAAAATAGCGATAAATCGATATAAAATATCATAAACGATATGGAATGGAAATAAACTGAATTTGCTCGATTTATGTGGTATTTGATGGTTGAATGTGTTTGGTGTGAAAATTACATTAAAGAACAAAATTGGTGTTGTCGAATGATTTAACCATTGAAATAAATTGATTTGAAATTATAAATATATGTGAATTAATTGAAAAGGCCGAGTTAATTCTCATTTCAAATAATTAATCAACGATAAGAAATCGAAGATGAAGACGGTGGTCGAAGACCGGAGATCTTCACCTCGTTTGGATGGTAACCGAGGTCCTGATTGGGAGGCATCCCGAAATATGGATAATTAGTGGTGATCGTCCAGACGCACGTGGTGATCGATGGGTTTGCGAGGTATTTAGTGCCTCCGGTTTCGTTCAGACCCAGAACGGACTTGTAAATGGACTGTGTGTCTGACATTGGATTTTATTCTGTGTTGATTGATCTCTGTTAAATATACATCTGTTTGGCGGCGGAGAATTTATTCTTTTGCTTAACGCCCTTCTCTAAAATGCACGAGTTCAGAGGTTGTATATCGATGGACATCAGTCGCATGGCATGAATTGCTAGTGTGGCACGCCTAAGTAGCAAATGATCAAGGCTTCTGTTGAAAAGCAAAGTCTTGTGGTGATGATCAAAGCCCCGCCTGTGTGGCATAGCTTTGTGTATAATGTGAATTCGCGAGCCTCACACCCCGGTATGAACCAAAAACGGGAGAAGGACCTCAGGGAGGGCATGCGTTTCTTTCTAGCTAGGGTGGTGTCAGTGACCTACCAGCCCTGACATTTATATACTTTTCACCTGTGTGGTTGTTGCTGTTGCGAGGCGCCTCGGTTTGATCGGACGATCCGGGTCTGATGGAGTCATTCGTTGGCTCATTTACGCCCCAAAGGGCGGAGAAACGTATTGTTCAGGCACTATAATCCACTCCGTGTGGACCGGCCCTGTAGCTCCAAGGGGCAGTTGCGGTTGTTCCGGAGACAAGGGCTAGATTGTCTCGAATTCGGTAAGGACTATCTTTTGCCTTGGTTCATGACGGAAACCCAATTTCCAAATACGACATCGTGCGGTTTTGATTGTATACCTATATATGGCGACATAGTGGTATGGGGCATTAATGCCGTCTATGATTGATAGTTATGATTTGAAATTGATTTCAAAACATATAAACACTACCAATAATATCAAATGCCTTTGTTTTATTCGTATCAAGCATATCTTGGCCGTTATAAAGTAAAAACTCTATCCTCCGGTTTGCGTTGCATTGTGTGATGGGAACTGAGTCTTATAATGGCTTCATTTTTATAAAATGCATTACGTTGTTTAAAAGAAAGATTTGTTTTAAAGCACTGGCAATCCAATGGAGAAAACTCGTTCCACGAAAGTGGCGTGGTCCTGTGATTAGCTAAATTATATATGTGTTGAGTAGATTTCTCATACCAGTCCCATGACTGACTCGTAGTTTGTTTCACTTTCAAACTCGGGTGCCCCTTTTTCTACACGGGCAGCCTTGTATTCAGGTTTAGCTGGTTCTTTCTGGATAGCTGGAGCTGAAGATGTATTCTATCATTTATCTCTTTTTATGTTGTTCAGCTCCTATTGTACATTATGTTTTTCCGCCGTAGACATATATGTATAGTTGAACTGTATTTGTACTAAGTATGATCCTGTATACTGTGTAACTCTGATGATTACTTTTATCCAGTATATTCTATTGTTCATTATCTGGTGTATTTATTTAATTCTGTTCTGCTATTATCTGTTTCTGTGTTATATTCCACGGATTACCCTTGCCACGGTCAGTACGGGGACTGGGGTCGTCTCAATATGGTTATATGTTTCTAAGCATTGAAATATAATGATTTGTAAATATGCTTATGACTTTAAGATAAGTATATGGAAATGTTTTCCAAGTATACAAAGAGATTTGATTAATAAGAAATTAATTGAGTGAGACATAGTGGTTTCCATAGTAGATTAAATCTATGTTGAATGATTGTTATTTCCATTTGATAGTTAAATAACTGAATATCAAACCTTAGCCTAAAGGAGAAACCCTTTTAAATGGGTGTATTGAACTTTTTCCATACTTAACTCCAAAGGATCTAACTCGGGAAATATCTAGAAGAAACATAAGAATTATATAGTTTATTTATCCTTAATAATCCCAGTGTAAAATCATTTTGCTCTTCTAGGGAAAATGATAAGGAGACGTATTTGCTTAAATGACTAAAGAGAAATCCCCACTCTTGTGTGCTGTCCGATTTTTTCCAAAAGAATTGGAGTTGAACTCATTGGAAAATCAATTGTTTGTTTCTTCGACTGCTAGGTAAATGGGGAAGTGTACTCGTAAGAGATGACTTAAATGTAACCACTCAAAAATTTATATATGTGCTTTATAGATGAGAACCAAGATTTACTTTGGATGCTGAAATCCATACATGATTCCGAGATTCCTCGAGTATAAGAATCCATGTTGGATTATGAGATTATTATGAGTTGACGACATCCATATGTGATTCCAAAACGCATTGGGTATGAGAATCCATGTGGGATTTTGTAATTTGTACAGATGTGGTGCGTAAGATAGAATACCGGATATAACCTCACTAGCGAGTGATAAAAAAACATGAACAATGGGTTCAATACCCCAAAGTCTGTCAATAGGGAGTAAAAATGAAGAAAATAAATGAAAAATGAGGAAACAACAATTTATAGTGGTTTGGTTCAATATGCCTACGTCCACTGGATTATTATCACTAGTTTTTCACTAATTTGGTGCTTACAAAGAGTACGATTACTTGAATCCCAAGCACTAATAGTGACAATAAGCAGACAGTGCCAAAATTAGAAGAAAAAGTTCCATTAGTGTCTTCCAGGGAGGTATTATAGGGAAGTTCAGATCCGGTTCATCATGACTCTTAGGCGGGACCGGTAGGAGTAGTGGAAGTAGCGGAAAACATGAAGTGAAGTGGTGGAGGTCGTGGCCATGTCAGAGACGTTGCCAAATTCAGGTCAACATGCCTCGTTTTGACATACATCATACCGAACTGTGAAGTCATCTCGATGATGTCATCTTATCTGACCGAGTTGGAGGGGCCTACCTAGGGAAACCGAGCCGAGGACACCGACTTAGGAGACGTCTGACCCAAAGGAGAGTTCCTCACATGCTTAACTTTAAAGGCCGATCTGAAACCCTACCAAACTTAGCTAGCATGCGTTTGAGCATCCGAGACTTAACTTCAGTTGGGCTTGAGTCTTCTGCGATCAGAATCCAGGAAACTAAGTACATGACTGCCTTGTTAAATAACTGTTCAATATTTTTCTCACTAAAGTATGTCGTGTCGTAGACGGAATGTGCTTTAAATGAGTTGAATTGCACACACTTTCCAATATAGTTATTTCCACAAAGTTAATTTGGTGATGCGGAAATGTCATGTCCTTCTGGATAGTTCTGAGTCTTGAAGTTTTTATCTACATATACAACAAAGCGAGCTTCTAATTGTCTTCGAATGTTTTTGTTAGATCAGAGTCTTTTGATTGAGAATCCTGACTGTCATAGGTAAGTATTCAAACCTCATCGAGTCAAGAGATTCGGTACACCTGTCCTACAATTGAATGTGCTGAGTCATCGATTCTTGCGTGTGATTAGGCACATGCTGGTCATTAACACATAATGTTGTTCTCTATGCAAGTGAAGCACGTTGTCGAGTCAAGTCAATTTATACATGTGAGTCGTCATGTGGCATTATTAGTCATGTTTGGAGAGTGTTATAATATTCTTTTCTCTTCCAATTTCTCCTTATCTTCCTCTTTTTTTTTAAAACTCTCGGTTCGAATGTCGAGCCGAAGGCGAACCAACTCAGTTTGGCATGGTCGAATTGGATGGCTATAGAGGCCAATACGACATGGCCAACCATAGATCGTTGGCTGTCAAATCGGAGGAAGGAAAATAGTCGCTTCCCTTCCATTATAAAATCCTGACCCACCTCCCTCTCTTCTCTTCTCATTCTTCATTTTCTTACCATAGAGTCATAATCAGCAATCTTTTCGAGACTTTTCCTTTTTAAAATAATCAATTTCACCATTACCTTAGTTAAATCATTACCTCTCGGTTCTAGTTTCAACTTTCCATCCTAGATGGGTTTCAAAATTCTGAATTTAATTTCTCCATTATGTTGTTAGTAGCCAATCCATGGCCAAATCCGACAGTGGCCATGGCAAATTCTGGCTAGGTAGTAAAGGAGATGGGTGGAGTCAAGATAGTCGGACAAGGCACCACCGGAGTGGTGCATAGTGGCGACATCATTGATGCAAATCTTCGATCAAAGCACTGATGTGGTCTTGGAAGGAGGTGAGAAGGCGAAGAGGTCAAAGGGAGAAGATCGAATGGATGGGAATGATTTGTCTAGTTTCAGCTCAATGGACAAAAGGAGAGCAAACCTTTCGGATCCATACAGGAATGCATGGAGATAGGGAGGGGAAAATGATAATCATAAAAATAAAGAGGAGGCCCTTAGTTTGGTGCTGCGTGAGCCAGCAAAGTGAGGGGGTCGAACCGAACTTGGCCGATCCGAAAATGTAACGAGCTAGAGTATACCACTACAACATGCTTGACAATGAGCATTTTTTGACCTTGAACATTTGTCGAGATGATGATAACACAATTCAATGCATAAATTGATATTCGGACTAGCCGAACGTATAAACTTTTGGATGATTAGGATTAGCTCATATCCAAACACTTGGACAATTAGGATTAGAGCATATGAACACAGAGTGCCTAAACAATATAGCATTATAATGTCCCACTTTCCCGTTTAATTTAAGATGACACTAAACTATCATAGTCAACCCAAATTACATAGAAAAGCAGAAGGTTAAGAGAAAAAATTAAAGGATGAGAAAAGAAAGAAAGAAATATTAGAATAGAAGAATAAGAAGAACCAACACCGAATTTAGGGTCTCAATCGCAATGAAATAAAATATAATATAGAAATAAATCTTTATTGAAAGCTTGAAAAAACATACTTACAATCATCAGAGTATAGTGAATATCCAATACATCTAGACAATTATAATAACATGTCCTCAAATATAATTCACAACGGAATAATACTATATATATCATAAGTCTGGGATCCTCCAGCTTGTCTCTGAACTTTACAGCATCCGATAACCTGAACCTGCACACTCAGGTTGACCCGAGCATTACAAACGCCACTGATCAGTCTGGTGAACCAAAGTGAGTAAAACCCACTAAGTTTATACATAACATCCATATTGCTTAACTTTGAAAACCTTTTAAAAGAAAGGGTAATATTAAGACCAGCCTACATAAACATGGACGGTTTTTACCGTACTATAACCAAAACATCTTTTTGATAGGAACTACTGTGATATTATGATAGTGTCTATATCTAATAACCAAATAGTAGAACACTTTGCATCTCATACTCTACATACATAGTATATAATCAAAAACCATGGGGCTCTTATTGGAAAATGGACTCCAACCATGATAAGGTATGAGATCACCTTTCGATCAGTGTACTCTAGAGGGGATACACTGAGGTTCAACAAGAACGCCTTGCAACCCGGCCACACATGACCGCCCACTTATTTAGCTTGAGTGTAGCAAATGTATTATCACCCGATGGTTTTAAGGGCCCATCTTCCGTCCACGAAGATACAGAATCAAAAGAACAAATAAGGAATTTCTCTAGATTGGTGATAATACACCCTACTTGGGTATGACCCACCTAGCCATGTTGCCTATCCGATTTTTTTCATTTTCCGGTTGACGATGCTTGAGGCTACGTTTTCCTTCTAGAACAACACATCATTTTGAATGCCACATCGTCAAATCCGCCAAAAATCACTAATTGACTCCCACAAAAATACTCTGTGTGTTAAGCAAGAGAATAAATTCTCCGCCACCATACTTGGTACATTTGAAGAAATCAATGTACTTGACCCTGTTGAAAATACTTTGTCATACATCCATCCATACAAGTCATCGAGGAACAGGATGAACCAAAGGCACCTTCCTACTACATCTGAGGAATCACCCAACAAATCAGTAGCGAGAAGTCCTTGCAATCCGTAGATTTCAACCACAAGAGAATCACAGTACTTCTCTGGTTAAACATTTTGAAAAAAAAACATATTAATTTATTAATTCTTTTTAAAATTTTAATACAGGGGGAGTTAACTTGTGATTTTAAGTAATCCTTCCGCTTATGCAGATCCATGGTCTTCAATTGCTCCATCTTCTATCTTCAACGTTACGTATTTGCTGGTCGATCCCGTCTTTCCATACCAACAACGGCTAGGACCAGATTTTGACAGTCGGTTATTTAACTATCAAAATAAAACAGTCATTCATCCATATAAAAATAAAAATGGATTTAGTGGTTCGGTACATAAAGTCACTTGGCCTAAAACCTCATTTAAATCTCAACACATTTTAAAACCATATCTATTTCCTTTCTAAAACATCTTTTCAATATTTTAAACAATCCTTGATAAATAGAATCACTTACAAAATGTCTCATAAGTTTATTTAAATTTTCTTTGGATTTATCTCAACCAAGATCCTTTTCGTCTTTCAATTATTCGAATTTAAACCAAATTATCAGGCTTAACTTACATTTCTGATTTAATCCCTTTAGGTTCTTAGCTCAACTTCATTTCATATTTATGAATTTTAAAACTTTTAAATTCATTTAGCCTTCCTTAAGTTTATACTCGCATAATAAATTTGTTTCGATTCTTGGAAATCGTTTACAATGTTGATCCATTTCCAAACATAGCTTTATACTTGCTTATTTAGAATCACTTTATATAAAATAGGATGATAAATAATAAATATTTATTCTTCCTTCAATAAAAAATTTATTTAAAATAATTCATATAAATAGATTTAAAATTCTATTTTCACATATAAAATAAATTTTTTAACTTTACTCAGTTGATCTACCTGATGGTAAAACACATTTATAAAACAATTTATTCCTTGGCCAACCTCTGCCGATTTCTCAACCAATACTATCCATTAGTTTTTCACAACAATAAACAATCATTCAACGGTTCATAATATGGACATAAATAACATTCAATATATTCGAGGAATCCGGTTGGATCCCTCCAATTTGTCCTTCCCTACATCAACATAATATATTTATTCTTTACGATAGATAGAAATAAATAGTTTAACAATCAACAATTAATTAATAACATCCAAACAAACATCCAATTATTTATCTAATACGTTTATATTATTATAAACTTAACCAACAAGGCAAGTTACCTTGTTTGGAATCTAATAATTAAAATAATGATTTATTTTAATTAAATTAAACAAACGTTTAATTTAATCAATGAATATTTAGAAAATATACAACATCCATACAACCAGTCACCAAATCATCAATCATTAGCAAATATTGCACATAAATTAAAATCCGACTTATATAAAATATAAGTGGGATAGAACTCAGTGAGTTGTACTCACCTTGGATGCGATTTGCCATCAGACGGTTTGTTTTAATTAAATTAAACCGGCGTTTAATTTAATTAGAACTTCCAGCCGCGCCTAACTCTGTCCAAATCAGCTCCGAAACATTTTGCCTGTCGATACGGTTTCAACGTCCTTTGATTTGTTCCCTTCTATTGTAGTATAACATAGCTTTAATATGTTATTCGGTATTTAAATTAATATTGTCAAACCTTTAATAATAATTTATAAAACATAATTAATATATTGTTATCTAATCTCAAATTAACATTTGAAAATCCTTTATTATGCGTGATATGATTATACATATTTAATAGGGGATAGTCATAATAACTTTGTTCGACAATTTTTACAGGCATGTTATTTATATGTATACAATGACTAGGATTAGGCAGAATAAAATATATATGAGGCTCAAATTATCTTTACACGAACAAAAGGCGTCCATCGACAACTGTGAGTGGGAAGACGGAGGGCTTCGTTCACACAAGTGAAGAATTGGATGAAGACAAATCGGTACTTTTTTCTATTATTTATTTCTTCGGATATGTTTTCCTTGATTGACCTTTCCGTATCACTTGCATCTAAACCGCTGTTTCCAGTTGGAATTTAATCCGCCTTCTATGTGCAAATCCGAGGCCGCTCTTACGATAATCGCCTTGGTTGCGACCGTAGTTATTCTTGAAACCGAAAAGGGTAACAGATCCTACAAAATACCTTACTGATGCAACCGTTTGAGTATGGAAATTACAGATCCAGCATCAACGTCGATAGATGAAACTTATATCGCGTATTTTGGGAAGTGTGATTGCTTGAAATATGGTTGATGGTGATTCGTATTAGGTTCTTCTATGATATTTTGGGTTTTGAAAATGGAATTCTATGACATTATCTGTCTCATCCTAGGGAGTCGATGATATGAACGTAACCTTTCTCGCTAAATTTAATTTTTGTTGTTTTATTGGGATGATGCAAGTATTTTGGATAAGCAGCATATTTAACTGTGTTTACTAAACGATCTGACAACCAAAATTTTGCATAGATATTGGATTTTGAAAATGGAATTTTATGGCATGGTCTGTCTCCTCCTAGGTAATGGATGGTATGAAGGTAGCCTTTCTGGCTAATTTTTTTTTTTTACTTTACTGGAATGATGCAAGTATTCTGAATCTGCAGTATAGTTAACCTTCCCCTTACAGTTTTTTGTTTATCACTATTTATTTTTGTTTCATGTATCAAATAGTTTGTGCATTATTTAACTGTGTTTACTAAACGATCTAACACCAAAATTTTGCATAGATATTCTTAAATTTAAAATATAGTTCATCTGTTAATTCCTACTTCAAAATCTCACTGTCAAATGATATGCTTTAATTTGGCAGTTAATGCAATCTTAGCTGTGCTATTTGACATAGTAAATTTACCACAAACACTTCTTTTTGAAATGAAAATTGATTTTTGTGCTGAAGAAAAAGTCGGTAAAACAACCCCCACCCTTTCATTATATCACTATGAGTTGCGTAATTAGTAAGTTCCATACTGGAGTTAATTGCTTCCTCGGTTGGCAAGTTCTTTCCTTCAACTACCATTGAATCAAGCAGCACATTTATGTAATAAATGTAGGACGATTTCAATTAAGCTTCATCATATATGCACTATATAGGTGTTTGATTTATGTTAACTATAGATGAGTTTCTTTTTACGTACGCGTGGTAACTATTGACCTTCATGAAGTGCATTTAGTAATAAATAACAGTCGTGTGGCTATTTTTATACAGCTGATGGCTAAAATAGCTGTTTGATGATGATTCAAAGATGAGGGGTGATTTGAATTGTGGCTATAGTGGGTTTGATTCATCATCCTATCTCAAACAATATCAGGTTTGTATCTGACCTTTCTAATTTCCTGTAAGCATCGCATGTGGATGATGCATAATTAACATGAGCTGAAACCTCCATGTAAAGCTATTTTCTTACTGATCTTTCGTTACCTACTGAATGCGCCATTTGTGGTTTATCAATAACCACATCACAACATCATTACATATAAAAGGCCCATAATTTTCTTTTCATGTTTCACTCACGTAGATTTTTTCTAGATTAACCCGTGCATTAGTTACTTTCATATTTATGATACCAGTGATTTTGTATCAATGATTTTTAGCTTTTGTTTAGCATGTTTCCTTTATCTAATGAATTAGGAATGTTTGAAACAAATTGGTTGTCTTCCCATCATATGTGCTGGCACAAGTTAGATCGTGAGTTCCAGTAATCTGGCATGTTATTTGTTAAAAAAATACATTGCAAACTAATTGTTTGTATCCTTATCCCAAACTCTTCATTTTATTACAATTTCTAAACTTTCAAAATTTGAATATTGCCTTAATGGAAGCAGTTTAATAACTTACTGATAAAACCATTAACTTGCAATATTAGACATAGATGTGTAAGTAATATAATGAAACCATTGTACCATTTTTTGTTACTGTTTTTCTCCTTTTTTATTGTATAAATTGTTCTTCAATGCATTTAATTTTAGGACTTATTTTAGAAATCCTAATTCAATTTCATGAATTATGTGAAGTGATGATAATCAGAGTTCTATAATCTCATCCAATGCAAGCTTAATGATGTTCAGATCTGGCATTGCTTGGAGCCAGAAAGCCCTGAAGTAGTAATCATTTACCAAAGGTTTCTTTTGTTACTGATTTTCTCCTTTTTTTATTACATAAATTGTTCTTCAATGCGTTTAATTTCAGGGTTTATTTTAGAAATTCCTACAGCCGTCATTATAAACAAAAAGCATTGCTTTGAGCCAGAAAGCGCTGGAGCAGTAATCATTTACCAAAGGTACTGTTTTTTGTTATTGAACTTCTCCTTTTTTCTATTATACAAATTGTTCTTTAATGCGTTTAATTTCAGGATTTATGATGTTTTGTCTGAAGCACACATTGAAAATGACCTTAGACGGTTTGACAACTCATGTTCATACCTAATTGTATATATCAAACTGAACTGGAAGTATGTGATGATTCAGAGTTCATGTTACACCCCACCTCCGCCAGGGTGACTCTTGCAAGCACTCTGACTTTGGAGGGGCGTTTGAATCAGGTAAACATGCATAATGATATATCAAGGCAGAACAAGAACATATGTATATATGTAAACAGAGTAAATAACATAGATAAAACAGCGGAAGATTTCAAACCATTTCAAAAACAAGTCTGGTACAACATAATGTCAATTTTCCAAATACACAAGTCTAGATAAAACAACATTACTGAAAAACTGAAATACATAAGTACTATCCCCAAAATAAGTGATAACCATAGCTAGCTTCATGTCAAGACCGTACATGAGCTAAAATCCCACAAGCAAGCGATCAGAAATCCAAGCTAGGCTCCAATATTCCCTCCCTGAGAACCTGGGGGGAGGGGGGGAACGGAAGAAAAGAGGCGAAAGAAAACAGGTCAGTCAAAAAGACTGAGTAAGCCCTACTACAATCAATGTAAACTGGTAAAGTTAAATGGCATGAGCAGCAGGGATGAACATAAGGATAATTACATACTAGCATGGTGAATATCTAACAGATAATTCAAAGGAGTCATCACATAATCAAGGTGAAGTTTTTCACCATAGGTGTACCAGCATTCTAACATGTCATGTATAAACAAGAATTTATCCCTTGGCCTAAACTTGGCCCAATATCAAGTGTTGACCTAAGTCAAGATCCAACTTCTTAGTACCAATACTAGTATAACAGGATTAGGTGTTACCCCAATGTTCACATCGAAACAGAACGGAACAGAATGGTCCATACAGAAATAGAGTTTGGGAAAAATGGGCTTTTACCATCCTAACAGATAAAGTACAGAAACGGAATGCTAATAATAATGGGCCTTTACCACCCTAACAGAACGGTACCACGCAGAAACAGACGGGTGTTGCCACCCAACAAAACAGACGGTACCAACAGAATCAGACAGAGCTAAGTGTACCCTAAATCCTACCCAAGCGATCGGCTCCCTAATACATAAATACCCTGTGTCGGCCCTACGATAGGGTGTATCACTCCCTAAAGTGGCAACCAATTGGCACAGGCATATTTACAGATGTCACGGCGTCTTACATCCTCAGAGGCAGACCGGGATCCATGCACGCACATGACCCGGTTGGAACGCACCATCAACACCCATCGCCATTATCAGAATGAACCACTTATAATTAGTTCAGTAAGCGTGCCCGGACCCTACCTATAGTTGGGTCAAAGTTTTGATACCAGAAAGGGTTACTGACTAATATGGGTCCCAAACAACAAATGACACAAGTATTCCCCCTTGTGTCCCCAGACTATCAGATTCAGATTAACTTATCAACAGAGTTCAGACATACTAGGTTCAGACGATTAGTTTCAGACTAACGGATCAGATAATAGATTTACAAACTTGCCTAACTTAGTGTGGGTCCTACAGATCCGCAAAACAGGTTCATTTAATTTATCAATCAAGTTAGTTTATCCAGATCAGGTATCAAATCAGTTCTCAGCCTTATCAAATTACTGAGTTGGATTGGTTAAGTATAGTTCAACTTAACCCCGATAAATAACCGAGTTCGGATTGGTTAAGTGTAGGATAACTTAACCCCGTTAATTTACCGAGTTCAGATTGGTTAAGTGTAGGTTAACTTAACCCCGATTAATCCACCAAGCCCAAATTGGTTAAGTATTAAGTGGACCATGACTTAACCCTAATCATGAGGCATTAATTAATTAATGTGCCTTAACCTCTCACATTAGACTTCGTTGCGGTTACTAGTTAAGCCGGTCGGTTCCGGGTAGCTTTACACCACAACTTGGTCTAACCTCGGGTTCAAGGTACAACATGGCCAACTTCTCACATTGGGTCCTATTGTTTGTAGCAACTAGTTAAGCCGGTCGGTTCCGGGTAGCTTTACGCTACAAACTCAACCCAACCTCGAGTTGGTCACACTTATCTTTTCTAAGTGTCATGTCCATCATGTTTCCAAAACACATTACAAGTTTTCAAGCAATTGGGTAGACCTAACTTAATAGGTAAATTCCCAATGGGTAGACCTAACTTAATAGGTAAATTCCCAAGCTTATGTTTTTATGTCCTTTAAGTTTACCCAACCCCAAACGCAATCCCATCGCTTACATATCGCAATAGCGCATAAAGGATATAAAGAGGGAACTTGGCATAATCGTGACATAAAGGTGTTGAAGCCACAAGTTCAACATGGTGGCATAAGAAATGTACATATGTTCATATACTTGCATATTACATTTTTAGGCCTCAAAAGCATGCATAAAACCAAACCTAGCACATTGGTGATACATGGTGATAAATGACATGTAAAAATGGCCGTAAGTTCGCATCTAGCCTCACATGCAAGTTATCATAAGAGATATGATAACTTACATGTTGCCAAAATGCAACCTTTAGCATAAAGCTTGAAGCTTTATGTTCATAAACCCAAGATAAGCTTGCATAACATGATAACATGAGCCAAATGATCAACCCAAACTTGCATAACATAACTTGCATATCATATGACAAACTTGCATATCAAACTTGCATATCATATGACAAACTTGCATATCAAACTTGCATAACATAACTTGCATATCATATGACAACTTGCATATCAAACTTGCATAACATAACTTGCATATCATATGACAACTTGCATATCAAACTTGCATAACATAACTTGCATATCATATGACAATTTGCATATCAAACTTGCATAACATAACTTGATGAACTTGCATATCACATCATAGTAAACTTGCATAACACATCATAGTAAACTTGCATATCATGGCAAACTTGCATATCATACATTTAACCTTAAAGTTTAAGTATGAAAGGAGTAGGGCTTACAATGCTTAGGAAATATGACAAAGCCCTTATGCAACCAATTAAACCCCAAAATGCAAGCTTTAACATAAAAACCCTTGAGCCAAAATGATCAAAACTCTTTCTTTATGATGCAAATATAGAAACTTGACTTAAATGCAAGCTAATGATGCTCATACAAGCTTGAAAACACTTGTATGCATGGAAAATCTCATAGAAATTAATTTAGGAATTTTATGAAGAGAGTGGAGGCCATGAGAGGATTGATTTTGCCATAGTTTAGTTGTATGAATGAATAATGATAATTTAGGGTTAGGTTAGGGCCTTATTTATAGATTAGGCAAGTGTTTTAGGCCATAGGATTAAACCCTAGTTGCAATCTCAGCCCTTAAAACCGAATCTGGCCCCCAAGCTCAACACAAACCCAAGATGGTGCACCAGGCTAAACAGCCCGGCTGGACCAAGTCGACAGCCAAGTCGACAGGGCTGTCGACTTGGGTCCAACCAAGTCGACTCCCAAGTCGACATGGCTGTCGACTTGGGTACTTTAGCGGGAATTTTCCCGCCTGGCCCAAACTGGCCCAAATTTCCAATTTCAAACTCGAATTTGAAATCTGTTTTTACTTAGAAATTTTCTGAAAACTTCGTTGGGCCTTAATCGGGTCATACGGACTCCGATTTCCGAAAACTCGGACTCTATTTCGCGTATTTTTCCGAGACGAACGCAATGGAATAGCCCGTTTCCCTTGATTCAGATTTATAAATTAAATTCTGCCTCGATTTATGTTCTAACAGGTTATCAGAAATACGGGTTGTTACATTCTCCCCTCCTTAAAGGATTTCGTCCTCGAAATCTTTAAGTTAGGAAGAACGCATTCTACCATCCATCATCCATCTACTCAAATCATCATTCACGAGCAATCATTGTCCTTAAAGATTCTAATGCGGTATGAACATATGCAAAAGGTGTGTGTATATGTCCTTATCTAATGCAAAGATCCTCAATGCAAAGCATGTTAGTGAAATGAATCCATTATGTATGCGAATAGTCCTAATCATATAATACTATATGTGTGCACAAACATTCATCCATATGCAACATCCATGTGCCGAATTCACCATCTTGCAACCATAAGAATTGAAAATGTACACACGTCCATATGCAATATGAGAGTGTATTTCAAGCCGATCTAGTGCCTAGTGTGTGTTTATGCATCCACGAGCAACCACTAGCAACCACTTGCATCCACTTGCAACCATCAAACATAACATGTCTCAAACACATGTTTACATCCATAGGATTCCTATCTCAGCAAGATACAGTCGAGTGATGGAAGCGAGTACAGATAAAACAAAAACTTGGTACCTATACTTACAGACTACTAGTACAGATCAGATTTCCCAAAATGATTCTTAGGAAACTAAGCATGGTAAAAACCCAGAATGTATTTGTCATAGTCACCCTCATGCCCAACACAGATACTCTCAAACCCCAATTTATCACAAACAAATGAGTTATAACTCTCAGGGAGTTTGAGACTATTATCAGATCAGAAACAAGACTATCATTAAAATACCGAGTTTCCATTACAGAATCAAAATACCAGAAAAAGAGTTTCAAACTGAAAATCAGACAACGAAAATTAAACATCCTACAGACAAATTATTCTAGCCCTAATCTATTCACCCGCCATGCGAGTATTCACCGTTCCTTCCGATGTAGTCCCTTTCTTCTTCGGGCAGTCCCTAGTGAAGTGTCCCATCTCTCCACAGTTAAAGCAAGTGCCCTTCCTCTTTCTGCAATCCTTGTTTAGATGAGTTGAGCTTCCACAAGTAAAGCACTTGTTTTCCTTCTTATCTTCAGACTTCTCCTCCTTCTTTTGCATTTCCTTTTTGGGCCCCGTTTTCTTGTTTTGAGACTCGTTCACCTTGACCTCCTTCTTTGCACTCTTGTTCTCTTCATTGAGTAGGGCCATATCTACCAAACTCTCAAACGTGGCCCCCATGGCACATGAGACATAGCTAACTCCTGTAACGGCTCATTCAACCCTCTAGCAAAACGAAGAGCCTTCTTCTGAGTAGTACTTACCATATCCAAGCCAAAACGAGCTAACTGATTGAACTTGTTCACATATTCTTTAACAGACATGTCTCCTTGCTTCAAAGCAATAAACCTTTCCATTTGCAAGTTATCTTCAGTAGAAGACATAAACTTAAGCCCGAATCTTGTCCTGAAATCGGTCCAAGTCTCAACGGGCCTAGTTGCGGTGGTGATCTCCCACCAATAAGCGGCTTCATCCTTCATAAGCCAAACCGCCAACAAGATCTTTCTCTGATCATCTAATCCAAAGATAGCGAATAAATACTCGGTCTCTTTCAACCAATTCCGGGCCTCTACAAAAGTCTCGGTACCTAGAAAGTTCTTGCCACCCATTGCTTTGAAGTCCTTGCAAATCTTCGTGAACTCTACTGGAGGATGCTGAGGGGGAGGAGGAGGAGGAACCTCAACGACAGGAGGAGGAGGAACATTAACCACCGGAGGAGGAGTAACATTTGCAGGGTCGGCTTCGGTTGCCCTAGCCTCCATAAGTCTCCTATACCAAATAGGAACTTGCACTCCCTCTGGGATAACAAAGTTATCGGCCATGCTGAAATGACGGAAAAGATATATTCAGAACGAGGAAACTAAGAATAGATAACTAAGGATTGTGCTAATGGCTTTTGGGGAATAGCCTTTTAAAATAAACTAGACTTTTCTTTGGAAAATACTTTATACTTGGTTTTGAAAATAGTTTTCCAAAAGTTTTTTAAAAACCTTTTTGTTCCTTCTCGTAAACCATATGCTCTGATACCAAATGTTACACCCCACCTCCGCCAGGGTGACTCTTGCAAGCACTCTGACTTTGGAGGGGCGTTTGAATCAGGTAAACATGCATAATGATATATCAAGGCAGAACAAGAACATATGTATATATGTAAACAGAGTAAATAACATAGATAAAACAACGGAAGATTTCAAACCATTTCTAAAACAAGTCTGGTACAACATAATGTCAATTTTCCAAATACACAAGTCTAGATAAAACAACATTACTGAAAAACTGAAATACATAAGTACTTTCCCCAAAATAAGTGATAACCATAGCTAGCTTCATGTCAAGACCGTACATGAGCTAAAATCCCACAAGCAAGCGATCAGAAATCCAAGCTAGGCTCCAATATTCCCTCCCTGAGAACCTGGGGGGGGGGGGGGGGAACGGAAGAAAAGAGGCGAAAGAAAACAGGCCAGTCAAAAAGACTGAGTAAGCCCTACTACAATCAATGTAAACTGGTAAAGTTAACTGGCATGAGCAGCAGGGATGAACATAAGGATAATTACATACTAGCATGGTGAATATCTAACAGATAATTCAAAGGAGTCGTCACATAATCAACGTAAAGTTTTTCACCACAGGTGTACCAGCATTCTAACATGTCATGTATAAACAAGAATTTATCCCTTGGCCTAAACTTGGCCCAATATCAAGTGTTGACCTAAGTCAAGATCCAACTTCTTAGTACCAATACTAGTATAACAGGATTAGGTGTTACCCCAATGTTCACATCGAAACAGAACGGAACAGAATGGTCCATACAGAAATAGAGTTTGGGAAAAATGGGCTTTTACCATCCTAACAGATAAAGTACAGAAACGGAATGCTAACAATAATGGGCCTTTACCACCCTAACAGAACGGTACCACGCAGAAACAGACGGGTGTTGCCACCCAACAAAACAGACGGTACCAACAGAATCAGACAGAGCTAAGTGTACCCTAAATCCTACCCAAGCGATCGGCTCCCTAATACATAAATACCCTGTGTCGGCCCTACGATAGGGTGTATCACTCCCTAAAGTGGCAACCAATTGGCACAGACATATTTACAGATGTCACGGCGTCTTACATCCTCAGAGGCAGACCGGGATCCATGCACGCACATGACCCGGTTGGAACGCACCATCAACACCCATCGCCATTATCAGAATGAACCACTTATAATTAGTTCAGTAAGCGTGCCCGGACCCTACCTACAGTTGGGTCAAAGTTTTGATAACAGAAAGGGTTACTGACTAATATGGGTCCCAAACAACAAATGACACAAGTATTCCCCCTTGTGTCCCCAGACTATCAGATTCAGATTAACTTATCAGCAGAGTTCAGACATACTAAGTTCAGATGATTAGTTTCAGACTAACGGATCAGATAACAGATTTACAAACTTGCCTAACTTAGTGTGGGTCCTACAGATCCGCAAAACAGGTTCGTTTGATTTATCAATCAAGTTAGTTTATCCAGATCAGGTATCAAATCAGTTCTCAGCCTTATCAAATTACTGAGTGGGATTGGTTAAGTATAGTTCAACTTAACCCCGATAAATAACCGAGTTCGGATTGGTTAAGTGTAGGATAACTTAACCCCGTTAATTTACCGAGTTCAGATTGGTTAAGTGTAGGTTAACTTAACCCCGATTAATCCACCAAGCCCAAATTGGTTAAGTATTAAGTGGACCATGACTTAACCCTAATCATGAGGCATTAATTAATTAATGTGCCTTAACCTCTCACATTATACTTCGTTGCGGTTACTAGTTAAGCCGGTCGGTTCCGGGTAGCTTTACACCACAACTTGGTCTAACCTCGGGTTCAAGGTACAACATGGCCAACTTCTCACATTGGGTCCTATTGTTTGTAGCAACTAGTTAAGCCAGTCGGTTCCGGGTAGCTTTACGCTACAAACTCAACCCAACCTCGAGTTGGTCACACTTATCTTTTCTAAGTGTCATGTCCATCATGTTTCCAAAACACATTACAAGTTTTCAAGCAATTGGGTAGACCTAACTTAATAGGTAAATTCCCAATGGGTAGACCTAACTTAATAGGTAAATTCCCAAGCTTATGTTTTTATGTCCTTTAAGTTTACCCAACCCCAAACGCAATCCCATCGCTTACATATCGCAATAGCGCACAAAGGATAGAAAGAGGGAACTTGGCATAATCATGACATAAAGGTGTTGAAGCCACAAGTTCAACATGGTGGCATAAGAAATGTACATATGTTCATATACTTGCATATTACATTTTTAGGCCTCAAAAGCATGCATAAAACCAAACCTAGCACATTGGTGATACATGGTGATAAATGACATGTAAAAATGGCCGTAAGTTCGCATCTAGCCTCACATGCAAGTTATCATAAGAGATATGATAACTTACATGTTGCCAAAATGCAACCTTTAGCATAAAGCTTGAAGCTTTATGTTCATAAACCCAAGATAAGCTTGCATAACATGATAACATGAGCCAAATGATCAACCCAAACTTGCATAACATAACTTGCATATCATATGACAAACTTGCATATCAAACTTGCATAACATAACTTGCATATCATATGACAAACTTGCATATCAAACTTGCATAACATAACTTGCATATCATATGACAACTTGCATATCAAACTTGCATAACATAACTTGCATATCATATGACAACTTGCATAACATAACTTGCATATCATATGACAATTTGCATATCAAACTTGCATAACATAACTTGATGAACTTGCATATCACATCATAGTAAACTTGCATAACACATCATAGTAAACTTGCATATCATGGCAAACTTGCATATCATACATTTAACTTTAAAGTTTAAGTATGAAAGGAATAGGGCTTACAATGCTTAGGAAATATGACAAAGCCCTTATGCAACCAATTAAACCCCAAAATGCAAGCTTTAACATAAAAACCCTTGAGCCAAAATGATCAAAACTCTTTCTTTATGATGCAAATATAGAAACTTGACTTAAATGCAAGCTAATGATGCTCATACAAGCTTGAAAACACTTGTATGCACGGAAAAACTCATAGAAATTAATTTAGGAATTTTATGAAGAGAGTGAAGGCCATGAGAGGATTGATTTTGCCATAGTTTAGTTGTATGAATGAATAATGATGATTTAGGGTTAGGTTAGGGCCTTATTTATAGATTAGGCAAGTGTTTTAGGCCATAGGATTAAACCCTAGTTGCAATCTTAGCCCTTAAAACCGAATCTGGCCCCCAAGCTCAACACAAACCCAAGATGGTGCACCAGGCTAAACAGCCCGGCTGGACCAAGTCGACAGCCAAGTCGACAGGGCTGTCGACTTGGGTCCAACCAAGTCGACTCCAAAGTCGATAGGGCTGTCGACTTGGGTACTTTGGCGGGAATTTTCCCGCCTGGCCCAAACTGGCCCAAATTTCCAATTTCAAACTCGAATTTGAAATCTGTTTTTACTTAGAAATTTTCTGAAAACTTCGTTGGGCCTTAATCGGGTCATACGGACTCCGATTTCCGAAAACTCGGACTCTATTTCGCGTATTTTTCCGAGACGAACGCAATGGCATAGCCCGTTTCCCTTGATTCAGATTTATAAATAAAATTCTGCCTCGATTTATGTTCTAACAGGTTATCAGAAATACGGGTTGTTACAGTTCATTTTACACTAATACCATCTTTGTGAATATTATAACTAATTAGGTCGAGTAGGTAATTTATCAAGTATAGTACACAGTCGATGCTGTTTTAGATTACAGGCCATCTAATATATATTTTACAGTAATTTAGCAAGTATATTTGATATCTTTGTTAATTGAGTTTTATATACAGAAGATGACTGAATTGTATTATAACAAATACATATTACGAATTCTTACGCAGACTGAAAATTAATGCATATATTATGGAAATGTAAAATGATTATGTATGACTGCTCATGGTCAAAATGGGAATATTACCTGACAAGAGAAGAAATAACATTGCGAAGTCATATCTACAACCAAAAATATTTCAATGCATAGTCATATTTGCCAGGACTCTTACCAATTATCATTTCCAACCTGAGAACAACGCCCTGTTTCTTCTTCACCTCACTTCAACGGCTTCACGAACTGATGGGAAAAAAAAACTGATGACTGAAGTTCCAAAATCCAAACATACATCAAGTATTATCAGTATTGTGTTCTACACTTATTTACATTGAATCATGTGACTAAGATGCTGTGTTGGAGAGAGATGCATAGGTCTGAAAGGTCCATTGGCGATGATGCATTTGTATCGGTTTGTTTGTCATCTCTTTGTTTAACCTTTTTTGTTCTTTTTCCCAGTACATATATTAAACAAACTGATCTATTCTTCTATTGATGTGCTCTTAGTGATTCAATCTTCGAAGAACCGCTGGCTCTACTTTTGATATCATCTGTTCGTCCAAGGTTGGATAGAAACTATGTTTAAATTTGTATTCATATATTTTTATTTGGATATTGCTAGACGCATGTTTGGTAAAATGTTTTTTACCTGGACGCAAACGGCCGAACAAAGACTATTATATGTCAAGTTCTTTTTTTTTGGGGGGGGGGGGGGTCATTATGTGTGTATGTGTACATATTACACATAAACATATACACATACATATACACCTATATATACATGTATATACATGCGCGTGCGCGCACACACACACACACATATATATATTTATTACTGATGGTTTGAATTCAAGATAATCATATGTATAACGAAGACTATTATAAGTTTTTGTGTGTGCTCTATGTGTGTGTGTGTGTGTGTGTGTATGTATATGGATATATCACCAATGATATGAACTAAAGATAATCATAATTCTATAATCTCCACTTTTTTAAAGCCTATCTCTCTGTTTGTCATCTTCCTTGCAACAGTTTTCAAACAAGCTGAACTACATGTTTCACCAGCATTGCACAAGAGGTTGGTAAATAATGAAGATCACTATGTGGTCTTAGATGTTGTTGCAGGTCGCAAAGGACCTGGAAAATGAGAATTTTGACTGCTCAGAATTGTTTAATTTTGAAATTTTGCAGGACCACTGATATGGACATTAAGTCGACGAATGAACGAGCATAATTCAACCTTGACCAGATCAAATCCTGTTATCTTACGCTTATGCCTGTCCACACGAACTTGCCCTATGACAATCACCAATGCTTAAATTTCCTCAAGCAACAAAAAGGGCCTGAACTGTCAAAATCAGCAAAAGATGAAGTCAGTTATAGGCCAAAAGAGTTGACGAACAATGACCAATGAGAAAATGAGGAGACTCAGTGGGTGAGTAGAGTCTTTTGTATACTTACTATTTAATTGGATTGGGTGTTTCAAATAAATGTCAAATCATATTGTCAAAATGACTTACGTTTTGGAATCCATGGACCTAATATATATATATATATATGTATATATATATGTATATATATATATGAAGATTTATATGCTGTAACAATTTCAACTCAGTTTCATATTCGTAAGTTGTTGTGTTCCATATTTGTTCATTTGGGACCTCTGTTGATTTACAGTTGTGTTTCGTATTTGTTTATTTGTATGGTCGCAATGTTGTAGTACTATCAACTCAGTTCATATTTGTTAGTTGTGTTGGAATTTGTTTACTTTAAAGCTATGCTGATTTGCTTTCATATTTGCTTATTCGCATGGCGTCCATGAATTTAAAATTGTGTTTCATAATTGGTTATTTGCATGGCATGTGACTGACTCTAATATTTCCACTATAGTGTCTTCCTCGAATATGCTGCTCTACACGAATACTTGCTTCCCAAACTGTACACTTCGATCCTCTCTTCCGTTCATTTTCGGTCAAATTTATTTATGCATACGTCCATCGGACGTGCCTCCGTACTGGTTCGTTTAAACCAAATTAACCAAACCAATTTATTTTGGTCGGTTTGGTTCGGTTTTGAAATTAAATCGGTTTGTAGTCGGCATGAAAAAATATTAAGTTCGGTTATTGGTTTAACCAAATTAACTGAATTTTTACTATATTTTCAAAATTATCGGTATTATAATAAGTATTTTAGGTTGGTTTATTTATTCAAGTATATATTAATAATCATCTATGTGTTAAAATAAATATTAGAAAGCATAAAAATAAAAAATAATAATACTATGATCATTTATATTTTGTTTCAAATTATAGTGAATATTTCAAACATAAAATGTAAAACATTTTTAGTTCGGTTTAATTGGATAACCAACCGAACCAACCAAACTTAATTTGGTTGGTTTGGTTTTCATTTTTATTGGTTTTAGTTTGGTTTGATAGATTTATCATTGGATAAACCAAACCAACCAAACGCTCACCCCTAAAAGAGAAGGAACGGAGGTAAAAGCATAGTTTTCATGACCGTGCCATGCATCGAACCATGATAATTCAAGGTCAGAGGTTTTAAAGGTTCGATCGGTCGAACCGTAAGAACCGTGCAAAATGAATTTTAATTAAAGCTTGTACATTAACGTACGACACTTAAATTCTGGAAGGAAAAAATAAACAATACAAGCTTGTGTTGTGCAATCATTACAACCTGTTATTTAATTTGCAAATTTGTTATTTAATTTGCCATCATTACAGTTGTCTCCCACCACACTTTGCCTTTTTCCTTCTCCAACGCAACCCTCCAGCCTTTCATCTTTCCTTTTTTCTTATCCAACGCATCCCTCCCAGGCTTTCTTCTTTCTCCTTTTTATTGCATCTTCTCCTCCTCACAATCAAACTTAACAACCGCGATTTTCCAATCGTAAAAACCGCGATTTTCGAGATCGAACCGCGGTTAGTCGTGGTTCGCGACTGAACACGATTATTTCACTTTCCGGACCGTCAAAGGTCATGGTTCAGGGTTTTTATGGTCGGACCGAGGGTTTGGTCCGGTCATGAAAACTAGGGGTAAAAGCCATCCCTAATAATGCTCAACATTGTTTTGAAATGGTTATAACTAATTTTGTTATTATGTGAAAATGATATATTAGTTATTGATTGCTAATTTTTGATTTATTTACATGTATGCAACTGGAAATGTAAATCGAATTTATGACAGCTAGTTTTAGTAACATTGCGCTTGCTAAGCCCTATTTGAACAAATATTTTTAAGTTATTATCTTTTTTATTAATGATGTTTTAAAGGTAATCAACCATTATTAAATGATGTTTTATGGTAAAGTTAATTACTTTATTAATGTTTTTAATTTGAATAATTTAATTTATCAAAATCATTTTAAAATTAAAGGATAATGAATTATTATTTTATTAATACTTATTTTAAATGTTTATACTTACTTTTTAGTAATGTGGTTCTAAATTTAATAATTATTTATTAATCAAATTTTGAAGTTATTTTATTATTACTATTTTTAAGTTAATTAATTATTTTATTTACATTGTTTTAAAGTAATTAAAACATACTATTTATAAATGCCTAAATTTAATTAGTTATTTATTTATGATATTAGAGGTAACTAATTAATCTAATAAAATTGTTTATTAATAATTAATTGTGTTAAGGAAAGGATTTCACTAATAAAATACATTTTATAAACGAAAATTACAAAAAATTATTTAAGTATTTCTATTTAAGGGTTTAGAAATCAATGTTTTGTAGATTAGTGGGATTTTGAACATTTAATATGATTTGGAAATAAGGAAGATTTCCTTAATGTTTTATGAATATAATTATATCATTGAGATAAGTATATGGTTATATGTTTCTAAGCATTGAAATATAATGATTTGTAAATATGCTTATGCCTTTAAGATAAGTATATGGAAATGTTTTCCAAGTATACAAAGAGATTTGATTAATAAGAAATTAATTGAGCGAGACATAGTGGTTTCCACAGTAGATTAAATCTATGTTGAATGATTGTTATTTCCATTTGATAGTTAAATAACTGAATATCAAACCTTAGCCTAAAGGAGAAACCCTTTTAAATGGGTGTATTGAACTTTTTCCATACTTAACTCCAAAGGATCTAACTCGGGAAATATCTAGAAGAAACATAAGAATTATATAGTTTATTTATCCTTAATAATCCCAGTGTAAAATCATTTTGCTCTTCTAGGGAAAATGATAAGGAGACGTATTTGTTTAAATGACTAAAGAGAAATCCCCACTCTTGTGTACTGTCCGATTTTTTCCAAAAGAATTGGAGTTGAACTCATTGGAAAATCAATTGTTTGTTTCTTCGACTGCTAGGTAAATGGGGAAGTGTACTCGTAAGAGATGACTTAAATGTAACCAATCAAAAATTTATATATGTGCTTTATAGATGAGAACCAAGATTTACTTTGGATGCTGAAATCCATACATGATTCCGAGATTCCTCGAGTATAAGAATCCATGTTGGATTCTGAGATTATTATGAGTTGACGGCATCCTTATGTGATTCCAAAACGCATTGGGTATGAGAATCCATGTGGGATTTTGTAATTTGTACAGATGTGGTGCATAAGATAGAATACCGGATATAGCCTCACTAGCGAGTGATAAAAAACATGAACAATGGGTTTAATACCCCAAAGTCTATCAATAGGGAATAAAAATGAAGAAAATAAATGAAAAATGAGGAAACAACAATTTATAGTGGTTTGGTTCAATATGCCTACGTCCACTGGATTATTATCACTATTTTTTCACTAATTTGGTGCTTACAAAGAGTACGATTACTTGAATCCCAAGCACTAATAGTTACAATAAGCAGACAGTGCCAAAATTAGAAGAAAAAGTTCCATTGGTGTCTTCCAAGGAGGTATTATAGAGAAGTTCAGATCCGGTTCATCATGACTCTTAGGCGGGAGCGGTTGGAGTAGTGGAAGTAGTGGAAAACATGAAGTGAAGTGGTGGAGGTCGTGGCCATGTCAGCGACGTTGCCAAATTCAGGTCAACATGCCTCGTTTTGACATACATCATACCGAACTGTGAAGTCATCTCGATGATGTCATCTTATCTGACCGAGTTGGAGGGGCCTACCTAGGGAAACCGAGCCGAGGACACCGACTTAGGAGACGTCTGACCCAAAGGAGAGTTCCTCACATGCTTAACTTTAAAGGCCGATCTGAAACCCTACCAAACTTAGCTAGCATGCCTTTGAGCATCCGAGACTTAACTTCAGTTGGGCTTGAGTCTTCTGCGATCAGAATCCAGGAAACTAAGTACATGACTGCCTTGTTAAATAACTGTTCAATATTTTTCTCACTAAAGTATGTCGTGTCGTAGATGGAATGTGCTTTAAATGAGTTGAACTGCACATACTTTCCAATATAGTTATTTCCACAGAGTTAATTTGGTGATGCGGAAATGTCATGTCCTTCTGGATAGTTGTGAGTCTTGAAGTTTTTATCTACATATACAGCAAAGCGAGCTTCTAATTGTCTTCGAATGTTTTTGTTAGATCAGAGTCTTTTGATTGAGAATCCTGACTGTCATAGGTAAGTATTCAAACCTCATCGAGTCAAGAGATTCGGTACACCTGTCCTACAATTGAATGTGCTGAGTCATCGATTCTTGCGTGTGATTAGGCACATGCTGGTCATTAACACATAATGTTGTTCTCTATGCAAGTGAAGCACGTTGTCGAGTCAAGTCAATTTATACATGTGAGTCGTCATGTGGCATTATTAGTCATGGTTGGAGAGTGTTATAATATTCTTTTCTCTTCCAATTTCTCCTTATCTTCCTCTTTTTTTAAAACTCTCGGTTCGAATGTCGAGCCGAAGGCGAACCAACTCAGTTTGGCATGGTCGAATTGGATGGCTATAGAGGCCAATACGACATGGCCAACCATAGATCGTTGGCTGTCAAATCGGAGGAAGGAAAATAGTCGCTTCCCTTCCATTATAAAATCCTGACCCACCTCCCTCTCTTCTCTTCTCATTCTTCATTTTCTTACCATAGAGTCATAATCAGCAATCTTTTCGAGACTTTTCCTTTTTAAAACTAATCAATTTCACCATTACCTTAGTTAAATCATTACCTCTCGGTTCTAGTCTCAACTTTCCATCCTAGGTGGGTTTCAAAATTCTGAATTTAATTTCTCCATTATGTTGTTAGTAGCCAATCCATGGCCAAATCCGACAGTGGCCAATGCAAATTCTAGCTAGGTAGTAAAGGAGATGGGTGGAGTCAAGATAGTCGGACAAGGCACCACCGGAGTGGTGCATAGTGGCGACATCATTGATGCAAATCTTCGATCAAAGCACTGATGTGGTCTTGGAAGGTGGTGACAAGGCGAAGAGGTCAAAGGGAGAAGATCGAATGGATGGGAATGATTTGTCTAGTTTCAGCTCAATGGACAAAAGGAGAGCAAACCTTTCGGATCCGTACTGGAATGCATGGAGATAGGGAGGGGAAAATGATAATCATAAAAATAAAGAGGAGGCTCTCAGTTTGGTGCTGCGCGAGCCAGCAAAGTGAGGGGGTCAAACCGAACTTGGCTGATCCGAAAATGTAGTGAGCTAGAGTATATCACTACAACATGCTTGACAATGAGCATTTTTTGACCTTGAACATTTGTCGAGATGATGATAACACAATTCAATGCATAAATTGATATTCGGACTAGCCGAACGAATAAACTTTTGGATGATTAGGATTAGCTCATATCCAAACACTTGGACAGTTATGATTAGAGCATATGAACACAGAGTGCCTAAACAATATAGCATTATAACGTCCCACTTTCCCGTTCAATTTAAGATGACACTAAACTATCATAGTCAACCCAAATTACATAGAAAAGTAGAAGGTTAAGAGAAAAAAATTAGAGGATGAGAAAAGAAAGAAAGAAATATTAGAATAGAAGAATAAGAAGAACCAACACCGAATTTAGGGTCTCAATCGCAATGAAATAAAATATAATATAGAAATAAATCTTTATTGAAAGCTTGAAAAAACATACTTACAATCATCAGAGTATAGTGAACATCCAATACATCTGGACAATTATAATAACATGTCCTCAAATATAATTCACAACGGAATAATACTATATATATCATAAGTCTGGGATCCTCCAACTTGTCTCTGAACTTTATAGCATCCGATAACCTGAACCTGCACACTCAGGTTGACCCGAGCATTACAAACGCCACTGATCGGTCTGGTGAACCAAAGTGAGTAAAACCCACTAAGTTTATACATAACATCCATATTGCTTAACTTTGAAAACCTTTTAAAAGAAAGGGTAATAGTAAGACCAGCCTACATAAACATGGACGGTTTTTACCGTACTATAACCAAAACATTTTTTTGATAGGAACTCCTGTGATATTATGATAGTGTCTATATCTAATAACCAAATAGTAGAACACTTTGCATCTCATACTCTACATACATAGTATATAATCAAAAACCATGGGGCTCTTATTGGAAAATGGATTCCAACCATGATAAGTTATGAGATCACCTTACGATCAGTGTACTCTAAAGGGGATACACTGAGGTTCAACAAGAACGCCTTGCAACCCGGCCACACATGACCGCCCACTTATTTAGCTTGAGTGTAGCAAATGTATTATCACCCGATGGTTTTAAGGGCCCACCTTCCGTCCACGAAGATACAGAATCAAAAGAACAAATAAGGAATTTCTCTAGATTGGTGATAATACACCCTACTTGGGTATAACCCACCTAGCCATGTTGACTATCCGATTTTTTTTATTTTCCGGTTGATGATGCTTGAGGCTACGTTTTCCTTCTAGAACAACACATCACTTTGAATGCCACATCGTTAAATCCGCCAAAAATCACTGATTGACTCCCACAAAAATACTCTGTGTGTTAAGCAAGAGAATAAATTCTCCGCCACCATACTTGGTACATTTGAAGAAATCAATGTACGTGACCCTGTTGAAAATACTTTGTCAGACATCCATCCATACAAGTCATCGAGGAACAGGATGAACCAAAGGCACCTTCCTACTACATCTGAGGAATCACCCAACAAATCAGTAGCGAGAAGTCCTTACAATCCGTAGATTTCAACCACGAGAGAATCACAGCACTTCTCTGGTTAAACATTTCGAAAAAAACAAAAACATATTAATTTATTAATTCTTTTTAAAATTTTAAAACAGGGGGAGTTGACTTGTGATTTTAAGTAATCCTTCCGCTTATGCAGATCCATGGTCTTCAATTGCTCCATCTTCTATCTTCAACGTTACGTATTTGCTGGTCGATCCCGTCTTTCCATACCAACAACGGCTAGGACCAGATTTTGATAGTCAGTTATTTAACTATCAAAATAAAACAGTCATTCATCCATATAAAAATAAAAATGGATTTAGTGGTTCGGTACATAAAGTCACTTGGCCTAAAACCTCATTTAAATCTCAACACATTTTAAAACCATATCTATTTCCTTTCTTAAACATCTTTTCAATATTTTAAACAATCCTTGATAAATAGAATCACTTACAAAATGTCTCATAAGTTTATTTAAATTTTCTTTGGCTTTATCTCAACCAAGATCCTTTTCGTCTTTCAATTATTCGAATTTAAACCGAATTATCAAGCTTAACTTACATTTTTGATTTAATCCCTTTAGGTTCTTAGCTCAACTTCATTTCATATTTATGACTTTTAAAACTTTTAAATTCATTTAGCCTTCCTTAAGTTTATACTCGCATAATAAATTTGTTTCGATTCTTGGAAATCGTTTACAATGTTGATCCATTTCCAAACTTAGCTTTATACTTGCTTATTTAGAATCACTTTATATAAAATTGAATGATAAATAATAAATATTTATTCTTCCTTCAATAAAAAATTTGTTTAAAATAATTCATATAAATAGATTTAAAATTCTATTTTCACTTATAAAATAATTTTTTTAACTTTACTCAATTGATCTACCTGATGGTAAAACACATTTATAAAACAATTTATTCCTTGGCCAACCTCTGCCGATTTCTCAACCAATACTATCCATTAGTTTGTCACAACAATAAACAATCATTCAACGGTTCATAATATGGACATAAATAACATTCAATATATTCGAGGAATCCGGTTGGATCCCTCCAATCTGTCCTTCCCTACATCAAAATAATATATTTATTCTTTATGATAGATAGAAATAAATAGTTTAACAACCAACAATTAATTAATAACATCCAAACAAACATCCAATTATTTATCTAATACGTTTATATTATTATAAACGTAACCAACAAGGCAAGTTACCTTATTTGGAATCTAATAATTAAAATAATGATTTATTTTAATTAAATTAAACAAATGTTTAATTTAATCAATGAATATTTAGAAAATATATAGCATCCATACAAACAGTCACCAAATCATCAATCATTAGCAAACATTGCACACAAATTAAAAATCCGACTTATATAAAATATAAGTGGGATAGAACTCAGTGAGTTGTACTCACCTTGGATGCGATTTGTCATCAGACGGTCTGTTTTAATTAAATTAAACCGGCGTTTAATTTAATTAGAACTTCCAGCCACGCCTAACTCTGTCCAAATCAGCTCCGAAACATTTTGCCTGTCGATACGGTTTCAACGTCCTTTGATTTGTTCCCTTCTATCGTTGTATAACATAGCTTTAATACGTTATTCGGTATTTAAATTAATATTGTCAAACCTTTAATAATAATTTATAAAACATAATTAATATATTATTATCTAATCTCAAATTAACATTTGAAAATCCTTTATTATGCGTGATATGATTATACATATTTAATAGGGGATAGTCATAATAACTTTGTTCGGCAATTTTTACAGGCATGTTATTTATATGTATACAATGACTAGGATTAGGCAGAATAAAATATATATGAAAAGCATCAAGAAACAAGTAATTTTACTTCCCAGGAGGACACATTTTAAAACTTAGTGTTAATTAAATTCCTAAGGCATTTTGGAACGGTTTTGGCACAATGTAGTCCACGATTACTACTGTATCCATTATAAAATTAAATAACTACCTGCGTTTTATTCATTCATGATTAGGCAAAATTATAGTCTTAGCCACAATTTTACATGATTAGGCATTTTCCAATAGTAATTCTTGAAGGCCCGAAATATAGGTCAGAAATCGGTGCAGCAAAGCATCCCCGCCCTTCGACAATTTGGCTTCCATGCTATCCACCATTTGATTTGGAATTCGTGCTTTTCGCACAACAGTTTTTCGGTTCTTCAAGCATCGCCCTTTCCGAATTTACCGAGGAATGCACTAATCCCCTCTTCACTTGTTCGCGCGACAGGCTAGTGTCCACTTCCACATGAATCCATTTCATTACTCCTACCGCCCCTTAGTTTTTTTCTTTTTAATCCGAAAGCCCATTGGGCTAACACCATCACAACAGCCCAAATTTACCCCAAGCCCGCGTTACCCTGTTATACTCACGAAGCACAGTGACTTCTCCTCCAATCAAATTTCCTCCATCTGCTACTTTCGAAAGCAACTGCCAATTTTTTTTTGCGAAATGCTATAGAGCCCGATTGGAAAAGGCCCGAATCAGTGCGGGAAGCATCCCAGTCGTCAGATACACCAGCACCCCTGAATTTCGGCTGTTGAATTTAAAATCGCACATCCCGCATGCACTATTTTCGGGCCTGATAGCACGTTCCTTTTTTTATATATATATATATATATTTTTCTCGGTTATACACATATACACCACGCAAAAAGCCATGCAAGTCCCTTCCAGTGTCTTCCAACCGTGCACCCCCAAAAGCGCTGCTCCCCCTTCTCACAACCGTGTAATGCTTCACCACTCTTCAATCTAGTAAATAACCCCTTTTCCGATCACCCGAGATCACCGAGTGCCGCCAGACCACCAAACTGCCTAAGCTTGGGCACCCTTCTCTCCACACATCTCATCCTCCCTACCATTGTTGTTCCTTCCGTTTGAACCGCATCTCCACTTGACCTCGCCAGCTCCGCGTTGACTGTCACGCACCAACGCGCAGCCGAACTCACTAACCAGAACTCGACCCTCTCAAACGATCCATGGTCGATATATACACACACTTTTGCTTATCCATGTCAGTGAAAGTTTTTGATGTAATAATATAAGTAGACTACTTGCGTTATATTTTAAATGGACGTGGAGTTTTGATTTTATACTGTTAAATGGGTACTGTGTTTCTTTACTGTGGCAGAAAGGATGGGTTTTTTCATTCTGAAACTTGCATGCTTTTAGTAATAGGATCGGCTTCAGCTTGTATTTATAGGGAGGCAAGAATAGAGATAAGAAGCACGTCAGTTTTCCAAACAGTACGCGGTAGGTCTACGGGCATGAGTTTTTTAGGATAGCTGGAAATTTTGAAGTGAAAAGAGAGGGGCTGCATGCTTAGTCGGTTGCATGTTTCCTTGTCTGCTGAAAAGAAAATTAAAAAGACTACTGACATTCACTTGAAAAGAAAGAACGTTGGGTGTGTTATTTTATTTGATTAGCTTAGGTACAGTTAATAAATGCTTACCGCTACTTACCGTCATCCATTAAATATGCGCACTGTCACATACCAATTTCAAACACAACAAAATTAAATACACCGCTACGTCTTGACGTTCCGGTCTAAATGAAATTAATTTCGTTGAAAACAGACTCCGTTTGAACAACAAAGTTATTTTAATTTATTGGTTCACATTTAAATTCCGCCTACTAACAAAATAACTCTGTCTAGCCCCAAACTGAAAATCTAGTAATAATTAACTGTACGTATTCCAATAAAACGCGGCTCATCAAAAACGGTGATCGTTTGAAAAATAATCATTTTAAGGTCTATATCGATTTAATTCAAAACAATTCAAATTTAAATAATAATAAATTATTATTATCCTATATCTTCAAATGGAATCTTATACAGCTTCCGAATATATAATTTAAACTCAATATTAAAAATCTCAATTCTAAACGATATTCAAATCTATATAAAAATCCTTATATTAATTAAATAAATGTTAAAATTTATAAACTATTTCCATAACGACTATTTGAAAATTTAAACTGGACATAACTTACAATCTACTAGCTGAAATCTCGATTTTTCTTTTTCATTAGAAAATTGTAATAAAATATATCCTAACATTTCTTGTTTCACAAAAATCCGACTTATATCGGATCATGTGCGTTTTATTGAACTTCAAATCGTAAATAATTAAATACCGCGTTGTTTCGAGCTCGTTTTAATTATATTATAAATTTAAACGTTCGAACTCCATTTTATTGAATAATTTCGATATAAAATCCATTAATATCACCAAATAAATATTTAAAACCAATTTAAATATTCGTAATTAACGTTCAAAAATCTAGGATGTTACAATCATCTTCTATAAAAGTCCAGTCTGCGATTGCTTAAGATTAAAACTTGATTAGACGATCTGGAATGACGATCGATCGAGTTATTACTTATTAGGAGGTACAAGTTAATCACTCTAACTGGTGATGCTTCTTGAGTAATACAATTGCTACGAGTCGTCGGTATCCTAACAGACCTTCTTAGGTGGGAGCCAAGAAAGATATAGCTTATTAGGACCTAGACCCATGGTCCAGTTCCACTGCTGAGTCTAACAACGAAGAGTCTCAATATCCAGTCCAAGCCCATGGCGAGTCATCGATAGTTCTGCCAAAGGAAGGGCAAGCTACAATTGTAGAAGGAGATAATGATGCAGAAGTCATTCTTGCTTCAAATACTCTTCCAAGAGCAGATTTTCTAAAAAATCCTATCGATTCCTGGCCTTCTGCAATGGATGAGCCTAAATTGAAAAGACTTTGTGCCAAGCATGGAATCCCGTTCGAACAAGTTTGAGTGCCTTCTGTCTTGCAAAAACCTCACAAACCTCTAGAAGGTTATATGGTGTGCTCTCATGATATGTGTACAGTTGGCTGCGTTCCTTCTTTCAGCTCATTCGTCCATATAATCATTTCTCATATGAGGTTGGCATCTATGCAGTTGCATCCCATAGCCTATGCCTACCTCCTTTCTCTCCGAATTCTGTATTCCGAGCACCTACATCGGGAGCCTACCATTGATGACGTGCTTTGCTTCTTTAATTTTAATCACCACAAAGGGACTCCCTCACTCACCTATTTCAAAGCTATAACGAACAACCAAATTATTGTGGATAAGTGGAATGAACTGAGCAATATAAATCAAAATGATTTTATGTTTGTCATTAGGAGGGATTCACCAATCGATGGATGGAAGGTAGTACCTATCTGTAAAAGTAATTCGCTTTCAGCTTAGCTCTTAATTCATCTAAAAACTTTATGTTTTCATTTAGCGAGACAATGAATAAACCCCTTAGTGATGTGTACATATCGAGCTTAACTGACTTGCGAGCGGTCTAGAGGAGTTGAGGCCGGTGTGGAGATGCATAAATGACGTATTCCTGCACTACTACAATATGTTAAGTCCCAATCGAAGTTCTAGCTTGGGTGGCGCTCCAGTTAGGGATGAAGGCGTAGCTGCTCAATGATCCGTGCCCCCAGTCGGGAGGGGGGAAATGATCGATGAAACCTGTAGCAAAATCCATATTGAGGGTTCCTCTGAGGAAGAGGGTGATGGTGTGAGTCACATAAACGTACCCGAGAAGGAGATAGAGAGCGCACCTCCTATTGCCGAGGAAGCAACGACTGAGAACTTTACGTTAGAGCACACTTTATAGACCCAGTCTTCGGCATATGATGTTGGATCTGCCAGCACAGATGACCCTTTTAACGGTTAAGGAGATCTGCAGCTACCATATGAGTAGTACAAATTTAAATCCCTAGAATTTCTTTCTAACATCTGAGGAGGAAAGTATTTCCATTGGAGTTGGGGAAATTATGCCGACAAGCAAAACGCCAGTGGCGGGTCTGTCGAGGGGATCACTAGGACACACCAACACATGCACTTCATGTCACAACACTTTTCCACCATATGAATTCCTAGTTCTGACATAAGATTATGCTTTCTATTAGGTAAAATATCAAAATCATATGACTACCATGCGACTAAGGTGCATTATATCAAATAGTGGGATCTCACTAAAATATCATTCTGATCAGGAGTAAGAGCGAGAGGATCGAAAAAGGGAAGAGCATGAGAGTGTGCGAGAGAGAAAGACATCACCAATAGTAGAAGTACCACTCTTGTTCATTTTCTCATTCTCTGTCTGCCACAACACCGATAGACCTAGAGTCAGAAAAATACACTCTAAAGCAAAAAGCTAGATGCCAAATCCTAAATCCTTCCAAAGGAAACTCATCTGCAGGAACTTCATCCAAAGAAACGTTTAGATCCTAAAGATAAGGGCTAGGAGAAGCCGATAACGATCCCTAGTAAGCATAAATCTAAGGCTATTTCAGTTACAGACCCTATCGTGCTTGAGTCTATAACGTAGGAACAAAAGAAGGAACTGGAAGCTCAATTTTCATAGTACTACTTTGGACGAGTGCACTTTGTTCCTTCTTTCCACCTCGTCCTAGAACACGTTGAAGAAAAGATCAGGAAGGAAGCTGAGGATATTTGCAGGTAATATAAGACAAAATGCAAGTATGCCTGAAAATTATCTGAGATAGTCTGATCCCTTAAACTAGACATCACTATATGAAACATGAATGGGACTGTGATAAACTGCTTGGATGCCGTGGATAAAGAACTGGCTGAAAATAAAGCTATGCTATGGTTGCCGAAGCGGACGTTGATAAATATAAGAAGCAACACAATGATTTTATAGGTCTCTTTCATACGGAACTTGATGCAGCTAGCTTGAGAATTAAGTCGTTTGATGTTGATTTGAAAGCCATGTATAAGGGGAATTTGGAATTAAAAGATACCTCCAATAACTTAAAAGCAGAAAAGAGTACTCTTGAGAGAAAATGTAACACTCCATAATTTTAACAACACTTAAGATGATAAATTAAAAAATAATTAAATAATTATTCAGAATTAAGTGAAACGGACTATGCCATTGCGTTCCTCTTGGAATTTTGGTCAAAATAGACACCTAGTTTGCGTAAAATGGACACCGTATAAATAAGTTATTAAGGTTTGAAGTTTGTATACGCATAAGAAAAATATATAAATGAATAAAATAATCCTAGAATTCAAAACAGTTCAAAATTCTAGCAGAAGGGGGAAGCGGGAAAATTCCCGCCTAGTGGTGTCGACCCCATCAAGGGGGTGTTGACCCCTGGGTCGACCCCATAAGGGGGGTGTCGACCCCTGGGTCGACCCCGTAAGGAGGGGGTCGACCCCCCTTGCCATATCCGAGGCAGAATTCATTTTTCTGAATGTGGACCCCTTTCTTGACCAAATTCGTTGATTTTATGCTATAAATAAGACCATATACCCATTATTTTATTCATTCTAAATCAATGGATAACTAGATGTTGCCTTTGCCCGGATTAAATCAAGTCTTTTCTTCTTCAACAATCAACTAGAGTTATTCAAGTTCAGAGATTTGCAATTCAACATCTACAATCCCTCTTCTATTTCTTAGATCTAATCACAGTAAGTCTATGTTAATTTTAGATCTAAATACTTAAAAATTAATCTTGACATGACTATAACTTGGATCTAAGCCTGTGACTATTAGAATCATATCAGATCTGCTATAACCTATGTATTTAAGTTATTCTGACATGAATATGAACTAGATCCTACAAGAAAAATACCCTATTGCAACTAGCTATTTGCAACAGGCCTCAAATGTCAGTTGCAGTAAATGATATTTAACAACAGACCTTTCATAGCCGTTGCAATAGATAAGATTTAACAACAGGCTTTTCATGTCTGTTGCGAAAACATACTTTTAGCAACTTCTCTTTCATTCCTATTGCAATAGACATATTATTTTCAACTACACTTTCAAGCCAGTTGCAAAAATTATATATTTAGCAACTGTTTTCACCAGTTGCAATAACTGTAAATTTTTTTGGCAACAGGTAAAGCCACTCGCGAAAAACGTACTTTTAAAAATTATTTTTCCACAAGTAATATTCAGTTATAAGATAAGAGGTATAAGCATAATAGTTTTTATATATCTACACACACACATACACACACACATATATATATACACATACATACATATATATATGATTAACATATATACATACATATATATTGTTAATAATAGGCTAATATAATTAACATTATATTATTAGAAATTATATTATTTAGTAATTTCTATTAGTATTTAATGTTAAACAACTACTATATATATTTAATACTCAATTTAATAGTTAATAATTTCAAACTTAATCAAATATGTTTATAATTATTAAATAATTAATAATGATTATCAAATAATTAATAGCTATGGCTAATATTTAATAATTAAAAGTAATAATTGGTAGTATACATAATGATTAACTTTCAATAAAAAATATCAAATTACATAATAATAGTTAAATATTTAACATTAAATTTCTCTTTTATTATTACGTTGAATGGACTTCAAAGATGGATTGAATATTTAAATGACTTAACAAAGTAGAATCGATATGCTTGTGTTTAACCAATTATTGGAAGAAAGCATGTTACCTATAGTATAAAAATAATGAAATATAGCTGTTGGCTAGCCTTTGAACCAAGCAATCGAGACCCAAGCACAAGTCCAAGATGAAGTTTCACCTGTATAAAGGTCTTAACTCGATCGCGATCGCCCCCATCACCTCGATCCGACCCCTCCTTTCCTACGTGATCTGATCCGTCCCTTTCATCTCGACCCGTCCTCATCAGAGTTTCGCGACCCGATCCGTCCATAGCAGAGCGATCCAAACCCCAGAAGACGTGGTGAAGGTTATGACCAAGTCCACCACGATCCGTGAACGCAGGATCTCACGACACATGTCCATAACTGCCATTTTGACCAATTCTTCATCAAGCCACGAACCAGTCCGAGATCTTCGGGATTTGTGCCATGTATGACCGCGATCCGTTTGCAAATATCAGCTATAAATAGCCCCGTACTTGGCATTCTTTAGGATAGCAATTCTGAGCTCTGACACCACCATTACTATATCTCTATTATTATTGTTCAGAGTTGTCTCGAATTTATTGAGTGAATCAACATTGTAAAAGTAAGGTTGAGGGATAAATCATCGATTGTACATGAATCTTAAGTATAATCATAGATATAAAGTGGACGTAGGCTCGTTAACGCCGAACCACTATAAATCTCATGTCTTTCTTGTTTCTCTTGCATTTTTCTGATATTAATCTCTGTATAATTGAACAACTTGGGTGTTGGATCAAATTTTAGATCTAACATTTTGGTGCTTTCACTGAGAACAAAGTTTCATCATATTGGATTGTAGTTCTATTATTCGGATAATCAAGTTCGAAGAAAACGGTCCAAAACTCCACTGTTTCAATTTTTGAAGATTTCAGTAAAGCTCAGATATCATGGCTGGAAAGAAGTTTAAGGAAGTACGAGCTTCCCAAGCGACTGAAGCTACGAACGAAGCAGTTGAAGAGAGCGTTCAAGAGTAGATCGAAGTTCTGTCCCCGGATCATGGAGAAGAGGGGGCAATCCGATCCAATGAAGGCGTGGTGACCCGAGCAGCTGAGGGTGTCATGACCCGATCACAAGATAATGTCGCCATCCCCCTACTAACCCTTCTGCGATCCGATCCCAGGGAACCACCACGAACCGACGCAAGGAGGGTACCGCGAGCCACCAGCATAGGAAGACCACGATCCGAACTGATAATCAGACTACTACCCGACCTGGGAAGGAAATTATGGCTTGTTCCGCTCGTGCTGGTACTTCTGCTCAACCCGGTTCAAGTTCCTTGCGTATAAGAGAAGATGAAGATGACCAGTTCGACCCTTCTGCCCTAGTTACCAAAGGGCATCTGACTCGAATACTTGAGGCATTGGATAGTAAAACCGATGAACTGGCCCCTCAAAGGCAGGAGAGCTCGTTGCTACATCAAAATATTACTGCCCTAGGCAGAAGAATTGATGATATTCAAAGGCAGGTTTCACCACCTCCAGCTCACCCTTTCTCACCAGAACATACGCCGTCGTCTGAAGAACCCCGAAGGAACCGACGATGGCCGCCGTTAGAAAGGGCCGAGAACATAGAGCAGCTTCGATTTGGGTCACTTCCATCTCGTGAAGAAGAGGCACTTAATCAGGGAACTAGTAACCGCAACTTAAATGAGCCCGCTCTACCACCAAGAAACGGCGTGCCTCCTGCTCGTCGCGTGATCGACCGCGGCAATAGGGGCAAGGGAGTTCTGCTCAGGGCCCAGATTTTGTAGCAGCACGTCAAAGAAATGCTGGAGGAGGCCGTCGGGAAAGAAGTGCTGATCTTGAATCTACCCTGACCCATGCAGAAGTTAAAGCAATGATTAGGCAAGTCATGGTAGATAGCCGTTGACAGAGGAATGAAGATTGGGGCATAGATCGTAGTCATACGCCTTTTACAGATGACATACTGGATGTTACATTCCCGAGGCGCTTCAACATGCCAACAATGAATCGCTATACAGGCAGAACTGACCCCATCCAGCACCTAATGCGATACTCCTGGTCAATGAATGCCGCTGCAGCTACAGACGCGGTAAAATGTAAAGCATTCCTGGAAGATGTGGCGTTATTGTGGTTTACCCGCTTGCCGGCACGGTCAATATCCAGCTTCAGGGAATTGATTGAGAATTCGTGAACCAATTCCGTCTTCATACCCAAAGGTCTAAGAATGTAATTGAGCTATCCCTTATTAAACAACGACCAGACGAAAGCTTGAAGTCGTATTTGGATCATTTTAACTTGGCTGTCACAGAAGTCAACGATCCCCATGAGCAAACTGTGCTGATGGCCCTGATCGATGGCGTTGATAAAGATACCGAGTTTGGAAGATATCTGGCCGGTAAGCTACCCCTGACCAGAGAACTATTTTACGAAAAAGCTAATGTTCGCCTGTGTCGAGAGGAGATATACGCTAATCGGAAAAGAAAGGCTATAGATAAAGAAGATATCCAAAGCAACGTGGCCATCAAGCAAACAGGAGATAGCTCAGGTAAAGTTAAAGTTAACGTTGGGAACAAGAATCAAGGCAGCGGTCGCCAATCAGGGAATAATAATAACAATAATCGAAAAAGAAATCGAGGAAATGACTCTCAGAGGAGACCCTGGCCCAGACCGTTTGAAAGCTTCACACCGTTAAATGGTACGTTGGAAAACATTTTCCTGGATACATATAATGTCCTCCAGTATAAAAGGCCTCCTCCGAGAGATTCTACAGAGAAAGATCGTGAAACTGGGAAATTCTTTCTTTTTCATCAGATCCATGGCCATTCCACAAACGAATGTCGTCACTTAAGAGATGTGGTTGAAAGGCTGCTCCGAGAAGGGAAGCTTGATGAGTATAAGGTGACTCCCAGGGACAGGGGGCAAGCCGTACAAGCCCCGAACCAAAGCCAACCCGCTGCCAAACCAACGGCTCAGCAAAAAGGAAAAAATATCGTTATCAATACCATAGTTGGTGGACTTCACCTGGCAGGTCACAGTTTCAGAGCTATGGACTAATACATAAATGCAGCTAAACAGCATTTCGAGGTGGGGGAATGCAGTAACCCCGAGGACAACGCTCCGGTTAAGCAACAAAAGACGATGTCCGATGATGTCATATTTCGCGAGCGAGTATTGGAGTACACTCCCCAACCGAGGACACATTGGTGATCACCGTCACCATCGGCCCGACTATAGTTCATAAAGTTTTGGTAGATAACGGGAGTTCAGTCAACATTCTGTTCAAGAAAACATTCAACCAAATGAAACTCGAGCCGAAGGATTTGAAGCCATGTGAAGGTTGGATACGTGGATTTAATGGGGTCTCGACCACTCCAATAGGATACGTGGAATTATCAGTAACCCTTGGGGAAGGAGAATGCCAGAGAGTGAGGATCCTCCCCTTCGTGGTCCTGGATATTGAATCGCCGTACAATGCCTTCTTAGGCCGCCCGGCCCTAGCCAAATTCAGGGCCTGTATTGCACCCTGGTGCTTATTGTTGAAGTTCCCAACGGATTCCGGTGTGGGTGTAGTTAGAGGAGATCAAGTTGTTGCCCGAGCATGCTACATTGCAGAGTTAAAGTTGCTCCGCAGAGGGAAAGATGTAGAAACAAAAGGTGGTTCCTCCCCTCCAAGGGAGGAATCGTCATAGCAACTAAAGGAAATACCTTCAGGAGGATCGCCCAGAGAGTTGCCCGAGGACATAGATCCCAGAGAGGATGAAGAGCCTGGGGGCAGAATGGAGAATCCCAATGAAGCGACTGTGGATGTACCAATCGATGATAGTGACCCAGAGAAGGTCCTGAAGATTGGATCCCAGTTGGATCCTATTCGAGCCAAAGAATTAATAAATTTCCTAAAAGCTAACTTGGATGTATTCGCCTGGACCCATGCGGACATGTGTGGGATATCTCCCTCGATTATGAGTCATTCGTTAAGCATTAACCCGAAACATCCTCCTGTCAAACAAAAGAGGCGGATGCTTGGGCCAGATAGGTCTTCCGCCTTGAAAGAAGAAGTCGAAAAGCTAAGGAGTAACGGGTTCATTAAGGATTCAACTTACCCTGACTGGATTTCAAACCCGGTTTTGGTAAAAAAAGGCTAATGGAAAGTGGCGCACGTGCATCGACTTCTCAGATCTAAACAAGGCATGTCCGAAGGATAGCTTCCCATTACCTAGAATCGATCAGTTGGTAGATTCAACCGCAGGCCATGAACTTCTTTCTTTTATGGATGCATACTCGGGGTACAATCAGATCCCCATGCACGTCCCAGACCAAGAGCATACCAGTTTCATTACGGATTTGGGATTATACTGCTATGTGGTGATGCCTTTTGGTTTGAAAAATGCCGGCGCTACATATCAGTGATTGGTGAATAGGATGTTATACAACCAAATTGGGAAAACGATGGAGGTATACATCGACGATATGTTGGTAACGTCCAGACAGTCATCCGATCATACTAACGATTTAGCAGAGATGTTTCAAATTTTCCAAAAATATAGGATGAAAATGAATCCTTTGAAATGCTTGTTTGGGGTAGCATCTGGAAAATTCCTAGGGTTCATTATAAGCTCGCGTGGAATTGAGATAAATCCAGACCAAATTACAGCAATTTGAAATATCCAAGAACCAAAGCAGATTAAAGATGAGCAAAGCCTTGCTGGAAAAGTGGCAGCGCTGAGCAGATTTATCTCAAAAGCTACAAACAAATGCATCCCGTTTTTCGAACTAATAAAGCGAGCCAAGTGCAACTTTAAATGGACTCCTGATTGTATAGAAGCATTCTAGAATCTGTTGAATCATCTAGAAAGACCTCCGATACTGTCTAAGCCTGTGGATCACGAGGATTTATTCGTGTACTTGGCAGTGTCATCCCACGCCATCAGTTTGGCTTTGGTAAGAGAAGAGGATAAGGTGCAAAGACCGGTGTACTATGTGAGTAAGAAATTAGCAGTTGCAGAACGAAATTACCCAAAGATAGAAAAGCTTGCGTACAGTTTGCTGATTGCATCTAGGAAGCTTCATCACTACTTCCAGGCTCATCCCATTACTGTTTATACTGATCACCCGCTTAAGCAAGTCCTACAAAGGCCAGAAGCATCGGGAAGGTTGCTCAAATGGAACATTGAGCTGAGTCAATTCGACCTGAACTTCCAACTCCGGAGGTCGATATGAGGGAAGGCACTTGCAGACTTTATAGCAGAATTTACCATCCCAGAAGATGATGCGGTAACCGAGGAAGACGATCCGCCAAAGCTACTCCTTGACCCTAATGCCTGGGAACTATACACTGTTGGGGCTAAAAATGACAGACGATCTGGTGCTGGAGTGGTTCTTGAAACTCCAGAGAAACAACTAATATATTACGCTCTTAGATTGGAGTTCCATGCAACTAATAATGATTCCGAGTATGAAGCTCTAATTGCAGGGTTGAAGCTTGCAAAGTAACTAGGGATAACAAAGTTAGACATCTTTTCCGACTCCAATTTAGTCGTGAACCAAGTTAATGAAAAGTTTTAGGCTAAGAGTCCAAGGTTGACATCATATTTGGAAAAAGTAAGGAAGTTGCTGGATGGTTTTGATCACCACAGTATATCTCACATTCCTCGAGCAGAGAATCAAAGGGCAGACAAGTTAGCGAAGATGGCTAGTTCCGATAATCCAGAACATACAGAGCTAGTCCCGATTGAAGTACTACAGTTCCCTAGCATGGATCAGATGGAAGTTGATCCGGTACTAGAGATTGAACCCGAAAGGGAGTCATGGATGACCCCCCTAAAGAATTTTTTGATGAATGGAACGCTCCCAAAAAAGAAAAGTGAGAGGCGTGCAGTTATACGAAAAGCTTTCTGATATGTGTTGCAAGGCGAAGTCCTGTACAGATAAGGTTTCTCAATGCCTCTCCTCCGGTGCATCGCCCATGACGACATCAAGCGTGTACTGAAGGAAGTCCATGAAGGTGAGTGTGGCGACCACATTGGAGGGCAAACATTGGCAAAGAAGATATTGCGATACGGCTATTTCTGGCCCACCATAAACAAGGATGCAACCAAGTATGCACGACGTTGTGATGCTTGCCAGAGGTTTTCCAATATTCCTAGGGCGCCACCTAACCAGTTGAAGACAATGACAAGCCCATGGCCTTTTGCTATGTGGGTAATTGACATAATTGGGAGCTTTCCCATAGCAAAGGGCGGAGCAAAGTTCGCTATTGTGGCCATGGATTATTTTACTAAATGGGTAGAAGCAGAGCCTTTGACCACGATCACAACCAAGCGAGTGATCACCTTTGTCGTTAAGAACATTATATGTCGATTTGGAATTCCAAAAATCATCGTAACCGATAATGGGACCCAATTCGACATCACAGAGTTTCAAGATTTTTGTCGGAAGTATCACATCGAGAAAAGATACACCTCTGTGGCACATCCGCAATCGAACGGACAAGTTGAAGCAACAAACAAGATGATTAAATCCATTCTAAAGAAAAGATTGAAGAGGGCCAAAGCCATGTGGGTTGATGAATTACCCCTGACATTATGGGCCTATAGAACAACGTACAAGTCGGCGACGGGTCACACCCCGTTTTCCCTTGCTTTTGGAGCTGAAGCAGTTATTCCGGTCGAGTTGGAAGTACTACCTCATCGAACCATTTATTACAATCCGATGACCAACAATGAATTGCTCCTTGAATCCTTGGACATGGTTGAGGAAAAAAGGGACGAAGCTGACTTACGTGCCCTGAGACACAAACAACAAATAGCTCGGTACTACAACAGGAGAGTACGAGCTCGGACATTTGAACCCGGAGACTTGCTTCTGAAGCGTGTCTTTCCGCCCCCAGTACATATGGGCCTGAAATGGGAAGGACCGTACTCCATTTTACGAAGGCTTGATAATGGAACCTTCAAGCTGGCAACCGTAGATGGAAATGAAATCCCCAGAGTGTGGAATGCCCAACATTTGCGGCCTTATCTGACATAAAAATGTCAGTTTTACTCTTTTGTTTTTAGAACCATGTAAAAAGGCTCGACTTGCCTAGAACAATCTGGTTATTTGAACAGAAGATTGTAAAGTGGATGTAGGTCATGATTCTACCGAACCACTATAAAAATATCGCGTGTCATTTACCTTAACTGCACCATTTCTTATCTACTCTTTTATTTTGATCAATATAAACTGTTACCATTTCAAGATTTGTTTTAAATTTATGCAGTAATCTCAAAACAGCTGATTCAAAATGTCGTCTGTCAGATCGAAAGGCTCACGGTAATTAAAGCTCCAAAAGGTGCAGCAAGGTAAATCGCACTACTTCTTGCACTCTAACTCCCGAGATTAGGGAGAGAGTATAAAGGACGTGGAGATAACGTCCCCAAGGCGTGAAGGTGCACCATGATAAAACCGCCTTGATATCACCCTAACCCGCTGAAGGATCGGGAGAGTATAAAGGTGCCAGAGACTTAGCGCTCCTAGAACTTCTGCCCCGCTGAAGGATCGGTGAGTAGACCAAGAATCGAGCTCAAATTCTAACCCGCTGAAGGATCGGGAGAGTATAAAGGCGCTAGATACTTAGCGCCACATGAACTCTAACCCGCTGAAGGATCGGGAGAGTATAAAGGTGCTGGAGACTTAGCGCCACATGAACTCTAACCCGCTGAAGGATCGGGAGAGTATAAAGGCACTAGAGACTTAGCGCCACATGAACTCTAACCCGCTGAAGGATTGGGAGAGTATAAAAGCGCTAGAGACTTAGCGCCGCAGGAATCATTACCCCATTGAAAGATCGGGATAGTACGAATATAATCCTAGTCGATCACCAATGAGCCCTGACCAGGCATTATAACGACGATTGATTAGGGGTATATACGTGCACCACTACACATTTACTTAGCACGTGTATTTTTCGATAATTGTTTCGATCATGATTAATAATTGTTACTTATGACTTTAATGGTTAACTACGAATATTTCAGTTATGACCATTTAGGCTCTGCTAACATGGTGAATTCACAGGAACACAGTGGTGCAAAAGAAATAGATTTTTATTTTACTGAAAGCGGATTTACAAAGAACGAGAAGCTAAACAAAAGTGAGGGCCAATCTCACGACTACATCTTTTGGCCAAAGGAAATCCTAAAACTACAACATGAGCTAATAACTGCATTCTATTTACGCCTGGGAGATGGTTTTGACTTCTTGTCCTTCTTCTGTTTCTCCGACTCCTCTTTATCAGTGCCAGAGCAGTCACTTTTCTTACTCTTCCTCTTCCTCTTATCGACAAGAGGCTCCGGGGGAGGACTGGAGGGTTCGGAGGCAAGCTGCGAAGTTATTGATTTGGAAGAGAGTCTTATGACCAACCCAGTTTTGGGGTCGATTTCAGAAATAAGGGGCACGAATACAGGATCCTGTTCCCCCCTCCTAAGAACCAACTGCTTCTCCTTCCTAGCCTGTATGTCAGCCAAGGTTTCACTATCATCATCCTTGGCCTCATCTATGATTTCTACCTCCTCTTCCTCATCTCCATGACCGCCATCTGTGTCATGCAAAGCAGCAATAATCTCGGCGTCTGCAGGAGCGCCAGTGCCAGATTCCATAGGTGCTACCGTAACTCTATCACTTGTTGAGCCCTCGGTTTGCTTTGGAATCTCGGAAACTTCAATACCGGAACCCGGAGGGACATCAACTTTCTATGCCACTGGCTTCTCATTTGCACCTTTTTCAACCACTTTGGTACCTACACCATGAGAAGCAAAGGTTAGTGAATCGGGAGGAGATGTGGCCATGTCAGTTGTCTGTGCTGTGAGACGATGACAAGTTACGATTGCTTTAACGAATTGTGGAGAGAATATAGAGATACCTTCAGCCGACTCATCTCCCAGACTTGTACTGGTGGTCCCGATAATTGGAGGAGTTGGAGCCAAGGGGATCAACGGATCATCGGGATTATACCCCTCAACTTCAGAGGTTTTGGGCTCCACCACCGAGCTCGAGCTTTTGCCAACCTTATCCTTTCCCTTGAGCCAACTCTTCTCCCTCTCCATCTCCTCATGGATTAGGCGTCTACCTTCCTTCGAAACCCTCAGGTTCTTCACCTCGGAGAAAGGTCTACATCAGCTGGCTTTCGTCAATCTCGTTGACCCCCAATCGCCGCTTCTCACCCTCGACAATTGCGTCCCATACATTGGCCAAGGTAACATGATAGTCTGGAATCCAAGAGATGTCTCGAGTCTTGATGACTTGACCAAAAAAGTCGAACAATAGTTCCTCAAAACTAGCTATGTCTTTCTCTCTTTCGACGAGCTTATCGGCTGCAGCGGTTGCCGACTCAAGAGCATTATTGGCGTTACTTTCGGCGAGAGCTGCAGGCTCCTCAGCTTGAGCAAGTTGATCATTTAAAATCTCTTTTTCCTTTTTGGCGAGAGCAAGGTCATCTTTTAAGCTCGCCTTCTCTTTATCCCAGGCATCTTTCTCAGCAGCAAAGCGTTCTTGTGCTGTCTTTAGCTCGATATTAACTGCCATGAGATCTTCCACTTCCTTTCTTAGGGCCACCCGTTCCTGGGTGTTTAAGTCAAGCTCGTTGCAAAAACGCTCCCTAACACTCTCTAACTCGGACCTGTAATTCTCTGCGTCTCGCCGAGCTAAAGCCAGTTGGGCCTGTGCATCCTCTAGTTTTTTCTCCATTTTGCTCCAAGCCCTAGCATCATTATCAATCTTTACTGTGGCTCTGGTCGCATCTGTCTCCATCTGGCGAATGATAGTAGAAAGTGTAGTATCATGCTTCTTCATTACCCCGTATTGTTTAGCCACATGGCATACATACCCTATCACCTCTGTGTCCCAATCCTCGGGGACCGGTTCAAGATCTGGGACGAACACCATCCTGTCAAAGTAAATATCAGGGAACTGCTTTCGCAAGCGCTCTAGCCTAGCCATAATCTCAGAATTGGGGGCAACATCCTTTGCGGCAGTAGTATCCAAGCCACGCTCACTAGAGGAAGTAGGAGCTGTCCTCCCCTTCTCTACAATATTTCCCTCATCTTTGTTCCTGTCCTCTGGCTCAGGGTGTTTTTTGGAAGATTGGGCGTGAGAAGGTGTACTTTTCGGAGGATTTAAATCTCTAGGAAGTTGCTTTCCCCAAGCCGGTGGCAATGGACGACTATGTGACTTTCCATAACCTTGCTTCGGTGGAGATCGAGGTCGTGCAGAATAAGATTGATGAGAATCCCGGGGCCAATGACTATCCCTTCCCCGACTATCGCTACGAGTATGCTCGGGATCTGGAAGGAGGCTTGGTGTGCCCTCGCAAAGGGAACGGTAAGAATAAGACCGTTTGCGAGACATTTTTCCTGCAAAGGAAACAAGTGTGTGTTAGAAATATGGACCACAGTAGCAAAAGAGTGTTATAATAAATGGTTCATGCGATTTGTGCATCCCGTGAAATCCCGTTTTTAAACGGACCAGGGCCCGGAGTTAGGCTCATTTGGGTGACTTCTTTTTCCCCAAATGGGGCACTCGTCTCTTCGGAGATGGGAAAAATTGATTCCCCTCCGAAATCTTCTTGAGTATAAATATCGTCTGGTAAAGGAATTTTATTTAATTCTCCGAGTATCTGTTCCTCCGTTAATTCATCTTGGGCGACAGACTCAACTGGCGATGAAGTTCTTAAGGGAGACTGCCCCTCAGAGGTCGGAACCTCCTTTGATTCATTGGCTCGTCCCTCATCTCCTTTATATACGTTTAAATCCTCATCATCCTGATTAATCATTGGCGAAGGACTCTTGCGAAGAGTAGTTGTCTTTTCAGCTTGAGAAGTTACTTCTCCTTCAGTCGGGGGTATATACTTATAAGGTTTACCGCCCGCTCCAAGTCCGAACCTTATGTCTAAGAGACGGTGTTTGTGAAGGTTTTCGTCAGTGATACATTTCTTAATCCTTAAGAAATTTGAGTTACTTTTGAGGAGGCGAGACATTCGGTCTTCGTATATCGATCCTTCCGTTCTCTCAAAGTTGTGATCTGTATGGAATAAAATGAATCGTTAGCACTGAAGTTATGCATTCGAATTAAACGCGGAAAAGTTGGAAACATACTTGCTTGTAGCCACCTCCTCGCGCATCCGGCTTGGCGTTTTATATAGAACCAGTCAGATTTGACGTTCCCTATATTACTATAACTATATGTCACAACTTTTCTATTGGCGACCGATTCGAAGAAAGAGAAATTGGGAGCTCCTGCGGAACGATGTTTGAAATGGTAATAGAACTTCAAATCTTTAAGAGTAAGTTCGGTCTGCAGAATCTCCATATAAGCAACGTACAGATTATACAAAGCCGCATAGGCATTCGGGTGGAGTTGCATGGGGGCAATGTGTAACTATCTCAAGAGATCAACAACAAGTAGAGGAAAAGGAGGAATAGCCCCTACCCAGCACATGAGTCTACTAACGGTCATATACCCCTTTGGGGGCAGAATGAGGTCTATCTTCGCCTCCTGGAACTCTCACATCGTCCCAAGGAATTCCGTGTCTTAAACATATCTTCTTGAGTTTTATATCATCTAACTTGGAGGGTAAATAATTAGTGAACTTCTCTATTTCCTTAACACCCGGAATTTCATCAAGAGCTCGATCATCCTCATCTTCAAGGGACGTGCTCTCGGAAGTTGCTGACTCTATATCGGTGTCTGTCTCGTAATCAGGATCGGATCTTTCCTCATTTGAATCAGAGGAAAGCACATCAGGGTTATGATGTATTAATGTCTCTGATTCGGTACTTTCACTTGATGTCTTAGTCACTTGTTTATCCGACATAGCTGTGTTGGCAAGTAAAAATTAGAACATAGTTACCCGTTCCCCTGTGTGTAAGTGTAAGTGTGTGCATGTGCATACATTAAGAAAAACATTAAGTTAATCAAATAAGCAGGATATTGGAAATGGTATGCTGTTGAGTTATGCTGTTGCCCAGTTCAAAAAGTTCATCTCGAGGGCTCTAACCTAACTGCCCATTGGTATATCAAAATTACATTGTATTTTTTAGTCAACATGTGCATAGGATCGTTGGTCAAGTGGCTCAAGAGACAAGGTTCAGCTCGTGATGCCAAATTGGTTCGTGGAGCAGGACCCGACCCGTGGGAAAGCATCAGCTCGTGGAAAGGGATCAGATCGTGTGACACTCAAGCTCCTGACCCATTACCTGAACGGACCATGACAGTATCCACACGATCCACTTTACTTCTTGTTTCTGACAACCCGATCCGCTATCCAATTTAACACTCTGTTTTCATCCTTAATCCTTCTACCTCGCTATCACCACGAACCGATGCTCCCCTAATACCACGACCCGATTCGTTGTTTAGATTAGCACTACGACTTCCTCTATAGTCCCTCCATCTCACTGTTGCCACGACCCAAGCTGAAACCCCATCTACGAATCGGCCTACTTCTTCTCTCTCGTCGTTCCTCTCTCCCACCTGTGAACCCTTGGCCTCCATGAACCGAACCTTTCTTTCTCGTCTGCATCATCGGGCCTCAACGCCTCCTAACCTTCACCGCAAGGGGAAACGGCACTCGAAGAAGTGCGGAAATCGAAGAAGTAAAAATAGCAAATAAAGAGTGGAGAAACCGACATGGAGTTATTACCTCTTGCGAATAAATTTAAAAGTTATGGAATTTCAATAAGGATCTCGAATTAGGGGTTCGGAGTAAAGATGGAAAAATTACGGTAGTAAAAAAGAGAGGAGAAGGAGAAGAGTGGACGAAGGGGCCGACCTATATAGGTGTTATCGCGGCCTTTGGGATTCCCTTTTTTGTCTCGTTCAGGACCACAGAGGCCTATGGGCCACGAACGAAAGCCCACAACGTCTTATGAAGCAGTTCGTCCCGCCTATGGATCACGGTCAGAACTAAAGCCCATTGTCGTTCAAAAAGAAGCCTGCTTGACTGATGGACCGTGGTGAATGCCGTGCCCACGAATCAAAGCGTGTCCTACGCTAAAAAAAGAAGAAGAAGAAAATCTAACTTACTTGATAGTTTAGTTGCAATATCTTCTGGAATCTAAGGGATGGAAACCCACCGATGAGTAAAGAAATGACCGAAGATTTAATCTGATAATTATACTTGTCAGGGAACGCGATTCTTTGAAGCAGTACGACGTCCCAAACAGAAACGACCATCGATTTGCATTGTTTCATGAAAAGATAGCTCAGTAGTTTTGAAGCACGTTCCATCACTGATAAAACATACTTCGAGGGGGCAAAATGTTGGCTAGCCTTTGAACCAAGCCATCGAGACCCAAGCACAAGTCCAAGATGAAGTTTCACCTGTATAAAGGTCTTAACCCAATCGCGATCGTCACCGTCACCTCGATCCGACCCCTCCTTTCCTACGCGATCCGATCCGTCCCTTTCATCTTGACCCGTCCTCATCAGAGTTTCGCGACCCGATTCGTCCATAGCAGAGCGATCCAAACCCCAGAAGACGTGGTGAAGGTTATGACCAAGTCCACCACGATCCGTGAACGCAGGATCTCACGACACCTGTCTATAACTGCCATTTTGACCAATTCTTCATCAAGCCACGAACTAGTCCGAGATCCTCGGGATTTGTGCCATGTATGACCGTGATTCGTCTGTAAATATCAGCTATATATAGCCCCGTACTTGGCATTCTTCAGGATCTTTTTAGCAATTCTGAGCTCTGACTCCACCATTATTATATCTCTATTATTATTGTTCAGAGTTGTCTCGAATTTATTGAGTGAATCAACATTGTAAAAGTAAGGTTGAGGGATAAATCATCGATTGTACTTGAATCTTATGTTTAATCATAGATATAAAGTGGACGTAGGCTCGTTAACGCCGAACCACTATAAATCTCGTGTCTTTCCTGTTTCTCTTGCATTTTTTCTAATATTAATCTCTGTATAATTGAACAACTTGGGCGTTGGATCCAATTTTGGATCTAACAATAGCGTTGAACTCTTCTACATGCGTTAAGTTTTAAACAAAAGTTTCAACATTTACAGTTCGAAAAAGAAAAGCGGCAACTGAATTTTTTGGCGGGATCAACAATCTAGTTTATCATCTAATTTATATCGTGCGGTGCCTGCTTTTATTTAATTAAAAGCTTCCTCATCGAATTCGAGACCCCATTCTTGTAACACCCCACCTCCGCCAGGATGGCTCTTGCAAGCACTTTGACTTTGGAGGGGCGTTTGTACCGGGTAAACATGCATAATGATATATCAAGGCAGAACAAGGACATATGTATATATGTAAACAGAGTAAATAAGATAAGTAAAACAGCGGAAGATTTCAAACTATTTCAAAACAAGTCTGGTACAATATAATGTCAACTTTCCAAATACACAAGTCTAGATAAAAACAACATAACTAAAAAAACTGAAATACCTAAGTACTATCCCCAAAATAAGTGATAACCATAGCTAGCTTCATGTCAAGACCGTACATGAGCTAAAATCCCACAAGCAAGCGATCAGAAATCCAAGCTAAGCTCCAATATTCCCACCCTGAGAACCTGGGGGGGGGGGAACGGAAGAAAAGAGGCGAAAGAAAAACAGGTCAGTCGAAAAGACTGAGTAAGCCCTACTACAATCAATGTAAACTGATAAAGTTAACTGGCATGAGAAGCAGGGATGAACATAAGGATAACAACATACTAGCATGACGATTAACTAACAAGGTAGATAAAGGTGTCATCGCATAATCTGGTTTAAGGTTTTTGCACCACAGGTGTACTAGCAAGCTAACATGACTTGAATAAACAAGTATTGATCCCTTGGCCCAAGCTTTGGCCCAATAACATGAAGTGACCCTAATACGAGGTCCAATAACATGAAGTGACCCTAATACGAGGTCCAACCAAACGGTCTAGTCGATCGGCTCCCTATAAGCCTAACTCGTCACGTGTCGGTGTTAATACGGCCTAAACATGATTGTAGTCGGACTGTGCTGGGTCCACCCTTCGGGTGTATCAAGCCCTAGGGTGTCAACCCCTGGACACCATAAACATGAGTGCACAGTCTCGATCTACTGGTACCCATGGGTGACTTCTCCAAATACGGACTACGTGCACGACCATAGTCCGTCCGGAACTACATCGGCGTACCACCCGGCCGTCGTTTTTGGTTGCTTATACCAGTCTAGTAATCGTGCCCCAACCTAGCCTAGTCCCTAGGGTCATGATGATACAAACTTGGGATTACTGCTGGAGTGGACCCCCGTTGCTAGGATTTTCTAGTGGGTTAAGTACGGTTTAACCCTCTTGCTAATCATGGATTAACTTGGTTAAGTGTAACGATGAGTTCACGACTTAACCCTGATTAATCTACCAAGTCCAAATTGGTTAAGTATTAAGTGGACCATGACTTAACCCTAATCATGAGGCATTAATTGATTAATGTGCCTTAACCTCTCACATTAGACTTTGTTGCGGTTACTAGTTAAGCCGGTCGGTTCCGGGTAGCTTTACACCACAACTTGGTCTAACCTCGGGTTCAAGGTACAACATGACCAACTTCTCACATTGGGTCCTATTGTTTGTAGCAACTAGTTAAGCCGGTCGGTTCCGGGTAGTTTTACGCTACAAACTCAACCCAACCTCGAGTTGGTCACACTTATATTTTCTAAGTATCATGTCCATTATGTTTCCAAAACATATTACAAGTTTTCAAGCATTTGGGTAGACCTAACTTAATAGGTAAATTCCCAATGGGTAGACCTAACTTAATAGGTAAATTCCCAATCTTATGTTTTTATGTCTTTTAAGTTTACCCAACCCCAAACGCAATCCCATCGCTTACATATCGCAATAGCACATAAAGGATAGAAAGAGGGAACTTGGCATAATCATGACATAAAGGTGTTGAAGCCACAAGTTTAACATGGTGGCATATGAAATGTACATATGTTCATATACTTGCATATTACATTTTTAGGCCTCAAAAGCATGCATAAAACCAAACTTAGCATATTGGTGATACATGGTGATAAATGACATGTAGAAATGGCCATAAGTTCGCATTTAGCCTCATATGCAAGTTATCATAAGAGATATGATAACTTACATGTTGCCGAAATGCAACCTTTAGCATAAAGCTTGAAGCTTTATGTTCATATACTCAAGGTAAGCTTGCATAACATGATAACATGAGTAAAATGATCCACCCAAACTTGCATGTATAACATGACAACTTGCATATCATAACATGGCAAACTTGCATAACATAACATGGCAAACTTGCATATCATAACATATCAAACTTGCATAACATGACATAGTAAACTTGCATATCATGGCAAACTTGCATATCATAATGATCAACCAAACTTGCATCATTCATTTAACTTTAGAGTTTAAATATGAAAGTAGAAAAGGGCTTACAATGCTTATGAAGACACAAAAATATATATAGATTGAGACAAAGCCCTTATGCAATCAAATAAACCCAAAATGCAAGCTCTAATAGAAAAACCCTTGAGCCAAAATGATCAAAACCCTTGCTTTATGATGTAAATATGGAAACTTGACTTGAATGCAAGCTAATGACACTCATACAAGCTTGAAAACACTTGTATGCATGGAAAATCTCTCATAGAAATAACTTAGAAATTTTATGAAGAGAGTGGAGGCCATGAGAGGAATAATTTTGCCATAGTTTAGTTGTAGGGTTGAATAATGATGATTTAGGGTTAGGTTAGGGGCTTATTTATAGAGATTAGGATTAGTTTCAACCTTAGGATTAAACCCTAATTCCAATCTCAGCCCTTAAAACCGAATCTGGCCCCAAAACCTAACCAAAACCCCAAAATGGTGCACCAGGCAAAACTGCCCGGCTGAACCAAGTCGACAGCCAAGTCGACAGGGCTGTCGACTTGGGTCCAACCAAGTCGACTGCCAAGTCGACAGGCCTGTCGACTTGATTGGCTTGGAGGGAAATTTCCCCCCTAGCCTTCCAGGCCCAAAATTCGAAATTTGAACTTGAAATTCAAATCTGTTTTGAACTTGAAATTTTCTGAAAACTTCATTGGGCCTTAATCGGGTCATACGGACTCCGATTTTCGAAAACTCGGACTCTATTTCGCGTATTTTTCCGAGACGAACGCAATGGCATAGCCCATTTCCCTTGATTCAGATTTATAAATTAAATTCTGCCTCGATTTATGTTATAACAGGTTATTGAAAATACGGGTTGTTACATTCTCCCCTCCTTAAAGGATTTCGTCCCCGAAATCTCTAAGTTAGGAAGAACATATCCTACCATCCAACATCCATCTACTCAAAACATCATCCACGAGCAATCATTGTCCTTACAAGATTCTAAATGTTGTATGAACATATGCAAAGGTGTGTGTATATGTACTTATCTAATGCAAATATCATCAATGCAAATTATGTTAGTGAAATGAATCCATATGTATGCAATTCCTAACATAATGTATAACATCTATATGTGTGCACATAACATACATCCATATGCAACATCCATGTGATAACACAAAAATTTTCATCCATGAATAAGCATAAACACTCATGCATATGCAATATGAGGAGTGTGTGAGCCGATCTAGTGCCTAATGTGTATAATGCATCCACGCGTAACCACTTGCAAACACTTGCAACCACTTGCAAACATCAAGCATAACATGTTTCAAACACATGTTTCATCCAAAGGGTTTCTACCTAAGGTTCTCATGACGAGATTAACACGATAAACTAGATAAACATGGATAGCAAAGAGAAAGATATGCTAACAAAGAAAAGAGATTGAGAGTGTACCCTCAAAAAGGAATGGATAAAGCCCACGCATCTTCTCCTCGGTTTCCCAAGTTGCGTCTTCTTCGGCTTCACCCCATTGAACCTTCACCAACTTGACCTCTCGATTCCTTAGCTTCTTGGTCTCCGTCCCCAAGATACGAATCGGAGCTCTCCTCAAGGTAGCCTCTTTCTCCACTTCCACATCTTTCAGAACACTTGGCTCAACAACCTCTGTTGATTCATGTAAACACTTCCGGAGATGCGAGACATGAAAAACATCGTGTACTCCGGCAAGCTTCTCGGGCAACTCCACTCTATAAGCCATTTGCCCGATCCTCTCTATAATAGGGAATGGTCCAACAAACCTCGGTGCTAACTTCCCAACGGCTCCAAATCCGACCACATTCCGCAAAGGAGAAACCTTCATGAAAACCATATCCCCAACATCAAACTCCAAATCAGTTCTTCGCTTATCAGCATAGGATTTCTGTCGGTCTTGGGCCGCTTTCATCCGTCTCCGAATCAACTCGACCTTCTCGGATGTATCTCTGATCATATCAGGCCCAAGTATAAGCTCATCTGTAGTCTCCCACCAACATGTAGGCGACTTGCACGGCCTCCCATATAAAGCTTCAAATGGTGCCATCCCTATGCTTGCCTGATAACTGTTATTATATGCAAACTCAACAAGAGGAAGATGGTCTTCCAAGTACCACCAAAATCTAGAATACAAAGCCTCAACAGATCCTCGAGTACCCTATTCACCCTTTCGGTTTGACCGTCCGTCTGTGGGTGATAAGCCGTACTTAGATTCCACCTCGTGCCCATAGCTTCTTGCAAGCTATTCCAGAACTGACTTGTAAAGATTGGGTCACGGTCACTGACTATACTAGAAGGGACTCCATGAGTCTCACAATCTCACGAAGATATACAGACGCTAGCCAAGATGCGGTCCTCTTGCTCTTCACCGGAATGAAATGAGCACTCTTCGTAAGTCTATCCACAATAACCCAAATGCTCGTATTCCCTTTCCTTGACCTTGGTAGCCCATCGATAAAATCCATGGAAATACTCTCCCACTTCCATAGTGGAACGTCTAGAGGATGCAATAGCCCACCGGGCTTCTTCGACTTGGCCTTAACTTGCTGGCAAATGATACATCTAGAGACAAACTCTGCCACATCCTTCTTCGTCCCAGGCCAAAAGAAAATGCGCTTCATATCTTTATACATCTTATCCCCGCCCGGATGTATAGTCAACTTAGAGCGATGCGCTTCCTCAAGAACTTTTCTTACTAAATCTTCTACCATTGGAACACATAACCTTCCGTCTCTCCTCAGCCAACCCTTGTCATCAATAGAATATCGAGCGAGACGACTAGACGCCTCTCCTCGAATCAGCTTATCCATAATCTCAACTATCTGAGGGTCTTCTCTCTGCGAAGCCCCAACTTGATCAAGAAGGGTAGGTCTGAGTTCCAGAGATGCTAAAGAACCGGTCATCGACTCAATCGCCAAAGAGAAATCAAAGGTTGCCACATACTCTAAATTCTTCATCTCAACGAATAGAGGACTCAGAGTCAACCTTTTTCAACTCAATGCATCTGCTACCACATTCCCCTTGCCAGGGGTATAAGCTATCTCAAAATCGTAGGACGCCAAGAATTCCATCCATCTTTGTTGCCTCAGATTCAGATCCTTCTGAGAAAAGAGATACTTCAATGACTTGTGATCGGTATAAAGCTCAAATCTTTCTCCCAGAAGATAATGGCGCCAAGCCTTGAGTGCATATACTATTGCTGCCAACTCTAAGTCATGAGTGGGATAATTCTTCTCATGCACTTTGAGTTTTCTACCGCCAAAGCATATCACTCTTCCTTCTTGCATCAGAACAGCTCCTAACCCCGTGCCACATGCATCGGTGTATACTGTAAATAACTTCCCTCCATCGGGCAAAGCTAGAACAGGTGCTGATGTGAGAGCTCTCTTGAGCCTCTGAAAAGCAAGCTCGCATTCTATGCTCCAAGCAAAAACTAAATTCTTCTTCGTCAATTTAGTGAGAGGAGCGGAAATCTTCGCGAAGTCCTTGATGAACTTCCGGTAAAAGCCTGCAAGACCTAGAAAACTTCTCACTTCGGTTGCATTCCTTGGAGTCTTCCAATCCTGAACTGCAACTACCTTAGGGGGATCCACCGCTAAGCCTTGCTTAGATACTATATGCCCAAGGAATCTAACTTCCCTTCTCCAAAAGTGACACTTGGAGAACTTGGCCTTCAACTGATGTGCTCTAAGCGTATCCATCACCTCCACGAGATGCCTTGCGTGCTCTTCCTCATCCTTGGAGAAGATCAGAATATCGTCTACGAAGACCACGACAAACTTGTTCAAGAACTCCCTGAACACCCTACTCATCAAGTCCACGAAATATGCGGGTGCATTAGTCAAGCCGAACGGCATGACAAGCCATTCGAAGAATCCATCTGGAGTTCTGAACGCAGTCTTGTCTATACTATCTTCAGCTGCCCTGAGCTGATGGAATCCAGTAGCAAGATCAAGCTGAGAGAAAACAAAAGCACCGATAAGCTGGTCAAAGAGATCATCAATCCTCGGTAACGGGTGTTTGTTCTTCTTAGTCAGCTTATTCAACTCTCGATAGTCAACACAAAGTCGGAGAGAACCATCTGCCTTGGTAGCAAATACCACAGGCGCTCCCCATTCAGATATACTTCGTCTAATGAAGTTCTTCTCAAGCAACTCCTTCACTTGCTTACTTAACTCCTGCCTTTCACGCGGAGCCATGTGCCGAACGGGCAAAGAAACCGGCTTTGCATTATCCACCAGATAAATGCGGAAATCAATCTCTCGCTTAGGGGGCAACCCCCTAACTTCATCGAAAACATTCGGATACTCCCGAACCACTCTCACAGACTGAAGAGTTTCCATTGACGAGTCGAGTGATTCAAGATAGCACAACATGACGGGACCTCTCGGATTACAAGAAATTTCTAGGGTGTTTCCGAGGCGAGTCACGAGCCTCACAACCCTATGCTCACAATCAAGGATGGTTCCATATCTGGACAACCAATCCATGCCCAATATCAATCCGTATCCCCTAAAACCAAGAACATAAGCACTACACAAGAACTCAACACTCAGTATAGAGATCCTCAAATCCCCACATATCATAGACAGATGGGCGGAACCGCCAATAGGATTTGAGACATAGACGGGATCATCTACCAAGCTAGTACTAAGGTGCAAACTATCAACAAGATCAGATGAGATAAAGCTATGCGATGCACCAGAATCAAACAAGATACGAACTTGAAAATCAGAAATATATACAAGGCTCTCAACAGAAATACTACCTCGATCGGGAACTGGAGCGGCATTGAGAGCATGAACTTGCCCTCCCGAAGGTCCAGCACGCTGAGTCTGACCCTGGCCTTGCCCTTGCTTCTTCGGGCAATCCCTAGTGAAGTGTCCCATTTCTCCACAGTTAAAGCAAGTGCCCTTCCTTTTTCTGCAATCCTTGTTTAGATGAGTCGAGCTTCCACAAGTAAAGCACCTTTTTTTCTTCTTATCTTCCTCTTGAAGCAGGGCCATATTTACCAAACTCTCGAAGGTTGCTCCGATGGGTATATGAGATATGGCCAAACCGCGCAATGGCTCGTTTAGTCCTAGAGCAAAGTGCATGGCCTTCTTCTGAGCTGTGTTAACCAAGTCTAAACCGAACCGAGCAAGTTGATTAAGCTTATCCACGTATTCCCTAATAGTCATGTCCCCTTGCTTTAGTTATAGGAACCTCTCCATCTGAAGGTTCTCCTCTACTGACGATAAAAACCTCAGTCCAAACCTTCTTTTGAACTCATCCCAAGTCTCAATTGGTCTAGTAGTGGTGGTGACTACCCACCAATAAGCAGCTTCCCTTTCAATAACCATACCGCCAACAGAACTTTCCTACGATCTTCTACATCTAAGATAGCAAAGAGGTCTTCAGTTTCCCTTAACCAGTTTCTTGCCTCAACAGAAGTCTCCATCCCAACAAAATTCTTGCAACCCATCGCCTTAAAGTCTTTGCAAATCTCCACGAAATCTGCTTGTGGATGCTGAGGGGGAGGAGGAATGTCCGCGGGGTCGGCTTCACTTGCCCTTTCCCCCATGTATCTCCTAAACCAAATAGGTACTTGAGCGCCTTCCGGAATGGCAAAGTTATCGGCCATACTGAAAACGAAGAAAAAGATAGATTCAGAATGGAGAAAAACGAAGGAATTTTTGCTAATGGCTTTTTGGGGAATAGCCTTTAAAATAAACTAGACTTTTCTTTGGAAAATACTTTATACTTGGTTTTGAAAATAGTTTTCCAAAAGTTTTAAAAACCTTTTTGTTCCTTCTCGTAAACCATATGCTCTGATACCAAATGTAACACCCCACCTCCGCCAGGGTGGCTCTTGCAAGCACTCTGACTTTGGAGGGGTGTTTGAATCAGGTAAACATGCATAATGATATATCAAGGCAGAACAAGGACATATGTATATTTGTAAATAGAGTAAATAAGATAAGTAAAACAACGGAAGATTTCAAACTATTTCAAAACAAGTCTGGTACAACATAATGTCAACTTTCCAAATACACAAGTCTAGATAAAAACAACATCACTAAAAAAACTGAAATACCTAAGTACTATCCCCAAAATAAGTGATAACCATAGCTAGCTTCATGTCAATACCGTACATGAGCTAAAATCCCACAAGCAAGCGATCAGAAATCCAAGCTAAGCTCCAATATTCCCACCCTGAGAACCGGGGGGGGGGGGGAAACGGAAGAAAAGAGGCGAAAGAAAAACAGGTCAGTCGAAAAGACTGAGTAAGCCCTACTACAATCAATGTAAACTGATAAAGTTAACTGGCATGAGAAGCAGGGATGAACATAAGGATAACAACATACTAGCATGATGATTAACTAACAAGGTAGATAAAGGTGTCATCGCATAATCTGGTTTAAGGTTTTTGCACCACAGGTGTACTAGCAAGCTAACATGACTTGAATAAACAAGTATTGATCCCTTGGCCCAAGCTTTGGCCCAATAACATGAAGTGACCCTAATACGAGGTCCAATAACATGAAGTGACCCTAATACGAGGTCCAACCAAACGGTCTAGTCGATTGGCTCCCTATAAGCCTAACTCATCACGTGTTGGTGTCAATACGGCCTAAACATGATTGTAGTCGGACTGTGCTGGGTCCACCCTTCGGGTGTATCAAGCCCTAGGGTGTCAACCCCTGGACACCATAAACATGAGTGCACAGTCTTGATCTACTGGTACCCATGGGTGACTTCTCCAAATACGGACTACGTGCACGACCATAATCCGTCCGGAACTACATCGGCGTACCACCCGGCCATCGTTTTTGGTCGCATATACCAGTCCAGTAATCGTGCCCCACCCTAGCCTAGTCCCTAGGGTCATGATGATACAAACTTGGGATTACTGCTGGAGTGGACCCCCGTTGCTAGGATTTTCTAGTGGGTTAAGTATGGTTTAACCCTCTTGCTAATCATGGATTAACTTGGTTAAGTGTAACGATGAGTTCACGACTTAACCCTGATTAATCTACCAAGTCCAAATTGGTTAAGTATTAAGTGGACCATGACTTAACCCTAATCATGAGGCATTAATTGATTAATGTGCCTTAACCTCTCACATTAGACTTTGTTGCGGTTACTAGTTAAGCCGGTCGATTCCGGGTAGCTTTACACCACAACTTGGTCTAACCTCGGGTTCAAGGTACAACATGACCAACTTCTCACATTGGGTCCTATTGTTTGTAGCAACTAGTTAAGCCGGTCGGTTCCGAATAGTTTTACGCTACAAACTCAACCCAACCTCGAGTTGGTCACACTTATATTTTCTAAGTGTCATGTCCATTATGTTTCCAAAACATATTACAAGTTTTCAAGCATTTGGGTAGACCTAACTTAATAGGTAAATTCCCAATGGGCAGACCTAACTTAATAGGTAAATTCCCAATCTTATGTTTTTATGTCTTTTAAGTTTACCCAACCCCAAACGCAATCCCATCGCTTACATATCGCAATAGCGCATAAAGGATAGAAAGAGGGAACTTGGCATAATCATGACATAAAGGTGTTGAAGGCACAAGTTTAACATGGTGGCATATGAAATGTACATATGTTCATATACTTGCATATTACATTTTTAGGCCTCAAAAGCATGCATAAAACCAAACTTAGCATATTGGTGATACATGGTGATAAATGACATGTAGAAATGGCCATAAGTTCGTATTTAGCCTCACATGCAAGTTATCATAAGAGATATGATAACTTACATGTTGCCAAAATGCAACCTTTAGCATAAAGCTTTATGTTCATATACTCAAGGTAAGCTTGCATAACATGATAACATGAGTAAAATGATCCACCCAAACTTGCATGTATAACATGACAACTTGCATATCATAACATGGCAAACTTGCATAACATAACATGGCAAACTTGCATATCATAACATATCAAACTTGCATAACATGACATAGTAAACTTGCATATCATGGCAAACTTGCATATCATAATGATCAACCAAACTTGCATCATTCATTTAACTTTAGAGTTTAAATATGAAAGTAGAAAAGGGCTTACAATGCTTATGAAGACACAAAAATATATATAGATTGAGACAAAGCCCTTATGCAATCAAATAAACCCAAAATGCAAGCTCTAATAGAAAAACCCTTGAGCCAAAATGATCAAAACCCTTGCTTTATGATGTAAATATGGAAACTTGACTTGAATGCAAGCTAATGACACTCATACAAGCTTGAAAACACTTGTATGCATGGAAAATCTCTCATAGAAATAACTTAGAAATTTTATGAAGAGAGTGGAGGCCATGAGAGGAATAATTTTGCCATAGTTTAGTTGTAGGGTTGAATAATGATGATTTAGGGTTAGGTTAGGGGCTTATTTATAGAGATTAGGATTAGTTTCAACCTTAGGATTAAACCCTAATTCCAATCTCAGCCCTTAAAACCGAATCTGGCCCCAAAACCTAACCAAAACCCCAAAATGGTGCACCAGGCAAAACTGTCGGGCTGAACCAAGTCGACAGCCAAGTCGACAGGGCTGTCGACTTGGGTCCAACCAAGTCGACTGCCAAGTCGATAGGCCTGTCGACTTGGTTGGCTTGGCGGGAAATTTCCCGCCTAGCCTTCCAGGCCCAAAATTCGAAATTTGAACTTGAAATTCAAATCTGTTTTGAACTTGAAATTTTCTGAAAACTTCATTGGGCCTTAATCGGGTCATACGGACTCCGATTTTCGAAAACTCGGACTCTATTTCGCGTATTTTTCCGAAGCGAACGCAATGGCATAGCCCGTTTCCCTTGATTCAGATTTATAAATTAAATTCTGCCTCGATTTATGTTATAACAGGTTATTGAAAATACGGGTTGTTACAATTCTCCAGATGCTTCTCGTCCATCTCCCCTAAATTAATCTAGGGTTTCACGAAATCCGTTGGTTTTCTACATGACACATCGCGAGCGAGTAAGAGATGATATTCGTTTGTTACTCTATCAGCCTCACTCCCAAAAACCCCAAAGACAATGGGCGGCAGATCCGTAATATCACCGATTCCGACACTAATCAGAAGTGTGTCCTCAATGGCAATAAAAGCTTAGAGTTCTGCGGACCCCTAACTTCCTTCGACTGGAACGAGGCAGAACCAGGAAGAATCGGAACTTCTTCAATCGATACCACATGTACGATTTGGGATATAGAGATGGAAGTAGTCGATACACAGCTGATTGCGCATGATAAAGAGGTGCACGACATCGCCTGAGGAGGAGTTGGTGTGTTTGCCTCGGTTTCCACGGATGGTTTAGTTAGGGTTTTTGATTTGAGGGACAAGGAAAATTCAGATATTATTTATGAGAGTTCAGATCCTGTAGATATACTGCTTGTACGCCTTGGATGGAACAAACAGGACCCAAGGTATATGGCGATTTTGTATTAAGATGTCTGTTTCGTTTTATTAAAAAATTTGGAAGAAATTTAGAATTATAATTTTTCTAAATACACACCATGTGCCTACAATTAGTTTAGTTTTAACTGAATTTACAAACAACCTACCAAATGTTAAACCGTGCGTTCTCAGTCTTTTTAGAGTTCTAAATCAGTAGTACAAATGAATAATATAGTTTTAGTCGTTATACACACCATTTGCCTACAACTAGTTTAGTTTTAACTAAATTTACAAACAACCTGCCAAATGTTAAATCGTGCATTCTCAGTCTTTTCAAAGTTCTATATCAGCAGTATAAATGAATAATACAGTTTTAATTTTGATATTTTATATTGATCTTTTCTGATCTTTTTTGCCTTGCATCAAATTTATGGCTTAAAAAAATACATTATTTAAGATTAGAAGCATCGATTTTGCCTTGCATCAAATCTATGTTTGGAAAATGTAATCAAATGATAAAGGGATATTTTGTTGCCTTCAAAGATGGTAACATGTGCTATTATTGTTGTTTTCTATGGCGGATGCAGCCTTTCCTTGAAGACTACACTAAATCGTGATAACTAAAATTTTATGCTGTTTTTTGTTAGTGTATTTGGGGACACGATGTTAGGCTGGCAAAGCAAGGATTCAGTTTGTGGAACGTAACTGCATGTGTTGGTGAAACTCTTGAGCAATGTGAATCTGGACGAATAATGGATGTTGTTGCTGCTCAAACAAAGGCAATTGCTGGTAATCTTGTCAATTTATTTGTCTACCTTCTTAACCACTAATTCAGAACTTTGATTGATTATTTTACCATTATGTAGCATTAGATTCATGAAAATTGCCTAAAACCATATCTTGGAATGATTTATTATGAACTCCTTAGATGGGAAAGTGTTCATTGTGTAAAATTAATCAAATTTATTCTTTCTGATATATTGGTGAAGGTAGTTTTTTAAAATCTTGGTTTAAATTTGTCATCAACTCATTGCTTCCTTTGACTACTACCATCTGACATGCACAATATATGCATTCATGTATGTGATTATGATGTGTTATGGAATGAAAAATAAATGAGTAAATTTAGGAATGTTGAAATTTTGCTGCTTCCTTTAACTACTCCCGTCTGATGGCATGCAAGTTAATTATTTTCATTAGTATAGCTGTCAAAATCATTTGTATGTTCTAAAACATGTTATCTATTATGTTTATCATACAATATGTTAATAGGTACATATGGGTTTGAGGAAGTAGTTTTGTGAAAATGTTAGTGCAGAAGTTGCAGAATTAACTAGGATCATTTATGGAGGTATGATATTATCATATGAATTTTGCGTAGCCGTCTTATTAGTATTAATTTTCATTTCAATGTTCAAGTAGAAGGCAACAATACATATGTAATGCTGTTTTTATTAAGACTTATTATTACCAAATGTTACGTTGGGACATGCACAAATGTGGAAAGAATAATCTTAAATATGCACCAGTCACCCAACAATGAAATAATATTGTTCTTCCGGTTTGAATTTGCCTTATTGTGGATAGATAATCATAAACAAAGAGGAATAAAAGTAAAGGAGTAGAAGAATATTAGTTTAAAAAGAATAAATAATATATTCAACACAATGCTTGTACTAGTGAGTCCAAAATCCATATATTCTGATTCACATGTTAACTATGTAGGGTTAGTAATTAAATTAATAAACACAATAAACAAATCTTTTCATTTCAAGTAGAATCAGAGATCTTACAAATAAAAGCACGCAAGCATGTACATGTTAACTATGTTGTGCTTTTGTTCAGTGTTTTGTTACCTTGTTTCATTTCTAGCACTTGTTCTTAGTTCTTTGGTTTGGTTTATGAAAAAAATAATCATGTATATGTTGACATGATATATTATTAAAAAAAAGAATACTCTGTGACATATTAGAAATATTTATAAATATGTTAGGATGCTATTGGATTGGGGAGGCTAAAATGAACTCATATTCTGCTTGATAGCATGATTCAGTAAACATATTTTTTTGTGACTTCTTTGTGATGAAATCAAATATGTGAGCAACTAATAAAGTCATACTCCACTGGAGTTTTCAAAATATCAAAACCAAAGCCTTTAAAGAGGTCAGTACTATAAATAAGCACAGATTTTACGTTGTGACTTAATTGTTGTATACATTTCGCTTGTGCGTTTCTTATTAATTTTGAATTGCATTGCTATTTGATAGGTAGAAGAGATTTTCATTTGCACAAGGGCTTGAATGAGAAGAAAAACATCTCCATTTAAGTAGAAATAATATATTTGGAAAATATGATCAGAGAAAATGTATTTTCAAAAAAATGTGTTATAGTAGAGAATAGAAATTATTGTATATGTGAATAATGTATGAAAATTTTGTAAACTTTTGTTGCAGTCGTATGTTATATTAAATTTCTATTGAAATAAAATATCTATTTTTTCTTGATAAAATATGTTTATTTATTTTTTGATAATATATGTTTTCATTATTATATATTTAAATGCAGATGATGGTGGATTATAGTAGGTAAATGTTTTTTTTTGAACTTTGTAACGAGCATGTAGTGTTGCAAATAATCAAATTGCAACTGTCATAAATAGTTGTGGTATCCCACTTTTCCAATGCCTATTTTTGGTTTGCAACTGGTATTTGTTGTTGCAAAAGGATTTGTTGCAACAACAAAGACAAGTTTCAAAAAAGTATACCGCAACGTCTTATTGCAACAGGCAGAAAATGTTGCGGAAATGGATTAACTTTTTGCAACTTCGGCTATACCAACAGGCGCGGGCCTATTGCAATTGGTTTACTACAACAAATATTGTCTGTTGCGAAAAGTATTTTTTGTTGTAGTGAGATCTAAGCCTATGCCTATTTATCATGTCAGATCTGCCATTTCTAGTTGATCTAATTCATTACTTAGATCTCATCATACCTTTTGTAACGACACAGATTTCGCCCAACCTAAATCTATCGCAAAATCGAACAAGACCGTTCAAAACCCGCATACGTTAACTTTGGGAATACAACACATTAAAACAAATAACAACAGACTTTTATAACATCATAATAAATGTTACATCAGAGTACAGAATATATATCAGAGTACATTAAATAAATTTACAGCGGAAGATAATTTTACATTACTTTAATACATTACAGCGGAAACAAATAGACTTAGTACAGCGGAAGACTTTTCTATGCTCTGGACACAACTTTAAGCTTCAATCTAGGATCCTGCTAAAGAGATAAATATCTGCAAAAGCTACTCGACTGCCCGTGTGGAAGAGAGGGCACCCGAGTTTGCAAAAGTGGAAACAAACAACGGGTCAGTCGTAGGACTAGTGTGAGAATTCTTATCTAATATAACTAATAATAATAAGGTAAATCCAAGGACCATGCCACTAACGCAGAACGGGTTTTATTCCAATGGATTGCCTGTGCATAAATTAAAGTTAATCGTCAAAACAGCGCAATGCTTTTTAGAAAAATGAAACCATCATAAGACCCAGTTCCCATCACACAATGCAACGCATACCGGAGGATAGGGTTTTACCTTATAATGGTCAAAGATGCTTGATACGATAAAACGATATTATTATTAGTGTGTAAATATTTTCAAAACATTTCAAAGTAAATGTATCAATCCTAGGAAGCATAGGTACCATATGCTATGACTCCATACTAGTAATACAATCAAAACTGCATGGGGCGTATTGGAAATTGGGTTTCCAACATGAGTCAAGGCTAGGGAGGAGCTCCTTACCGATTCGAGACACTCTAGCTAATGTCTCAGGACCCCCCGCAGTGAACCCTTGGAAAGCTGCAGGGCCGGTCTACACATACAGCTTCGTGGATTGGCAATTCCTGAACACACGTTTCTCGGTCCTATAGGACCTATCTGAGGCGCCTCATTCCATCATCCACATAAGTAAAATGTCAGGGCTGGTAGGTCATTGACACCACTCTAGCTAGAAAGAAACGTGCTGCTCTCCCTGCGTTCCCTTCTCCCGTTTTAGACTCCGCCGGTGTGTGAGGCTCGCGAAGTCACGATATACACAAAGCTATGCCTAAATAGACTATTCTTTGACCATCTACCACAAGGCCTGCTTTCCAACAAAGCCTTGATCAATTGCATCTTAGCATGCCACATTGTCAGACCCTACCATATCGTTGATCATCTACCAATATATATATATAACCTCTAAGCTCATACGTCTTAGAGAAGGGTGTTAAGTGAAGAATAAATTCTTCACCACCAAACAGAAATATATAATCAGTAGCGTTCAGCAAATACAGTAGAAAAGAATACAATGTCAGACACACAATCCATTTACAAGTCCGCTCTGGGTCTAAGCGAAACAACGTGTCCGTCGATTTCCAAATACGTTTGGACGATCATTACCAAATACCTTGCCTTGGGGTCCAGTCCCAATTCAAGATACCAGTCATCATCATCCCAACGATGTGAAAACCTTCGGTCTTCTACCACCGTCTTCATATTCGACTCTTGGTCGTCGTGATGATTATTCAGAATGGGTTAAACCCGGTCTTTCTGAATATCTCGCGTAATTTGTGATTTAAAAATCAAATATTGGAAAATCACACATTACGCCGCATTCCAACCCCGAATATTCTTTTAAATAGAATACTCATATTAAAAGGTTCTCATAAATTTTATCAAGGATAAACTATGAAAATAAATTTTAAATCTTTCTTAAAAGATTTATTAAAACTCCAATTTTTAATTTGATATCAAAAGTCATTATTACAAGGTTATTTATTTTAAGAAATAAATCTTTTTTTAAATGGGTTAAAGAACTAGTGTCCTTTAAAACACAGTTCACGATAAACCCGCAAATCAATTTTCAAATTATGGAACTCCACAGAAATCAAATCAATACATAATCGCTATAAATTTCTATATCGGACTAACAGTATAAATGGGATAGTGGCAAAGCCTCTTAAATTCCATATATAATACCGGTCTTCTATTACAGAAGCCTATTTCGATTATTACCAATCGAATTTCCACTTAATTCCAATTTTATAAATTACATTGGAAAACTTGATTTTTAGAAAATGCCCTTTTTAAAATCTATAAACTAGATTTATAAATTCCAAATAATAATTTCAATGTAAATTGGATTAAAGGACAAATGTCATTTAAAAACATCGTCCACGATAAATCCACTTCACATCTCAATTTATTTCATATCACTAAATATAATATCAAAATCTATTAATCTTAATTATAAGAATTCTCTTTAAATGTTAATTCATTATAAAGAAAACATATTTTTAAAATAATTATTAAAAATATTCTTTATATAAAAAGATTTTTAATGTACAAATATTCTTCTTAAAAGAACACCTGAATCGGAGTGTGACTCAATCATTCACCATATAATTTGGATTATATGGATTTCACACGCATCATATATATTTCAATAACAATATATTCATCAAGTCATCCATTTACATCCAGTGTGTAAATTTCACTGTGTAAGCATTAAAATTTAATAATAACGCTTAACGCAGCCTGTCGATCTAACGATAGACATACCATTTAACATTGGGATTTGTGTTAGTCAAATATCATCCCAATACCCGTGTGGGGTTTTCAGCCAACACACTTCAAATAAATATACGAATAAATGATTGGTTACTGGATTTAACCAATTTAAATTATGCTAACAATTGATGATTATAAGCAGGTTTTTTAATCCCAATGTCGAAATAAAATATAACTTTCTTGAGATATAAATTTATATGGCATTCCTTTTATTTCTTATATCGTAAAATTTCTCTTTCTTTACTACACTGAAAATTATAATCAACATTATAATGTAAAATTTCTATCTTTCAGTTACATTGCGAAATTCCCTTTTTATTTACATCATAAATGTAATTAATAATACAGTGAAAAATTTTAACTTTTTAAATTACACTAAAAATGTAATTTTCATAACCGTTCCCATCTTTATCCTATAAATTTATATTAAAAAGATAAATTTGATTCTATGACTAACTCTCCTTCCTAATTACATTAAAATGTAATTTTTCCATACGATGCAAGTTTTCACGTCTTTTAATTACATAGAAATGTAATTTTCTATATCATGCGAATTCTCAAATTCTAATTACATATAAAAATGTACATTTTATTCTACGATGTAAATCTCATCCTAAATTACATATAAAAATGTAATTTTTAATTTTCCTCGCAAATCCCTATTTCTAATTTCATATAAAAATGAAATCTTTAATTTACAATGCCAGTCCTCTTTTCTAATTATATATAAAATGTAATTTTTTTTTGTGAATCTTACCTCTTTATTACATTATAAAAATATAATTTTTACTTTACATTATAGATTCAAGTCCCAATTACATAAAGAAATGTAATTATTATAATACAATACAAATTCATATTCTAATTTCATTGAAAAATGTAATCTTTATCATACCGTTATAACTCATATATAAATTACATAGAAAAATGTCATTTTTTTTACCGTTCTAATTCACATCTAAATTATATAGAAAGATGAAATTTTTCTCATGCGGCACAAAATCAATTTAAATTACATAGAAAATGTAATTTTTATCATGCGATGGAAATTCATATCTTAATTACATAGGAAAAATGTAGTTCCTATCATACGACATAAATTCATATTTAAATTACATCTAAAAATGTAATTTTTATCCTACAGTGTAAATTTCTCATTTTTATTACATGTAAAAATGTAATTTTCATTCTACCATTATCATTCATTTCTAAATTACATAGAAAAATGTAATTTTAATCATGCAATGTAAATTTCAATTTTAATTACATAGAAAAATGCAATTTTTGTCATACGGTGTAACTTCATATATAAATTACATATAAAAATGTAACTTTTGTTATGCAAAGTAAATTCACATTTAAATTACGTATAAAAATGTAATTTTATTCATACGGCGTGAATTCATTCATAAATACATATAAAAATGTTAATTATTTCATGTGATGAAAGTTCATTCATAAATTATGGATAAAAATGTTGTTTATTTCATGCTGTGGAAATTCATTCATAAATTCCATAATAAAATATATTTTATTTCATACAATGTAAAAACACCTTCTTTTTATGTACAATGCAAAAATATCATCTTTTTATATTTATAATATATTAACTTTACTATTTTACGACGTAAAAATATGATCTTTTCTATTTTACAATGTAAAAATATTAACTTTTCTATTTTACAATGTAAAAATATCAACTTTACTATTTTACAATGTAAAAATATTATCTTTTCTATTTTACAAAGTAAAAATATCAACTTTACTATTTTACAATGTAAAAATATTATCTTTTCTATTTTACAAAGTAAAAATATCAACTTTACTATTTTACAATCTAAAAATATTATCTTTTCTATTTTACAAAGTAAAAATATCAACTTTACCATTTTACAATGTAAAAATATTATCTTTTCCATTTTACAAAGTAAAAATATCAACTTTACTATTTTACAGTGTAAAAATATTATCTTTTCTATTTTACAATATAAAAATATCAACTTTACTATTTCACAATGTAAAAATATTATCTTTTCTATTTTAAAATATAAAAAGATCGTCTCTTTATTTTCATCGTCAAAATTTCATCTTTTTGTTTTCAATATAAAAAGGTTGTCTTCTTATCTATCAACATAAAATTTCCTTCTTCTAATTTTCAATATAAAAAGATGATCTTTTTATTAATCATCCTAAAATTGTCATCTTGAATTTTCTTTCCAACGTTTTCATATCCAATTCCATCACAAACGATAAACATCACATCATTAATTCAGATCTAGCGCTTCAAACTCAGACCTAATATCACATCATTTAAACACAAATCGAATTCACAACATAGAATAACATCCATCGCATAACGATTCATTTTCACCATTCAACATTAAACAACAAAAGAATAATAATTAAATTAATTAATATTAAATTAAAAATAAATTCTCACCTTGCTTGATTCTGAAATGAAAGTGGTTTAAATCAGATCTCGTGTTAGGAGTCACGGCGGTTACGGATCTGAAAGATTTCAATTTGAAATTTATGTAAAAATTTGATTTCTGGCTTTTAACAACTGGCACAGTAACGGAAATAAGCGTGACAAAATCTGAAATAATTATACCTTAATTTTCAGAATTGTTCAAATCTTCAAATGCGGATTTCGGGAGCTGTAGTCGACGGTTTTACGAACGGTTTGCGGGAGATTGGGGAGCTACGAGAGGGCTATCTTCACCGGGAAGATGGGAGGGTGCGGCTGCAAGGAGGAGGCGCGGCGGGGGTCCGTTCAGCGCGGGTTGGGGCTCGAAATTCAAGAGCTACGTGGCGCGGTTTGATGTGAGACTTGTCGGAGAAGGAAGAGGAAGAGAAGAGCTTCAAAAAGTTGTACTACAGCATGATCTAATTCTTAGTGGATTGGGAGAGAAGGAGGAGAGAAGTTGAGAAAAAGGAGGCGGCTATGGGTTTAATTCGACATGTTCTATCGGGGAAGAAGACTCGTACCTCTTATTTATATAATTAATTAATTAATTAGCCCATTAAAGCCCGTTTTGGTCCGAATTCCGATTCAGGCCCAACGACTGTGTTTCCTAGCTAATAACCCCTATTCCGGATCCATCTAACTATGTCCCGCAGCCCCAAAAGGTCATCTCAGCCTTCATTTTTCAGATTTAAAATTATTCTTTTATTTTAATATTCTGACGTATTCAAAAATCCACCGGAGCTACATACGGACTCCGAAAAATCCAAAAAAATATTTTTGGCTATGTTTTGACGATACTAATCCAACAAAATTATTTTCATCGAATTCTGAGGCTGTTTGAAAATGGCTATTTTTAAGGCGTTTAAATTTAACTGAAATAGTCAAAACACATTTTCTTTCGCCACACTCACATTTTAATTCGAAAAATTCTGAAAATTGAAACCTAGCAATAATTTGACATTCCGGTTCCAACAAAAGTAGTTTCATCGGAAACAGAGGTCGTTTGAAAAATGACTATTTTTAAGGCCAATATATTTAATATTAAAAATACATTTTTAAATAAATAATTTCTGAAACTCGAAATATATAAGTGTTTACTGTTTTTCAATGTAGAAACATCATTCTGAACTCAATGGAAGTGGTTTCGAGTCGAAATTCCTACATATGTGAAAAGTAGCCTTTCGGGCCATATATAATATATATAAATACTACAGCGACCATATATAATCCGTTAAATTTTGCATCTTGTACGGTCAGTCAAAGTTCAAGTTTGACTTTTCAAACTACCGCGCTATTTCTAACAATTTTTATAATTAAAATTAAATTATTCAGTCTATCTTCGATTTGAATCAAATTTGTGATCATTATTATTTAAAATAGATTATTAAAATATCAAAACTCATTAAAATCACTTAAAATAAATTTTAAATTGGCCCCAAAATTCCGGGTTGTTACACCTTTTTATGTTGTCCTTATTATGTTAGAATCAGTTCTACTATCAATGTTCATCAGATCTGCTCCTATATGCCAATCTTGTCATTATGCCCAACTTTGTCACTTTATGTTTATTAGTTACTATGCCTATTTCTGCCATTATATGTCAATCTTGTTATTATGATCATTTTGTCCTCTTCCCTTCTTCTTTTCCCTTTTATTTTTATATAGTTAGGCTACGTTCAAGCCTAGGCATGCCGCTGAAATATGCGAACACGAAAAATTGGGAACGAGGGGAAAACATTAAAATTAGTGCATAACTTGTATTGGGAAATATAGGCATAAATTGAATGTAATACATGAATGTGGATTTGGGGCATAAACCGCAATTGTGATTAAAGACCTTAATTTGGGGAATATAGTTCATTATGAACACGACTTGGGAAAAGGGGCATGAAAACCTATAATGACATAGGAATAATAGGTTAATAATTTAAATGCCTAGAATTACAGCAATTAGAAACTGTAACCATGCTTAGACACGAGGTTAGATTATACTTGTGGTGGAAGTCTGCCAGGAACCAACCGGCATATCCAACAACCACAAATGGTGAATCTAATGCGAGGTGTCTAAATGCATAACCACGTGACGTGCTAAGACACGAGGTTATCCCCGACTTGTGGAAGAAGTCTACCCGCAACCGCCCATCATATCCAGCATCCACTAGTTGTAGGCTTAATGTGGGAGGTCTAGTACATTATAACCATAAATGAATATGGTAATAAACTTGAATACTTAACCTAGTTGAATCCATAAGGATTGAATATGTTAACTGGAGTAGGGGTTAAGTAAAATTATATGAAACAATGGGAGGGTTAAGTATATCCTAGGTTGGTGGGTAATATTTAGGCCCACAAACTTAACCTGTGGGGTTATGCAATCTTTTACTCTGGTACGATGTAACCTGTGGAAAAACTAGTGGGGATACAAGCGTAGGGGGAAGCTTGTATCATCTTATGCGTGGGACACGTTTCAGTCAGTAACCCATATATAGGTATCAAACGAGTACTCAGAACTAGGTTGGAGTCGGGGAATTCTTACCAGGCTGATTGTAAGATATCCAAATGAAGGGGTGGTGTGGGCGGCGCGTTCCGACGGGGTCATGTGTGTGCATGGGTCCGGTAGAAGAGGTTTAGATGCCGCGAAATCAGTAGATATGGTTGTGCACATCCTAAAAATGAAGGGTTGCCACTTTAGGAAGTAATACGTCCTACTGTAAGGCCAGCACAGAGTATCTACGGAGAAGGGAGCCGATCGATTGGGGTAGTAATTAGGGTACATCTAGATTCCGATATGTTTAGGAGCCCGTTATTATCCTTGGGGGTAGCTCTGGTATGTTGGGCTGCCTGTTGAATGTAAGGGGTTAAAGCTCTCACTAGAAGTACGCCTAAGTCTACCATCTTATAGTTGCTTGGATTATCTCATTCTGGTTATACTAGTATTGGTGCAGAGAGAAAGAGAAATTACTAGAGAAGCGCAATATACTCTATCATGTTTATCATGTTTACCTTGTCATACTTTCCTTTTATGATGTTATCTCTCTTATTCACTTTATATGCCTGTCATGACACTTTTACTTATTTATATGCTAAAAGTAACTGGACTCGCCAAATTTTATGTCTAATCTATTTTGTTTCCTCTTCTTTCTCTTCCGTTTCCCCTAGGTTCTCAGGGTAGGAATACTCAAGCTTGATCAGGACTCTGCTTTCGTCTTGCTTGGAGCTATTTTAGATGTACGGCTTGATTTCATATCTGTCTACCATGGCTATGTTTTGGGAATTATGCTTCTTTTATTGTACTCTGATGTTTTATGTACAAGACAAAAAATTTAACGATATACTGGGTTTTATGCATTTCAAACATATGATGTAACCATGTTTTGAACTATGATGTTTTCTTCTTAATAAAATTTTAAATTCCGCTACTATTTATTATCTATCTTGTAATGTTTCTGTTTCTGTTTACCTATAACACTTCACGAAACTTAATGCATTCTCTTAATGAGTGACATTAACGGACATGGGGTGTCACATTTGGTATCAGAGATGAAGGTTACGAGATCGGATAAAAGATTTTGAAAATTGTTTTCAAAAAGGTTTTAAAAGGAAGCATTTTCAAAAGAAAAATCTATTTTGAAAAACATATTCCCAAAAGCCATATGTAATATCTTTGTTTCTCTGTCTGAATCCCTTTTCTTTTTAGCATGTCTTGGGAACCTAATATTCCTGAGGGTGTTAAGATACCAGGTTGGTTCCGTAGGTATCTAGAGGCCACCACGCCTGCTAGTGGTCCAGCAAACATTCCTCCCCCAACTGCACCCGTTGTTCCTCATCCTCCTCCTCCACGAGCAGATAATTTCTCTAAGATCTGCAAAGATTTCTATGCTATGGGTGGAAAGCCATTCCGAGGAACCGAAACTTTCGTAGAGGCAAGGAATTGGATTAAAGAGATGTAGGACTTGTTTGGAAATTTTGAAGTTGATGATCGTAGGAAGATTCAGTTAGCCGCTCAGCTACTGAAAGATGAGGCTTCAGTCTGGTGGGAAGTGACGCAAGCAGGGCGTCCAGTGGAGACTTGGGATGATTTTTGGCAGAGGTTTGAAATGGAGTTCCTTTCTCAAGTTGAGAAGAGTATGCAAATGGAAAGGTTTCTGGCACTCAAGCAATGAAGCATGACTATCAAGGAGTATTTTAACAAATTCAATCAACTGGCAAGGTTTGGGTTAGAGCTAGTGAATACTCCTCATAAGAAAGCTTTGTTGTTTACTAGAGGATTGAATGAACCCCTCCATGGGTTAGCTATGTCTCATATTCCGATGGGAGCAACTTTTGAGAGGCTCATTGATATGGCATTGATGCATGAGGAAGACAATGGTGACAATAAAGAAACTAAGGTGGAGGAAACACAAAATAAGAAAGTGTAGCCAAAGAAAGGACATCAGAAACAACAAAAGAAGGATGGAAAGAACGACAAGGCTAAGGATAAGAGGAAGTGCCATAATTGCGGAAGCGAGGGTCATTTGATCAAGGACTGCAAAAGAAGGAAGAATGCTTGTTTTAGTTGTGGAGAGGTCGGACACTTCTCCAAGGAGTGCTCGAAGAAGCAAGGACAAGGTCAAAGAGCAGGAGCTTTTAGAGTGCAGGTGCAGGCTCTCGTGACCAGTGTTCCCGATAGAGGTAGGAAAGTTTCTGTGGAAGGTTTGATTTCTCTTTCCAATCATTATATTCGAACTCTTTTTAATTCGGGCGCTTCACATTCTTTTATATCTGATTCTGTGTTTGAGTCTCTACACCTTAGTACTAGTATGGTAGTGGATCCCGTTGTTGTCTCAAACCCCATTGGTGGTACGACTCATTTCTCTATGATTTGTCGAGGATTGAGAATATCAGTGTTAGGTGTCGAATTTGAAGGTGATGCATACGTGCTTGGTTTCATGGGATATGGATTGATTCTAGGGACGGATCGGCTAGCCATATATGGTGCCATTCTAGATTGTGAGAGGAGGGTCGTTAGAATTTTGACTTGCCACCAGAGGACCCTTGACATTTCTTGTGACCCAAAGGGGTCTGTCATACTTAGTTTCTCGGAGTCACTTGATACATCTATTGATGATCGCGATCTGTACCAGTAGTCCGTGAGTATCCTGATGTTTTTGATGAGATTCGGGGATTACCTTCGAGGCATGATATCGATTTTCGTATATACTTAGTGGATAATGCAAAGCCAATTGCATTGTTTGTGCGCCATATGGCTCCAAGGGAAAGGAGGGAGCTTAGCAAGCAAGTAGGGGAGCTACTTGAAAAGGGTTTATTAGGCGAAGCATATTTGAATGGGGTGCTTCGGTGGTATTTGCAACTAAGGCGGATGGTTTGCTTCGCTTATGTGTAGATTATAGAGAGTTGAATAAACTCACTAAGAAGAACAGACACCCACTCCCGAGGATAGATGATCTATTTGACTAACTTGTTGGTGCATCAGTTTTCTCTCAGTTAGACTTGGCCATGAGGTTTCATCAGTTGAGGGTGGCCAAGGACAGTATAGACAAAACCGCTTTTAGGACTCTAGATGGTTTCTTTGAATGGCTCGTTATGCCTTTTGGGTTGATGAATGCACCCGCCTATTTTGTTGATCTGATGAGTAGTATGTTTCAAGAGTTTCTAATTAAATTTGTTGTGGTCTTTGTTGATGACATCTTAATTTTCTCAAAGAATGAGGAAGAGCATGCCTTACATATAAGGGAGGTTTTGAAAACTCTGCGTGCGCATCAGCTTAAGGCGAAATTCTCCAAATGCCATTTTTGGAGAAAAGAGGTGAGATTTCTAGGGCATGTGGTCTCTAAATATGGGATAGCAGTAGATCCGCAAAGGTAGTTGCAATTCAAGATTGGCAAATCCCAAAGAATGCAACGGAGGTGAGACGTTTTCTTGGATTGGCAGGTTATTATAGGAAGTTCATTAAGGACTTCGCAAAGACATCAGCCCCACTCACCAGGCTGACGAAGAAGAATCTGATGTTTTCGTGGGATATAGATTGTGATGTTGCTTTCCAACGATTGAAGAGGGCTCTGACAACAACCCCAGTCTTGACCTTGTCCAATAGGAACAAAGTGTTTACAGTATACACTGATGCATGTGGTACAGGGCTTGGTGCGGTTCTGATGCAAGAGGGAAGGGTATTATGTTATGAAGGTAGATAGTTAAGGGATCATGAGAAGAACTACCTTACCTGTAACTACCCTACGAGTGGAGTTTTATATAATGTAGTACGTGAAACTTTATAACTCAAAACGAGCGCTTTTCTATTTTCATTTGCAACTCAGTTTTGAAATTAAACCAAGTGACTTATCTAATAGGTAAATTTGCTAGTAAAATGGTACCTGCTAATAAATCACTTTATTAGCCATAAATATGTACACAAACGGAATAGGGATGATGGCTATTTGATGATTGAAATCAAATGAAGGTGATCGCCTTTACGCCACTACTGTATATATACATAAAGAAAGAAATTCAAACCATGCTCTTTTTCAATGAAACTTTTTGAAGTGCCAAAGCCTGCTCCTTGTGTACGCGCCGCATGTAACAATATAAAGTTTAAAAACAAACAATGCCCACTGACCTTACTCGTTACTTAAGAAATAGAAAACATACAGGAAAAATACAGTACCTCAATAAGATTTAAACCCGTTTATCTTTGTGGCTTTTACTAAACCTACGGAAAGTTGGAAGTGTTTTAATCCAACTTTTCCAAAAAGCAAACAAAAAATATATATATGTATATAATACTCCTATTTCTTAGAGACTAAGTAATCCATCTTTTCACACCTGTTTTTTGTCTGTCGCGATCCCATCCTGCTGTGTTTCTTAGTCATTAAGTATTAGTGCCTTGCTTAGCCATTAAGTATCATTCTATATATATATATATACCACCTCAAACCGTCGACATTTTATTTTTAGCCTCACCATTTCTCTTCTACTTCTACTATCATGTTCTAAAGAAATAATAAGAAAAAGGAAGGAAAATAAGGGGAGCACAGTCTCGGAAATGATGGACGAAATGAAGCAGTATGATGTCAGTTTGGATTTGTACCCAAACTTTGGACAGAAGGTGGATAGATGGAGTCGTTGTTTTGTTTAGACACAGTGTGAAAATGGGTTGGATGATGGGGGCGGACGCGGGTGGATGGTGCTGGGTATATTTGAACTGGCGCGGGCTTGGAAGTTACTGTCTAGGCCTTAAACATTGGGGACAGTTCGAGTGAGGCAATACTGTGTTAAGGTTGAAGAGTTTGAGGCGAGGAGTTCAATGGTGGTTACGGATTGCGATATGGTGAAGAACAAGGGGTGAGACGATCAGGAATGGATTGTTTACTATGTAGAGTTCAACATAGGGTGAGCTGGTCATGAGAGGAATCGAGTTCATCATTTCGGTGATGGATAGGAGGAGATTTAGATGAGAAGTTGATCGACATTCTTACTTTTGGTTTTCACGGGATATTGATGGAGAAAAGTGAACAAATGGGAAATGGCAGGAGGAGCAGTCTCTGTAGTTGGACTTTCGAAAGTAGATAAAGGAATTAGTGACGTGGCTCAATTAGGATAATGAGAGGATTTATTTAATTTATTAATTAATTTAGTGGTTAATGACATTTAAATATTTATAAACTGAAATAATGCATAACTTTATCACACAATTACAAAATTATGCAAAACAAGATCCGTTGGGTTCGTATGGATGAGCGCTACATCATGGAACCGACTGGGAGTGAATTGAAGCTCTTTACAATTTATAGCGAAATAAATTGTCTGTCTGAATCAACCAACAGTTATCGTTATTTAACGATGATCGTCCAATGTGAATAAATCTCACTAATTCTGTACATTTTAAATTTTTATAAATACAATCTAGTATTGATAAATGATGATTGATTGCTGTGTATTGATTGTCTGGTTGAATTGCTGATGTATTGGTTGAATTTATAGATAACGATATATATATAAAACGTTAATCGAATATTGATTCTATTTATCAGAATATTTCATATTGAAATGAAATCAATGTTATTTATATTGGTTAACATCTATGGATGCAGGGAAACAGGTTGGAGGGATCCAACTGGATTCCTCAGTATTTATAATACTGTTTGTTTTCATATATTGTGATATATGATGTGATAAATAATCTGTGATTGATTATGATGACACTGGTCATGTTATTTGGTATTTTAAATACCATACGAAATACTGGAATGCAAAAAGGAATTTTTCAAAGTGAATATTGAAATTGAAATATTTATGTAAAATAAATAGAATTGTATAAAAGGATTTATATAAAATAAATAGAATTATATAAAAGGATTTATATAAAATAAATAGAATTATTAAAAGGATTTATATAAAATAAATAGGACTATATAAAAGGATTTATGTAAAATAAATAGAATTATATAAAAGGATTTGTATAAAATAAATAGGATTATATAAAAGGATTTATATAAAATAAATAGGATGATATAAAAGGATTAATATAAAATAAATAGGATTATATAAAAGGATTTATATAAAATAAATAGGATTATGTAAAAGGATTTATATAAAATAAATAGAATTATATAAAAGAATTTATATAGAATAAATAGAATTATAAATGAGATTTAAGTATTAGAAATAAAAAAGGAGATTTGTATGAATAATTCTGCAAATAAAAATATAAATAGAATTTGGGTTTGAGATATTGTTTTTAAATACAAAATCAAACTGTTTTGATTATATAAAGAAATATTATTCACATTCTAGGTGAAAAATTAGATTAAAGTAAATATTTTCCAAATAAAATATTATAAAGGAATTTGGGGTTTGGATTAGGAATTTGACTGAAATTACTTAAATTAGAAATTGACTGGAAATTAGTTGAGTTGAATAGCTTTCGGGGTATCGATCTGATGTTGGTTTCGGCCTTCGGGGTTTATACTTAGGAAGTTGTTCTCTTACTAGTTTGCAGTTAGAGACTGATAGAGCTAGGAAGATAACGTTTTCCAAAGTTAATAACGTATATTTTCTAATTTTAGAAAATAAGGAATTTATGAATATATGGAAACGATAAATGGAAAATTGGGAAATGAAATGATGATTGATCGGTAAGATTTCCATTTGTAAATACGACCGTTGTTTGTACACATGTTTTCCTTTGATAGTTAAATCACCGACTATCAAAGATTTTGATCATTTCCGTTGTCAATACGGAGAGACCGAAATCAGATATATTATCTGAAAACCACTCCGTGTGGCATTAGTGTTGCAAATTAAATATGATGAAGATAATTGAAGACGAAATTATGCAAGGGTTGTTCAGTAAATCCTAGGTAGAAATTCCCTAAGATGGGTTTACAGAATAGTTCCTTCGGGTTATCCAGTCCCAGAAGAACTTGAATGGACGATTGTCTGACAGAGTATATCTGGTGGATCACGTAAGTTGATCGTTTCAAATGTATTTACGTTGGTGGCGGAGGAATTTGTTTCTCTTAGCTTATACCCATGGTATTTTTGGGAAATCAATTTGTGATTTGATGGGTATGACGATGTGGCATTCAAAGTAAATGAAGGAGTGATCTTTTAAAAGATACGTTACGACCTGAAGCCTCATCAAATGGGAAATGATAGAAATCGGGCAGGCAACATGACTAAGTGGGTCGCACCCAATTAGGGTATATTGTCACCATCTAGAGAATATTCATATTTGTTACTTCTTTCAATTCTGTTTCTTCTAGGAACGGTTATGTTGGTATACCAACCATAAGGTGATAATATATTTGGAACACTCAAGCGAAATGAATGGCCAGTCATGTGTGGCCGAGTTACAAGATGTTCTTGTTGAACTCCAATGTATCGCTTCTAGAGTACACTGACCGGAAGGTGGTTCCATACCTTGTCATAGTTGGAAATCCATTACCCAATAAGAGCCCGAGGTTTTTGATATGAATATTATATATATAGAACGTGAGATGAAAGCGTTCTGCTAGATTGTTATTTACTTGATTTAGACATTATTATAATATCAGATAAGTATTGGTTTTTAGAAATGTTTTGGGTCATCATAAGGTAAAAACCATCTGCGTTTATGTGTGGATCGGTCTTGCAATTTTCCTTTCTTTTGAAAACAATTTTGAAAAGTTAAACTAAAATGTTTAGAGTTTACTCACACTAGTCACATGACTGACCCAGAGTTTATTTTGTTTTGTTTTCCCTAAACTCTTAGGTGCCCAATTTTGTATGGGCAGTCAAGTAGTCGGGATTTTACAGATATAACTGGAAAGCTGGAGCAGGAGGCTTCAGGATTATATAGCTATTGTTTATTTCTTCTATATTGCAAGTGTTGTACTCCGATAATGGTATTGTATACAGTATTGGTTTTATTTCCAAATTATGTTATATAATATATTTATTCGTTCCACTGTGAGATTTGTGTTACTCTGATTCTGTTGTTATGTTCTTCTTCTTCTTCTTCTTCTTATATTCTAATTTTCTATCTTATCTATTCTCACCCTCTATTTTATTTCATTAACCATCCGGTATTTCTGATGCCTGGATAGTCGACATTGAGTTTATTTCGATTACCAAGGTCGCAAATTCCCCGGGTCGTTACATTGTATCAGAGCTGAAGGTTAAGTGATTACCTTGGCTTTGTGTGACTCGGTAGAAATGGGGTACGTAATACCCTAGATTGAGTTGAGTGTATAGATACGAGTGAACGTATTTGTAGATTTTATACAAATTGTTTTATATTGTGGAGATTTATTGGTTGAGTTGTTTATGAATTCTGATCGATCAGTTTGATCCACTGTATCGGTAGGAATTTATAAACACTTGAATACGATGAACTGACACAGTATGTTTTGAAAAGAGGGTAAATGCAAATAATTTTACCCAAATTATATATTGATATAAAGGATTTATATTGGAATTATTATAATATATTGGATATATTGGTTGTTATTATAATCATGTATGATTATAAAAAGTGAAATGGTTATGTAAATAACTAATCAGAATTCGTATACGTGTTACGAAATGAATTAAAACTGAATTTAAACTGAATTTAAACCTGAATTGAAATTTAAAACTCTGGGGTTTGGAAAGGTGTTTGTAAATGGATTTGGATTAAGTATATGGGAATTTTAAAATCCTGGGAGATTTTGAATTGTTTTACAAGCATTGTGAATAGTATTTTGAAGTGTATTTCAAAACGGAAGTGTTTAAATATTAGTTTTGAAAAGTGATATAGTATTGAACTCACTTCGGTCGCTGGAAAACAATTCTGTTGATGACTGCGCAGCATCATCGATATTCATTTTCGAGTTTCTAAGTGACGGATTACTTCCAAATATTTTGTTTTCGAATTTTTCTAGGAAAACAAGTTGTTTGAAATTCGAAAAGGGTTGTTTGATTTTAGAAAAATCCAAGGTGTTTAAAACTTCCAGGAAGAAAATTGCTTGAATTAAAAACAAATTAAAAGAAATTTTGTGAAAGCAAATTGGAATTAAATTAAAGTAAATTAAGTGGAAATTGAATTGGATTAGAATGATATCAAGTAAGTTGGATTGATAAGGGTTTGGAATCGAGAATGGAACTCGAGTTTGAAATGAAATTCGATTTGGATAATGAGTGATTTGGTTTTGAGGATAAATTGATTGCAGAGCGATTGGGAATGAATGGACATATGCTGAATTAATAGAAGATGTAAGTGGTAGAGTTGTATGCCTGACAAAAAGGTACAAGTTTATTTTATTGGGTATGAGATTTTGATGAGCCGAATTGGTAAGCCGCTTGGCTGTTTGATTTTCTTTTGGATTGGGAATGGCCTAGAGAAGCGAGTTGTAGTTGTACCGATTGAGCCGTACAAAGGAGGTGCGGGCGGAATTTTTTGGAAATTTAAGGTGTTAGAAAATTTTCAGGAGTTTGAAAATTTTCGTTAGTAAGAATAAATTAGTATTTTAATTGGAATTAATTGGTTCAGTTAAAGCTGAAGTTAATAAGTAAAACAAATAATTTTTAACCCAGTTAATAGGGTTTGTTTTCTACCTTAGCAATTTCAAGGACGAAAATATTTTAAGGGGGGGAGAATGTAACGTCCCGTATTTTTAAGGTATAATAATTAATTTATTTAATTATTTAAATAGTGATTTAGAGATTTAAATGGTTGTTTAATTAAATAATATTGAATATTTAATTAATATAAATAATATAATAATATATGCATTTCCGAAATAATCGGAAGTAACAGAATTCATAGTATTGTGTGAATTGGACAATTTAATATATATAATTCAATTTAGAATTGAATTATATTAACGAATTTATTTATAAATGTCAGTTGAACGTATAATTTATATTATAATTATAATCGAGCTCGATATGGCGCGGCAGTTCGTAATTTGGCGATTCGAACTTTAAACGAATATACAGAATCCATTTTAAGTCGGATTCCCGTGAAACAAGAAACGTTCGGAGCCGGTGAAGTATATTTTTCTAATGGAAGAGAAAAATCGAGATTTCTTCGTGTAGATTGTGAGTTGTATCCAAATCAAAATTTCAAATAGTCGTTATGGATTCGTTTATAAACCGTAACACATATTTAATTATAATTAAATATTGGCTTCGAATTTAAACGGGATCTTTGAGACATAGGCTTAATTTAATTTATAGAATTTTACTATAATTTTTAATTTAAAAAATAAGCAATTTTTATTTTGAAGTATTTTACACCCTATATTAGCATTTTGGTACTTCACGGAATGAGTTAACTAGTCTATATAATTATTCTTTTGGGATAGTGACACATTGCTCATCACGACGATATTTTTATTTTTGTCGATTGAGATTCGTAAACGAGTGGAGTTTTATATAATGGAGTACGTGAAACTTTATAACTCAAAAAGAGCGCTTTTCTATTTTCATTTGCAACTCAGTTTTGAAATAAAACTAAGTGACTTATCTAATAGGTAAATTTGCTAGTAAAATGGTACCTGCTAATAAATCAATTTATTAGCCGTAAATATGTACACAAACAGAATAGGGATGATGGCTATTTGATGATTGAAATTAAATGAAGGTGATCGCCTTCACGCCACTACTGTATATATACATAAAGAAAGAAATTAAAACCTTGCTCTTTTTCAATGAAACATTTTGCAGTGCCAAAGCCTGCTCCTTGTGTACGTGCCGCATGTAATAATATAAAGTTTAAAAACAAACAATGCCCACTGACCTTACTCGTTACTTAAGAAATAGAAAGATTACAGAAGAAATATAGTACCTCAATAAGATTTAAACCCGGTTATCTTTGTGGCTTACTAAATCTACGGAAAATTGGAAGTGTTTTAATCCTACTTTTCGAAAAAGCAAACTAAAAATATATGTATATAATACTCCTATTACTTAGCGACTATGTAGTCAATCTTTTCACACCTGGGTTTTGTCTGCCGCGATCCCATCTTGCTGTGTTTCTTAGTTATTAAGTATTAGTGTGTTCCTTAGCCATTAAGTATCATTCTGCATATATATATGTACCACCTCAAACTGTCCACATTTTCTTTTTAGCCTCGCCATTTCTCTTCTACTGCTACGTTCTAAAGAAATAATAAGAAAAAGGGAGGAAAACAAGGGGAGCACAGTCTCGGAAATTGTAACACCCCACCTCCATTAAGATCACTCACAAAGGGAATGCCTTAACTTCAGTGGAGCGTTTTAGGTAAACCGACACAGAATATCACAAGACAGATATAAAAAATTTGCAGCGGAAAATAAACAACTTTATTAAATCACCAAAATACTTTGTTACATAATACCATGAGTCATAAATCATTACTACAAGACACTTCTGTCTTACATTATGAGAGTACATAGGTATTTTAAAAAAACATCATTCCTAATATTAAAGAGCAAGCCATATAAGAGACAGAGACTCGAGCCATACTTCAGAAGTAGCTCCTAGAAGATGTTATCCAAATCCTGACTAAACCTGGGTGTTTCCTCCCTGAGAACCTGGGGGGGGGAACGGAAGAAAAGAGGCGAAACAAACTAGGTCAGACATACGTCTGGTGAGTCCAGTAACTTTTAGCCAGTAAATAAATAAAGGTAAACATGATAGGCATACAAAGTGGATAAGAGGATTCACGGTACAGATGACAGGTATGACAGGACAGATAAGGTAAGGTGTATGCATGCTTCACTATAAACTACTCTGCACTATTACTAGTAAAATCAAGATGGGATGATCCCTTCCGCTAATGATAACGATGGTGGTAGTTTCGTGTATACCTAGCTGCTGTCATATGTATCGCCTGCTCCTATCTCAACTAGTCGTACCCACTACCCTCCTACTATAAATTGGTAGACTTAGGGCATACGTCCTGGTATACCCTAACCACTACCCAAATCGATCGGCTCCCTAGTCTGTATATACCCTGTGCTTGTCCCACAACTAGGGGGTATCACTTCCCTAAAGTGGCAAACCAATTATGCACAGTTATACCTACTGGTGTCACGGTCAACTTGTCCCCCTCTGCCCGGCCCATGCACGCACATGTCCCCGGTCGGTTTGCGCCGCCCACACTATCCGTCTTGTTTTGTATCTTTTACAATCAATTAGTAAGCGTGCCCCTTCCCCGCCTAGTTCGTAGTTCTTTACTTTGATACCCCTCCGGGTTACTGACTGAAATGGGTCCCACACAACATGATACAAGCTCTCCCCTATGTCTTGTATCCCCACTAGGTTTTCTACTGACTATGTATACCCTAAGGTGTCTTTAACTACATAGCCCTCAATCAGTTATGCTTACCTATAGGTGTCTTTAATACATAACCCTTAATCTACCTATCGGTTATGCCTACCCTATAGGTGTCTTTAATAAATAACTCTATCTATTCCCATTAGTTATGCGTACCCCTAAGGGTGTCTCTAATACATAACTTTACTGTTTTGCCCCGGTTTTGTATACCGTTAGGTGTCTTTAATTACATAACCCTTTTTATCCGGTAAAGTTTGTGGTCCTATATATATTAATATTACACACCTACCCTTCTGTTGTACTTAACCCTCCCACTGATTTAATCCTTTTTATTTAATGGTTAAGTTTGTGGGCCTATATATATTAATATTACCCACCTACCCATCAGTTGTACTTAACCCACCCACAATCCAACTCAATTTACTTAACCCTAACTTATGTCTATCATTATACAGTCCACATGTATTAAGTTAGGTTAAGTAGTCTTTTCTTATTATCATGTCCAATTATGGTTGTATTCGGCTAGACCTCCCACATTAGGCCTGCAACATGTGGATGCTGGATATGCCAGTCAGGTCCGGGCAGTCTTATTCCACAGTTGGGCCTAACCTCGTGTCTTTGCCCGAGTCGTATTCACACACTTAGACCTCTCACATTAGGTTCAACATTAGTGGCTGCTGGATATGCTGGTCGAGTCCGGGCAGACTTCCACCACTAATGTAACCTAACCTCGTGTCATAAGTGTTAATTAAATTTTCAGACTTTAATTTCTTAAACATTCCTCTTTTGATTAATTAAGTTAATTAATTAATCCTTTCCTTTTTATAGATTTCAATACCTATTTTATTAACAATTTGAACTTCCTATCCATAAATGGTCATATTCAAATTATACCATTTTTACTCAACTTTACCTATGTCATAATAGGCAATTATTTATATGTTTCCCTACTAGAATCATGTGCCCAATTTACATAAACACTATGTAAATTATGCCTATTACAAATTCCCTTTTTCCCCGTTTCTTAACTAGCGTAACCGTTTGCGTTTTTGCGTCATCGAGGCTACAAGGTAGACTCGCCATAACAATAAAATAAAGGGAATGACATGGTGATTGTTTCAGTACAATTTTTGGCATAAGCATGACAACTAGGGAAAATGACACGATAACTTCGCATATAATTATGATTCGCCACATAATTAACAACTTGCATAGATTTATGATTTTGCAACATAACAACTTGCATAGGTTCATGAATTAAAAACATAATTAACAACTCACATAGGTTCATGATTCACAACATAAAAACTTGCATAGGTGACTTGCATAGGTTCATGATTCATAACATAACAACTTGCATACGTGATTTGCATAGGTTCATGATTCACAACATAACAACTTGCATAGGTGACTTGCATGATCTCATAACAACTTGCATAGATTCATGATAACAACTTGCATAGATTCATGAATTCGCAACATAATAACTTGTATAGGTAACTTGCATAGGTTTATGAATTTCACTTGCATAATTTCATGGTTCACCACAACAATAAACTTGTATAATTTCATGATCCACAACAACAATAAACTTGTATAATTTCATAATCCACAACAACAATAAACTTGTATAATTTCATGATCCATAACAACAATAAACTTACATAATTTATTGATTCACCACAACAATAAACTTGTATAATTTCATGATCCATAACAACAATAAACTCGCATAATTTCGTGGTCCACAACAACAATAAACTTGCATAACTACAAACAACATATACCCAAATCATGGTCTACCACAATTCACTTTTATTTATTTAAACCTAAAAGTGACTAGAACTCACAGAAAAAGAGGGTCTAGAGTTCTAGGATCTGAATTCTGTATTTGATTAGCGTTCCCTTGATGTAGACAATTTCGTTATTGAGATTAGACTTTGATTTGAATTGAATTGAGTTTCTTTACTTTGCTTCTAGTTGGTGGCGGCTACCTTAGGTTTTGGAGAGACAGTATGACGACCATTGATCTAATTTTTTGTTTGGTTTTAGGGTTTGAGTCTACATGTGTTTATATAGAATTTCAATTTAATTTGAGCCGTCGGATGCTCTTAGGGTTAATCAAAACCATTTAGTTAGGATAGGGTGACACCTCAGCCCTATTGACTCAGCAAGGAGTCAGAAAGGACTCAGCAATGAGTCATAGTGTGGATCAGATCACACCAGAAAGCTGTGCAGGCTTTCTGCTCGGCCTGGGCGCACTTGGGAAGTGCGCCAGTGTATTTTTGTACTGGCGCACTTCCCAAGTGTGCCAGTGCATTTTTTTTCTTTTTCTTCTTTTGGTTTTTCCGCCTAACTTCGTTCATCCATATCTCCATCATATGGTGTTCGTTTTATGCAAACTCGGACTCTATCTCAAGCAGAATTCCGAGACGAATGCAATGGCGCAACCTGTTTCCCTTAATTCCCACATTTGAAATTAAGTATTCTTAAATTTAATTAATTTGATTATTCAAAAATTCGGGGTGTTACATTCTCCCCTACTTAAAGGATTTCGTCCCCGAAATCTTCAAGTTAAGAAGAATGTGTACTACCATCCAATCACCCATCTACTCAACCATCATCCACAAGCATCCATTGTCCTTAGAAAACTTCTAATGTTGTATGAACATATGCAAAAGTGTGTGTATATGTTCCTTATCTAATGCAAAGATTAGGCGGTCCACTGATTCAGTTGACCTCCTTAATGCGAATTATGTCAGTGCCATGAGTCCAACATGTATGCAATTTTCCTATTTGATACATATTATCTCTTCATGTGTGCATAACCATTCATCAAAATGCAACATTCATATGATAACACAACCATTATACATCCATTACGCTAAATACGCACACATTTTTATATGCAATATGAAAGTGATTTGAGCCGATCTAGTGCCTAATGTGTGTGTAAATGCATCCACAAGCAACCACTAGCAAACACTTGCATCCACTTGCAACCATCAAACATAACATGTCTCAAACACATGTTTACATCCATGGATTTCCTATCTAAAGGTCGAAGATTCGGTTGATGGGATACAAACAAAAGATATAACTAAAACAAAAGCTCTATTCCCATTTGACATCGGTTAAGAGAATAATTCCCTAAGTCTCAGCCCCGGAGACCGAAATCAATATCAGACTGACACTTGGAGAATTACCCCCATTAAAAAATGTCAAAACTGGAAATCTACTTCATGCTTCGAGTAGAAACCCCTATCCTTCAAAAATATTCAGATACTTGCAGATTACTGGTACAAATCAGATTACAGATTGATTCTCAGAAAGCTAAGCATAACAGACTCTTGTGGGTCACAAGAAACTTTGGGGGTCTTCCCATGACAAGTTAGAAACTTAACGACCCTCCTCTCAAAATCTAGAACGACCCTCTACACAGAAAGCTGGTCCATTTAGAACCAACCCATAGCCCATAAACTTGAGCACAAAAATGTCACATTCAAATTTTTGACGCCTAACACAGATAATTTCAACCCCTTACAAATCACCAATTAATGAGCCGAACCACCAAAGGGGTTTGAAACAACTACGGGATCAGAAACAAGACTAGTATTAAAGTGCAGAGTCTCAATGCCAGAATCCAAAAGAGCTTTAACTTCATAATCAGATAAGGAAATTAAACCTTTTATATAAATTTTTCCAATCTCTATCCATCTGCCATGAGAGCATCCACCTACCCTCTAGAAGATTCTATCCTTTGCCCTTGCCTTCTTGGGCAATCCTAAATCAGATGTCCTGTCTCATGGCACCGAAAACAACCAACCTTCTTACATGTTAACAAGTCTTTCTCTAAAGTTGCCCCCATCGCGCGGAAAACCCTACGAAGCCTGAAGAGGATTAGCCGTAGATGGAATAACTGCGGCTATAGATGGAAGTTAGACACTTCTTTTCCCTTCGACAGACGCCATAGTCTCATCATGCCTACGGGACCATGTCGCGATGAGGTTACCTCCCAGAAAGCAAGGAGCCCCGGAGACTTAGAAAAGAAGGAAAACAAGGATTAAAAAAAAATCAGAAGATAGACATATGGATTTGGGGACTATGTTTTTCAAAACAGACTTTCCATTTTGAAAATACTTTCTTTTAAAACCTTTTTGAAAAATATTTTCAAAACTTTTATCTAATCTGGTAACCTTCAGTTCTGATACCAAGTGTAACACCCCAACTCCATTAAGATCACTCACAAAGGGAATGCCTTAATTTCAGTGGAGCGTTTTAGGTAAACAGACACAGAATATCACAAGACAGATATAAAAATTTTGCAGTGGAAAATAAACAACTTTATTAAATCAACAAAATACTTTGTTACATAATACCATGAGTCATAAATCATTACTACAAAAAACTTCTGCCTTACATTATCAGAGTACATAGGTATTTAAAAGAAAAACATCATTCCCCATATTAAAGAGCAAGCCACATAAGAGACAGAGACTCGAGCCATACTTCAGAAGTAGCTCCTAGAAGATGATATCCAAATCCTGACTAAACCTGGGTGTTTCCTCCCTGAGAACCTAGGGGGGGAACGGAAGAAAAGAGGCGAAACAAACTAGGTCAGACATATGTCTGGTGAGTCCAGTAACTTTTAGCCAGTAAATAAATAAAGGTAAACATGACAGGCATACAAAGTGGATAAAAGGATTCACGGTACAGATAACAGGTATGACAGGACAAATAAGGTAAGGTGTATGCATGCTTCACTACAAACTACTCTGCACTATTACTAGTAAAATCAAGATGGGATGATCCCTTCCGCTAATGATAACGATGGTTGTAGTTTCGTGTATTCCTAGCTGCTGTCATAGGTGCCGCCTGCTCCTATCTCAACTAGTCATATCCACTACCCTCCTACTATAAATTGGTAGACTTAGGGCATACGTCCGGGTATACCCTATCCACTACCCTAATCGATCGGCTCCCTAGTTTGTAGATACCCAGTGCTGGTCCTACAACTAGGGGGTATCACTTCCCTAAAGTGGCAACCCAAGGTGTGCACATTTATACCTACTGGTGTCACGGTTGTCTTGTCCCCCTCTGTCCGGCCCATGCACGCACATGTCCCCGGTCGGTTTGCGCCGCCCACACAATTCGTCTCGTTTTGGATCTCTTACAATCAATCAGTAAGCGTGCCCCTTCCCCGCCTAGTACGGAGTTCTTTACTTTGATACCCCTCCGGGTTACTGACTGAAATGGGTCCCACACAACATGATAGAAGCTCTCCCCTATGTCTTGTATCCCCACTAGGTTTTTGACTCACTATGTATACCCTAAGATGTCTTTAATTACATAGCCCTCAATCAGTTATGCGTACCCATAGGTGTTTTTAATACATAACCCCTAATCTACCTATCGGTTATGCTTACCTATAGGTGTCTTTAATACATAACTCTATCTATTCCCATTAGTTATGCGTACCCCTAAGGGTGTCTTTAATACATAACTTTACTATTTTTCCCCGATTATGTATACCATTAGGTGTCTTTAATTACATAACCCTTTTTATCCGGTTAAGTTTGTGGGCCTATATATATATATTAATATTACACACCTACCCTTCAGTTGTACTTAACTCTCCCACTGATTTAATCCTATTTATTTAATGGTTAAGTTTGTGGGCCTATATATATTAATATTACCCACCGACACATCAGTTGTACTTAACCCACCCACAATCCAACTCATTTTACTTAACCCTAACTTATGTCTATCATTATACAGTCCACATGTATTAAGTTAGGTTAAGTAGTCTTTTCTTATTACCATGTCCAATTATGGTTGTATTGGGCTAGACCTCCCACATTAGGCCTACAACATGTGGATGCTGGATATGCCGGTCGGGTCCGGGCAGTCTTATTCCACAGTTGGGTCTAACCTCGTGTCTTAGCCCGAGTCGTATTCACACACTTAGACCTCCCACATTAGGTTCAACATTAGTGGCTGCTGGGTATGCCGGTCGGGTCCGGGCAGACTTCCATCACTAATGTAATCTAACCTCGTGTCATAAGTGTTAATTAAATTTTCAGACTTTATTTGCTTAAACATTCCTGTTTTGATTAATTAAGTTAATTAATTAATCCTTCCCTTTTTATAGGTGTCAATACCTATTTTATTAACAATTTGAATTTCCTATCCATAAATGGTCATATTCAAATTATACCATTTTTACTCAACTTTACCTATGTCATAATAGGCAATTATTTATATGTTTCCCTACTAGAATCATGTTCCCAATTTACATAAACACTATGTAAATTATGCCTATTATAAATTCCCCGTTTCTTAACTAGCGTAACCGTTTGCGTTTTTGGTGTCATCGAGGCTACAAGGTAGCCTCGCCATAACAATAAAATAAAGGGAATGACAAGGTGATTGTTTCAGTACAATTTTTGTCATAAGCATGACAACTAGGGGAAATGACACGATAACTTCGCATATAATTATGATTCACCACATAATTAACAACTTGCATAGATTCATGATTTTGCAACATAACAACTTGCATAGGTTCACGAATTATCAACATAATTAACAACTCACATAGGTTCATGATTCACAACATAACAACTTGCATAGGTTCATGATTCACAACATAACAACTTGCATAGGTGACTTGCATAGGTTCATGATTCACAACATAACAACTTGCATAGGTGACTTGCATGATCTCATAACAACTTGCATAGATTCATGATAACAACTTGCATAGATTCACGAATTCGCAACATAATAACTTTCATAGGTAACTTGCTGATCCACAACAACAATAAACTTGTATAATTTCATAATCCACAACAACAATAAACTTTTATAATTTCATGATCCATAACAACAATAAACTTGCATAATTTATTGATTCACCACAACAATAAACTTGTATAATTTCATGATCCAAAACAACAATAAACTTGCATAATTTCATGATCCACAACAACAATAAACTTGCATAACTACAAACAACATATACCCAAATCATAGTCTACCACAATTCACTTTTATTTACTTAAACCTAAAAGTGACTAGAGCTCACAGAAAAAGAGGGTCTTGAGTTCTGGGATCTGAATTCTGTAATTGATTAGCGTTCCCTTGATGTAGACAATTTCGTTATTAAGATTAGACTTTGATTTGAATTGAATTGAGTTGCATTACTTTGCTTCTAGTTGGTGGCGGCTACCCTAGGTTTTGGAGAGACAGTATGACGGCCATTGATATAATTTTTTATTTGGTTTTTGGGTTTGAGTCTACATGTGTTTATATAGAATTTCAATTTAATTTGAGCTGTAGGATGCTCTTAGGGTTAATCAAAGCCATTTAATTAGGATAGGGTGACACCTCAGCCCTAATGACTTAGCAAGTAGTCAGAAAGGACTCAGCAATGAGTCACAGTGTGGATCAGATCACACCAGAAAGCTGTGCAGGCTTTCTGCTCGGCCTGGGCGCACTTGGGAAGTGCGCCAGTGTATTTTGTACTGGCGCACTTCCCAAGTGCGCCAACGCATTTTATTTTTATTTTTCTTTTTTCTTTTTCTTCTTCTGGTTTTTCCGCCTAACTTCGTTCGTCCATATCTCCATCATATGGTGTCCGTTTTACGCAAACTCAGACTCTATCTCAAGCAGAATTTCGAGACGAACATAATGGCGCAACCCGTTTCCCTTAATTCCCACATTTGAAATTATGTATTTTTAAATTTAGTTAATTTGATTATTCAAAAATTCGGGGTTTTACAGAAATGATGGACGAAATGAAGCGGTATGATATCAGTTTGGATTTGTACCCAAACTTTGGACAGAAGGTGGATAGATGGAGTTGCTGTTTTGTTTAGACACTACGTGAAAACAGGATGGATGATGGGGGCGGACGCCGGTTGGATGAGGCTGGGTAAATTTGAACTGGTGTGGGTTTGGAAGTTACTATTTGGGCCTTAAACGTTGGGGAGGGTTCGAGTGAGGGAGTACTCTGTTACTATTGAAGAGTCTGAGGCGGGGAGTTCAATGATGGTTACGGATTACGATATGGTGAAGAACAAGGGGTGAGACGATCGGGAATGGATTGTTTACTGTGCAGAGTTCAACATAGGGCGAGCTGGTTCTGAGAGGAATCGATTTCATCATTTCGGTGATGGATAGGAGGAGATTTAGATGAGAAGTTGATCGACATTCTTACTTTTGGTTTTCACGAGGTATTGATGGAGAAAAGTGGGTATGAACGAATGGGAAATGGCAGGAGGAGCGGTCTCTGTAGTTGGACTTTTGAAAGTAGAAGAAAGGTATTAGTGATGTGGCTCAATTAGGATAATGAGAGGATTTATTTAATTTATTAATTAGTTTAGTGGTTAATGAAATTTAAATATTTATAAACTTAAATAATGTATAACTTTATCGTACAATTACAAAGTTACACAAAACAAGATCCGTTGGGATCGTATGGACGTGCGCTACATCATGGAACTAACTGGTAGTGAATTGGAGCTCATTACAACTTATAGCGAAATAAATTGTATGTCTGAATCAACCGACATTTATCGTTATTTAACGATGATCGTCCAATGTGAGTAAATCTCACTAACTCTCTACAGTTTATATTTTTATAAATATAATCTAGTATTGATAAATGTTGATTGATTGTTGTGTGTTGATTGTCTGGTTGAATTGCTGATGTATTGGTTGAATTTATAGATAAAAATATATATTTAAGTCATTTATCAGAATATTTCATATTGAAATGAAATCGATGTTATTTATATTGTTTAACATCTGTGGATCCAGGGAAACATGTCGGAGGGATCCAACTGGATTGCTTAATATTTATAATACTGTTTGTTTTCGTATTTGTGATATATGATGTGATATATAATATGTGATTGATTGTTATGACACTGGTCATGTTATTTAGTATTTTAAATACCATATGAAATACTATAATATAAAAGGAAAATTTTCAAAGTGAATGTTGAAAATGAAATATTTATGTAAAATAAATAGAATTATATAAAAGGATTTATATAAAATAAATAGAATTATATAAAAGGATTTATATAAAATAAATAGGACTATATAAAAGGATTTATATAAAATAAATAGAATTATATAAAAGGATTTGTATAAAATAAATCGAATTATATAAAGGGAATTATAAATGAGATTTAAGTGTTAGAAATAAAAAAGGAGATTTGTATGAATAATTCTGCAAATAAAAATATAAATAGAATTTGGGTTTGAGATATTGTTTTTAAATACGAAATCAAACTGTTTTGATTATGTAAAGAAATATTATTCACATTCTATGTGAAAAAATAGATTAAAGTAAATATTTTGCAAATAAAATATTATAAAGGAATTTGGGGTTTGGATTAGGAATTTAAATGGAATTACTGAAATTAGAAACTGACTGGAAATTAGTTGAGTTGAATGGCTTTCTGGGTATCGATCTGATGTTGGTTTCGGCCTTCGGGGTTTATACTTGGGAAGTTGTTCTCTTACTAGTTTACAGTTAGAGACTGATAGAGGTGGGAAGATATTGAAGTGTGAATCAGAAATGGAAACGTTTTCCAAAGTAAATAATGTATATTTTCTAATTTTAGAAAATAAGGAATTTATGAATATATGGAAACGATAAATGGAAAATTGGGAAATGAAATGATGATTGGTCGGTAAGATTTCCATTTGGAAATACGACCGTTGTTTGTATACATGTTTTCCTTTGATAGTTAAATCACCGACTATCAAAGATTTTGACCATTTCCGTTGTCAATGCGGAGAGACCGGGGTCAGATATATTATTTGAAAACCACCCCGTATGGCATTAGCGTTGCGAATTAATTACGACGAAGACAATTGAAGACGGAGTTATGCAAGGGCTGTTTAGTAAATCCTAGGTAGAAATTGCCTAAGATGGGTTTATAGAATAGTGCCATCGGGTTGTCCAGTCCCAGGACAACTTGAATGGACGAATGTCTGACAGAGTATATCTGGTAGATCGCATAAGTTGATCATTTCAAACGTATTTACGTTGGTAGCGGAGGAATTCGTTTCTCTTATCTTCAGTGGTATTTTTGGGGAAATCAATTTGTGATTTGATGGGTATGACGATGTGGCATTCAAAGTAAATGAAGGAGTGACCTGTTAAAAGATACGTTATAACCTTAAGCCTCATCAACTGGGAAATGACAGAAATCGAGCAGGCAGCATGGCTAAGTGGTCGCACCCAATTAGGGTATATTATCACCATCTAGAGAATATTCATATTTGTTACTTCTTTCAATTCTGTATCTCCTGAGAACGGTTATGTTAGTATACCAACCGTAAGGTGATATTTTCTTCTTCTATTCTAATTTTCTATCTTATCTATTCTCACCATCTATTTTCTTTCATTAACCATCCGGTATTTCCGATGCTTGGATAGTCGACATTGAGTTTATGTCGATTATCAAGGTCACAAATTCCCTGGGTCGTTACACCACCCATGACTTAGAGCTAGCTGCCATAGTATTCGCGGTTAAGACTTGGCACCATTATTTGTTTGGAGAGAAGTTCGAGTTATACATCGATCATAAATCTCTCAAGTACTTGTTCTTACATAAGGATCTTAATTTAAGGCAACAAAGGTGGACGGAGTTCCTTGCATCTTTTGACTTCGAGATTGCCTATACCCTGGGCAAGGGTAATGTGGTGGCAGACGCACTGAGCAGGCAGAGGACGGCCTTAAGTCCTCTGTTTGTGGAGAGGAAATGCTTGGAGTTTATATCGACTTTTGACTTTAGACCCTCCACCGAGTTTTTACATGGCCTGTTTGCATCCCTAGAGGTGCAACCTACTCTTATGGATCAGATAGGAGCTTCGCAGCGAGAGGATCCACATATTTTAGACATCTTGGATAGGCTTAGTAAAGGGGAGACTTCTAGTCACCTCAGTAGATATTCCACAAACGATAGAGGGTGGTTGCGACGAGATGGAAGGCTTTGTGTTCCCCAAGTTGGGCGTTTGTTGAAGACAGTCCTAGGGGAAGCCCATCATTCTAAGATGATTATTCATTCAGGAAGTGATAAGATGTATAGAGATATGAAGAGGGTTTTCTTTTGGGCTGGGATGAAGAAAGATGCGGCGGAGCTTGTTTCTCAATGTTTGATTTGCTAGCAAGTAAAAGCAGAGCAAAAGAATCCCGGTGGTTTACTCCATCCATTGGAGGTCCCACAATGGAAGTGGGAGAGTGTCTCTGTGGATTTTATAGATGGTTTGCCTAGATCAAAGAAAGGAAACACCGGTATATGGGTTGTAGTAGACAGACTTACTAAGAGTGCTCATTTAATTCCAGTTAAGAGTAAGAGGACGACAACATGGTTGGCATCAAGTTACGTTCATGAGATAGTCCGTCTTAATGGAGTACCTTTCAGCATCATAAGCGATCTTGGCCCCATTTTCACCAGTGAATTTTGGAGGAGCTTGCAAGAAGCATTAGGTACACAGTTATGTTTGAGCACCACTTATCACCCTTAGACCGGTGGACAGACGGAAAGGGTGAATAGAGTTCTTGAGGATCTTTTAAGACTGTGTATCCTAGACTTCAGAGGGACTTGGGAAGAGCATCTTCCTTTAGTAGAGTTTGCCTACAACAACATTTATCAAGCTAGTATTGGCATGACACCCTTCAAAACATTATACGGGCGACCCTGTAGATCATCGACTTGTTGGTGGGAGTCTACAGAAAGGCTTCTACTTGAACCAACTATGGTTTAGAGAAACTTCAGAAAAAGTTGATCTTATTAGACGACGAATGAAGACAGCTCAGGACAGGCATAAATCCTATGCAAATAAGAGAAAGACTGACATTGAATTTGAGGTGGGAGACATGGTTTTCATTAAGGTATCACCATTAAGAAATGTGGTTCGCTTTGGATCTGTAGGGAAATTGGCACCAAGATTTGTAGGGCCATTTCCCATAACAGAAAGGATCGGTTAAATGGCTTATAGAGTAGAACTACCAGAAAGACTATCCGGTGTTCATGATGTTTTCCACGTTTCTGATCATTTGCGGAAGTGCTTGCTTAATAATGTAGAAGTAGTTGAGCCGAGTATATTGGAGGAAATAGAGGTAGAACGGGAGGCGATAGTTAGACGAGTTCTTACCTGTATTCTTGGATTAGAAGTTAAGAAGCTACGCAACAGAGAAGACAAGTTGATGAAAGTTCAATGGGGAGACAACCAAGAGGATGCAACATGGGAGACCGAAGCCAAGATTCATGCTTTGTACCCTTTTCTTTTCAAGGGTATGTTCTTAAGTTCCTTTCCAAAGCTTTTATTCATGCTTGTTTCTATCATTTAAGTATATCCTATCGATCGAATCTTCAACCTTTAGGTGGGAATCCCATGGATGTAAACATGTGTTTGAGACATGTTATGATTGGTAGATGCAAGTGGAAGCAAGAGTTTGCTAGTGGTTGCTCGTGGATGCATATACACACACATTAGGCACTAGATCGACTCAATCACACTTATAGTACATATGGATGTGTGTGCATTTTTTTCCCTTTATGGATGGAAATGAATGTATCATCATATGGATGTTGCATTTGGATGAATGATCGTACACACATATAGAACTTACATGTTATAATAGGATTATCTACATACATATTGGATTCATGGCACGAACATATATTGCATTAAGGAGGTCAACTGAATAAGTAGACCACCTGATCTTTCGCATTAATATAAGAACATATACACATACCTTTGCATATGTTCATATAAGCATTAGAAATCTTTTAAGGACAATGGATGCCTAAGATTGATGGATGGGGATGTTAGGATATACATTCTTCTTAACTTGTAGATTTCGGGGACGAAATCCTTTGAGTAGGGGAGAATGTAACACCCCATAATTTTAAAAACACTTAAGATGATAAATTAAGAATAATTAAATAAATATTCAGAACTAAGTGAAATGGACTGCGCCATTGTGTTCTTGGAATTCTGGTCAAAATAGACACCTGGTTTGTGTAAAACGCACACCGTATGAAGAAGTTATTAAGGTTTGAAGTGTGTATACATATAAGAAGAATATATATGAATAAATAAGCCTAGAATTCAAAATAGTTCAAAATTCGAGAAGAAGGGCGAAGCGGGAAAATTCCCGTCTAGGGGTGTCGACCCATGGGTCGACCCCATAAAGAGGGGGTCGACCTCCCCTCCCAGATCCGAGGCTGAATTCATTTTTCTGAATGTGGACTCCTTTCTTGACTAAATTCGTTGATTTTCGGCTATAAATAAGACCCTATACCCATTGTTTTATTCATTCTAAATCAATGGAGAACTAGATGCTGCCTCTGTCCGAATTAAATCAAGTCTTTTCTTCTTCAACAATCAACTAGAGTTATTCAAGTTTAGAGATCTGCGATTCAACATCTGCAATCCCTCTTCTATTTCTTAGATCCAATCACAGTGAGTCTATGTTAATTTTATATCTAAATACTTAAAAGTTAATCTTGACATGACTATAACTTGGATCTAAGCCTGTGACTATTTGAATCATATCAGATCTGCTATAACCTGTGTATTTAAGTTATTCTGACATGACTATGAACTAGATCTAAGCCTATGCCTATTTATCATGCCAGATCTGCCATTGTTAGTTGATCTAATTCATTGCTTAGATCTCATCATGCATGATTATGATGTCCATATTATGTTAGAATCATCTCTACTATCACATGTTCATCAGATCTGTTCCTATATGCCTATCTTGTCATTATGCCCAACTTTGTCACTGTATGTTTATTAGTTACTATGCTTATTTCTGCCATTATATGTCAATCTTGTTATTATGACCATAACAAGGGGATAACGTTAAAATTAGGGCATAACTTGTATTGGGAAATTTAGGCATAAATTGAACGTAATACATGAATTTGGATTTGGGGCATAAACCACAATTGTGATTAAAGACCTTAATTTGGTGCATATAGTTCATTATGAACACGACTTGGGAAAAGGGGCATGAAAACCTATAATGACAAAGGAATAATTGGTTAATAATTGAAATGCCTAGAATTATAGTAATTAGAAACTGTAACCGCGCTTAGACACGAGGTTAGACTACACTTGTGGTGGAAGTTTGCCTGGAACAAACCGACATATCCTGCAACCACAAGTGGTGAATCTAATGTGAGGGGTCTAAATGCATAAACACGTGATGTGCTAAGACACGAGGTTAAGCCCAACTTGTGGAAGAAGTTTGCCCAGAGCCGCCCTACATATCTAGCATCCACAAGTTGTAGGCTTAATGTGGGAGATTTAGTACATTATAACCATAAATGAATATGGTAATAAACCTGAATAACCTAGTTGAATCCATAAGGATTGAATATGTTAACAGAAGTAGGGATTAAGTAAAATTATATGAAACAGTGGAAGGGTTAAGTATATCTTAGGTTGGTGGGTAATATTTATATATAGGCCCACAAACTTAACCTGTAGGGTTATGCAATCTTTACTCTGGTATGGCATAACTTGTGGAAAACATAGCGGGGATACAAGCGCAGGGGGAAGCTTGTATCACCTTGTGTGTGGGACCCGTTTCAGTCAGTAACTCATACATATGTATCTAATGAGTGCTCCAAACTAGGTCGGAGTTGGGGCATGCTTAATGGGTTGATTGTAAGAGATACAAACGAAGGGGTGGTGTGGGCGGCGCGTTCCGACGGGGTCATGTGCATGCATTGGTCAGACAGAGGAGGCTTATACACCGCGACATCAGTAGATATGGTTGTGCACATCCTGAAAACGAAGGGTTGCCACTTTAGGAAGTGATACATCCTACTATGGGACCAGCACAAGGTATCAACGGAGTAGGGAGCCGATTGATTAGGGTAGTAATTAGGGTACATCTAGACTTTGGTATGTTTAGGAGCCTGTTATTATCCTTAGGGGTAACTCCGATATGTTGGGCTGCCTATTGATTGTATGGGGTTAAACCTCTCACTAGAAGTATGCCTAAGTCTACCGTCTTATAGTTGTTGGGATCATCTCATTCTGGTTATACTGGTATTGGTGTAGAGAGAAAGAGAAAGTACTAGAGAAGCGCAATATACTCTATCATGTTTATCCTGTTTACCGTGTCACACCTGCCTTTTATGATGTTATCTCTCTTATCCACTTTATTTTCCTATCATGACATTTTTACTTATTTATATGCTAAAAGTAACTGGACTCACCAGACTTTATGTCGGACCTATTTTGTTTCCTCTTCTTTCTCTTCCGTTCCCTCCCCCAGGTTCTCAGGGTGGGAATACTCAAGCTTGATCAGGACTCTGCTTTCATCTTGCTTGGAGCTGTTTTAGATGTACGACTTGATTTCATATCTCTCTACTATGGCTATGTTTTGGGGATTATGATTCTTTTATTATACTCTGATGTTTTAAGTACAAGACAAAAAATTTAATCATGTACTGGGTTTTATGCATTTCAGACATATGAAACCATGTTTTGGACTACGATGTTTTCTGCTTAATAAAATTTTAAATTCCACTGCTATTTATTATTTGTCTTGTAATGTTTTTGTTTCTATTTACCTATAACGCTTCACAAAAATTAATGCATTCTCTTAATGAGTGACATTAATGGACGTGAGGTGTCACAGAAAAATGCAGAGCTAAGGGCCAAGCTAGTTGATGCTTAAGAACGGGCCAAAAAATAAGAAGAGATAGCCCACACAGCAGTTGAATCGGCCTCGAACTCCAAGATTGAATACGATATAGACTTTGTGACGGCCTGCCCCGCACCAGCCGACATTTCCAACGAAAGTGCACTGTACCGATGTCCAACCAGCATGGGACGGTCACCAAAGAAAGGAAAGAAGGGAATTTGAACTATCAAGGAACCTGTAGAACGTCTTACAGCACATGGAATAAAATATAATAATAACATACATGACATAAAACAGGAGAGACAGTGCATAAGCTGAAAACTAAACCATGATAGCAGCAGAAAATTCAAAATACAGCTTATGTTCCACATCATAATTATTATAACTTTTCAAACTGTCTCTAAAGCCAAATAAGAAAGGTACACTACTAATGCCCAAAGTAGTGACCAGCAGCGACACAGGGAGAATATATAGAATAGTACGTGTAAGCCTCCTGCTCGTCTCCGGACAGCTACTCATGCACAACTAGCTAACCTGTCTCTAGTCTGCCCGTTTAAGAGCACCCAGAGTAATAAGAAGAGACATAAAACTCTGGGTCAGACAAAAGTCTGGTATGAGTGATAAGCAGCAAAACAGAACAATGACAGGTATACTAAACCATACCTAAACCTGGACCTGCAACCAAAGAGTTAGCACAATAAGATGCACAATACTCTAAGGTGACACTAATACATAGTGTAAAAGTAACGGGGAAGGGGGTGTGCCTGTCATAGTGATGTCAAACAATCAAGCATAGCAACCATCCTCACATCTCTCACTCAGTGCGTGAAGCATACGATATCCACCGCTCTAACCACCCATTCCTTGTTATGGTCACTTTGCTCCATGGAGTCGTGGCGACTCCACTGCACTGATCCATATCCACTAGTCCTTGCTATGTCCACTATGCCCTATGAAGTCATAACAACTCCATTGCACTGGCTCATTGCCATGCTACGATCACTCTGCCCCATGGAGTAATAACTACCCCACTGCACTGATCCATAGCCTAACAATCGTCTCTTGGTGGTGAATCAAAGCTATGGATGTCGACAATTCCTTAGCACACGCCCCGCAGCAAAGTCCAATCGTGAAGTTCACTCATTGGTTCCCATCTGGATCCTGAGTTACAGCAAAGTCCAATCGTGGTCTCCTCCGGATCAGTTCGGTCTTCACCAGTCCAAGAGTAGCTCCAGTTCGTGGCCACCAAGCGGTTAGGCTCGTAGTGCTTCACTGGACTCGGTTCGTCCTCCTTCAACCAGATCGGGAAGCTTCTGTTCGTGGTGCTTTTCCAAATGGGCGGGTCGTGATCTTCTCTTCGGATCGGGTCGTGGATACCCATTGGGTTCAGATCGAGCTCCTCAATTCGTGGTAGTCCACTTGTGGTACGGTTCGGTCGCGTGCATTGGTTCATGATGCAGCAGTTCTGGGAGGCGGTTCGTGAGAAGGGGGTTCCCCACGAGCGGGTCGGGTCGCCCTCCACCGATCTGATATGGTTCCTGCTCCATTTCCTGCAACTTTTCCAGCGATTGTTTTACGCCATACGACGGCGTTTTCGACCATTCTAACTGTTCTAATCAATCACAAAGCATACCGTACAGTCATAGCAACATATAAAATTGACCACAAACGCCAAAACAACAATTTGATATGTTAAAATGGATCAAACATGCCCAAAACCCATATTTTCCCCTTAAGCATGTTTAAGCAAATCTAATGATAGGATTAGCAAAACTTAACCAAATTAACCAAAACTTCTAACAGAGACTTAAAATAATATTTAAGAATTTCTAAATATTTTCCAGATTTTTAACATGCATAATTTCGTTAATTAACACTAATCACCCTAATTAACTGTAATTAGTGTAAAAACAATGCTAATCACTCACCTTAGTCACAAATAAACTTAGATCTGAAACTTTTAGACAAAATGGTTTGGATTCCAATACATTCCAGCAGCTCTACCTCGATTTTTGTGCTAATCCGCTTTGATTTGATGTAGATTTGACTTAATTAGCGATTAGAAGGTGATTTGAGGTGTTTTAGCAAGTGGAGGCCATTGCTAGGGTTCAAAGGTTGTAAGTGGCGGCTAAGAAATGAAATAAAAACTGATTTACTAACTCATCCCATCCCTTCCCTAACCCTAATCTTGAAATGGGTTATGGGCCCTCTTGCTAATCACACTAATTAGGCATAGTTAAGCTGTTTTTCACCTTCTAAACCTTGTTTCAGCCATATCTCCCAAACGGTGAGTCCGTTTGGCTAACGTGACCACTGTACAGAAAGTTAAACCATTATCCGGATCTAATGGAAGTGGTTTAAAGTAAAAAAATCCTTACCAATCAAAAGTTATGGCCAAAACAAGATCAACTAGGGGTAAAACGGTCATTTAAAAATCGGCAAAAATCATGAACATGGGAAATGACCCCAATAGTCTTCTCCCAAAGTTACATGACCATACGACTTCGTATGTGAAAGAAATAAATATTCTACGATCCTTGGATGCGTAGAATGCGAGTCGTTACATTCTCCCCACCCTTAAGAAATTTCACCCCCGAAATTCCTTAACTAAGAAACAAGCAAAGGATCCTGCATGCCTACCAACCATTCACAACAATCAAACATACAAAAGCAACAAACAAGTCTATCCTATCATGCAGAAAACTAAGTCGTAGTTAAAATCTTACCAGGGAAGGAGTTCTGGATACGTCTTCTTAATGCTCTCCTCTGTCTCCCAAGTACAGTCATTCTCATCCTCGCCCCATTGAACTTTGACTAGATTCACCACTTTCCTTCGAAGTTTCTTCGTATAGTGCTCGATAATACGAATACGCTTGCGGTTCCCAACCGCCTCGGGTTCTACTTCGATATCATCCAACTGACCAGGTGAAATAGCCACATCGGGGTTATGCATGAATTTCCTTAACTGGGAAACATGAAATACGTTATGAACTTCCGCCATCTTATCTGGCAACTCAACTTTATATGCCCAATTTCCAACTTGCTCGAGGATTGGGAATGGACCAACAAATCTTGGTGTTAACTTGCCTCTCCTACCAAATCGTATCACGCTCTTTAACGGAGAAATCTTGACAAACACCAAGTCGCCAATGGAGAATTTTAAATCTCTTCTCCTCTTATCAGCATAACTCTTCTGCCTATCTTGGGCAGCCTTCATTCGCTGTTGAATGATATTAATCTTGTCTGAAGTTTCTCCTATCACATCTGGTCCAAGCATAAACTTCTCACCAGTTTCTAACCAACATGACAGTGAGTTGCATGGTCTTCCGTACAAAGCTTCATATGGAGCCATACCAATACTGGATTGATAATTATTATTATATGCAAATTCTACTAGATGCAAATGGTCATCCCATGATCCACCAAAATCCAATATGCAAGCTCTCAAGAGATCTTATAATACTTGATTCACCCTCTCTGTTTGACGTCGGTTTGAGGATGATACGCGGTACTGAGATGTAATTCTGATCCTAACGCCTCTTATAAGCTCTTCCAAAATCCACTAGTGAACAACGAATCTCAGTCACTCACAATTCCTTTTGGTATTCCATGAAATCTCACTACCCACTTCATATACAGTTCTGCTAATTTAGCTGTCGTTCTATTCGACTTGATCGGTATGAACCTTGCACTCTTGGTTAATCGATCCACAATTACCCAGATACTATCATGGCTTGATCTAGTCCTTGGTAGACCGTCGATGAAATCCATCGAGACTTGTTCCCATTTCCATTCGGGAATTTCCAATGGCTATAACAAACCACTAGGCTTCTTTTGCTCAGCTTTAACTAGCTGGCAATTCATGCACTTGGATATATACTTCCCAACGTCTCTTTTCATCCCTTCCCAGTAGTAGGTCTGCTTTATGTCTCGATACATTTTGTTACCACCAGGATATATAGTCAGTTTGGAGTGATGACATTCTCTAAGCACTTCATCTCTCAATCCATTGACATTGGGTACAACTAACCTTCCATTCTTTCGAAGCCATCCATCTCGATCAAGCCCATACTTTTTCATCTCCTCACAGTCGATTCCCATCTCTAACTTTGAGATGATTTTCAGTAGGTTAGGATCGTCCCTCTGACTGGAACCAATCCACTCAATCAAAGTGGGTCTGATCGTCAAACTTGCCAATACTTCTGGATTCAATTCGCACTTTGGTCCGAAATCATACCCAACGATGTAATCCAGTTGCTTCCATTCTAGAAACATAGCCCCTAAATTGGCATGTCTTCTTCTCAATGTATCAGCTACCGCATTGCCCTTTTCTGGTGTATATGCGATATCGAAATCGTAGGAAGCCAAGATTTCTAACCATCTTTGCTGTCGGAGATTTAGATCCTTCTGAGAGAAAAGATACTTTAACGATTTATGATCGGTAAACAACTCGAATCTTTCTCCCAAGAGATAATGTCTCCACATCTTCAATCGAACACGATCGCTGCCAATTCCAAATCATGGGTAGGATATCTTTTCTCATGCGGTTTCAGTTGCCGACTAGCATAAGCTACAACCTTACCTCCTTGCATCAATACAACACCTAGTCCGGTACCACAGGCATCTGTGTATACTGTCATCTCTTCATTCCCTTTAGGAATGACTAGCACTGGCGCACGCGTCAACTTTTCCTTTAGAATCTTAAATGCATTCTCGCAATTTTCCTCCCAAACAAAAGCTTGATTTTTCTTGGTCAACTGAGTCAACGTTGCCTCTATATTGGAGAAGTCTTGGATAAACTTACGATAATATCCAGCCAACCCCAAGAAACTTCTTACGTCTGTTGCATTCTTGGGCGTAGACCAATCTTGTACCGTAGCTACCTTCACAGGATCCACAGCAATACCATTTTCTGAAACAACATGGCCCAAAAATCTCACTTCCCTCCTACAGAAGTGACACTTAGAAAACTTTGCTTTCAATTGGTGTTTTCTCAACACCTCCATCACTATCCTCAGATGTTCCTTGTGTTCTTCTTCTGTCCTCGAATAAACCAAGATATCGTCTACGAACACAAGAACAAACTTATTCAATTGATCCCTGAATACCCTATTCATAAGATCCACAAAATATGCTGGTGCATTGGTCAACCCGAATGGCATGACCAACCACTCATAGAACCCAGACGGCATCCGAATGGCCGTATTAGCTATACTCTCGGTTTCCACCCTAAGCTGATGAAAACCTGTCGCGAGATCCAACTGGGAGAACACTCTTGTGCCACTCAACTAATAAAACAAATCATTTATCCACGGTAGAGGATACTTATTCTTCCTCGTCACCTTATTCAACTCAAGGTAGTCCACACACAATCGAAGGGAACCATCTGCCTTGGTAGTAAACACAACTAGTGCTCCGCACTCGGAAACACTTCTTCTGATAAATCCCTTCTTCAAAAGATCATTTAATTGCACCCCGATCTCTCGCTGCTCCCTTAGCGCCATACGAAGAAGTGGCATCACTATAGGCCTAGCATCTTTCACTAAATCAATATGAAACTCAATTTCTTGGTGTGGTGGAAGTCCGGTCACTTCCTCGAAGACGTCCAGATAATGGCCAGCCATAGGCACATCTGACAACTCATCATGCGGGATGTCGAAGGAATTTAGAAAACTAGCCATTACCCCATCACTAGGTAGAATACCGAACACTACCCTCTGCCCATTATCCTCTAACTGTCACCAAAAAGCCCTCACAGTTTACCACCACCCCTACCTTTGGAGCCAATCGACTCCCAAAATAATGCCAAACCCAGTAAAGCCCAAAACAAAGCAATCACAAACAAATATGCATCCATGACTCGATAAGACCACATTACGACAAATCATGCTAAGGCTAGTTGAACCACCAATCAGGTTCGTCACCGCTAAAGTTCTATCGACTATCTCGGGTTCCAATCCCAACATATCTACCAGGTCACTAGATATGAAGGAACGGGAAGCTCTGGTATCAAACAATACTCGAACACGAACATCATAAACAGAAAGCATACATTTAATGACGACATTCTTTCCTTTCTCCGTCGCAGTTGGGGCATTCGATGAAGAAGGAACAACATTAAGAGCATATGCTTTCAAATCTGCTTCTCTTTAGGGGGCTGCGGACACTTATCCTTGTGATGTCCCACCGGGCCACAATTGAAGCATTTCCCGTCCCTGGCTTTGCTCGACATTCTTTTGCATAATGGCCCCTCTTGCCACAGCTAAAGCACTCAACATCTTTCTTATTCCTCTTCTTCTGGCCATCCTTGGTCTGATTCTGCTTTCTCTTATTCTGAGAACCATTCTTGCCTCCACCGCTTGCTTGCGGAATTGGCTCTTCTATAGATGCAGCTTCAGTTTTCGACCTAGGGTATAGACTTTCTGATCTCAAAGATTTCCCCACAATCGATTCAAACGTCTCATTGATGTGGTTTATAAGCCTTTCCCCTAAGTACTGATCTAAGCCTGTTATGAACTTCTCATTCTTCTTCTCGGGAGTGTCGATAAGAGATAATCCATACGTCGATAAAGTATCGAACTCAGCAATATACTCCGAGACTGCTCTACCATTCTGCTTAAGTTCCAAGAACTTCCTAAACAACTTTGACTTCTGAGCAGCTGGGATAAACTTTTCAGTGAATCGGGCCTTAAACTGATTCCATGTAACTTGATCCTCTGGAGTAGTTGCCTTAATAACATTCTATCAATTCATCGCCCGTCCTTGCAGCTGACGGGATGCTAGCTTTCTCTTCGTCGCATCCTCGATACCCAAATCTTCGAAGATGCGCTCACAACTATCAAGCCAATCCTGAACTTATGTAGCTGATTTCGTTCCGTTGAACGGCTTCCCACCAAGATTAGTGTAATCCTTGCATAGCTTGGCGAAATCAGCCCTTGGCGCCTGCACCGCTGCGCCACCACCATTTGCAACATTAGGAGCTGCTCTCTGAACATCCCTAAGCATCTCTCTCATGAGGTCAGTGAACATCGTCCTCATATCAGGAGCATTTCCATTATTAGCTCCTCTATCAGTACCCCTAGTATATCGGCTCATCGTTCAATCTGTAAGGAGAAAACGATTAACCATCGTTTCGGTGGTGCCAGTGCAATGCGACTTCATCCTTAAATACACTAATAGTATATATATATATAGCTTTTGAAAACCAAAATATAACAAATACGCGCTCTCATATACGTACTATCTCACCCAGGTGTCTTCCCTAGGTTAACTACGCAACCTAGGGCTCTTGTACCAAATGTGACGGCCCGCCCCACACCAGCCGATATTTCCAACGAAAGTGCGCTGTACCGATGTCCAACCAGTACGGGACGGTCGCCAAAGAAAGGAAAGAAGGGAATTTGAACTAGCAAGGAACCTGTAGAATGTCTCACAGCGCATGGAATATGATATAATAATAACATACTTGACATAAAACAGGCTAGACAGTGCATAAGCCGAAAACTAAAGCATGATAGCAGCGAAAAATTCAAAATACAGCTTATGTTCCACATCATCATTATTACAACTTTTCAAAATGTCTCTAAAGCCAAATAAGAAAGGTACACTACTAATGCCCAAAGTAGTGACCAGTAGCGACACAGGGAGAATATATAGAATAGTACGTGTAAGCCTCCTGCTCGTCTCCGGACAGCTACTCATGCACAACCAGTTAACCTGTCTCTAGTCTTCCCATTTAAGAGCTTTCAGAGTAATAAAAAGAGACATAAAACTCTGGGTCAGACAAAAGTCTGGTATAAGCGATAAACAGCAAAACTGAACAATGACAGGTATACTAAACCATACCTGAACCTGGACCTGCAACCAAAGAGTTAGCACAACAAGATGCAGAATACTCTAAGGTGACACTAATACATGGTGTAAAAGTGATGGGGAAGGGTTGTGCATGTCATAGTGATATCAAACAATCAAGCATATCAACCATCCTCACCTCTCTCACTCAGTGCGTAAAGCATACGATATCCACCGCTCTGACCACCCATTCCTTGCTATGATCACTTTGCCCCATGGAGTCATGGCGACTCCACTGCACTGATCCATAGCCACTAGTCTTTGCTATGTCCACTCTGCCCCATGAAGTCATAACGACTCCATTGCACTGGCTCATAGCCATGCTACGATCACTCTACTCCATGGAGTAATAACTACCCCACTGCACTGATCCGTAACCGAACAATCATCTCTTGGTGGTGAATCAAAGCTATGGACGTCGACAACTCCTTAGCACACATCCCGCAGTAAAGTCCAATCGTGAAGTTCACTCATTGGTTCCTATCTGGATCCTGAGTTACAACCTCCCATTTGGACTACCTTTGCATCTCGGGTTTTGGTCTCCTCCGGATCGGTTCGCTCCTTCACCAATCCAAGAGTAGCTCCAGTTCGTGGTCACCAAGCGGTTCGGGTCGTGGTGCTTCACTGGGCCCGGTTCGTTCTCCTTCCACCAGATCGAGAAGCTTCTGGTTCGTGGTGCTCTTCCAAGTGGGTGGGTCATGGATACCCATTGGGTTCGGGTCGAGCTCCTCAATTCGTGGCAGTCCACTTGTGGTACAGTTCGGTCGCATGCATTGGTTCATGATGCAGCAGCTCTGGGAGGCGGTTCATGAGAAGGGGGTTCCCCACGAGCGGGTCGGGTCGCCCTCCACCGATCCGATCCGGTTCCTACTCCATTTCCTGTAACTTTTCCAACTACTGTTTTACGCCATACGACGACGTTTTCGACCATTCTAACTGTTCTAATCAATCACAAAGCATACCATACAGTCATAGCAACATATAGAATTGACCTCAAACACCAAAACAACAATTTGATATGTCAAAATGGATCAAACATGCCCAAAACCCATATTTTCCCCTTAAGCATATTTAAGCAAATTTAATGATAGGATTAGCAAAACTTAACCAACTTAACCAGAACTTCTAACACAGACTTAAAATAATATTTAAGAATTTATAAACATTTTTCCAGATTTTTAACATGCATAATTTCGTTAATTAACACTAATCACCCTAATTAACTGTAATTAGTGTAAAAACAATGCTAATCACTCACCTTAGCCACAAATAAACTCAGATCTGAAACTTTTGGACAAAATGGTTCGGATTCCAATATACTCCAACAGATCTACCTCGATTTTTGTTCTAATCCACTTTGATTTGATGTAGATTTGGCTTAATTAGCGATTAGAAGGTGATTTGGGGTGTTTTAGCAAGTGGAGGCCATTGCTAGGGTTCAAAGGTTGTAAGTGGTGGCTAAGAAATGAAATAAAAACTGATTTACTAACTCATCTCAGCCCTCCCGTAAAACTAATCCTGTAACGACCCAGAAAATCTGAACCAATTTAAAATTTTTAAATTGGCTAAAATAATGGATTTTAAATATTTAAAATAAATATTTTAAATAATGGCGATGAAAACTAAGTTTGAATCGACATTTGAAAACGAATATAATTAATTATAATTATAAACAAGGCCTGAAATGGCGTGGCAGTTTCAAAAATTGAATTCAAACTTTGTCAGACTGTACCGGGTGCAAAACAATCCGGATTTTAGTGAAACCAAAAATATTTAAATCTGTTAGTGAATATCTTTCTAACGAATCCGACCAATCGAAATTTGATAGCGGGAATCAAAAGATATGTCCAGTTGAAAATTCTGAATAGTCGCTATGGAATTCAGGCCCTTAAAAATGGACATTTTGCAAACGACCTCGAATTTCGATGAAACCACTTTTGTTAGATCCGCAGTGTCAAGTTATTGTTAGGTTTCAAATTTCATAATTTTTCGAATCAATATGTGAGCGTGGCAAAGGAAAACGCGTTTGACCGGTTTCAGTTGATTTTAATCGACTGGAAATTGGCCATTTTGCAAACGGTCTCAGAATTCGGCGAAACTAGTTTTGTTAGGACCGTATTGTCAATACGAAGCTAGAAAATATTTTTCTGGAATTTTTCTAGTTAGTATGTGACCCCGGTAATTTGAAATGTGCGTTTAAAATTCAATATAGTGATTTAAATGTAAATTCAACGGGAACTGATTGTAACGATCAAATCAGCTTGCGATACATATCCCATTGTGTTCGGAATGGGGGATAAACGCTATGGACGACAGGCGGTGGGCCTCGTTTCGAAGTCGTATGTAAAAGTCAACCTTTTTGAAAAATTGAATAATAAAATAATAATAATAAAAAAAAAATTTCATTCCCTCCTTTATCTCCTTTCTGTTTCCCCCCCCCCCCCCGATTCATAATCAGAAAACGAAATAGAAAAAAAAAAGAAAGGAAACCTAAACCTCGAAGCCGCCCTCCGTTCAGCCTCCTCCCACCGAACGACACCTCGAAGCCGCCGCCCTCACTATCGAAGCCGCCCCTCTCGAAACCCGAAGCCGCCCCTCTCGAAACCCGAAGCCTCCCCGTTCGAAACCCGAGCCGTCGCCTTCGAGAAGCCCTCCATCGAACTGCAGAAACCCCCCCCCCCTTCTGTAAGTCGTTTTGTTTTACTTTTTTTTTTATTATTCTGTAAAAAAAAAAAATTTGATTTTTAAAAGGATTAAAAACTGAATTGATTTTTAAAAGGTTAAAACTGAATTTTGAAAAGATTTTAAAACTGATTTGTTTTAAGAAATAAAACTGATTTGTTTTAAGAAATAAAACTGATTTGTTTTAAGAAATAAAACTGATTTTGTTAAATAATAAAAACTGATTTTGTTTTAAAAATAAAAACTGAAAATGTTTAAAAGTAGAAAATAAAAACTGATTTTATTTTAAGGTTTAAAATTGAAAAAAGGTTTAAACTTTAAATAGGAAAAAGGTTTAATCTTTAAAGAGAAAAAGGATTTGAACTTTAAGAAGTAAAAATCAGATTTTTAGATATTGAAAGTCGAAGTAAAAATCATATTTTTATATATTGAATAGCGTGGAAAAAAAATCATATTTTTATATATTGAATAGCATCGTAAAAATTCGATTTTTACATATGTAGAGAATACGGGTGAAAGCGACAAAAAGGCGAAGATTTCTCTAAAGGAAGTGTCGTGAAGTTGGATAGCTATTGGTGAGATTTCTGATTCAAAAATATTATATATGTGTGAAAATGAAAGTGAATTGCTATATATAAATATCTATATATATCTATATAAATATATATATATATATATATATATATATATATATACACGCCCCCTCGTCCACAAACCATGGACGATATTTATTGGTTGAAATTGTTGTGAAATTGATTGATAGCGAATGATTGTTTGGGATTGTTTGTGATTGATATTGGTTGATTGTGGTTGAAAAATACCCATTTGTGGTTGTGAAATATTTGGTTGAAACCACATAGGATTAGTTTGTGGAAATGAAATAAATATATACATGCCGCCTGCGTGCGAACTAGATGCATGATCCCCATTGTCAAAAACCGCGAGGTTTTAAGGTAGAGCGAGGAGCCGTACTAGGGACGGTGCCGGTGTAACTACCCTGCCGTTATGCTGCCGAAATTTTGAATAATATTCGTGTGTTTGAATTATTTTCATATGCTTAAACTATATTTATTCATTGTATAGAAAACATTCATGTGTTGAATTGATATTCATTCGTTGTTTAGAAATTCATGTGTTGAATGGTATTCATATTTTGAAATAAATTGTTCGATAATAAAAATCACATTTTTATCTATATATAAAAACTATAGAAAACATTCATGTGTTGAATTGATATTCATTCGTTGTTTAGAAATTCATGTGTTGAATGGTATTCATATTTTGAAATAAATTGTTTGATAATAAAAATCACATTTTTATCTATATATAAAAACTATAGAAAACATTCATGTGTTGAATTGATATTCATTCGTTGTTTAGAAATTCATGTGTTGAATGGTATTCATATTTTGAAATAAATTGTTTGATAATAAAAATCACATTTTTATCTATATATAAAAACTATAGAAAACATTCATGTGTTGAATTGATATTCATTCGTTGTTTAGAAATTCATGTGTTGAATGGTATTCATATTTTGAAATAAATTGTTTGATAATAAAAATCACATTTTTATCTATATATAGAAACTATAGAAAACATTCATGTGTTGAATTGATATTCATTCGTTGTTTAGAAATTCATGTGTTGAATGGTATCCATATTTTGAAATAAATTGTTTGATAATAAAAATCACCTTTTATCGACTATATGAACTATATAGAAAAATAGTGTTTTGAAATGAATCGTTTTACAATAAAAATCACATTTTTATTGTATGCATAAATCGTTGAAGTGTGAAGTGTTAAAAATAGCCACTTGTTAAAAATAAACATATATGAGTTGAAATATTCATTAATTAGCTAATGAAATGATTTGCACCTATTTATGTAACATTAGAATGAATGGTGTTTTTAAACCAAATAGAAATCAAATATGAAGTCGAATAGAAATTGATAAATGATAAGAACTGTATATATATATATGTACATGCAATATTCATTGAACAGGTTATAGCAAAGGGGCTAGAGAATAGGAATAAAATTTTGTGCCCGACAAATAGGTACACATTTACTGATTTGTTTGGGTGATGATTTTGAGCCTGTTGGCTAGCCGCTTGGCTTTTTCTTTTTCTTTTTGAGATTAGAAGGACCGGGACGCTATTTGCGATTTCCCGATGCTCCCGGTGCAGGGGAGGTTATGGCGAAATTTTTCCAAAATTTAAGGCGTTAGGAAAATATTTGAAGTTAAAACGATATGGAAATCATTGAATGAACTATATTTATATAAATATATAAATATATAAATATAAATAAAATTAAAACGAAACGAAGCCGTGCAGTTCGTGTTTTGAAACCGTGTTTTCAAACAACTAGTACGGGAAATCCGACCATTGGAATTTCCCGAAACCTCAACCGTCGGGTTCGCCTTGGAATAATCTTTCCAACGGCACTAACTTTGTAAAAATCCAACGGTTGGATTGTCTGGAATGTTTAAATCAAATCTGATGAAAAACAGCGCCAGAAGCGATTATATTTATATATATATATATATATATAAATATAATTATATATTTAATCGAATAACGACGCTGCAGTTCGTATTTTGAAATCGAAATTTCAAACGATTGTACCGGGAGATCCGACCGTCGGATTTTCCCGAAACTGGAACCGTTGGGTTCGTTTTGAAAAGACCTTTCTAATGATGTAAATTTTGTGAAGATCCAACGGTTAGATTTTCAGATATGCGTAAATCAAATCTGAAGAAAAACAGCGCCACGGCCGCCTTATGGCCCGAAGCGTCGTTTTGAATAAAAAGGCTATTTTAAAATAAATAAAAATAGCGATAAATAGTTATAAAATATCATAAGCGATATGGAATGGAAATAAACTGAATTTGCTTGATTTATGTGGCTTTTGATGGTTGAATGTGTTTGGTGTGAAAATTACATTAAAGAACACAATTGGTGTTGTCGAATAATTTAACCATTGAAATAAATTGATTTGAAATTCTAAATATACGTGAATTATTTGAAAAAGCCGAGTTAATTCTCATTTCAAATAATTGATCGACGATTGAAAGTCGAAGATGAAGACGATGGTCGAAGACCGGAGATCTTCACCTCGTTTGGATGGTAACCGAGGTCCTGATTGGGAGGCATCCCGAAATATGGATAATGAGTGGTGATCGTCCAGACGTACGTGGTGATCGAAGGGTTTGCGAGGTATTTAGTGCCTCCGGTTTCGTTCAGACCCAGAACGGACTTGTAAATGGACTGTGTGTCTGACATTGGATTTTATTCTGTGTTGATTGATCTCTGTTAAATATACATCTGTTTGGCGGCGGAGAATTTATTCTTTTGCTTAACGCCCTTCTCTGAGACGCACGTGCTCAGAGGTTGTATATCGATAGACATCAGTCGCATGGCATGAATTGCCTGTGTGGCATGCTAAGATGCAGTGATCAGGGCTTCTGTTGAAAAGCAAAGTCTTGAGGTGATGATCAAAGCACCGCTTGTGTGGCGTAGCTTTGTGTATAACGTGAATTCGCGAGCCTCACACCCCGGTTGGAACCTAAAACGGGAGTAGGACCTCAGGGAGGGCATGCGTTTCTTTCTAGCTAGGGTGGTGTTAGTGACCTACCAGCCCTGACATTTATATACTTTTCACCTATGTGGTTGTTGCTGTTGCGAGGCGCCTCGGTTTGATCGGACGATCCGGGTCCGATGGAGTCATTCGTTGGCTCGTTGACGCCCCAAAGGGCGGCGAAACGCAGTGTTCAGGAATTTTAATCCACATCGGTGGACCGGCCCTGACGATTCTAGGGTCACTCGAGCTCTGATCCTGAGACACGGGCTAGAGTGTCTCGAATTCGGTAAGGACTATCTTTTGCCTTGGTTCATGACGGAAATCCAATCTCCAATTACGTGATCGTGCGGTTTCGATTGTATATATACATTTGGCGACATAGTGGCATGGGACGCTCATGTCGTCTATGATTGATAGTTATGATTTGAAATTGTTTTCAAAACATATAGACACTAGCAATAATATCAAATGCCTTTGTTTTATTCGTATCAATCATATTTTGGCTGTTATAAGGTAAAAACTCTATCCTCCGGTTTGCATTGCATTGTGTGATGGGAACTGAGTCTTATAACGGCTTCATTTTTATAAAAAGCATAGCGATGTTTAAAAGAAGGATTTGTTTTAAAGCACTGGCAATCCAATGGAGTAAACCCGTTCCACGAAAGTGGCGTGGTCCTGTGATTAGCCAAATTATATATGTGTCGAGTAGATTTCTCATACCAGTCCCATGACTGACTCGTAGTTTGTTTCACTCTCAAACTCGGGTGCCCCTTTTTCCACACGGGCAGCCTTGTATTCAGGTTTAGCTGGTTCTTTCTGGATAGCTGGAGCTGAAGATGGATTCTATCATTTATTTCTTTTTATGCTGTTCAGCTCCTATTGTACATATTTTGTTTATTTCCGCTGTAGACATTTATGTATAGCTGAACTGTATTAGTACTAAGTAAGATCCTGTATACTGTGTAACTCTGATGATTACTTTTATCCAGTATATTTTGTTGTTCATTATCTGGTGTATTTATTTAATTCTGTTCTGCTATTATCTGTTTCTGTGTTATATTCCAAAGATAGCCCTTGTTTCCGTGAGAACGGGAAATTGGGTCGTCTCAAATCCCGAAATGGGTTATGGGCCCTCTTGCTAATCACCCTAATTAGGCCCGGTTAAGCTGTTTTTCACCTTCTAAACCTTGTTTCAGCCATATCTCCCAAACGTTTAGTCCGTTTGGCTAATGTGACCACTGTACGGAAAGGTAAACCATCATCCGGATCTAATGGAAGTGGTTTCAGGTCAAAAATCCTTACCAATCAAAAGTTATGGCCAAAACAAGATCAACTAGGGGCAAAACGGTCATTTAAAAATCGGCAAAAATCAAGAACATGGGAAATGACCCCAATAGTCGTCACCCAAAGTTACACGGCCATACGACTTCGTATGTGAAAGAAATAAATATTCTATGATCCTTCGATGTGTAGAATGCGGGTCGTTACAGACTTACAGGAGTTGAGAAACTAGTTGAGCGAGGCTAAAAGAGTAGAGGAGTTTGGTCCTCTTGTTATGATTTTCTTTCTTCAAGTCCTCTGGTATCGTGATCTATCCTAGCTAGAGGTCTATCCCCAAATTTTGGCCAATGCTTGGAGTGAGTTGCTTGAGGAAAAGACGTGTGCCTCAGAGGATGGGACTAGGATGAGGTGGAACTTATAAAGAAATACTTACGGTATAATAATTCTGATATTTTGGGGGAGGGAAGGTGATTGTTGAAAGAGGCGGAGGACGCTGCCAGACTTCAAGCTAATGGGAAGTCTATTATTGAAGGAAGTTCTGGGTCTTCATGCACCATCCATGAATCTGAGATTGTTCAAGGTTTTGCTCTAGATTTTCCAGCTCTGAAGGTTTCCAAGACTTTAACTCCAATCATGAAGTGATTGACACTCGTGATCTCATAAGAGATGATCAGTGGAAGATATATCACTGACTTCTCTACAGTTTGAAATAGTCCTTGTTGCGTGGTGGCGAGCTGTGGAGGCGACAATCGAGACACCCATAGTTCCAAAATGACTAACAGTTATCGCTCTTCCTGTTATAAATCCTTATCAGGCCAGGGCATCTTCCTAAATGTATTGAAAGCTCTCGAACAACCCCCATGTAACGGCCAGAAAATTTCGACGCTCGAATTTTCAACAATAATACATATAACTGTATTACTTGCCAAAGATACAAGTATCAAAAGCTCAAATTGTTAATAGAAAGAATTTTGAGGATGAGAAAAGAAAGAAAGAAATATTAGAATAGAAAAATAAGAAGATCATCAGAACCACACAGCGGAACGAATAAAATATAATATCAAAGCTTATACAAAAATTGTATATTACAACATCAGAGTATACATACATCTCAATTCAACACACAGTGGAAATATATAATACCAGTAATCTGGCTATACATCTCGACTTCAGCTCTTCTTCTGAAGCTCCATGCGAAACCTAACTTGATAATAAACTCGATGTAACACCCCACACCCGCTAAGGTCACTCACTAAGGGAATGCCTTAGTTTTGGTGGAGTATTTTTAGTGAGTATAGAACAGAAAAATTACAACAAGACAGATATAAGTAATACTTGAAAATTTAAAACATCCTTTCATTTTTCCACGGAAAGTAAAACATGTTTGGTTACATCACAAAACCATAATAAGATTCAAGTACAAAATATCCATCCTGATAAAATAGAAGTACATAATCCCACTACATAGACAATAGCCATAACAGAAAAGATAAACCGAGCTTTACTTCTACGATCCAAGCCCAAAAGATAGATATAGCGGTCTGATCCAAGCCCACTAGTGCTAGGCCCACTCTGATAACCTGAGGGTTGGAAAAAAAGATAAAAACAACGGGGTCAGACATAAGTCTGAGTGAGTCCTATAACCCTAACAATACAACCATTAAAGTAATTAGGGTATGACATAAATAAGGTACGGTACCTCTGGGGATAATGACTACACTAAGTAGCCAACTAAACTCCGGATGTACTACGATAACCAAAAAGACGCATTTATCCACCCAAAGATAATTCTTACCCCACCCCAGACTTATTCACCCAAGGGTAATTCCTACACTGCACCACACCAGTTTTTACCCACCAAGAGTAATTCCTACTTAAAGGTTGATCCCATCTAAAGTCTTAGAAAATATAACTAGTAGTTTCTGGTACTTCTAGCTGACCACGTAGGTGCCGTCTGCCCCTATATCTATTAGGTGTATAACTGACCACGTAGGTGCCGTCTGCCCCTACATCCACTAGGTGTACCTAGTAATCTTACCCAGTAGTTTCGTGTACCCCTACACAGGTGCCGTCTGCCCCTATCTTTACTAGGTGTACCCACTACTCCCCATCGATCGGCTCCCTACCGTAGATACCCGTGCTGGTCCCACGATTGGGGTGTATCATTCCCCTAAAGTGGCTACCAGATAATATCATGGTGCACGGCTTTATATCTACACGATGCAACAACGACTTACCAACCAGCCCGGGCCCACACACGCATATGAAACCCGTTGATCCCGCGTTGCCACCGCTAACCCGTTTTGGCCGCTTATAGTCAAGTCCAATATGCGTGTCCCGTCACCCGACTTGAGTCGAGCCCACAAAAATACGTTTGGGATATTGGTTGAAATGGGCCCCCACAAGCTACTACTTAAGCTTGTCGTTTAATCTAGTGCATCCCACTTAACCCCTTTAACCATGTCCCCTTACATGTTATAAATCTTGGTTAAGTCCTTTAATCATATTTCAATTGCCACTTAGGGAACCCACTAGATTTCCACATGCCACCCATGGCACTTACTTAACCCCTTAATCATGTTTAATTACATGTTCCACATTGGTTAAGTATTCTAATCGTATTCTCACATGCCACCCATGGCACTTACTTAACCCTTTTTATCATGTTTAATTACATGTTCCACCTTGGTTAAGTATTCTAATCGTATTTTTCTATTGCCACCCAAGGCAACCCACTAGTCTCATCATGCCACCCCAAGGCACCCACTTAACCCCTCATGTCCCACTACATGCTAATATGGTTAAGTGTTTCTTAATTCATTAATTAAGATCATGACCTCATAAAGACCTCTCACATTAGACCGTCTTTTATGACTGCTGGATATGCCGGTTGGTTCCGGGCAGACTTCTGTCATCAAAAGGGTCTAACCTCGTGTCTTTACTTTAATCATGTATTTAATTTATGACTAAGACCTCTCACATTGGGCCAATCATTTGTAGCCGCTGGATGGCCGGTCGGTTCCGGGCAGACTTCCGCTACAAAAGGGTCCAACCTCGTGTCTTAGTTGATTAATTACACCTAATTAATCACCCCCATATTAATTATCCCTAATTAATATCAAGTTTTCATAACATGGGTAGACCTAACTCAATAGGTAAATTCCCATGGGGTAGACCTAACTCAATAGGTAAATTCCCATTTATGCTTAATCATTTTATGGTATGCTTAATCATAACCATTTCACACCATTCATTTACATGTCTATTAACCCCATCGTTTCCCCACGCACTTATGCTAACACGACATATTTCCAAGAGAAGATTCTCTCATACTTAACATGGGTTTCACTTAGCACACAATAGCATTAACATGGGTTAAAAGGTGTCTACTCACATCATAATATTAACCCAACTAGCATTGCTAAATAACCCAACTTGCATGAACATACATATGTCATATCTAAAGGCAACTTGCATAAGTGTTCATAGGTTATACAAAGATGAACTTGCATGTGTCTTAAAGGTGCGATCTTGCACAACATGTTACATGTTAACTTGCATAACATCATACACATAACTTGCATGATATCATAAACATAACTTGCATATCAACATACACATAACTTACATAACATCATGCATATAACTTGCATAATCTCATACACCTAACTTGCATATGAACTTGCACAACAACATGCACATAACTTACATAACATCATACACATACTTGCATAACATGTTGATCTTGCATATAAGCATACACATAACTTGCTTAACATGTTGAACTTGCATATATGACTTGCATCTTAAAAGAGGGTAAACATGCATAGCATATAAAAATGTTATCTCACATATGTATGCATCACATTTAAGAGGGTAAACTTGCATGTCATGATTTATGCATAATACCAAACACTTAGCATGCATAAAACCACCTACTTAGCGTGCATAGAACCAATTTCTTATTATGCATAGACATACCACTTAACTTGCATAAACCCAAACACTTAGCATGCATAAAACCCAATACTTAACATGCATACAATCAAATACTTAGCATGCACAACATCAAATACTTAACATGCATAACACCAACTACTTAGCATGCATAAAATCACATGCATAACTTGCATATATTCTCACATATAGTTTGCATAACATATCACATATGCATAAATGTTTAACATGGTGTTTTGCATCATAAAACATGGCCTTAAACTTGCATTTAACATAAAACTTGCAAATCACATATCATACAAACTTGCATAAATACATTTATCCACAAACATAGCCATGTCTTATCACATCCTACCATAATCAATTTAACAATTGATTATTAAAGCCATAGAAACTCACCAAAACACAATTAGCAAGCTAATGAAGAAGATTAAGATACTTAGAATGGATTAGAGATTGATTAGAGCTTGCTTTCCTCTTCATTGATTTGTGGAGGCCATGACCAAGTTTCATTTTGCCATAGTTTAGTTACTAGGTTTAATTATGAATGAATTAGGGTAGGGTTAGGGTCTTATTTATAGGATTAGGTTGCATTTTAGGCCCTTAGATTAACCCTAGATTAGATTAGGACCCTTAGATTTAGGAAATCTCTAGAACCAGCCCTCCTAGCCAGCCTGAAACCCAACCTGGTGCAACCTGGTGCACCCAGGTTCACAGAACGGTGCCACCCTGTCGACAGGCAAGTCGACAGGCATGTCGACACCCCTGTCGACAGGCCTGTCGACAGCCCTGTCGACATGGGTTGGGCGGGAAGCTTCCCGCCTGACCCCGCCTGGCCCATTCCAAATCTGAATTTAAATTTAAATTTAAATTCCTAAATCTGTTTTTAGCTCTAATTTTTCTGCAAACTTCCTTGGGCCATAACCGGGCCATACGGACTCCGATTTTCGAAAACTCGGACTCTATTTCGCGTATTTTTCCGAGACGAACGCAATAACGCAGCCCGTTTCCCCTAATTCCCACATATGAGATTATTTATTCTGTAATTAGTGAATTTTAGTATTAACCCAAAATACGGGGTGTTACACTCGATCTGACCCGAACACATTTGAACCAAAGCTAAATTCACCATGATCAGCCTGAAATACCTTCAGTGAGAAATTCATAACACAAAAAACTTGGTTAACTTTGAAAATCCTTTTTGAAAGAAAGGATAATAGTAAGACCAGCCCACACATAAACACGAATGGTTTTTACCTTACTATAAACCAAATCATTTTTGATATAACAAAATCCTGTGATATTATAAAAGTGCCTATCAATCACAAATAAATAACCATCTAGCAAAACGTTTACATCTCACATTCTACATATTCTTTATATAACCAAAAACCCAATTGGCGCTTATTGGAGATTAGATTTCCAACTTGACAAGCTATGAGACCACCTTCCGATTGGTGTACTCTAGAGTGAAATACACCAGGGTTCAACAAGAGCATCTTGCAACCTGGCCACATGTCACTGGCCACTCATTTAGCTTGAGTGTATCGAATATATTGTCACCCTACGGTTTTATAGGCCTACCGTATTTTCGCAGAGATACAGGAATGAAAGAAGAACAAAATAGAAGTTTCTCTAGATGGTGACAATACACCCTGCTTGGGATTGACCCACCTAGCCATGCTGCCTCCCCAATTTCTGTCATTTCCCGGTTGATGAGGCTTGAGATTATGTATACCTTTTAAGAGAACATCTCATAACTTTGAATGCCACATCATCAGATCCATCAAATCACTAATTGATGTCCACAAATATACTCTGGGTGTTAAGCAAGAGAATTTCTCCGCCACCAAACTGGGTATATTTTTAAAAATCAACGTACATGAGTTTCAGGAAATACTCTATCAGACACTCGTCCATACAAGTCATCCAGGAATAGGATGAACCGAAGGCACCCTCCTATCGCATCCTGGGAATCACCCGATAGACCAGTAGCGAGTGGTCCTTGCAATCCATAGATTCCAACCACGACAGTACCACAATTTATCTCTTAGGAGCTACCCAAATATTTTAAGTAGTTCTTCTGCTTTTTGGAAGTCTATGGTTTTCAATTGCTCCATATTCATTTGCTGCAAGTTAGTTTCTTAAGCATTGTTGGTTCGAAGTGGTTTTGGGTCTAGTTCCCATCCCGGACTCTTCAAAAACAACACGCCAAAAGGTTCAATAATATACTCTATTGATAGTCAGGTTTTTAACTATCAATATCAAACAGTACGTTAAGTATATTGGAAGCTCAGACCCTTATTATTTAAACCATTAAAATCTCTTTACCGGATTATTGAAAATCACTTCGTCGATTTAGAATTCAATTCCATTTAATTATCTTGACAAACTCTTTACTTTTGTTACTTGGAATCAACAACTATATTAACAAAACTCCACCTTACTAATGTCACATTATATAAAATCCTTTTTATTTCCCTTTATTGGAAATATTACATCATATTCTCAAAACTCTTTTAGACTTCCTTTACTTCGGAAATAACGATATATATATATATATTTTCCATTCAATATCGAATTAATATTTCTTGTATAACCTAAATAATGTTGAACGACATGTTATATCGTTATATAAACTCAATCAAATGTTAAATTTGAAGATTCCATTCAGTACGGGTAGTATATAATTAAATCTCCATTATTTATTTCACCCCTAACTCAGTATAACTTATTTTCATCTCTTCAGAAAAATATCGCTATTACATAACACTTAGATCAAGTGGATTTTAAACCAACTATTTCCAATTTCTAGGGAATAGTGCTATATATCTATAAATCACATTAAGCTTGGTCAACAACGTTACTTTCTCGTTATAGTTCAAAACTTGCAATACGCTGCAATATTCCCCTTTATAACTGATCTCGACATCTCTTTCCGTTACAAACTAATACCATCCCTTAATAATAGTGAAGTCATTCAAGTTGAGGTATTTTATTTACCTCTCAGACCTTGATCGACAACGTTCTTATCATAGGATAGATATAAGTCTGCAACTCTAAACCCCTTATATCCAACAAACCGTATTTCGTGCTTTATTTGGAATATGGTTTTATAACACCATATCCTTACTTTGAAATCTCCATTGTTTATGACTATTTATATTAAACATTAACTCTTCGCTTTATCTTCCTTATAAAATTCCATTTATAACTTCTTTTATCAAAAATCGTTTACGTTCTTCGTCCTTTGACGTTTTACTTTTTATTCGAATTATTATATTTAATTCAAGTAAACATCTTATTACAAACTCAATTACTATCTTAAATGGATTTTATTAAAGAAGTAATTATTTTAATTTCATTATTACTGAAGTAAAACAGTTTACTCCAATATTAATTCAAAATCGATTGATTGCTTAATCTAATAAACAATACTAATTATATTGGTTCAATAATCATTTAAACTTCATTAATTAAAAAGGGTAATTAATAAGAAATCTTATTAATTTTGATCTATTTATTGCTAAGCTATTATCATTAGATTAATTGAACACAAATTAATCAAATAATCAATTTCCAATAAAACAGTTGATGCAATCAACTTCAAACCATCAGTTAATTTGTTAACTGATCTTAATTACTTCTCTTCATTAGATAAATATAATTAATCTCAAAGTATTACTTAACCAATCAAAATACTTACTCGTAGGATGATTATAGTTTTATAAACTTATTTAAATGTCAAACAATCGTTTATATTTACTTTATAACAACGGGCTGTAAAATACTGGTTTATAATAGAACTTCTATTATAATTTGAAACTTCGCTTCAATTATAAAAAATATAATTTTATAACTGAACTTTGTTGATTTGCCTGACGGCCAATCAACTTCTTGACAAAAAGATGGATTTATGGTCGACTGCTGCTAATTTCTTAATCAATACCGTTTATTAATACAATAACACTAACATTGAATTTCCATTCAACATTAATATCCAAACGGGTTTTCAATCTCATTTGGATTCAAACAATGCATATATATATAATATAAAATAAATAGTACATATAATATTTGAGGAATCCAGTTGGATTCCTCCAATCTGTTCTTCCCTGCATCACAGTATTTATAACATTTTATAATAATACATGAAACAGAAATTTCATCCAAAGCACTTATATGACGTAAATAAAATTAACGTCAACCAATAGCAAACAAATGACACCTATGACATCCAAATCAATCAATTGATAATACCAGTGATAGATTCTAATTATATGAATTAGATCACATCATGGAATTCCAGAAGGCGTGAGAATTAACTCACCTTTTATTTTCGATTTGATGATTCTGATTGATTTATACAATTTCAAATGAACGTTTGACATTGTATAAAAAACTCCATTTGCTCCAAATCCATCGGTGGGCGGAAATACCGTCAATATGATTCCATCGTTATTTTGCCTAGTCTTAATCTGTAACATATGAGTAGATTATGCGTGTCATAAGACGTAATTAAATTAATCGTTATTAACTAACTAATTAACTAATAGTATACCCTTAATCAATACCATCTATCTTTTCCAGTCAACTTCCGTGCCCCTAAAAACTTCCGCTTCGCATATGATCCGACAACTTTCCTTCCATGTCTTCATTTGTATAACCTGCTACAGCACTTCGAAAAGAACATATCACCATCAAACTCGAACACTACCGCACTCCTTCCTCCAAACCATCGAATAGTCTCCCCAATGCTCCCCGTTCCTCCCCATATTCCTCTAATGTTCACTATATTATTTATTTTTACTACTACCAGGCCCAAGGCCTTAAATGTTCACTATTCGTTCTTTTTTCTTTTCTTTTTGTAACAAAAGGACTTAAGCCCATGACCCAAAATGACCACCCGCCTCTCCTATTCTTTCTCCTTCTCCTATACTTTCCGTTCCAGTAATTCACCATAAACCCATACTGTGAGATTCAAAGCTTCCCCATGCACCACGTTTTACACTGCCTGTTCACCATTTCATCTTCATGGCCGACAGCCATTCATCCTCAAGTTCTTCCCACTCACTAGGCCACCACTTCATACACCAGAAAAATGACACCGACGGTTTCCTACTACATGAAAACACCACCAAAAAAGAATATAAACCATCCGTGCTTCCCACTGCTAGTCATCATGTCAGAAAGAATAAGCCACCTCCTGTTATTCTTCTTCTCCCAATATTGCTGCTCCCCTTTATTTTGACGTCAGCACCAGCTATAGGCTTCCCCAAGGCCACCGCTCGTTCACCGCTCCACTTTCCAAGCTTCACCGACAAGCTCACGATTACACTTCCCATCGTGCCCTCTAATACCATGTAACACCCCGTAATTCTGTAACACTAAGATTCGCAAATTAAGGAAGAATTAAAAGTTAAAATCAAAATCAAGGGAAATGGGCTACTCCATTGCATTCGTCTCGGAAAAATACGCGAAATAGAGTCCGAATTTTCGAAAATCGGAGTCCGTATGACCAAGATATGGCCCGTCAAAGTTTTCAGAAAATTCCAAGTTCAAAACAGTTTAAACTAGAGTTAAATTCGAATTCAAACGCGCGGGGGGCAGGGCGGGAAAATTCCCGCCCAGGTCAAGTCGACAGGGGTGTCGACTGCACTGTCGACACCCCCCCATGTCAACTGCCCAGTCGACATGGGTGTCGACCAGCCCGCTTTTTCCATCTTTCTGCACCTGGTTCGTTCTACTGTATTTGGTCACGTTTTCTGACTAGGTTCGTCCGCCTAACACTATATAAACAGCCCTGGTCTTCTTCTCTATTCACAATTCTTTTCAACCATTATGCTGCAAAGATTCTTGTTAGACATGGCTTCTCCTCCTCCTCTAAAATATATAAATAAAATAATATATATAAAATAAACCAAGACGAGGAAATGCTGCTAAAAGATTTTCAAGAAGAGGTTCAAGTCAAGCTAGGATTCAAGAGGAGGTTCAAACGACTTCAACGACTGTTTTTCTACGAATCTTAGCAACGCCATCTTTCTGTTCTAATCTAATCTCTGTAAGTCAGTTATTTCTAGATTTGAACATTTTTCTCTGTTCATGACATGAAATTAAAGGAATAAAAGAATATGCCTAATCTTTCTCTCAGTGCTTATACTCTTGAACCTAATTAAGAACTGTTATGATTCAAGGACAAATAAGACCGTGACTATGAAACTATGAACCTTAAAACCATTTGCCTATGACTATGAACATTTGCCTATGACTATGAACATTGCCTATAACTTTGGACATTGCATATGACTACGAACATTGCCTATGACTGTGACTGTGACTATGAGGATTATTTCCTTGACTAAGCCTATGCCTTTGATTATAAAACATAAACTATTGCCTTTGACATAACAAGGACATCTGTGATTAAACACCTATGATTCATGACTAGGAATGTGTTGTTCAAGCTTTGTGATTATGAGATTGGGTCTAAACCCGATTATTTATTCTGCCTGTCCTTGTTTTTCTTTGGTTTTAGACCATGGGAATTTACCTATTAAGTTAGGTCTACCCATGTTCTTGAACCTACTCTGTCTATTCTTGGTTTTAGACCATGGGAATTTACCTATTAAGTTAGGTCTACCCATGTTCTTGAACCTACGTCGTTATTCAAAACCATTTTATGCCAGTTGTTATATCTATTCTTTTCATAGCAATCTTTGGTTCATTCCCTATTTGCTACGAATCAAGATTTATCTATAATCTGGATTGAAACACGATTATACGAACGATGGGAATGCGATTTGGGGCAAAATATAAAATTTACTAAAACATAGTTTTAAACTCGGCATAAATTGGGGACATGTACTATGGCATGTTCATAGAAATGCAAATGGGATAAATTTGACAAGAATTATAGGATGTGTAATTAGAATCTAGTATTGACATGTAAATCTAGCATTTACATGAATTGTGAACTAGAGTAATAAGTCTAGTTTGACATGAATTAGAATGTTAAATCAGAATTGGATTAGCTAATTTGGCTCGATAAGTATATTGGCATAAACTTGAAATTGGCCATAATTGGGAGTAATTGTCAGGATTAGCAAAATCATGGTTAGTGACACTTCATTTGGTATGGTTTACATATCAAAAAGCATAAACATGATATAGAGGGGAAAATGGGCCGTAAGAATAAATGTTGACAATTTACATTAAAAGAGTAATTAGGAAATAAGTAAATGGAATTTGTCCTTAATAAGGAAATGTAAATTTAGACAAATTAAAGGTTTGTTAACGACATCTCTTTTAATAACACACCAGAAAGTTCTAGGGTGACAGAGAGGATAGTGTCTAGGCTTGAGTTTGGAAAATACAAGTTTCCTGCTCTCCCTGGCTATCCCTAACTGATCCGACGAACGGGATGGTTGTTTTCAAAACCTGATTTGAAAATTAAGCAAAACCCTTTGAACATAGAAAACACGAATATGCCTAACCCGAGGTTAGACTGAGTTGTGATGTAAACCTGCCCGGAACCGACCGGCACATCCAGTATTCGCAACAATATCTGTCTAATGTGAGAGGTCGTGGCTTTAATTTAGTTAAATCAAGAATTGTAGGGTTAAGTTAACTAAGACACTTAACCAATTCAACATGATAACCGAACCAATGGTTGGGGCTAGGTCCATACAGACAGTCAACGCAGTTAAGCTAGAATGGGAGGGTTAAGTCCATAGGAACACTTAGCCAACTTAATACAGTTAAGCTGGAATGGGAGGGCTAAGTCCATAGGGACACTCAACCAAACTTAATATGGTAACAAGACAAGATTTGTAGGGGTTAAGTAACTTAGAAAACACTTAGCCAAAATTAACATGTTAACTAGACTAGATGGTGGGGTTAAGTAAAGTTAATACACTTAGCTAAATTAACATGTTAACTAGACTAGAGGTTGGGTTTAAGTAAATACACTTAGCCAATTTGATATGTTAGCTGGGCTAGACTGTAGGGTTAAGTAAACTTGAACACTTAACCATCAGATTGTGATAAAGGAATAAGGTTAAGTCTAAAACATGAAGGTATAATACTTAACCGTTAATAACATGTTAGTTAAAACAGACGGGGAAGGTTAAGTTAAAAAGGAACACTTAACCAATACAGGATGAATGGGTAGGGTTAAGCAATAAGAAATACTTAACCAATAAAATTGGGTTTGTGGTCGGGTTAAGTCAACATGAATCACTGATAACACTTAACCAGTTTGACAGGATAAATGAAGAGGGTTAAGATAGCTTGAATTGACTAATGACACTTAACCTATCCAAATTGGCGGGAAAGGGAACTGAGTAGTAAACCTTAGTTAAGAAAACAACGATTCTGGAAGCTAAGTGGTAAACCTTAGTTAGTAAAACTAAGTAGTAATTCTTAGTACAACACGGGAAGGAGCGAATGTCCGTCTGAGTAGAAAGAAGGCTCCAACGAATTGGGTTACGAAGCCCGAGGCTTCGAGGGGACGTGAGGGTACTCTTGGTATCCCTCTGTGACGCAGCAGATGATCCTCCTGGGCTCACAGAGGTTAAGGTCTGCGTAGAAGAACCAGGGGTATGCCTTGGTTTCAATACATGGCAATCTAAAGACCAGGATGAACCGGCGTGATTCGGCGAGAAAACGGTAGCCCTGTGATAGCAACTCGTCGTCTACCATCCATCTTGAGTCAGTCGAGATACGTGAAGCGGAAAGGCGGACAACTCCAAAAGACCATATACTTGCTATCTAGTTATGGTTGCGGATGGCCATAGGATAGTGGGGCACCGGGGGCCGACGTATAGTTCTCATTTTACAAGGTGTGCCTTTCATTAGTTGAGGGAGGGGTCAAGTGGGACCATAGCCACTGGAATAAAAACAGACCTTAGCATCTGCATCGGCAGATATCTGAAAAGCTCCCGACCGAGTTCTGTATTCCTTGATTTGCCCTGTCACAGGACTCGGACCGCACATTACAGGACATGTGCATCTAGACAAGCGATAACGATTCGCGATACATGCGTGGGGAAGTAAAGGAACATATACCACTCTAGGTAGTGTGTCCTAGACTTGGGGCATCGTTCGACAGGTAGCGTAATCCCTAGTTGGACTAGGTGGCATAAACCCTGAACTCGAGAAGCGTTCAGCAGATAGCGTAAACTCTAGTTAAATCTAGAAAGCACTTGATAGAAAACCCTAGATTAGATCTAGGTAATAAATAATAAATGTATGCCTGAAGGCAATGGAAACTACAGGGGTTGGGATCACGTTATCGTTACTAGTTGGAACACTAGTTAGGTGGTGCAGAGATATAGAAACCAGTATAACAAGGAAATAGCGAAATGGCGAAAGTAATAGAGCATATCCAGTTATCATATCTTAGCATATCTTGTGGTTATCTTGTCTAATCTTGCTGACCCTATGGTCATGGTGTAATCTTGGATTCAGTTAATTCATGTCGTTTGTTTTTCCATGTTCACATGCTAGAAGTTACCGAACTTACTCAGGCTTTATGTCTGACTCTGTTTTTCTTTCGTCTTCTTTTCTTCCGTTTCCCACCCAGGTAGTAGAGGAGGGAGTAGTATAACTCAGGTTAAGTTGGGCTATCACTCTTTCCCAGCTTGAAGATTTGTCGAAGTTTTGCTTGGATTCTCTTTTCAGATGCTATGGCTGGTTCTTGCCACATTGAGGAATATAAATGTATTTTTATGCTTCTTTATTTTGTAAGACAGATGACACTCTGATATTGTAAAGAAATCTTTGTACAAACTATTTTATCAATAAAGCAAAGTTTTATTTTCCGCTGTTTAAATTCTGTCTGTCTTGTAATTTATCTACATCTTTTACCCTAAATGCTCCACATAACTTAGTGCATTCCCTTTGTGAGTGACACTAACGGACATGGGGTGTTACACGTGGTATCAGAGCTGAAGGTTACCAGATCAGATAAAGGATTTGAAAAATTATTTTCAAACAATTTTAAAAGAAGCATTTTCAAAAGAAAAGATTTGTTTTAAAGGCTTATTCCCCTAAAGCCATACGCATTATCTTCTCTTCCTCTGTTTGAATTCTTGTCTCCTTCTTTCTTGAGTCTCTGGGGCTCCTGGCTTTCTAGGAGGTAACCTCATCAATGGGCGAAGTAGTGCCCGACTTCCATCAATAGCCGTAGTTGTTTCACCTACGGGCAGTTTGCTTTCAAAGCTTAGTAGGGTTTTCCGTACGATGGAGGCAGCTTTCGAGGGATTTGTCAACTTGACTACACATGGAAGGGGATGAGGAGTTTGGCTAAGGTGCATAACCCTAGGATGAGGAATTCATGGATATAGTTTTAGCTCACGAAGGAGGAAGAAAAAAAAACCTAAGACAAGAGGAAGTATCTTTGCTAGGGTATGATAGGGCATATAATTAAGGACAAGGGCAAGAAGGAGGAGCAAGATTTTCAGAAGGGCAAGTACATACTTTCACCACCAAGCGTACCTAGGAGAAAGGTAGTAAAGTTCTGTTGGCAGAGTCTAGTTTTGCTGTTAGTACTCTTTCTTTTGGATTTAGCACATTGCATTTGTTCATATCCACTTCCCTAGTTGAGTCTCTGCACCATAGTACCTGTATAGTAGAAAGATCCCATTAGAGTCTCAAATCCAGTTAGTGGTCCGACTAGTCTATTTTTAGTAGGGATTTGAGGATAGCTATCGAGTTTGCTTATATCATCTCACGTAAATGGTCTAAATTCGGAGAAGATATTCCTTGGATGCTTGTCTGATACTGGTTTAGGCCTTTGGGGCTTGTACTTGAGGAATGTCGAGTTCGATTAGGGTGGCTTGCGTGAGAAGTGAATAGTTGTGGCAGGCACTCTAAAAAGTGCGTAGTGACCTTTTAACCCTCATAGTTATGGCGTGATGGATAAGCTAAGAGGAGAGACCGCAAACCATCTTGGTATGTACACATGGTATCATAGTTAACATCTGTTTATTTTGGAAAAGGAGATCAGAAACTTCACAATCGTGAAGTTAAATTAGTTAAGACATAGGGGAGTAAAGCTCAAGAAGGCTAGATACTAGCGTCATGCCCTTTTTCCTTAAGGGTGCATCCTTGATTTCTTTGTTTAGGAACTTTACGCATAATTGTTTCTCTCTTTCCAAAGTATATCCTCTAGGACGTATCATTGATCCTTAGGTAGAAGCCAATGGATGTAAACATGTATTTGAAACATGTTATGGTTGAATGGTTGCAAGTGGTTGCAAATGGTTGCTCGTGAATGCATATGAATACGCATTAGGCACTAGATCAAGTTCGGACGCTTCCATATTGCATTTACAGATATGTATTTGTTTGTAAGTTGAACTTAATATGTTATCATATGGATGTTGCATATGGATGAATGGTTGTGCACGCATGTAGTATTTACATAACTAGGGATGCTTGCATACATGATTGGACGCACTGCACTGACATAATTCGCATTGAGGAGGTCAACTGAATTAGTAGACCGCCTGATTTTGCATTAGATAAAGACATATACACACACTATGCATATGAACATGAAAGCATTAGAAATCTTTTAAGGACAATGGATGCCTGTGATTGAATGGTTGAGTAGATGGGTGATTGGATGGTAGGACACATTCTTCCTAACTTGGAGATTTCGGGGACGAAATCCTTTTAAGTGGGGGAAAATGTAACACTCCGTAATTCTATAACACTGAGATTCGCAAATCAAGGAAGAATTAAAAGTTAAAATCAAAATCAAGGGAAACGGGCTGCTCCATTGCATTCGTCTCGGAAAAATACGCGAAATAGAGTCCGAATTTTCGAAAATTGGAGTCCGTATGACCAAGATATGGCCCGTCAAAGTTTTTAGAAAATTCCAAGTTCAAAACAGTTTAAACTAGAGTTAAATTCGAATTCAAACGCGCGGGGGGCAGGTCGGGAAAATTCTCGCCCAGGTCAAGTCGACAGGGGTGTCGACTGCACAGTCGACAACCCCCCCCCCCCCCCATGTCGACTGCCCAGTCGACATGGGTGTCGACCTGCCCGCTTTTTCCAGCTTTCTGCACCTGGTTCATTCTGCTGTATTTGGTCACGTTTTCTGACCAGGTTCGTCCGCCTAACACTATATAAACAGCCCTGGTCTTCTTCTCTATTCACAATTCTTTTCTACCATTATGCTGCAAAGATTCTTGTTAGACATGGCTTCTCCTCCTCCTCTAAAATATATAAATAAAATAATATATATAAATAAACCAAGACGAGGAAATGCTGCTAAAAGATTTTCAAGAAGAGGTTCAAGTCAAGCTAGGATTCAAGAGGAGGTTCAAACGACTTCAACGACTGTTTTTCTACGAATCTTAGCAACGCCATCTTTCTGTTCTAATCTAATCTCTGTAAATCGGTTATTTCTAGATTTGAACATTTTTCTCTGTTCGTGACATGAAATTAAAGGAATAAAAGAATATGCCTAATCTTTCTCTCAGTGCCTATACTCTTGAACCTAATTAAGAACTGTTATGATTCAAGGACAAATAAGACCGTGACTATGAAACTATGAACCTTAAAACCATTTGCCTATGACTATGAACATTTGCTTATGACTATGAACATTTGCCTATGACTATGAACATTGCCTATATCTTTGGACATTGCCTATGACTACGAACATTGCCTATGACTGTGACTATGAGGATTATTTCCTTGACTAAGCCTATGCCTTTGATTATAAAACATAAACTATTGCCTTTGACATAACAAGGACATCTGTGATTAAACACCTATGATTCATGACTAGGAATGTGTTGTTCAAGCTTTGTGATTATGAGATTGGGTCTAAACCCGATTATTTATTCTGCCTGTCCTTGTTTTTCTTTGGTTTTAGACCATGGGAATTTACCAATTAAGTTAGGTCTACCCATGTTTATTGAACCTACTCTGTCTATTCTTGGTTTTAGACCATGGGAATTTACCTATTAAGTTAGGTCTACCCATGTTCTTGAACCTACGTCGTTATTCAAAACCATTTTATGCCAGTTGTTATATCTATCCTTTTCATAGCAATCTTTGGTTCATTCCCTATTTGCTACGAATCTAGATTTATCTATAATCTAGATTGAAACACGATTATACGAACGATGGGAATGCGATTTGGGGGCAAAATATAAAATTTACTAAAACATAGTTTTAAACTCGGCATAAATTGGGGACATGTACTATGGCATGTTCATAGAAATGCAAATGGGATAAATTTGACAAGAATTATAGGATGTGTAATTTGAATCTAGTATTGACATGTAAATCTAGCATTTACATGAATTGTAAACTAGAGTAATAAGTCTAGTTTGACATGAATTAGAATGTTAAATCAGAATTGGATTAGCTAATTTGGCTCGACAAGTATATTGGCATAAACTTGAAATTGGCCATAATTGGGAGTAATTGTCAGGATTAGCAAAATCATGGTTAGTGACACTTCATTTGGTATGGTTTACATATCAAAAAGCATAAACATGATATAGAAGGGAAAATGGGCCGTAAGAATAAATGTTGACAATTTACATTAAAAGAGTAATTAGGAAATAAGTAAATAGAATTTGTCCTAAATAAGGAAATGTAAATTTAGACAAATTAAAGGTTTGTTAACGGCATCTCTTTTAATAACACACCAGAAAGTTCTAGGGTGACAGAGTGGATAGTGTCTAGGCTTGAGTTTGGAAAATACAAGTTTCCTGCTCTCCCTGGCAATCCCTAACTGATCCGACGGACGAGATGGTTGTTTTCAAAACCTGATTTGAAAATTAAGCAAAACCGTTTGAACTTAGAAAACAGGAATATGCCTAACCCGAGGTTAGACTGAGTTGCGATGTAAACTTGCCCGGAACCGACCGGCACATCCAGTATTCGCAACAATATCTGTCTAATGTGAGTGGTCATGGCTTTAATTTAGTTAAAGCAAGAATGGTAGGGTTAAGTTAACTAAGACACTTAACCAATTCAACATGATAACCGAACCAATGGGTGGGGCTAGGTCCATACAGACAGTCAGCGCAGTTAAGCTAGAATGGGAGGGTTAAGTCCATAGGAACACTTAGCCAACTTAATACAGTTAAGCTGGAATGGGAGGGCTAAGTCCATAGGGACACTCAACCAAACTTAACATGGTAACAAGACAAGATTTGTAGGGGTTAAGTAACTTAGAAAACACTTAGCCAAAATTAACATGTTAACTAGACTAGAAGGTGGTGTTAAGTAAAGTTAATACACTTAGCCAAATTAACATGTTAACTAGACTAGAGGTTGGGTTTAAGTAAATACACTTAGCCAATTTGATATGTTAGCTGGGCTAGACTATAGGGTTATGTAAACTTGAACACTTAACCATCAGATTATGATGAAGGAATAAGGTTAAGTTTAAACATAAAGGGATAATACTTAACCATTAATAACATGTTAGTTAAAACAGACGGGGAAGGTTAAGTTAAAAAGGAACACTTAACCAATACAAGACGATTGGGTAGGGTTAAGCAATAAGAAATACTTAACCAATAAAACTGGGTTTGTGGTCGGGTTAAGTCAACATGAATCACTGATAACACTTAACCAGTTTGACAGGATAAATGAAGAGGGTTAAGATAGCTTGAATTGACTAATGACACTTAACCAATCCAAATTGGCGGGAAAGGGAACTGAGTAGTGAACCTTAGTTAAGAAAACAACGATTCTGGAAACTAAGTGGTAAATCTTAGTTAGTAAAACTAAGTAGTAATTCTTAGTACAACACGGGAAGGAGCGAATGTCCGTCTGAGTAGAAAGAAGGATCCAACGAATTGGGTTACGAAGCCCGAGGCTTCGAGGGGATGTGAGGGTAATCTTGGTATCCCTCTGTGAGGCTGCAGATGATCCTCCTGGGCTCACAGAGGTTAAGGTCTGCGTAGAAGAACCAGGGGTATGCCTTGGTTGCAATACATGGCAACCTAAAGACCAGGATGGACCGGCGTGATTCGGCGAGAAAACGGTAGCCCTGTGATAGCAACTCGTCGTCTACCATCCATCTTGAGTCAGTCGAGATACGTGAAGGGGAAAGGCGGAGAACTCCAAAAGACCATATACTTGCTATCTAGTTATGGTTGCGGATGGCCAAAGGATAGTGGGGCACCGGGGGCCGGCGTATAGTTCTCATTTTACAAGGTGTGCCTTTCATTAGTTGAGGGAGGGGTCAAGTGGGACCATATCCACTGGAATAAAAACCTTAGCATCTGCATCGGCAGATATCTGAAAAGCTCCCGACCGAGTTCTGTATTCCTTGATTTGCCCTGTCATAGGACTCGGACCGCACATTACAGGACATGTGCATCTAGACAAGTGATAACGATTCGCGATACATGCGTGGGGAAGTATAGGAACATATACCACTCTAGGTAGTGTGTCCTAGACTTGGGGCATCGTTCGACAGGTAGCGTAATCCCTAGTTGGACTAGATGGCATTAACCTGAACTCGAGAAGCATTCAGCAGATAGCGTAAACTCTAGTTAAATCTAGAAAGCACTTGATAGAAAACCCTAGATTAGATCTAGGTAATAAATAATAAATGTATGCCTGAAGGCAATGGAAACTACAAGGGTTGGGATCACGTTATCGTTACTAGTTGGAACACTAGTTAGGTGGTGCAGAGATATAGAAACCAGTATAACAAGGAAATAGCGAAGCGGCGAAAGTAATAGAGCATATCCAGTTATCTTATCTTAGCATATCTTGTGATTATCTTGTCTAATCTTGCTGACCCTATGGTCATGGTGTAATCTTGGATTCAGTTAATTCATGTCGTTTGTTTTTCCATGTTTACATGCTAGAAGTTACTGAACTTACTCAGGCTTTATGTCTGACTTTGTTTTTCTTTCGTCTTCTTTTCTTCCGTTCCCCTCCCAGGTAGTAGAGGAGGGAGTAGTATAACTCAGGTTAAGTTAGGCTGTCACTCTTTCCCAGCTTGAAGATTTGTCGAAGTTTTGCTTGGATTCTCTTTTCAGATGCTATGGCTGGTTCTTTCCACATTGAGGAATATAAATGTATTTTTATGCTTCTTTATTTTGTAAGACAGATGACACTCTGATATTGTAAAGAAATCTTTGTACAAACTATTTTATCAATAAAGCAAAGTTTTATTTTCCACTGTTTAAATTCTGTTTGTCTTGTAATTTATCTGCATCTTTTACTCTAAATGCTCCACAGAACTTAGTGCATTCCCTTTGTGAGTGACACTAACGGACGTGGGGTGTTACATACCCAGTCACCGTCACCCATCAACTTCACGTGGCTTTCCACACATTCATATGCTTTTGCTTCAGAAACCGCCACCTACCATTAGCCAACGTAGAACCCCCACGCAACATCATATCCCCACTTCAAACACCCTGTCGCATCTTCCCCACACCGTATAGAGTCCGCATGACTCACCGGAGTTGCTTCGTTCTGACCGCGACTGATTGGACTTCCGCCTTCAATCCAGTCACTCACTGACCTCGCCATAAACTCCTCCTTCCAGTCGTCAAGTCCCCCCCTCAACACGAAAAATACCACCCCACCTTCACTCATATTCCATCTTCCCATACATACAAAAACAAGCTTACCTCCTCTTTGTTACTTCTTCCATCATCTCCTCAAATATGCCTGACTACACCTCCATGCAAAAACCCCAGAATCACCCAATAGACTCGTCTACTACCTGCTTCTTCTTGTACATATATTGTTTTCCAGTTTTTCACACAAAGCAATGTTTAATTACCCACTGCTTCGCGTCAATGAGAATCGCGAGGCCACCAACCCTACACTTTACGTCCAAGGATGTTGCAAGGCCATTAGCTCACGATTGAATATGACGTATATTTTTTTCCTTTGTTGTATTTTCATTTTATAAACGGGAGGATTTTCTGAGTGGGGAAGGGATTGAAAAATAGGCACGGTTAATATAGGGGGAAATTAAAAGATAAGGATGATGTCATTGTCGGTGGTACACCGTAGGGAAACTTATTTCCAAACTAGTTGTGATCAACAGCGTATGGAGCCAAAGAAAAAAATATGGTTAGCCGCGCTATTATTAATGAGATTTGGATGTAGCGGTTAGATATTTTTAGGATTTGATTTATTTAAAATATTTAATTTTAACACTAATTTACATTGTACGTTCATTATTTATATGGTTGTAACCGATATCCAATCACAACGAAAAGGGACAGTCTGCTATATTTTAATATTCCAGAACCAATGAAATTTATTTCGTTGAGAACGAACTCTGTTTGCACAACGACGTTATTTTAATTTATCAGTTCACCTTTAAATTGCACGCCCTGGTAAAACAACTCCAATTGGCTCCAAACTGGAAGTTTAACAATAATTAATTGTACGCATTCCAATAAAATTCGTTTCGTTGGAAATAGAGATCGTTTGAATACAGTCCCTTTTTAAGGGTCCAATTTACATTAAAATAAATCAATTTTAAAATACCTCAATATAATATAATAATAAAATATTATTATCGGCCATACTCGATTATAGTTTCACATATTTCAAAATAAAATATCGCAAGTTGAAATCCAAGCCAAGACGATATTCAATAAATTAAAAACCCTTTATTTTTATATAATATTTCGTTATATTATATAAACGAATTCCATGGCGATTATTTGAAAATTTGGTTTAGGCATAAAACAGAATCTACAACATGAAATCTTAATTTTTCTCTTCCATTAGAAAAATATTGTCCAATAGATCCGGATCTTTCTTGTTTCGAAGAAATCCGACTTATTTTGGATCTTGTATAGCCAATTGAAGTTCAAATGAAATATTACGAACTATCGCGCCGCTGCAGTTCGTTTTATAATTAAATTATAAACTATACGTTCTAATATCGTTTAATAAACGAATACACCGATATAATTCAATTAAATATTTCCATATTAGCCAATCCATATAAGATTACAGATTCAATCAATTTTGATTATTTCGGAATTATAGCATTATCATGCTATTATTTATTAGTAAACTATTCAAGATCTTTAAATTTAAGTTTTTAAATTTCAAAACAATATTTAAAAGCATATTTAAATATTAAATAATACTGTTAAAATTTTGGGTCATTACATTCCTTCCCCGTTAAAAGAAGTTCGTCCCCGAAATTACTAAGGTAGAAAGAATGCAATAACCCATTATCTTTACAAAAATATTTTGTTAAAACTAAGTTTTATTTCAAAAACTAATCTGATTGGTTTTAAAACCAATTAATTTATGATAACAAATTTTCCAAAAATCTTCATAAATTTTCTAACACCTTAAATTTTGCAAAATTTTTGGTAGAGTCTCCTTTATACGGAATGACTTCTACAATATTGCAGGAACAAAAATAAATCCATCGACCAACACGGTCGGAAAATCCAATTCAAAATCCAAATTAAAAACCCAAAGTTCATATTTTGCATGGGTGTATCTTTTTGCGAGCGTTAATAAGCGATTAGCAATAGATTATACTTGAGTCTGCTCAATTATTATGCAGCTCTAACCAAACTGGATTTAATCAGCTACAGAACTCAACCAATATTTGGTCTTGCACCTGTCCTTAACTCAAATGAGCTTCATTAGTTTCATAACCATCAAGTAAGATTCAAACATTCAAGTCATCTATTCCAAAGGATTTCACATACTTGTTTACTGCATATGAATTTTCTTCATAACCATTTCTTTTCAAGCCCTTTGGATACATCAGTCAACTCCTTATGTCTTATTCAAATTCATTTTCTTAAATTCATCGAATTTCATTCACATTTATTAACTTAGATTCATTTTAATGGATTCAATTTATTTATTTAAGATTTGCTTTCAAATCAAGTTTATCCTATAATCATGCAACCAATTTCAACCATACAATTCACCTGGTTTTTCAAACACTCCAATTGGATTATTTGCATGCATTTCAATTTTCCAAACCCAAGTCAAATTTTTCATTGACTAATGTCAAATTTTAATACTCGAGTCTAATTCCTTTACTTACCCGATTCATTTAACTCAACATAAGTTAAACTAAATATTAAACTTTAATTCATACATTTCATAACGGGAATTCCAATTTCACTCAGATTATATTTGAATTCATCCCAACATGTCCAACTCATTCATTCCAGATTTGTTTTATTCAAGCTTAATGTAATCAATTTCAACTACTTCACTTGGATTTACTAATTTCTATTGATTTGCATCCAATTTTATTTCAACTTAGATAATTCATTTTAACTTAAATAAGTTAAATTAAATATTCATATTTGAAATTCCCTGTTGGTTAAATCCTTTCAATTCCACAATCAAATCTATTCAAATCAACCAATCAATAATGTGAGGAATTATTTTTCTTTTTCTATACGAAAATATGGTTTGGTAAAATTATTTCATTTACCCTCTTCATAAAATAATTAAAAATAATTTTATATTCAAATTAAAAATATGTGTACTTATATATACACACACACACTCTCTCTCTCTCTCTCTAAACTCAATCTAGGGTAATACTAACCCCATCTATACCGAGTTACGCTACAGAGCCAAGGTTATTCCTAAATCATTAGCTCTGATACCAACTGTAACGGCAAAAAATTTCGATGCTCGAATTTTCAACAATAATACATATAACTATATGAAACAAAAACAGTATGAAACTAAAGTGGAGACTGTTTGAGAGGATGTGCGTTTCTCTTTTAATAAAGGACTGAAACTAAAACAAACTAATTCAAAAGATAAACATACAAACAAAACTCAAAAGAATAAACAAACATACAAACAAACAAACTAAAACAAAACACACTTTTTTATAAGAAGGACAACATACAAGAATATTAATCCGAAAAATAAAATTAAAACTAAAATCTTTCCCCGGCAACGGCGCCAAAAACTTGTTTGCAAACGGATTTTCTATCGAATTAGAAAACCATCAACATAATATTGTAATAAAACAGCAAGAGCACGACGTACAACTATTAATACGAGGGCAAGTATGTGTCGATCCACAGGGAAAAAATAATTTCAACCTTAATCAAATTAAACCAAACTTTGGAATGTCTTAACTAACAAAAACTAGAAACTAAATTGAGAACTAAATATGATATTAGAGAGAAATTTAGAGGTAAATCCCCTCTCATATTTATGTAAATTAACAAACATACAATTCATGATCTCTATTTTTAAGATTAAATGACACAAATGTTGCATTTATTATAAGTGTAGTTTATTTATGTTATTAGTTAACATAACATAAACTATCAAACTATAAAACAACATTTAAACCACTTATTGTTCTCATGAAAATGAAAACAAAGCAAAAGTATGATCAACTCACTATTGTAATTAGTGGCATAGATCATCAAATTTTGATCTTTCTTTTATTTCATAATCAAAAACCACTTAGCAAATATTGATGTAAATTGTGTTTACATTGAATAAGAATAGCTTATTTGCATATGCAAAATAAACTATCAAACCCACTTGTATAAACTTGCATCAACACCCACTACCATGAAGCACAAATAATAGAGATCACAAAACATACAAATGTTGAACTTACATAAAATTAAAGAGCTTCATTATCCCTAAATTGTAGGTGCTTAGCTTCCAATGTACGTTATCATATTAACACATGTAAGTTTCAACATTGGAAAAGAAAGCAAAATGAAAGAAAATTTAAATAGAACATGAAAAGAACTAAATTAAGTGCATGTAATAAATCTAAACTATGAACATAAAGTAGAGAGCATGTAAATAAATCCGAGCTATGAACATAAAGTAAAGAGCATAGAAATTTAAAGAATCATAGAAATAAACATAAGAGAAAAAGGCTTGGAAGCCATTTTTATTGATCTGATCACTCACACTTTCATATACCAAAAAGGAGATCCAAAATACATGAAACAAAGGGGTATATATACATGATCTAAAACCCTAATCACTCTTCTTGGGAATTCCCCAAAATGCCCATTCATGAAGCTTCTAATTGTCATTAGCCACTAATAAGTCTTGTAGAATGCATGAGGCCTTTTGTCTCATCCAGTTAGTCTTTAATATGAAGCTTAAGAATAAGGTGGGTTTGTCGATAGGTGGGGGCCTCCACTATCCATAGAATGAATTAATTCTTTTCCTCCTCTTATATATATGCATGCTTTCCTTCATATCTTCATGTGTATATACCATTTTTGCTCCTAAATTCCTACAAGAGATAACTACGAGGAACAAGTAAATGCAATCCCAAATAAAACATGCACATTTTACCGTTAAATCCCCCAATTGAGTGATGATTTTGAAAACATTTAAAACATGGTTTGATCATATAAAATACCAAAAAATGTTCATTTATTCAATCTTAACAAGAATAAATATGTGAATATAAATGTGCATTTTTACGTGCTCATCAAATTCCTTATTAATTCATGGGCCAACGAAGAGTTTTCAAAAATATTTCTACCCTTAATGAATGCACTTTGACACTCAACAATCATATCTAGCAACACTTTTTCATCCTATTACAAATAACTTTGCTCAAGATTTTGTAAAGGACATTACAACATGCAATAGGTCTATAGCAGTTCTGGTAGGTTTCTCCATTTTCGAAATCAGACACAAGAAAGTATGGTTTATTTCATTGATAATTTTACCTGACTGAAATGCCTCTTGTATAGCTGATATCAAAGTATATTTCAGATTATTCCAATTAGATTGATAGAAGCTAGACTTGAATTCGTCTGGGCCGGGGGGAGGAGTTGACGTGAATGGACCGAACAACCAGCATAACTTCCTCTTTAGTGATTCGCCAGCATAACATCCTATGACCTCTAGCATTCACCATCTTTTGAGGAATCACCTTGGGTAAGTCCACAACACATTCACCATTATATAGGTCATTGAAATATGTTAATTCTTCTACTTCAAACTTCACCAAGTCCACCAAATTGTTACTATCCTGATCAAGAAGTTGAAAATTATAGTTAGTGTTACATCCAACTGATATTTTAATGTAAAATCTTACTGCGTTCGTCTCCATAAGAAATCCATTTCTCTTTTGCTTTCTGCTTTAGCTCCACTACTTTGACACTTAATGCTTCCTTGAGATCATTTTGACATTTATGAAAAAGTCTCTAAGTTTCTTCCTTGTCGTCCCCATTATCAATTAACTAAAGTACATCTACGGTCTTCTTCTCCAAATTATTGATGTAATCATTTTCTTTCTCCTTGGTATTGTTCCATTCTTTGATCTTCTTTTTGGTAGCTTTAATAAATTGAAAGAAAGAAAACATGTGATTTGTAGGATAGTTAGAAAGCTCCTCAAAACCGACCACATCATTATAACCATCCTGCATCTTTCAGTGGTTTGCATACCAAAAAGGTTTGCCTTTGACAATACCATCATGTTTCACTAGATTAATACATACTTGGGTATGATCACTTGTCGAAGATAGAAGGACATTAACCTTTAAATCAGTAAACTTATTAATGCATTCAGAGTTGATATGCACACTATCCAGCTTACATGAATTTTTTTACTCACGCCACTTCTTAATGTAAAATGCAAGCCATAATGGACTGGCTCGATTAATCTAAAAGCAACAATACAATTATTAAATTTAGCCATTTGGGAAACCCTTACGGTAACACCCCTTTCTTTTCATCTGGTCTAAGAATAACATTGTAATCTCCCATTACTATCCAAGTCTAATTCATGTTCAATGCCAACATCTTGATTTTGTCTCACAACTTAGTCCTTTCACTAATTAAGTTGCTAGCATACACCATAATACATATAGATTAAGCCCTTTTATTAGTAATTTTGACTTTAATTTTTTGTTCATCAATATCTACTTGTATATAGTTCAACACGCTTTTACACCAAACAATAAGAATTCTACCCTTATCTGAATAATCATTATTGGTAATATGCGACCATTCACTACCCAAAGAATCACACAAAAAATTCAGGTTGTCTTCATTAAGTGTTTTTTCAAGTATACCTATTAACGAAGGAAGGAGGTTCCTTCTGTGATTATATAGGTCTAATAATCAGTATCATTATTTAGACCTCTCACATTCCAGCTAATTAATGACATTTGGAATTGAGGGAATGATTCCTCAATATCCTAGGAGGCTTTCAACGCACATTATTAGCATTCGCATTATCATTCTCATTATTATTAAATTTCTTCACATAGGCAAGATTAGATTTGGTGTAACTCTTCTTCTTACTGCTCTCCTCTTCTTGATTGTCATCTTCATTGCTTTCTACATTGATATTTAATTGCTTTAACTCCTCCACTATTTCAAGTGTTTAATCATGAGTATCGTACAGAGATGAATACTTAAGGCTATTGCAAAATATATCCATTGGTGCTTCGGTTGCTACAATCTGGACCGCCTGATTAGTTGGTTGTGCCACCTCAGCACTAGCTTCCACTTCCACTGGTGTATTTGTATAGTTAGGAGCAGGATTAACTACAACAGTTTTTTCACTAGAATAATCAGAGTTTTTGTACTGCAGATCATCAACATTAGGCGTTGAACTATGTAACACCCCAGAATTTTAACGACACTAAAGATGATGAATTAAAGAATAATTAGGGTAAGATGCACTATTAACAATGAATTAAGGAAAACTTAATTAAATATTCAGAATTTAGTAAAACAGACAGTGCCATTGCGTCCGTCTCGGAATTCTGGTCAAGATAGGCACCTGGTTTGCATAAATCAGACACCGTATGAAGAAGTTATTAAGGTTTGAAGTTTGTATGCATATAGGAAAGATATATACACATAAAATTAAAAATATTCAAAAATCAGCAAAACTAGAAATCCGGCGCGTAAATCAAGGAAGGGTCGACATTTTGAAGTCGACCCGAGACACTGCTGGGTCAACCTAGGGGTCAACTCAGGCTCATGAAGATCGACCCCGGGGTCGACCTAGGGGTCGACAACCATAATGGGAGGGTCGACCCACCCGTGGCTCTGGAAACTTCTTTTCTGAACCTGGATGATTTGGAGCTCGATTCTTGAACCCTAGGCCATACAAGTGACCCTAGACCTAGGTTTTGTTCATCTAAAAACAATGGTGATGGCGAAGCTCCACTGCAACGAAGATTGAATTGCCTAATCTACTCCAAATCTAATTCAGCAAACATTATACAAATTCAACGATTGCTACAACGAATTCAGCGATGGCTACAACAACTTATTCAACATGTTCTTCGCAGTAGTTTGGATCCATTTCCTTAGACCTATTCACTATGAGTTCATGTTATTTTTAGATCCAAATATTTAAATAGTAATCTTGATATGTATGTAAAAATTGGATCTTGAATGGGTGCTTAATCAGTTCTATTATGACATAACTATCAGATCTGCTTTTATATGTTCATACAACCACCATGTTAAATCTTGTCGTAATATGCTTATTAAGTTTATGCCTATTTCTATTAGTTTATAATTGATTCGTTATTATGCCTGTTCTCGATTCTCTTCTCTCCCTCTTTTCCCTTTTTATTTTTATATAGCCAGGCTACTGAAACACCCCACCTCCGTTAGGGTCACTCTCAAAGGGAATGCCCTAATTTTGGTGGAGGTTTATAAGTATAAGTCACAGATACACAAGACAGATATAAATACACATATTTTTGAACAGCGGAAAACAACAGCAATTTTTATTTCAGCCAAATACGTGTTACACAAACCATGTCATAATTGTCTTACAATACTTCCAAAAACCATTACATTTTCATAACTGTCTTGATTTCATAACTTAAAGAAGCATAAAAACAAAAGTAAACTGCATAAGTCCCCATAGTTGCAATCCAAAGCCATAGTCCAAAACGAAAGAGATCCAAGCAATACATTCTTTCTCTTCAAGCTGGATGTGAAAACTGGTCAAGCTGCGGTATTCCCTCCCTGTGGACCTGGGGGGGGGGGGGGGACGAAAGAAAAGTAGAGTCAGACATAAAGCCTGAGTAAGTCTAGGACTATTCATTCTATGAATAAAGAACTGGGCATGATAAGTATAAACTGGAAATGGGAAAGCACCATAAACTAAGTTAAGTTGTCTAGAGTCGAATATACTTATCGTACCCCATATTAATCTCTGCATCCATATAAACTAGTTCCCAACAGGCACCCCATAATCAGGGTGGAGTGATCCGTTTCTAATGATCTGCTCCTACTCGCATAGTTACATGTGTCTTACGGCCCCCGATGTTGTAGTTACCTATGTTGGTCCCACCATGGGGTGTATCAAGTCCCATGGTGGCGGCCCGACACAATTCTAGAATGCACAGGTATACTACTGGTGCCTAGTGCCTTATTTTTCTACGCTGGAGTGTGTGCACACCCGCACCCCGTTAGAACCTACACTGCTGCACCACCGCCGTCGATTTGACCTCTTACAGTCAGCCCAGTAATCATGCCCCACCCTGCCTAGTTCAGGGTATCCTGATACACCTTGTAGGGTTACTGCTGAAAAGGGTCCCCTGCTACTAGGTCTTCTATTTCTAGCCAACATGCTGAGTTGGTTAAGTGTTTTGTAAACCTAACCCCCAATTAGTCTGTATAATTTAGCATGTTCCATTTTGATTAAGTATTAATTCAATTTACTTAATCCTATCAATCCTGACTCAGCCTTAATTGTCTTATTAAAGCCTCGACCTCTCACATTAGACAGGTATTGTTGTGGCTGCCTGTTGCCGGTTGGGTCCGGGCAGTCTTACGCCACAACTCAGTCTAACCTCGGGTCTTTATTGGGCTCCGTGTTTAACCACCCACATTGGATAGGTATTGTTGTGACTACTGGACAACCGGGCGGTTCCGGGCAGGTTTACATCACAACTCAATCCAACCTCGGGTTAAACACATCGTATTTTCTAAATTTACATATTTTGTCTCTTTTCTTTTTATATGTAAATATTTGCGGCCCATTATTCAAATTCATCTTTATTGGGTAAAATTAATTTACACCACTTAATTGTTTTTCAAGGTCATTGGCATGCGTCAAACATGCCAACACATATGTTCTATATTTTAACCCCAACGTCATTACCCCCGTTTTATATGTTCGCTACAATATAATATATGTTGGGTTTAACATTTAAACCCAACTTAGCCACATGAAAAGGGGAGGCTTAGAACATGGTGTTTATATATTCTAAGTAACAAAAAAAGGGGAGTGTGAACGCATGAACTTGCAACATAGCGAACTAATTAACATAAATTTGGCACTTGTGAACTTGCATTGTAATAGCATATAATCATGGCATAAACATACCTAAACATGAAATCATGGTTTTTGATCTATTCATATAATCATGGCATAAATATACCTAAACATGAAATCATGGTTTTTGATCTATTCATATAATCATGGCATAAATATACCTAAACATGAAATCATGGTTTTTAATCTATTCATGCAAACTTGCAATTGGAATGTAAATCTAACTTAGCTATGTGTCACATATATTATCATATGATTTTGATAACAATATAGGCCTAAAACATGTTTTTCAATTAGGCATAACACCAAACATAGTCTAGTCATGTTCATAGAGTCAACACAAGTTCACAAAGATGCTTACTTTTGTCTCTAATACAAAAGTATGGTTTTACACTTGAATCATGATGCCAATTCACATAAGTCATAATATCCAAATGGATCCAACTACACTAAAAGTGATTATAATATATATTATGTTGGCATAATAGTGAATCATATACTTGCATGAATCTCAAATAAACTACCACGAACATGTAGTTGTTAACTTTCAACATGAATCACATACTTGCAAATATCCAATCGTTATACCACAACATCCCAAATCGTTTAGTATAAAAGCAACATACAAATATGAATTATTATCACCACAAATCAAATACAATTCTATTTCTCATTTTACAGAAATCAAAACACAATTATTTATTCACATCGGAATAGCACTCTACTTACAACGTATGACGAATCTTCAATTCAAGAATCTGAATTCTGAATTTGGAGATGCTATCCTTTGTTGTAGGCGTTGTTTTGATTTAGTTGTCGTTGCTTTAAGCTTTTGAATTGTCTCCTAATCGTCTCTCAATTTTGACGGCTATTTATAGTCCTTCCTCAGCAGCATGATGGTCTCATTCTTATTTTTGTTTGTATGAATTAGGTGGAGTCTTAGGTCCTTTTTATAGAGTTTGTGAATTGATTAGGACCATCGATGGAGCTTGGATTAATATTAGCCATTCGTTTGAAGGAGGGACCAATCAGGAGCTGACACCTAGCCCTAGTGACAAGGCAAGGCTCAGAAATTCGGCCAAGCACAGATCAGGCCAGCCAGGGGGGGCTGGGTGCGACCTGGCTCAGGGGCCAGGTCGACTCCCCAGTCGACCCCCAGGTCGACTCCCCAGTCGACCCCCAGGTCGACTATGTAGTCGACCTGGGTGCCCCAGGTCGACTACCTAGTCGACCTGGGTGGCCCAGGTCGACTACCCAGTCGACCTGGGTGCCTTGGGCGGGAAAATTCCCGCCCTGGCCAATCTGGCCCAATTTTTGAAATTCGAATCTGATTTCTGAGTTGTTTCTGTCTGTTTGAATTTTAAACTGAATTCTGAAACTTCCGGAGGCCATATCTTCTTCATACGAAGTCCGTTTTACGCAAACTCGGATCTATCTCAAGTAGAATTTCGAGACGAACGCAATGGCGTATCCCGTTTCCCCTATTTCTTTGATTTAAAATTAGTTATACTTTAATGAATTTCACTGTTATAGAATACACGGGATGTTACATTCTCCCCCACTTAAAAGGATTTCGTCCCCGAAATCTTCAAGTTCAGGAAGAATGTACATCCTAACATCCAAACATCCATCTACTCATCCTTCAAACACGAGCATCCATTGTCCTTAAAAGACTTCTAATGCTTCATGATCATATGCGAATTGTGTGTACATGTACTTATCTAATGCAAAATCAGGCGGCCTACTGATTCAGTTGACCTCCTTAATGCAAATTATGTAAGTGTCATGAATCCATTATGTATGCAAATTTTCCTATTTATGATTCTACATGAGTGCACAATCATTCATATATAAATGCAACATCCATATGACAACACATTAAACTTCAACCATATACAAATATAAATACATATATGCATATGCAATATGAAGTGACTGAGCCGATCTAAAACCTAGATTGTGTGTGTATATGCAACCACGAGCAACCACTAGCAATCACTTGCAACCACTTGCAACCATCATCCATAACATGTTTCAATTACATGTTTTCATCCAAAGAGTTTCTTCCTAAAAGGTAAGGTCGAGGGGATATACCTAAAAAGATAGATAAAAGCGCGACTTAAGGAAAAAGAAAGATCAAAAATGTACCCTCGAAAAGAAATCGATAGGCTGCGCGTATTCTAGCTTCAGTTTCCGAAGTTGCATCCCCCTCGGTGTCACTCCACTGAACTTTGACGAGCTTGACTTCGCGGTTGCGAAGCTTCTTCACTTCCGTTCCTAATATGCAGGTTGGAACTATCCTCACGGTTGCTTCGCGTTCCACCTCTGCTTCTTCTAGAATATTTGGCTCTACCACTTCAGCAGATTCATGTAGACATTTTCGGAGGTGCGAAACATGAAAAACGTTGTGAACTCCGGCGAGTTTTTCGGGTAGCTCTAATCTATAGGCCATTTTCCCAATTTTTTCGATGATAGGAAATGGCCCTATGAACCTTGGTGCTAGCTTTCCTGTGGTTCCAAAACGAACAACGTTCCTTAGCGGAGATACCTTAAGAAAAACTCTGTCCCCAACCTCAAATTCAAGGTTGGTCCTCCTCTTGTCGGCGTAGGATTTCTGTCTGACTTGGGCTGTCTTCACCCTTCTTCGTATCAAGTCTACTTCTCTGAAGTCTCTCGGATCATATCTGGCCCAAGTATGAGTTTATCAGTAGACTCCCACCAACAAGTGGGCGATCGACACGGTCTTCCATATAAAGCTTCGAAGGGCGCCACTCCGATGGTGGCTTGGTAGCTGTTGTTGTAGGCAAATTCCACCAAAGGAAGATGGTCTTCCCACGTCCCTCCGAAGTCAAGGGCGCGCAGTCTTAAAAGGTCCTCCAAAACTCTGTTCACTCTTTCTGTCTGGCCATCGGTCTGGGGATGATAGGCTGTGCTCAAGCATAACTGTGTGCCTACCGCTTCTTGTAGACTCCGCCAAAACTCACTTGTGAAGATAGGGTCTCGGTCACTAACAATGCTGGATGGTATTCCATGGAGTCGAACAATTTCCTTGAGATAAAGAGATGCTAGGGATGAGGCAGTTCTTTTAATCTTGACAGGTAAGAAGTGGGCGCTTTTAGTAAGCCTATCCACTATTACCCAAATGCTAGTGTTGCCTCTTCTAGACCTAGGCAGCCCATCAATGAAGTCCATTGAGACGCTATCCCACTTCCACTGCGGGACCTCTAGAGGATGGAGCAGACCACCAGGCTTTTTCTGTTCCTCTTTAACCTGTTGGCACACCATACACTTAGAAACGAAATCTGCCACGTCCTTCTTCATGCCGTTCCAAAAGAAAGTTCTCTTTATGTCCTTGTACATTTTATCTCCGCCTGGGTGTATCGTCATCTTGGAGTGATGTGCTTCCTAGAGAACCTTCTTTACTAAATCCCTTGTCTGTGGGACGCATAGTCTTCCGTCTCGCCTTAGCCAACCCTTATCGTCGATGGAGTATCTGCTGAGGTGACTTGAAGTCTCACCCCTAATTAGCCTATCAATCGTCTCCACAAGCTGAGGGTCTTCGCGTTGTGCTATCCCTATTGAGTCCACTAAAGTCGGGCGTACTTCGAGAAATGCTAGCAAGCCCGGTACAAAATCGGAGGAGGGCCTAAAGTCAAAGCTGGCTATAAACTCTAGGCTTGGTCTTTCAACAAACAGCGGGCTTAGGGTTAGTTTCTTTCAGCTCAACGCGTCTGCCACTACGTTGCCTTTGCCCGGAGTGTAGGAGATCTCGAAATCGTACGAGGCAAGAAACTCCATCCATCTCTGTTGCCTCAAGTTAAGATCTTTCTGTGAGAAAAGATATTTCAACGATTTATGGTCAGTGTAAAGTTCGAACTTCTCACCTAGGAGATAATGTCGCCAAGACTTGAGTGCAAAGACGATGGCAGCTAACTAAAGATCGTGGGTCAGGTAGTTCTTTTCATGCGCTTTCAACTGCCTTCCACCATAAGCTACTACCCTTCCTTCTTGCATTAAGACAGCGCCTAGCCCTGTCCTGCATGCATCTGTATAAACTGTGAACATCTTGCTTCCATCTGGCAACGTCAAAACTGGGGCTGTTGTAAGAGCCCTTTTCAGTCGTTGGAAAGAAAACTCGCAATCCAAGTCCCAATTGAACACTAGATTCTTCTTTATCAGCCTTGTGAGCGGAGCTGATATTTTTGCAAAATCTCTGATGAATTTCCGATAGAAGCCTGCTAGCCCGAGAAAGCTTCGGACTTCTGTTGCGTTCTTTGGTGTCTTCCAGTCCTGCACCGCTACTACCTTAGCCGGGTCTACAGCTAACCCTTCTTTGGATACTATGTGCCCAAGAAACCTTACTTCCTCTCTCCAAAAGTGGCATTTGGAGAATTTGGCTTTTAGCTGATGGACTCGCAGAGTTTCCATGATTGCCCTTAGGTGTTGAGCATGCTCCTCTTCACTCTTTGAGAAGATCAAGATATCGTCTACGAAAACCACTACGAACTTGTTGAGGAATTCTCTGAACACCCTACTCATCAGGTACACGAAGTAAGCGAGTGCGTTTGTCAAGCCAAAAGGCATGACAAGCCATTCAAAGAAGCCGTTTGGGGTTTTGAATGCCGTTTTATCGATGCTATCTTCAGCCACCCTTGGCTGATGGAAACCGGTCGCCAAATCGAGTTGGGAGAAATCAGACGCTCCTACAAGCTGATCAAACAGATCGTCAATTCTGGGGAGAGGGTGCCTATTCTTTTTCGTTAGCTTGTTGAGCTCCCTATAGTCAACACATAGACGGAGTGAACCATCCGCCTTTGTAGCAAACACCACTGGAGCGCCCCATTCTGAAATGCTCCTTCTAATGAACCCCTTCTCTAGAAGCTCTTTAATCTGTTTACTGAGCTCCTTCCTTTCCCGTGGAGCCATGTGTCTAACGGGTAACGCAACGGGCTTTGCATTATCTACAAGATATATGCGGAAGTCTATCTCCCGCTTCGGAGGCAAGCCCTTCACCTCTTCGAAGACATCCGGATATTCCCGGACCACTCTAACCGATTGCAAACTTTCAACAGAGGCATCTAGCGATTCAAGGTAACTAAGCATAACCGCATACGAGGGATTATAAGTAATTTCCAGAGTGTTACCGAGTTGGGTCAGAAGCCTAACCACTCTTTTCTCACAATCCAGGATGGCACCATTACTGGATAGCCAATCCATGCCCAAAATCAAACCATATCCCGAGAAGCCCAAAACAAAGGCACTACATCAAAATTCTACGCTTAGAATAGAAATTTTCAATCCCACACAGATCATAGACAAATGAGATGGGCCCCCAATTGGGTTTGAAACAATTAAGGGGTCCTCTACCGTACTAGTTTCTAGGTGCAGAGATTCTACTAAAGCAGACGAGATAAAGGAGTGTGATGCGCCAGAATCAAATAAAGTGCGAACTGGGTGATCATAAAGATAAACTACACTTTCTACAGAAGTATTTATACCTCGCTGTTGCAGAGGTGGCGCTTCTAGCACATGAACCTGTGCCCCTGAGGTGGATCCAGCCCTCTGCCCCTGCCCTCGTTTCTTTGGGCAATCCTTAGCCATATGGCCCGTTTCACCGCAAGAAAAGCACCCACCATTCATCTTGGCCTTCTTTTTCCGGCAATCTTTCACCAAGTGCCCCACTTTGCCACAGAAATTACACTTCCTCTTCTCTTTGTTGTCTTTCCCGCCCTTCTTAACGTCTGTCTTCTTAGGCTGTAAACCCTCTTTCTTCCCTTGAGAGCGTTCTGCCTTTGTCTCCTTCTTGCCCTTATCCTCTTCGTTCAGCAATGCCATCTGCACCAACCTTTCATACGTAGCTCCCATGGGTATATGGGTCATGGACAAACTGTGTAATGGCTCATTCAATCCTTTGACAAAGCGGAGAGCCTTCTTGTGCGGAGTGTTGACTAGGTCCAGTCCGAACCTAGCCAGCTGATTGAACTGATTAACATACTCTTTGACTGTCATATTCCCTTGCTTAAGAAATAAGAATTTTTCCAACTGAAGACTCCTTTCAGCTTCTGAGAGAAATTTAGCTTCAAACCTTGCCCTAAAGTCCTCCCATGTTTCCACTGGCCTTTCTGCATTGGTGACTTCCCACCAGTAGGAAGTGTAACACCCCGTATTTTCTGAGAATATTAAAAAAAAATGGTTAATTATGAAGAAGTTATTAAGCCTTGAAGTTTATATGCATATGAGAGAAATATATATAGATATATATAAAAATTAAATAAATAAACATGCAAAAAAGGTTCAAAATAGCGAATTGGGAGGGAGAATAACCGAACCGGCCCATTTTTGAGGTCGACCCAAGCTCTGCTGGGTCGACTAGGGGTTAATCCAGGGTGTTTGGCTGTCATCCCGTGGGCCGATTCGCTCAAATGCAGATTTTGCATTTGAATGGTTCTCATGATTCAGGGTTAATCTAATGGTCCTAAATTACTTCCTACACCTATATATACATCCCTAACCTAAACCTAAATCTCATATACAATTCTCTAGCCTCCATTGCTCTCTTCCTCTCTAAAAATAAATAAATCAATGGCGTCTCTACTCTGCTGAAACCTAAGCTAGGACTTGTGCTTCTTCTTCCTCCAATTCTGATTAGGATTAAAAGAGAACAACTACAACACCTTTTTCTTTTAGAATCCAACCAAGGCAAGTACAGTTATTTTCCGCTTTAAACGTTAATTCTGATTGTGATATGAATTGTAAATCTGAATCTGAGATTATATCTGTTCTGTTTAGATCTATCTTATTTTGTATCTCTTTCCTCTTTCTGTTCTATAGCCAGGCTACCACGAGCCTGAGCCAATCTCATAAGAGATTAACATACGCTAAAATGTTTGGGACAGTAAAATGAATGATGCATAAATTGGGCATGACCAATAGGTGACTGATTTGAGGAAAGAACATGGACTGTAGCTAGAACATAAATCTGAGACATATGATTTGACATGTTATGTTTATAACATAAAAAGGTATTGAACCTATGATTTGTGGAAACGACATAAAAAGGTATGTAATTGGACATAAATATAGACTGTATTGAACATATAATTTGAGATAAAGGGAATATGGCTTAGGTATAAAGATTTACATGAAAGTAGGATATCTATTATGTAAATAAACACCTAAGTAAGGGATCTTTGGGATATATGACATGCATAGTAATCTATGGCTATATTTGGTATAATCTATATATGGATCTTCTGTACTATGCAAGTTTAATAAAAATGGGAACATATGATATATGGTAAATTATGACCATAATCTGTGCTATGTGAATTTAATGCAAACATGGGGTATATGATCATATTGTGAATCATGACTATTATTTATGCATGTGAACTTAGGCAAGATTTATATTTTGGCAAGATATGTTGTGAAACTTTAAGGAATGATTAAGTCTGTTATATTTGCCTGAATTGCTAGTTCTGCTATATTTGCCTAATCTGCTAGTCCTGTTACATTGCCTAATCTACTGCCTAGTCTGCTAGATCTGTTCATCTGCCAAATCTATCATCTGCTAATTCTGTTAAAAATGCCAACCTAAATCTGTTGAGATGCCTAATCTGTTATCTGCTAAATCTGCTAGTTGCTTAATCTGCTGAATCCGTTAAGTCGCCTAAACCTGTTATCTGCTATGTCTGTTAAGTTGATATATTCAGTCTGTTATTGACATAATCTGAATCAGCTATGAATAATTGACATGTATATTTGGCGTGGGTATTAATGGTAAATCATTAATTAATTGGCCGCAAAGATAAACATGGCTAACTCGAGGTTAGAATGAGTTTGCGGCGTAATTCTGCCCGGAACCGCCCGGCATATTCCAGTGGCCGCAAACAATAGGTTCTAATGTGAGAAGTTAGTCATAACGTGCTTGAAACCCGAGGTTAGACTCAGTTTGCGACAGAAACCTGCCCGGAACCAACCGGCCTAACCAGTAACCGCAAACTGTTAGTTTAATGTGAGAGGTCTGGGCATTAATATTTAATTAATGAAAATCTGAGATAAATATAATGTGTTGGGCGGATAGGGTTAAACCCACTAGACTGATGAATTTAATAAATCTGTTCCGTGAATTTGTAGGCCCAATTACAAAGTTAGACAAATCTGTAAGTCTGTTAATCTGTAACTAGTTAATCTGTAAGGCTGTTAATATGAAATCTGCTAATCTGTAAGTCTGTTAATCTGTATATCTGATCTGTTAGTCTGAGAACATGTCCGTGAACTAGTTGATGTGAATTCTGTATGTCTGAACCTATAAACAAGTTAATCTGAAATCTGTTAGTCTGGGGACACAAGGTTAGGAGGGGAATTACTTGGGTCATCTATTGTTTGGGACCCATATTAGTCAGTAACCCTTTCTGGTATCAAAACTTTGACCCAACAGTAGGTAGGGTCCGGGCACGCTTACTAAACTAATTATAAGTGGTTCATTCTGATAAAGGCGAGGGGTGTTAATGGTGCGTTCCAACCGGGTCATGTGCTTGCATGGATCCCGGTCTGCCTCTGAGGATGTAAGACGCCGTGACATCTGTAAATAGGTCTGTGCCAATTGGTTGTCACTTTAGGGAGTGATACACTCTACTGTGGGGCCGACATAGGATATTTATGTATTAGGGAGCCGATCGCTTGGGTAGGGTTTTAGGGTACACTTAGTTCTGTCTGTTTCTGTTGGTACCGTCTGTCTCTATTGGGTGGCAACACCCGTCTGTTTCTGCGTGGTACCGTCTGTTCGGGTGGTAAAGGCCCAATTACTAGTGTACACCTAATTCTACATTCTGTTTCCGTAGGGATTAATCTGTTTCTGCTTCTGTCTGTTTCTGATCGGGTAGTAAAGGCCCATTATTAGCATTCTGTTTCGGTTAAATTATTCTGTACCCGTTTCTGTTTCAGTTTAGACATTAGGGTGACACCTAATTCTGTTATACTAGTATTAGTACAGAGAAGTGTAAAGCAATAGCTTATATCATTCTGTTCTTCTGTTATATCTGCTACATCTGTTACGGTTATCTCTCATCCAGTTTTATTTTCATGTCATGTTATTATTATCTGTTCATAACTGAAAATCACTGGACTTGCCAGACTTTTGTCTGACCCTTGTTGTTTCACCTCCTTTCTTCCGTTCCCCCCAGGTTTTGTAGAAGGGAATACTCTAGATTGATCCAGATTTCTTCCGCTTGCAGTGCTTAAAGTATGGCTTGTCTTCTTCTGTGGGGATTATGATTTTAAACTATGCATTCTGAAGGCTTTTGTACAAGACTGATATTTTGTACTTGAATTCCGATATTGTGATTTGAAAGGATGTAACCAAGCTTCTATTTGAAATAAAGTTATAATTTTTCAAGTACTGTTTATCTGTCTTGTAGTTCTGTTTACTAAAATGCTCCATCAAAGTTAAGGCATTCCCTTTGTGAGTGACCTTAACGGAGGTGGGGTGTTACACTTGGTATCAGAGCTGAAGGTTACCAGATTTGATAAAAAGTTTTTGAAAACTATGTTTTAAAAAGGAAGTATTTTCAAAAGTAAAGCTTATTTTGAAAAAAAACATAATCCCCAAAAGCCATATATCTTTCTTTCGATTCTTTGTTTCGAGTTCCTTCCTCTTTCCCTTTAAAATCTCTTCCTCCGCGTATAGATGCTTTTTCTAAGATATGTAAGAACTTCCGTGCGATGGGCGGAAAACCGCTTTATGGGACTGAGACATTGTCGAGGCTAGAAGTTGGCTCAACGGAGTAGAGGACTTGTTGGTACCTTTGAGATAGACGATGCGAGGAAGGTTCAACCAACTGCTTGGTTAATGAAAGATGAAGCTTCATTTTGGTGGAAGGTCACGAATGGAGAACGTACATGGGAGATATGGATAGGACGCACGATAAGAAAGTGGATCCAAAGAAGGCCGCTTGCTTCAACTGTGGTGAGATGCGACACTTCACTAGGGACTGCCCGAAGAAACGAGGGCATGGGCAGAAGATAGGACCTACTTCTGGAGGGCAGGCGAACACTCTCGAGGCTAGTGGATAGGATAGAATTAGGAAAACTTTCTGTGAGAGGTTTAATTTCTTTATATGATTGTTGAGTTAAAACTCTTTCTGATTCTGGCATTTTGATTCTGTAATCGATACCCTGCACTTTAATACTAGTATTGTTTCTGATTCTGCTGTAGACTCAAACCCACAAGGCTTATGACTCATCTGCTTGTGATAAATTGGGGTTTGAGAGATATCTGTGTTAGGCGTCAAGTAGGACGCATACATTATGGGTTTTATGATGCTTAGTTTTCTAAGAATCATTTGGTAATCTGATCTGTACTAGTAGTATGCAAATATCTGAATATCTCTGATAAGGTTAAGATTTCCAGTTTTGACATTGTCTAAAGAGGGTAATCCTCTGAGTGTCAATCTGTTATTGATTTCGGTCTTTGGGGTTGATACTTAGGGGAATTATTCTCTCAACCAATGTCTAATGGGAACCAAGTTTTTGTTTTATCTGTACTCGCTTCCATCGTTCGATTGTATCCTATCGATCGAATCTTCGAACTTTAGGTAGAAACTAATGGGTGTAAACATGTGTTTGAGACATGTTATGTTTGATGGTTGCAAGTGGATGCAAGTGGTTGCTAGTGGTTTCTCGTGGATGCATATACACACACTAGGCACTAGATCGGCTCAAAAACACTCTCATACTGCATATGGATGTGTGTGCATTTTTCAATTTTTGTGGACGTAGAATGATTGACTCCTCACATGGATGTTGCATTTGGATGAATGGTTATGCACTCATATAGAAATGATGTGTATCAAATAGGATTTCTTGCATACATATTTGGACTCATGACACTAACATGATTCACATTAAGGAGGTCAACTGGATCAGTAGACCGCCTGATTTTGCATTAGATAAGAAACATATACACACACTTTGCATATGTTCATACGACATTAGAAACCTTTTAAGGACAATGGATGCCTGTGATTGAATGGTTGAGTAGATGGATGTTGGATGTTAGGATACATTCTTCTTAACTTGAAGATTTCGGGGACGAAATCCTTTAAGGAGGGGAGAATGTAACACCCCGTATTTTCTAATAATATTAAAAAAAATGGTTAATTATGAAGAAGTTATTAAGCCTTGAAGTTTATATGCATATGAGAGAAATATATATAGATATATATAAAAATTAAATAAATAAACATGCAAAAAGGTTCAAAACAGCGAATTGGAAGGGGGAATAACCGAACCGGCCCATTTTTGAGGTCGACCCGAGCTCTGCTGGGTCGACTAGGGGTTAATCCAGGGTGTTTGGCTGTCATCCCGTGGGCCGATTCGCTCAAATGCATATTTTGCATTTGAATGGTTCTCATGATTCAGGGTTAATCTAATGGTCCTAAATAACTTCCTACACCTATATATACATCCCTAACCTAGACCTAAATCTCATATACAATTCTCTAGCCTCCATTGCTCTCTTCCTCTCTAAAAATAAATAAATCAATGGCGTCTCTACTCTGCTGAAACCTAAGCTAGGACTTGTGCTTCTTCTTCCTCCAATTCTGATTAGGATTAAAAGAGAACAACTACAACACCTTTTTCTTTTAGAATCCAACCAAGGCAAGTATAGTTATTTTCCGCTATAAACGTTAATTTTGATTGTGACATGAATTGTAAATCTGAATCTGAGATTATATATGTTCTGTTCTGTTTAGATCTATCTTATTTTGTATCTCTTTCCTCTTTATGTTCTATAGCCAGGCTACCATGAGCCTGAGCCAATCTCATAAGAGATTAACATACGCTAAAATATTTGGGACAGTAAAATGAATGATGCATAAATTGGGCATGACCAATAGGTGACTGATTTGAGGAAAGAACATGGACTGTAGCTAGAACGTAAATCTGAGACATATGATTTGACATGTTATGTTTATAACATAAAAAGGTATTGAACCTATGATTTGTGGAAACGACATAAAAAGGTATGTAATTGGACATAAATATAGACTGTATTGAACATATAATTTGAGATAAAGGGAATATGGCTTAGGTATAAAGATTTACATGAAAGTAGGATATCTATTATGTAAATAAACACCTAAGTAAGGGATCATTGGGATATATGACATGCATAGTAATCTATGGCTATATTTGGTATAATCTATATATGGATCTTCTGTAATATGCAAGTTAATAAAAATGGGAACATATGATATATGGTAAATTATGACCATAATCTGTGCTATGTGAATTTAATGCAAACAAGGGGTATATGATCATATTGTGAATCATGACTATTATTTATGCATGTGAACTTAGGCAAGATTTATATTTTGGCAAGATATGTTGTGAAACTTTTAGGAATGATTAAGTCTGTTATATTTGCCTAAATTGCTAGTTCTGCTATATTTGCCTAATCTGCTAGTCCTGTTATATTGCCTAATCTACTGCCTAGTCTGCTAGATCTGTTCATCTGCCAAATCTGTCATCTGCTAATTCTGTTAAAAATGCCAACCTAAATCTGTTGAGATGCCTAATCTGTTATCTGCTAAATCTGCTAGTTGCTTAATCTGCTGAATCCGTTAAGTCGCCTAAACCTGTTATCTACTATGTCTGTTAAGTTGATATATTCAGTCTGTTATTGACATAATCTGAATCAGCTATGAATAATTGACATGTATATTTGGCATGGGTATAAATGGAAAATCATTAATTAATTGGCCGCAAAGATAAACATGGCTAACTCGAGGTTAGAATGAGTTTGCGGCGTAATTCTGCCCGGAACCGCCCGGCATATTCCAGTGGCCGCAAACAATAGGTTCTAATGTGAGAAGTTAGTCATAACGTGCTTGAAACCCGAGGTTAGACTCAGTTTGTGATAGAAACCTGCCCGGAACCAACCGGCCTAACCAGTAGCCGCAAACTGTTAGTTTAATGTGAGAGGTCTGGGCATTAATATTTAATTAATGAAAATCTGAGATAAATATAATGTGTTGGGTGGATAGGGTTAAACCCACTAGACTGATGAATTTAATAAATCTGTTCCGTGAATCTGTAGGCCCAATTACAAAGTCAGACAGATCTGTAAGTCTGTTAATCTGTAACTAGTTAATCTGTAACTAGTTAATCTGTAAGGCTGTTGATATGAAATCAGCTAATCTGTAAGTCTGTTAATCTGTATATCTGATCTGTTAGTCTGAGAACTTGTCTGTGAACTAGTTGATCTGAATTCTGTATGTCTGAACCTATAAACAAGTTAATCTGAAATCTGTTAGTCTGGGGACACAAGGTTAGGAGGGGAATTACATGGGTCATCTGTTGTTTGGGACCCATATTAGTCAGTAACCCTTTCTGGTATCAAAACTTTGACCCAACAGTAGGTAGGGTCCGGGCACGCTTACTGAACTAATTATAAGTGGTTCATTCTGATAATGGCGAGGGGTGTTAATGGTGCGTTCCAACCGGGTCATGTGCATGCATGGATCCCGGTCTGCCTCTGAGGATGTAAGACGCCGTGACATCTGTAAATAGGTCTGTGCCAATTGGTTGTCACTTTAGGGAGTGATACACCCTACTGTGGGGCCGACACAGGATATTTATGTATTAGGGAGCCGATCGCTTGGGTAGGGTTTTAGGGTACACTTAGTTCTGTCTGTTTCTGTTGGTACCGTCTGTCTCTGTTGGGTGGCAACACCCGTCTGTTTCTGCGTGGTACCGTCTGTTCGGGTGGTAAAGCCCAATTACTAGTGTACACCTAATTCTACATTCTGTTTCCGTAGGGATTAATCTGTTTCTGCTTCTGTCTGTTTCTGATCGGGTAGTAAAGGCCCATTATTAGCATTCTGTTTCGGTTAAATTATTCTGTACCCGTTTCTGTTTCAGTTTAGACATTAGGGTGACACCTAATTCTGTTATACTAGTATTAGTACAGAGAAGTGTAAATCAATAGCTTATATCATTCTGTTCTTCTGTTTTATCTGCTACATCTGTTACAGTTATCTCTCATCCAGTTTTATTTTCATGTCATGTTATTATTATCTGTTCATAACTGAAAATCACTGGACTTGCCAGACTTTTGTCTGACCCTTGTTGTTTCGCCTCCTTTCTTCCGTTCCCCCCAGGTTTTGTAGAAGGGAATACTCTAGATTGATCCAGATTTCTTCTGCTTGTAGTGCTTAAATTATGGCTTGTCTTCTTCTGTGGGGATTATGATTTTAAACTATGCATTCTGAAGGCTTTTGTACAAGACTGATATTTTGTACTTGAATTCCGATATTGTGATTTGAAAGGATGTAACCAAGCTTCTGTTTGAAATAAAGTTATAATTTTTCAAGTACTGTTTATCTGTCTTGTAGTATTCTGTTTCTATTTACTAAAATGCTCCATCAAAGTTAAGGCATTCCCTTTGTGAGTGACCTTAACGGAGGTGGGGTGTTACACTTGGTATCAGAGCTGAAGGTTACCAGATTTGATAAAAAGTTTTTGAAAACTATGTTTTAAAAAGGAAGTATTTTCAAAAGTAAAGCTTATTTTGAAAAAAAACATAATCCCCAAAAGCCATATATCTTTCTTTCGATTCTTTGTTTCGAGTTCCTTCCTCTTTCCCTTTTGAATCTCTTCCTCCGCGTATAGATGCTTTTTCTAAGATATGTAAGAACTTCCGTGCGATGGGCGGAAAACCGCTTTATGGGACTGAGACATTGTCGAGGCTAGAAGTTGGCTCAACGGAGTAGAGGACTTGTTGGTACCTTTGAGATAGACGATGGGAGGAAGGTTCAACCAACTGCTTGGTTAATGAAAGATGAAGCTTCATTTTGGTGGAAGGTCATGAATGGAGAACGTACGTTGGAGATATGGATAGGACACACGATAAGAAAGTGGATCCAAAGAAGGCCGCTTGCTTCAACTGTGGTGAGATGCGACACTTCACTAGGGACCGCCCGAAGAAACGAGGGCATGGGCAGAAGATAGGACCTTCTTCTGGAGGGCAGGCGAACACTCTCGAGGCTAGTGGATATGATAGAATTAGGAAAACTTTCTGTGAGAGGTTTAATTTCTTTATCTGATTGTTGAGTTAAAACTCTTTCTGATTCTGGCATTTTGATTCTGTAATCGATACTCTGCACTTTAATACTAGTATTGTTTCTGATTCCGCTATAGACTCAAACCCATAAGGGTTATGACTCATCTGCTTGTGATAAATTGGGGTTTGAGAGATATCTGTGTTAGGCGTCAAGTAGGACGCATACATTCTGGGTTTTATGATGCTTAGTTTTCTAAGAATCATTTGGTAATCTGATCTGTACTAGTAGTCTGTAAATATCTGAATATCTCTGATAAGGTTAAGATTTCCAGTTTTGACATTGTCTAAAGAGGGTAATCCTCTGAGTGTCAATCTGTTATTGATTTCGGTCTTTGGGGTTGATACTTAGGGGAATTATTCTCTCAACCAATGTCTAATGGGAACCAAGTTTTTGTTTTATCTGTACTCGCTTCCATCGTTCGATTGTATCCTATCGATCGAATCTTCGAACTTTAGGTAGAAACTAATGGGTGTAAACATGTGTTTGAGACATGTTATGTTTGATGGTTGCAAGTGGATGCAAGTGGTTGCTAGTGGTTTCTCGTGGATGCATATACACACTAGGCGCTAGATCGGCTCAAAAACACTCTCATACTACATATGGATGTGTGTGCATTTTTCAATTTTTGTTGATGTAGAATGATTGACTCCTCACATGGATGTTGCATTTGGATGAATGGTTATGCACTCATATAGAAATGATGTGTATCAAATAGGATTTCTTGCATACATATTTGGACTCATGACACTAACATGATTCGCATTAAGGAGGTCAACTGGATCAGTAGACCGCCTGATTTTGCATTAGATAAGAAACATATACACACACTTTGCATATGTTCATACGACATTAGAAACCTTTTAAGGACAATGGATGCCTGTGATTGAATGGTTGAGTAGATGGATGTTGGATGTTAGGATACATTCTTCTTAACTTGAAGATTCCGGGGACGAAATCCTTTAAGGAGGGGAGAATGTAACACCCCGTATTTTCTGAGAATATTAATAAAAAAAGGTTAATTATGAAGAAGTTATTAAGCCTTGAAGTTTATATGCATATGAGAGAAATATATATAGATATATATAAAAATTAAATAAATAAACATGCAAAAAAGGTTCAAAACAGCGAATTGGGAGGGGGAATAACCGAACCGGCCCATTTTTGAGGTCGACCCGAGCTTTGCTGGGTCGACTAGGGGTTAATCCAGGGTGTTTGGCTGTCATCCCGTGGGCCGATTCGCTCAAATGCAGATTTTGCATTTGAATGGTTCTCATGATTCAGGGTTAATCTAATGGTCCTAAATAACTTCCTACACCTATATATACATCCCTAACCTAAACCTAAATCTCATATACAATTCTCTAGCCTCCATTGCTCTCTTCCTCTCTAAAAATAAATAAATCAATGGCGTCTCTACTCTGCTGAAACCTAAGCTAGGACTTGTGCTACTTCTTCCTCCAATTCTGATTAGGATTAAAAGAGAACAACTACAACACCTTTTTCTTTTAGAATCCAACCAAGGCAAGTACAGTTATTTTTCGCTATAAACGTTAATTCTGATTGTGACATGATTTGTAAATCTGAATCTGACATTATATCTGTTCTGTTCTGTTTAGATCTATCTTATTTTGTATCTCTTTCCTCTTTATGTTCTATAGCCCGGCTACCACGAGCCTGAGCCAATCTCATAAGAGATTAACATACGCTAAAATGTTTGGGACAGTAAAATGAATGATGCATAAATTGGGCATGACCAATAGGTGACTGATTTGAGGAAAGAACATGGACTGTAGCTAGAACATAAATCTGAGACATATGATTTGACATGTTATGTTTATAACATAAAAAGGTATTGAACCTATGATTTGTGGACATGACATAAAAAGGTATGTAATTGGACATAAATATAGACCGTATTGAACATATAATTTGAGATAAAGGGAATATGACTTAGGTATAAAGATTTACATGAAAGTAGGATATCTATTATGTAAATAAACACCTAAGTAAGGGATCTTTGGGATATATCACATGCATAGTAATCTATGGCTATATTTGGTATAATCTATATATGGATCTTCTGTACTATGCAAGTTTAATAAAAATGGGAACATATGATATATGGTAAATTATGACCATAATCTGTGTTATGTGAATTTAATGCAAACATGGGGTATATGATCATATTGTGAATCATGACTATTATTTATGCATGTGAACTTAGGCAAGATTTATATTTAGGCAAGATATGATGTGAAACTTTAAGGAATGATTAAGTCTGTTATATTTTCCTAAATTGCTAGTTCTGCTATATTTGCCTAATCTGCTAGTCCTGTTATATTGCCTAATCTACTGCCTAGTCTGCTAGATCTGTTCATCTGCCAAATCTGTCATCTGCTAATTCTGTTAAAAATGCCAACCTAAATCTGTTGAGATGCCTAATCTGTTATCTGCTAAATCTGCTAGTTACTTAATCTGCTGAATCCGTTAAGTCGCCTAAACCTGTTATCTGCTATGTCTGTTAAGTTGATATATTCAGTCTGTTATTGACATAATCTGAATTAGCTATGAATAATTGACATGTATATTAGGCTTGGGTACAAATGGTAAATCATTAATTAATTAGCCGCAAATATAAACATGGCTAACTCGAGGTTAGAATGAGTTTGCGGCGTAATTCTGCCCGGAACCGCCCGGCATATTCCAGTGGCCGCAAACAATAGGTTCTAATGTGAGAAGTTAGTCATAACGTGCTTGAAACCCGAGGTTAGACTCAGTTTGCGACAGAAACCTGCCCGGAACCAACCGGCCTAACCAGTAGCCGCAAACTGTTAGTCTAATTTGAGAGGTCTGGGCATTAATATTTAATTAATGAAAATATGAGATAAATATAATGTGTTGGGCGGATAGGGTTAAACCCACTAGACTGATGAATTTAATAAATCTGTTCCGTGAATCTGTAGGCCCAATTACAAAGTTAGACAAATCTGTAAGTCTGTTAATATGTAACTAGTTAATCTGTAAGGCTGTTAATCTGAAATCAGCTAATCTGTAAGTCTGTTAATTTATATATCTGATCTGTTAGTCTGAGAACTTGTCTGTGAACTAGTTGATCATAATTCTGTATGTCTGAACCTATAAACAAGTTAATCTGAAATCTGTTAGTCTGGGGGCACAAGGTTAGGAGGGGAATTACTTGTGTCATCTGTTGTTTGGGACCCATATTAGTTAGTAACCCATTCTGGTATCAAAACATTGACCCAATAGTAGGTAGGGTCCGGGCACGCTTACTGAACTAATTATAAGTGGTTCATTCTGATAATGGCGAGGGGTGTTGATGGTGCGTTCCAACCGGGTCATGTGCGTGCATGGATCCCGGTCTGCCTCTGAGGATGTAAGACGCCGTGACATCTGTAAATAGGTCTGTGCCAATTGGTTGTCACTTTAGGGAGTGATACACCCTACTGTGGGGCCGACACAGGATATTTATGTATTAGGGAGCCGATCGCTTGGGTAGGGTTTTAGGGTACACTTAGTTCTGTCTGTTTCTGTTGGTACCGTCTGTCTCTGTTGGGTGGCAACACCCGTCTGTTTCTGCGTGGTACCGTCTGTTCGGGTGGTAAAGGCCCAATTACTAGTGTACACCTAATTCTACATTCTGTTTCCGTAGGGATTGATCTGTTTCTGCTTCTGTCTGTTTCTGATCGGGTAGTAAAGGCCTATTTTTAGCATTCTGTTTCGATTAAATTATTCTGTACCCATTTCTGTTTCAATTTAGACATTAGGGTGACACCTAATTCTGTTATACTAGTATTAGTACAGAGAAGTGTAAAGCAATAGTTTATATCATTCTGTTCTTCTTTTATATCTTCAACATCTGTTACAGTTATCTCTCATCCAGTTTTATTTTCATGTCATGTTATTATTATCTGTTCATAACTGAAAATCACTGGACTTGCCAGACTTTTGTCTGACCCTTGTTGTTTCGCCTCCTTTCTTCCGTTTCCCCCCAGGTTTTGTAGAAGGGAATACTCTAGCTTGATCCAGATTTCTTCCGCTTGCAGTGCTTAAAGTATGGCTTGTCTTCTTCTGTGGGGATTATGATTTTAAACTATGCATTCTGAAGGCTTTTGCAGAAGACTGATATTTTGTACTTGAATTCCGATATTGTGATTTGAAAGGATGTAACCAAGCTTCTGTTTGAAATAAAGTTATAAATTTTCAAGTACTGTTTATCTGTCTTGTAGTATTCTGTTTCTGTTTACTAAAATGCTCCATCAAAGTTAAGGCATTCCCTTTGTAAGTGACCTTAACGGAGGTGGGGTGTTACAGGAAGCCTCGCCTTTAAGTAGCCATACTGCCAGTTGTACCTTCTGCCTATCTTCTACCTCAAAGATGACGAATAAGTCTTCGGTTTCCTTCAGCCAATTCCTGGCTGCCACGAAGGACTCGGTTCCATGAAAGTCCTTCCCTCCCATAGCTTTGAAATCTTTACATATCTTTGCAAAAGTATTACCACGCGGTGGAGGTGGAGGGAGAGGTGCTGCTGCAGCTGGATGATTTCCTACAGGTGGGGGAGGAGGAACAGTGGGACCTGGCTGATTGGCCCTTGCTTCTAAGAATCGTCTAAACCAACCAGGTATTGGTACACCCTCTGGCAAGTTAAGTTCTTCGGACATGCTGAAACAAAAAGGGTAGATTCAAAACGAAGGATAAAAGACAATACCTATGGCTTTGGGGGACTTTGCCTTTTTAAAACAAAATAACATTTTATCTTTAAAAATGCTTCTTTAAATTTTCTTTTGAAAATAAATTTTCAAAACTTTTTGTCTTATCTGGTAAACCTATGCTCTGATACCAAGTGAAACACCCCACCTCCGTTAGGGTCACTCTCAAAGGGAATGCCCTAATTTTGGTGGAGGTTTATAAGTATAAGTCACAGATACACAAGACAGATATAAATACACATATTTTTGAACAGCAGAAAACAACATCAATTTTTATTTCAGCCAAATACGTGTTACACAAACCATGTCATAATTGTCTTACATTACTTCCAAAAACCATTACATTTTCATAACTGTCTTGATTTCATAACTTAAAGAAGCATAAAAACAAAAGTAAACTGCATAAGTCCCCATAGTTGCAATCCAAAGCCATAGTCCAAAACGAAAGAGATCCAAGCAATACATTCTTTCTCTTCAAGCTGGATGTGAAAACTGGTCAAGCTGTGGTATACCCTAGCTGTGGACCTGGGGGGGGGGGGGTACGAAAGAAAAGAAGACGAAAGAAAAGTAAAGTCAGAATAAAGCCTGAGTAAGTCTAGGACTATTCAGTCTATGAATAAAGAACTGGGCATGATAAGTATAAACTGGAAATGGGAAAGCACCATAAACTAAGTTAAGTTGTCTAGAGTCGAATATACTTATCGTACCCCATATTAATCTCTGCATCCATATAAACTAGTTCCCAACAGGCACCCCATAATCAGGGTGAAGTGATCTGTTTCTAATGATCGGCTCCTACTCGCATAGTTACATGTGTCTTACGGCCCCCGATGTTGTAGTTACCTATGCTGGTCCCACCATGGGGTGTATAAAGTCCCATGGTGGCGGCCCGACAAAATTCTAGAATGCACAGGTATACTACTAGTGCCCAGTGCCTTATTTTTTCTGCGCCGGAGTGTGTGCACGCCCGCACCCCGTTAGAACCTACACTGCTGCACCACTTCCGTCGATTTGACCTCTTACAGTCAGCCCAGTAATCGTGCCCCACCCTGCCTAGTTCAGGGTATCCTGATACACCTTGTAGGGTTACTGCTGAAAAGGGTCCCCTGCTACTAGGTTTTCAATTTCTAGCCAACATGCTGAGTTGGTTAAGTGTTTTGTAAACCTAACACCCAATCAGTCTGTATAGTTTAGCATGTTCCATTTTGATTAAGTATTAATTCAATTTACTTAATCCTATCAATCCTGACTCAGCCTTAATTGTCTTATTAAAGCCTCGACCTCTCACATTAGACATGTATTGTTGTGGCTGCCTGTTGCCGATTGGGACTGGGCAGTCTTACGCCACAACTCAGTCTAACCTCGTTTCTTTATTGGGCTCCGTGTTTAACTACCCACATTGGATAGGTATTGTTGTGACTACTGGACAACCGGGCGGTTCCGGGCAGGTTTACATCACAACTCAATCCAACCTCGGGTTAAACACATCGTATTTTCTAAATTTACATATTTTTTCTCTTTTCTTTTTATATTTAAATATTTGCGGCCCATTATTCAAATTCATCTTTATTGGGTAAAATTAATTTACACCACTTAATTGTTTTTCAAGGTCGTTGGCATGCGTCAAACATGCCAACACATATGTTCTATATTCTAACCCCAACGTCATTACCCCCGTTTTATACATTCGCTACAATATAACATATGTTGGGTTTAACATTTAAACCCAACTTAGCCACATGAAAAGGGGAGGCTTAGAACATGGTGTTTATATATTCTAAGTAACATAAAAAAGGGAGTGTGAACGCATGAACTTGCAACATAGCAAACTAATTAACATAAATTTGGCACTTGTGAACTTGCATTGTAATAGCATATAATCATGGCATAAACATACCTAAACATGAAATCATGGTTTTTGATCTATTCATATAATCATGGCATAAATATACCTAAACATGAAATCATGGTTTTTGATCTATTCATATAATCATGGCATAAATATACCTAAACATGAAATCATGGTTTTTAATCTATTCATGCAAACTTGCAATTGGAATGTAAATCTAACTTTGCTATGTGTCACATATATTATCATATGATTTTGATAAAAATATAGGCCTAAAACATGTTTTTCAATTAGGCATAACACCAAACATAGTCTAGTCATGTTCATAGAGTCAACACAAGTTCACAAAGATGCTTACTTTTGTCTCTAATACAAAAGTATGGTTTTACACTTGAATAATGAAGCCAATTCACATAAGTCATAATATCCAAATGGATCCAACTACACTAAAAGTGATTATAATATATATTATGTTGGCATAATAATGAATCATATACTTGCATGAATCTCAAATAAACTACCACGAACATGTAGTTGTTAACTTTCAACATGAATCACATACTTGCAAATATCCAATCGTTATACCACAACATCCCAAATCGTTTAGAATCAAAGCAACATACAAATATGAATTATTATCACCACAAATCAAATACAATTCTATTTCTCATTTTACACAAATCAAAACACAATTATTTATTCACATCGGAATAGCACTCTACTTACAACGTATGACGAATCTTCAGTTCAGGAATCTGAATTCTGAATTTGGAGATGCTATCCTTTGTTGTAGGCGTTGTTTTGATTTAGTTGTCGTTGCTTTAAGCTTTTGAATTGTCTCCTAATCGTCTCTCAATTTTGATGGCTATTTCTAGTCCTTCCTCAGCAGCATGACGATCTCATTCTTATTTTTGTTTGTATGAATTAGGTGGAGTCTTAGGTCCTTTTTATAGAGTTTGTGAATTGATTAGGACAGTCGATGGAGCTTGGATTAATATTAGCCATTCGTTTGAAGGAGGGACCAATCAGGAGCTGACACCTAGCCCTAGTGACAAGGCAAGGCTCAGAAATTCGGCCAAGCACAGACCAGGCCAACCCGGGGGGCTGGGTTCGACCTGGCTCAGGGGCCAGGTCGACTCCGCAGTCGACTCCCAGGTCGACTATGTAGTCGACCTGGGTGCCCCAGGTCGACTACCCAGTCGACCTGGGTGCCCCAGGTCGACTACCCAGTCGACCTGGGTGCCTTGGGCGGGAAAATTCCCGCCCTGGCCAATCCGGCCCGATTTTTGAATTTCGAATCAGATTTCTGACCTGTTTCTGTCTGTTTGAATTTTAAACTGAATTCTGAAACTTCCGGAGGCCATATCTTCTTCATATGGAGTCTGTTTTATGCAAACTCGGACTCTATCTCAAGCAGAATTCCGAGACGAACGCAATGGCTTATCCCGTTTCCCCTAGTTCTTTGATTTGAAATTAGTTATACTTAAATTTGTGAATTTCACTGTTATAGAATACACGGGGTGTTACAGCTACCTTCGAGCCTAGGCCTAACGCTGAAAAATGCGAAGGTGCAAAATTAGGAATAACGGGGAGAGACATAATTTGGGGCACAATTGGTATTGGAAAACATGGATCTAAATTTGGGCATAAAATTTGGAAATATACGAGTATGAATTTGGGGGCATATATTGGGTTGGTTAATATGAATATGAATTTAGGCATACATTGGAAAATATAATTTGAGCATAAATTGGGATATGTGTAAGTACTGATTTGGGACATAAATTGGGATGTATGTGAATATGAATTTTAGGCATACATTGGAAAATATGCGAATATGGATTTGGGTATAACTTGTATTGAAATGGGAAAATATGGACTAGGGATATAAATTGGAAAATATGTAGATTTGGGTTTGTGCATAACATATATATATATATATATATGCCTTGACTAGTAACTTGGGAAAAAGAGCATATGGTGTGTAATTAAAAGGTGAATTAAAAAGGAATGTAAAAGTCTATGATGTTAATAATGAATTGGGCATATAATTAAATATGGGGAAAAAGATAAATAATCACCTATAATGACATAGGTAGATTTGGATAAAAGTGGAATATCTAGTAATTACAATTAGGAATTTTAATTGCACTTATGACACGAGGTTAGGTTGCATTATTTGTGGAATTCTGCCCGGACCCGACCGGTATATCCAGCAGCCACAAATGTTGAATCTAATGTGAGAGGTCTAAGTGTGCAAATATGAATCGGGCTTAGACACGAGGTTAGACCCAACTGTGGAATAAGACTGCCCGGACCCGACCGGCATATCCAGCATCCACACGTTGTAGGCCTAATGTGGGAGGTCTAGCCCATTATAACCATAATTGGACATGGTAATGGATTGGACTACTTAACCTAATTTAATCCATAAGGATTGTATGATTATGAACTTAAGTTAGGGTTAACTAAAATTGGATGGTTAGTGGTTGGGTTAAGTAAAATAGAGGGGATGGGTAATATTTACATATTGGTCCACGAACTTAACCCAATAAGGTTATGTAATTAAAGACACCTAGTGGTATACATAATCGATGGAACATACAATAAAGTTATGTAATTAAAGACACCCTTATAGGGTAAGCATAGCTTGTAAGAATGATAGAATTAGATATGCGTAATAATATGCTAAGTAAACAACGATAAGTTGTAGTGACGGTGTAAACTGAATTTATGATTAAATGAGAAAGAATGAGGAAAACTTGTAAAATAAATAAGTTATATTTAATCATAAATGGTAAGTGACATGTTAATTAGGAAACATGTGAATGGAGATATACTTAATAATGTATTAAGGAGAACATGTTATTGTAATGATGTAACCAAGCAAGAATATAAAATAGATTGCAGATTATAGACCTTAGGCCACAATCTGGAGAATAACATGTTGTGGGCTTATTAATAAACTTAAATGGATTAAGTTATATGATTGAAATTAATAAGCAAAGAGAAACTTGGTAAATTGGAATAAGAATTCAATAAGAACGGGAATAACCAAGTTAAATGGGAACCAGGTGAGTTAAGGCAAGCGTGTTAAAGAATGTTTAGACATAGGGTCTAACAACATATTAAAGAAAGGCGCTTGGACCAGTCCGTACGTTTGAGGGTGAATAACCCAACGGGGTAGATCATCGAGGTGTTATAAGACATGAGGGGAGCGCACATTCATTTGATTGTTATGATGGCTCCAAAGGACTGTAAGGGGAAGCATACGGCTTCCTGAAGTACGTAAGGTGCTGCTAATAGTCCTCTGTGTGGTGACAGATGTCTTAGGCTGTACTCGCAAAGGTTAGGTCTGCGCGTAACTACTAGGTGGGTGGGCCTTGACTGCAAATGTAGCCATGCAGGAAGAATGCTGTGACGAGGTGACACCAGGGTGATTCGACGGTTGCCTCATGAGGAGGTGGAGAGGGTCACAACCAACAAGGATATTAGACCGTCGGAACTCAGTGCACATTAGAGGACGTGCGATTGAGGCATCAAGCTACAATTACAGTACATACGTGGGACAATCTAGATACATGCATATCTGCTTTAGGTGGTGTATCGTAGACTAGAGGGCATTATTCCGATATGGAATCTGATTCGGTCAATGGTGGCAGTCCATACGCTTGCGTAGCATAGTAATGATAGATATATGCGGAACGTAACATTGGTATATAGAGATCCGTACGTCACTCCGACATAGGATGGGTACGATGCACATATAAGTCTTGAGTGATATTAACCCAAGTAACCTAATAATCAAGAAAATATAATGGAATGGTATTAGTATGGATCATTCTAATTATGATATACTAGTATCTGGGCGGTGCAGAGAAATGTATTTAAGAAGCGCAATATATCCTGTTCATCTTACCTTTCTTAGTTCACACTTGTTATTGTTACTATTATCTTGGTCTTCTAGTTTTATATACCTGCCATGATACTTTTATTTATTTATATTTAAAAGTAACTGGACTTGCCAGACTTTATGTCTGACCCTTTTTGTTTCCTCTTCTCTCTCTTCCGTTCCCCCCCAGGTTATCAGGGTGGAAGTGCTTAGAGTTTATTTGGATTTTTTCTGCTTAGCTTGGATTTTGGATATAGATGTATCGCTTTGACTTCTGGTCAACTCTCTTATGGCTTCACAGGGAAATATGGTCTTATGCTTTTGTACTCTAATGTTTTTGGCAGGACAGATTATTAATGTAATTAGTTATTTTTGATGTAAACTTAGTATTTGGGACCATAATGTTTTGATTTAAATAAAGTTTTTAATTCCGCTGCTAATTTACATGTCTGTCTTGTGCTATTATTTTCTTATTTACCTATAATGCTTCATGGAACTTAATGCATTCCCCTTAATGAGTGACATTAACGGACGTGGGGTGTTACATTTGGTATCAGAGCATATGGTTATAGGATCGGATAAAGTATTTTGAAAATGGTTTTCAAAAAGGTCTAAAAAACAAAGTATTTTAAAATAAAAAGTCTGTTTTTGAAAAGCATATTTCCCGAAGCCGTAAATATCTTCTCGATTCTCCGCTTGATTTCTTTTCCTTTTTGATCGAGTAAATGTTTCCTATCGAAAGGGTATCCCTATTTCGGCATGGTTTTGTAGGCATGTTGAAACTACAGTACATGTCAAAGGGCAAAGAAGTGCCCCACCTCCATCTCTAGCCGCAGAAACCACCTGCGTCTTATTTTCTCTCCAGCCTCGAAAGGATTTCCTGCGATGGAGGGAACTTTCAAGAGACTAGTTAGCATGTGGCAGAAAAGGAGAATAAGCGAGTTGGGGCTAAGAAGCACAACCCAAAGATGAAAGAAAATGATGGCTTATGAAGGAAATATAGATGAAAGAAGAAGAGAGGAAATACCACAACTTCGAAATGGTGGGTCATCTGATAAAGGATTGTAGAAATAGAAAAGGCGTTTGTTACCACTTTGGTAAGGCGGGACACCTTGTGAAGGAGTGCCCAAAGAGACAAGGACATGGCCAGAAGGCATGAACTTTTAGGGAGCAAGCTAATGTTCTCATAGCTGGTGGACATGATAGGGGTAGGAAAGTTTCCATTGAAGGATTTATTTCTAATTTTGATCATCCTTTTAGGATTCTTTTTCTGGCGCTTCGCATTCTTTTATATCTGATCTTTTAGTTGAGTCTCTGCACCTAGATACTAGTATGGTTTTTGATCCCATTAGTGTCTCAAACCCATTAGAGGTACGAATCATTTATCGAGGATTTATTGGGGGACTGAGAATCTCTGTGTTAGGCGTCGAGTTTGGTTACGATGCATATGTTCTTGATTTCATATGATACGGTTTGATTCTAGGGAAGGATTGGTTAACTACATATATGGAGCAATTCTAGATTGTGAGAGGAGAGTCTATAGACTTCTGACTTGCCATAGAAAGACTCTCGAGATTTCTTATGACCCCAAAAGGGTATGTTATGCTTAGTCTCCTAGAACCTCTTGATATATCTATCGATGATTTGCGACATGTGACTCCTAAAAGAAAAGAGGGAACTTGATAAGCAATTAGGGGAGCTACTTGAGAAGAGGTTTGATAGGTGAGTCATATCGGGATGGGAAACCTACTAAAGATAGTCCTTGAGGAAGCCCATCATTCTAAGATGACTATTCATCCAAGCGGCGATAAAATGAATTGAGTTCAAGGTAGTGAAGCCAAATTTGCGAGAGGAAGTGGAAGTATAGAAGGAAGCAATGATAGGCCGAGTTTTGACTTGCATACCTGGATCGGAGATTAAGAAATTGTGCAATAAAGAAGTGAAGCTAGTAAGAGTGCAATGGGGAAAGAGCCGCGAGGATGCTACTAGGGAGGCTGAAGACAAGATTCGCACTTCATATCCTTTCCTTTTCGAGAATATGTTCTTAACTTCTTTTTCCAAGCTTCGAATTAATACTTGTATCTATCGTTTGAATATCTCCTATCGATCAAGTATTTAGGTAAGAAACTAACGAATGTAAAAATATGTTTGAGACATGTTATATTTAATGGATGCAAGTGGTTGTTAGTGATTGCTCGTAGATGCATATACACACACAGTAGGCACTAGATCGGCTCAATCAATTACATTTTGCATATTGATGTGTTTACATATTAAATTTTATGGATGAAAATGGGTGTATCGTTGCATTGATGTTGCATTTGGATGGATGATTGTGCACACATATAGAGCTTACATGTTATACTAGGATGATTTGCATACATTTTGGTTGCATGGAACAAACATACATTGCATTAAGGAGGTCAACTGAATCAGTAGACCGCCTGATCTTTCGCATTAGTTTACGGACATACACACACACACTACTGCGTATGTTCATAAAAGCATTAGAAATTCCATAAGGACAATGGATGCCTGTGATTGCAAGATGGATGTATGACTATTGGATGTTAGGACATACGTTTTTCTCAAATTAGAGATTTCGGGGACGAAATCCTTTGAGTAGGGGAGAATGTAACACCCCGAAATTTTAACGACACTAAAGATGACGAATTAAATAATAATTATGGTGAGACAGACTATTAACAATGAATTAAGGAAAACTTAATTAAATATTCAGAATTAAGTAAAACGGACTGTGTCATTGCGTCCGTCTCGGAATTCTGGTCAAGATAGACACTTGTTTTGCGTAAATCGGACACTGTATGAAGAAGTTATTAAGGTTTGAAGTTTGTATGCATATAGGAAAGATATATACACATATAAAATTCAAAAATCAGCAAAACCAGAAATCGGACGCGCAAATCGAGGAAGGGCCGACATTTTGAAGTCGACCCGAGTCCCTGCTGGGTCGACTTAGGGGTCGACTCAGGCTCATGGGGGTCGACACCAATGAAGGGGGGTCGTCCTAGGGGTCGACCCACCTGAAGGGGGGTTGACCCACCCGTGGCTTTGGAAACTTCTTTTCTGAACCTGGATGATTTTGGAGCTAGATTCCTGTACCCTTGGCTATCACGAGACCTAGGTTTTATTCATCTAAAAACAATGATGATGACGAAGCTCCACTGCAACGAAGATTGAATGGCCTAATCTACTCCAAATCTATGTAACGACCCAGAAAATCTGAACTAATTTAAAAATTTTAAATTGGCTAAAATAATGGATTTTAAATATTTAAAATAAATATTTTAAATAATAGCGATGAAAACTGAGTTTGAATCGACAATTGATAACAAATGTAATTAATTTTAATTATAAATAAGGCCTGAAATGGCGCTGTAGTTTCAAAATTTGAATTCAAACTTTGTCGGGCTGTACCGGGTGCAAAACAAAACGGATTTTAGTGAAACCAAAAATATTTAAATCTGTTAGTGAACACCTTTCTAATGAATCTGAAAAATCGAATTTTCATAGCGGAAAGCAAAAGTTATGGCCAAATGAATTTTCAGAAAGGTCGCTATGGAATTTATATAGCCCGTAAAATTGGCCATTTTGCATACGACCTCGGAATTCGACGAAACCAATTTTGTTGGATCCGGTATGTGAATTTATTGCTAGGTTTCAAATTTTATAATTTTTGAAGCTAGTATGTGAGCATGGCAAAAGAAAACGTGTTTTGGTCAATTACAGTTACATTGGATCGACCAGAAATGGGCCTTTTTGCAAACGGTCTCAGAATTCGACGAAACTAGTTTTGTTGGGACCGTATCATCAAAACATAGCCAGATTTATTTTTCTGGATTTTTTCGAATCAGTTTGTGGCCCGGGCAAATTGAAATGCACGTTCAAATCGAATATTGAATGTTTTATATTTTAATTTGAAAGAAAACTGACTGAAACAGTCGAATGGGCCTACGAAACATATCCCATTGTGTTCGGAATGGGGGTAAAACGCTAGGGACGACGGTCGTTGGGTTTGGATTGGGGTTCGTGGGCGAAAGGGGTATTTTGGAGATTTTAAAAATTATAAAATAAAATAAAAAATATCATTGGTCAGATACTTTTCTCTCTCCCCGATAATTAAAATCGCGAACGACGGAAGTTGCTCCAGGCTTCCCCCTCATTTTCCGATCAATCCACACACCATTGGACCTCGACCCAGTTGAGGATTTTGTAGCCCTCGTCGAGCTCTTCAAATCCATACCTGGAGCATCCCCTATCGCTGCGCCATCATCGAGTTTCGAGCCGAGGAAGTGGCCCACTTTCGAGCGCCGTCGTGACTAGTGGGGACCACCGAGCTGGACGAGACAACCAGGCGCGGGGAGCTGCTTCCAAGCCCTTTCGAGTGGCGATGGCCGATCGACGTATCGTTGCATGGATTTCGCGAAAAATCCAAACCTAGTTTTGAACGATTTCTGAAATGTACGGCTGTGTATATTTTAAATCAGTTTCAACACTTTTAAACCGTTGCAAACTTTGAAAAATCATATCTTTTTCGTTTCTTGACGAAATTCGATGAAACAGGAAACATCGTGACCGTGTGGACGTCTTCTACATTTTAAAAGAGACCGCATATTTTTCTGAGCCTTCTGCTATTTTTGGTGGAGTGGAACCCAATGTGAGATTTCTAATTTATAAACGATATGGAAAACGACGATGTATAAATTATATAGTCGATGTATGAGTTATATAAGCGTTGTACACCTCATGTATAAGCGTTGTATAAGTTGTACGTTCGATGTATAAGTTATATATGCGTTGTAAAATTTATATATGTGTTGAAATAGAAGTGAATTGCTATATAGAAATATATATATATATATACGCCCCTCATCCACAAACCATGGACGATATTTATTGGTTGTGATTGGTGTGAAAATTGATTGATAGCGAATGGTTGATTGGAATTGTTTGTGGTTGATATTGATTGGTTGTGGTTGAAAAAAAAAATACCCATTGGTGATTGAAATGAATTGGAAATATTTGTGGAAATAAAAATAAAACATGCCGCCTGCGTGCGAATTAGATGCATGAACCCCCATTGTCAAAAACCGCGAGGTTTTAAGGTAGAGCGAGGAGACGTACTAGGGACGGTGCCGGTTTTAACTACCCTGCCGTTATGCTGCCGAAATTTTGAATAATCTTTATGTGTTAGAATAATTTTCATATATTGAAATTATTTTCATGCGTTGAAATTAAAGTCATATGTTGAAAGTATATCCATGTATGGAAATGTTCATGTGTTGAAAAGTGATGTGTGAAAATTAAATTCATTTGGGAATGAATGAAGTGTCTAAACAATAAAAATCACATTTTTATAATATATATGAAGTATGTAAAATATTCGCCTTATATATAAATAGTTTCAACAACAAAAATTCTATCTTTCTTATATGAACAACATAAATAAAATATCCATGTGTGGAAATGCTCATGTGTTGAGAAGTGTGTGTAGTGGAAAAGTTCATGTGTTCAATAAAATGATTGAACAATAAAAATTACATTTTTATTGAAACTATGAAGTGTTGAAAACATCTATTTGTCGAATAGATATTTTAAATGATAAAAATATCATTTTTATCATCTATGTGATATGCTAAAGATATGCGGACGTTGAAATAAATATTTGTGAAGAAATATTATTTTCAACATGCATAGGAACTAAAGAAAATAGTCATGTGTTGAAATGTGTTTTAGTTCGCCAAAATTATCATCTTTGAAATTTGAAGTGTTAAAAATAGCCAATTGTTCAAATAAAATATGCATGAGTTGAAATATACATTAATTAGCTAATGATAGGATTTTAGCCTATGCATGCAACATTAGAATGAATGGTGTTTTTAAACCAAAGTATATCAAAAATGAAGTTGAATGGAAAATGACAAGTGATGAAAATTGTATATATGTACGTGCATATTTATTGAACAGGTTATAGCAAAGGGGCTAGAGAAGAGGAATAAAATTTTGTGCTCGACAAATAGGTACACATTTACTGTTTTGTTTGGGTGATGATTTTATGAGCCTGTTGGCTAGCCGCTTGGCTTTTTCTTTTTCTTTTTGACTTGAGACGCCCGTGTGGCTATTTGGGAATTTTCCCAGCCCCTCCCGTACAAAGGAGGTTATGGCGAAATTTTCCAAAATTTAAAGGCGTTAGTGAAATATTTGAAGTGAAAACGATATTGAAATTTTTGAATGAACTGTATTTATATAAATAAAATTAAAACGAAACGTGGTCGTGCAGTTCGTGTTTTGAAACCGTGATTTCAAACAACTAGTGCGGGAAATCCGACCATTGGATTTTCCCGAAACCGCAACCGTTGGGTTCGCCTTGGAAATATCTTTCCAACGGCACCAACTTTGTAAAAACCCAACGGTTGGATTGTCTGGAATGTTTAATTCAAATCTGAAGAAAAACAGCGCTAGAATCGATTATATTTATATATATATAAATATAATTATATTTAATCGAATAACGACGCTGAAGTTCGTATTTTGAAATCGAACCTTCAAACGATTATACCGGGAGATCCGACCGTCGGATTTTCCCGAAACTGGAACCGTTGGATTCGTTTTGAAAAGATCTTTCTAATGATGTAAATTTTGTGAAGATCCAACGGTTAGATTTCCAGATATGTGTAAATCAAATCTGAAGAAAAACAGCGCCACGACCGCGTTATGGCCCGAAGCGTCGTTTTGGATAAATTGGCTATTTTAAAATAAATAAAAATAGCGATAAATCATTATAAAATATCATAAACGATATGGAATGGAAATAAACTAAATTTGCTTGATTTATGTGGTATTTGACGGTTGAATGTGTTTGGTGTGAAAATTACATTAAAGAACTGTAACACCTCACGCCCGCTATAGTCACTCACTAAGGGAATGCCATAACATCGGTGGAGTATTTTAGTGAATATAGAACAGAAAAATCACACCAAGACAGATATAAACAGTATTTGAAATTTAAAACATCATCTCATAACAACGGAAATAAACATGTCTGGTTACATCATAAAACCATGATAAAAGTTAAGTACAATATCTGTCAAAATAAAGAAGTACATAATCCCACTCTCTCATACAATAGCCACAAGAAAAGAAAAGATAACTGGATAACTGGAGCTTTACATCTACCCAAGCTCCTCAAGACTGGGAACAGAAATCCGATCAAGCTCTACTACCGCTAGGATCCACCGTAGGACCTGAGGGTTGGGAAAAAGATAAAAACAACGGGGTCAGACATAAGTCTGAGTGAGTCCTATAACTTTAACAATACAATCATTAAAGTAACCAGAGAAGACATAAACTTGACCACGGTAATATCTGGGGATGAATGGCTACACTAAGCAGCTTGGTAGACTTAGGATAAACTAAGATAACCGTCAGGACGCATCTACCCACCCAAGGATAATTACTAACTGCACCACACCAGTCATTTCCTACTTAAAGGTTGATCCCTTCCAAGGACTTAGAAAATTTCCCCAGTAGTTCCATGTACTCCTAGCCCACTACATAGGTGCCGTCTGCCCCTATCTCCACTAGGTGTACCCAGTAATTCTTACTCAGTAGTTTCGTGTACCCCTACATAGGTGCCGTCTGCCCCTATTTCCACTAGGTGTACCCACTACTCCCCAAGCGATCGGCTCCCTACCGTAGATACCCGTGCTGGTCCCACAGTGGGGTGTATCACTCCCCTAAAGTGGCTACCCAATACTAACGGTGCACGGCTTTATATCTACACGATGCAACAACGGCTTATCTACCAGCCCGGGCCCACACACGCATATGAAGCCCGTTGGACTTGCGTTGCCACCGCTAACCCGTTTTGGCCTCTTATAATCAAGCCCAATATGCGTGTCCCGTCACTCGACTTGGGTCGAGCCCACAAAGATACGTTTGGGATATTGGTTGAAATGGGCCCCCACAAGCTACCCACTTAAGCTTGTCAAATATCTAGTGTATCCCACTTAACCCTTTAATCATGTTTAATTACATGTTTTCACTTGGTTAAGTATTCTAATCGTATTTTCTATTGCCACCCAAGGCAACCCACTAGATTCCACATGCCACCCAAGGCAACCACCAAATTTCCTCATGCCACCCAAGGCACCCACTTAACCCCTTATGTCCCACTACATGCTATTATGGTTAAGTGTTTCTTAATTAATTAAGACCGTGATTTCCCGTAAAGACCTCCCACATTAGACTGGCTGTTATGACCGCCTGGTTAAGCCGGTAGAATCCGGGCAGTCTTACGTCATAACAGAGTCTAACCTCGTGTCTTTACCTTAATCACGTATTTAATTTATGGCTAAGACCTCTCACATTGGGCTGACATTTGTAGCAACTGGTTAAGCCGGTCGGGTCCGGGCAGTTTTACACTACAAATGAGTCCAACCTCGTGTCTTAGTCGATTAATTACACCTAATTAATCACCCCCATATTAATTATCCCTAATTAATATCAAGTTTTCCATAACATGGGTAGACCTAACTCAATAGGTAAATTCCCATGGGGTAGACCTAACTCAATAGGTAAATTCCCACTTATGGTAATTTATTTTTATGGTATGCTTAATCATACCCAAACATTCATTTATTAACATATTTACCAACCCCATCGTTCCCCACGTAAATCGTTCTCGTTGCATGACATAATAAGGGGAAGATCATCACAAATATCATGGGTTTAGCATATAACTTTGTTATGGGTTAAGAGGATGTCAACTTGCATATATGAGCATATATTAACCCAACTACATACAACCCAAACTTGCATATTATCATACACATGATTTGCATAACATGTTGCATATGAGCTTGCATATTATCATACACATATCTTGCATAACATGTTAAACTTGCATATAGGCATTCTAAATCTTGCATAACATGTTAAACATGCATTTAAGCATACACATAACTTGCATAAGCATCCACATACTTGCATAGGCATTCACATACTTGCATAACTTGCATATCATGTCATTTAAGCATTTGCATAAGTGTTCATATACTCGCATAAGCATGCATAACTTGCATATCACATAAATCTAGCATTTAAACATATACATGACTTGCATAAGCATCCATACACTTGCATAAGCATGCATAACTTGCATATCACTTTCAACTTGCATTTAAACATACACTTAACTTGCATATCTCACTTTGCTAAACATGCATAATTCCACTTATTAAATATGCATAAATCCTCTTATTAAACATGCATATATCAACTTGTTAAACATGCATAAATCAACTTATTAAGCATGCATAAACCAACTTATCAAATATGCATAAACATAGAACAACATAGAGTAACATATCATTATACATGATTCATACTCACTAATCCGCATTTAAGACCATAAGTCTCATTACACCCAATCTACTTACTTTATCAATTGATGTTAAAGTGATAGAAACTCACCAAACTCAAGATTAGCAACCTTATGAAGTAGAATTAGTTGCTAACTATGAAGATAATGATGATTAAGGATTGATTAGAGAGGAATTAGCTTGCAACTTTCTTCTTAGATTAGTGGAGGCTTCTCTTAGAATTTAATTTGGCGGCATGAGGCCATTGTTTCTATTTTTGGTGAGGATTAAGGTAGGTTTAGGGTGTATTTATAGATTAAGAGAGTGTTTTAGGCCCTTGGATTAACCCTAGATTAATTTAGGTCCATTAGATTTAGGAAACCTCTAGAACCAGACCCAGCCCAAGCCAGAAAACCAGATCTGGTGCACCCAAGCACCCTGGTTCGACACGCCAGGTCGACAGGCAAGTCGACAGGCATGTCGACACCCCTGTCGACAGGCCTGTCGACAGCCCTGTCGACATGCTTAGGCGGGAATCCTCCCGCCTGGCCCCGCTGGTTCTAAATTTAAATTTAAATTTAAATTCCTAATTCTGTTTTTAGCTCTAATTTTTCTGCAAACTTCCTTGGGCCATAACCGGGCCATACGGACTCCGATTTTCGGAAACTCGGACTCTATTTCGCGTATTTTTCCGAGACGAACGCAATAACGCAGCCCGTTACCCCCAATTCCCACATCTGAGATTATTTATCCTGTAATTAGTGAATTTTAGTATTAACCCAAAATTCGGGGTGTTACATTCTCCCCTCCTTAAAGGATTTCGTCCCCGAAATCTCTAAGCTAAGGAGAATGCATATCCTACCATCCAAACAACCATCTACTCAAACCATCAACCACTGGCATCCATTGTCCTTAAAACAATTTCTAATGATGTATGAGCATATGCAAAAAGTGTGTGTATATGTTCCCTATCTAATGTATGAACATATGCAAACCATGATAGTGCCATGCATCCATTATGTATGCAAGAGAACCCTATCGACACATACAATATCTACATGAGTGCACAATCATTCACCAAAATGCATCATCCATGTGATAACACAACCATTATACATCCATAAATATATCTTCCTACACACAATTTTTATGCAATATGCAATATGAAGTGACTGAGCCGATCTAGTGCCTAGAGTGTGTGTATATGCATCCACGAGCAACCACTAGCAAACACTTGCATCCACTTGCATCCATCAACCATAACATGTCTCAAACACATGTTTCAACCATAGGTTTACCCTATCTAAAGGTCAAAGGTACTAACGAGAGGACATACCAAAGATAAGATAAGTACTAGAGAAGCGATAAAGGAGAGAGTAAAGACATACCCTCAAAAAGAAATGGGTACAATGAACGCATCTTCGCTTCCGTCTCCCAAGTTGCGTTGCTCTCATCTTCTCCCCATTGCACTTTGACTAGATGAACCTCTCGATTCCTCAATTTCCTAGTCTCTGACCCAAGGATGCGAGTAGGAGCTCGTCGAATCGTCGCATCACGCTCAACCTCCATATCCCTAAGCAAGCTCGGCTCTACCACCTCTGCGGTCTCATGTAAGCATTTCCTCAAATGGGACACATGGAATACATCATGGACACCACTAAGTCTGTCAGGCAACTCCACTCTATATGCCATCCGTCCAATCCTTTCCTTGATAGGAAACGGCCCAACAAACCTTGGTGCTAACTTCCCAACGGATCCGAAGCGAACAACATTTCTCAACGGAGATACCTTGACAAAAACCATATCCCCAACCTCAAACTCAAGATCCGTCCTTCTCTTGTCCGCATAAGATTTTTGCCTATCCTGCGCTGCTTTCATCCTTCTTCGAATCAAGTTAATCTTCTCAGAAGTCTCCCTAATCATATCAGGCCCAAGCAAAATCTTATCCGTAGATTCCCACCAACATGTAGGTGATCGACAAGGCCTTTCATAGAGAGCTTCGAAAGGAGCCATACCAATACTGGACTGAAAGCTGTTATTATATGCGAACTCCACCAGTGGAAGATGCTCTTCCCATGTACCTCCAAAATCTAAGATACAAAGCCTCAAAAGGTCTTCTAGAACACGATTCACCCTCTCAGTCTGGCCGTCTGTCTGAGGATGATATGCGGTGCTCAGACACAATTGAGTCCCCACTGCTTCTTGCAAACTTCTCCAGAACTCGCTAGTGAAGATAGGATCTCGATCACTAACTATGCTAGAGGGTACCCCATGTAGTCGAACTATCTCTCGAAGATATACTGAAGCTAGCCATGGAGCGGTCCTCTTGCTCTTCACAGGTATGAAATGGGCGCTCTTAGTAAGTCTATCTACCACCACCCAAATTCCTGTATTACCCTTCCTCGACCTGGGTAACCCGTCAATAAAATCCATCGAGACGCTATCCCACTTCCATTGCGGAACCTCCAATGGGTGAAGCAACCCACCTGGCTTCCTTTGCTCCGCCTTCACTTGCTGACATACCAAGCATCGAGCTACATATTCGGCCACATCTTTCTTCATACCGGCCCAGAAGAAAACCCTCTTCATATCTTGGTACATCTTGTCCCCACCGGGATGAATGGTCATCCTAGAACGGTGTGCATCATCAAGAATAACCTTCCTCAACCCTTCATCTTGCGGTACACAAAGTCTACCGTCTCTACGCAAGCACCCCCTATCGTCTAGGGTGTACCTACTCAAATGGCTGGACGATTCCCCCCTTATGAGCTTCTCCATCAACTCAACCAACTGTGGGTCGTCCCTCTGGGCTTCTCCAATCCGCCCCAAAAGAGTAGGTCTAACTTCCAAAGAAGCTAGCAAACCGGGTACATAGTCAATGGAAGGTCTGAAATCAAACATCGAGATAAATTCCAAGCTTCGTCGTTCCACGAACAATGGACTCAAGGACAACCTCTTCCTACTCAAGGCGTCCGCCACCACGTTACCCTTGCCAGGGGTATACAATATCTCGAAGTCATAGGATGCTAAGAACTCCATCCACCTTTGCTGTCTTAAGTTTAAATCCTTCTGAGAGAATAAGTACTTCAATGATTTATGGTCAGTGAACAACTCGAATCTCTCACCAAGAAGATAATGGCGCCAAATCTTAAGCGCAAAAACAATAGCGGCCAACTCTAAATCATGGGTAGGGTAATTTTTCTCATGTGCCCTCAACTGCCTTCCACCGTAGGCTATTACCCTTCCCTCTTGCATTAAGACTGCGCCAAGGCCTGTCCCACAGGCATCGGTATAGACAACAAATGGCTTGCTCCCATCTGGCAACACTAAAACTGGAGCAGTGGTTAAAGCTCTCTTTAACCGTCGGAACGCATCATCACAATCTACGTCCCATGTGAAAACAAGATTCTTCTTTGTTAAGCGGGTTAATGGGGCTGATATCTTCGCGAAGTCTTTGATAAACTTCCTATAATAACCTGCCAACCCCAAGAAACTTCTTACTTCGGTAGCATTCTTCGGAACCTTCCAATCCTGAATTGATACTACCTTCGCGGGATCCACAGCTATCCCTTCCTTGGAGACCACATGCCCCAAGAACCGCACTTCCCTCCTCCAGAAGTGACATTTAGAGAATTTAGCCTTAAGGCTATGTGCTCGAAGAGTCTTCAACACTTCCCCAAGATGTAGGGCATGCTCTTCTTCACTCTTAGAAAACACTAAGATGTCATCCACAAAGACCACTACGAATTTATTAAGGAACTCCCTGAACACCCTACTCATCAAATCAACAAAGTATGCAGGGGCGTTCGTCAATCCAAATGGCATCACCAGCCACTCATAGAAACCATTCGGAGTCCTAAAGGCAGTCTTGTCTATGCTATCCTCAGCCACCCTCAACTGATGAAACCCCGTGGCCAAGTCCAACTGAGAAAATACTGAAGCGCCAACCAACTGATCGAAAAGATCATCAATCCTCGGCAATGGGTGTCTATTCTTCTTTGTGAGCTTATTGAGTTCTCTATAGTCTACACAAAGTCTGAGGGACCCATCCGCCTTCGTAGCAAATACTACTGGAGCACCCCACTCCGATATGCTCCGTCTTATGAACCCCTTCTCAAGCAACTCCCCTACTTGCTTATGGAGTTCCCTCCTCTCACGAGGAGCCATGTGGCGCACTGGTAAAGATACCGGTTTAGCATTATCCACCAAATATATTCGGAAGTCAATCTCCCGCTTCGGAGGTAAGCCCTTCACCTCCTCAAACACATCCGGATATTCCCGGACCACTCTCATAGATTGCAAACTCTCGACCGAAGCGTCAAGCGATTCAAGATAACTTAGCATAACAGAGTCCATGGGATTACAAGAAATCTCGAGAGTGTTACCCAAGCGGGTCATGAGCCTAACAACTCTCCTTTCGCAATCAAGAATGGCACCATTACTGGATAACCAGTCCATGCCCAAAATCAACCCATAGCCCGTGAAGCCCAACACAAAAGCATCACATCTAAACTCAATGCTAAGTATAGAAATCTTCAAACCCAAACATATCATGGACAAATAAGTGGAGCCCCCAATTGGGTTTGAAACAACCAAGGGATCATCTACCAGACTGGTGTCTAGGTGCAGTGACTCAACTAATGATGATGAAATAAACGAATGCGATGCGCCTGAATCAAACAATGTACGGACAGGATGGTCAAATAGAAAAACCAGACTTTCAACGGAAATAGTTCTACCTCTCTCCTGAATCGGTGGAACCGCGAGAGCCTGTACTTGCCCCCTAGCCTGACTCGGTGCCATAAGAGCTTGCACCTGTCCTCCTGAGGTAGATCCCGTCCTTTTCCCTTTCTTAGGGCAATCCTTCACTAAGTGCCCTGCTTCGCCACAGTGGAAGCAACCGGTCTTCTTCTTCTTACGACAATCCTTGCTTAGGTGGCCAGGTGTCCCACAATTGAAACACTTCTTCTTCTTGCCCTTGCCACCGTTGCTTTTCTCACCTTTGCTTTGTTGTTGTTGAGGTCTCTTTTGATCTCCCTTCTTCTCGGGTGCCTTATTAGCATTAGGACCCTTCTCTTCCTCATACATGAGTGCCATATCAACTAGCTTCTCAAAGGTGGCCCCCATAGGGATGTGAGTCATAGCCAACCCATGCATAGGTTCATTCAAGCCTTTCACGAACCGCAAAGCCTTCTTCTCCGGTGTATTCACCATGTCTAGGCCAAACCTTGCCAATTGATTAAACTTATTAACATATTCCTTTACTGAAAGATTTCCTTGCTTCAGAGTCAAGAATCTTTCCATATACAAGTTTTCCTCCGCCCTTGAGAGAAACTTTGCCACAAATCTTTGCCTAAAATCCGCCCAAGAGTCAACGGGGCGTTCTCCATTAGTGACCTCCCACCAGAATGAGGCCTCTCCCTTCATTAACCAAGCAGCCAACTTGACTTTCTTCCCTTCTTCCATCTCAAAGATATCTATCAACTCTTCCACCTCCTTAAGCCAATCTCTAGCCTCCACAAAAGTTTCAGATCCTTGAAAATGTTTCCCTCCCATAGCTTTAAATTCCTTGCAAGTCTTAGCAAAAGTATCCGTGCGAGGAGGAGGGGGAGGAGGAAGATCGGGTGCTATGGTTGGTGGAGGAATATTTGCTGGACCCGCAGTAGTGGCCCTAGCCTCCATCAATCTCCTATACCATACTGGTACCGTCACACCCTCTGGAAGATTAAGATTCTCGGCCATGCTGAAACGAAAAAGGAAGGATTCAAAACGGAGAATTCGAAGGATATAGATATGGCTATTGGGGAATATGCTTTTCTTTCAAAAACTTTTCTCTTAAGACATGTTTTTGAAAATATCTTTTCCAAAAATGTTTTAGAAAAATAGTTTTCTAAAAATTTTATCTGTTCTGGTAACCTTTGCTCTGATACCACGTGTAACACCCCACGCCCGCTATAGTCACTCACTAAGGGAATGCCATAACATCGGTGGAGTATTTTAGTGAATATAGAACAGAAAAATCACACCAAGACAGATATAAACAGTATTTGAAATTTAAAACATCATCTCATAACAGCGGAAATAAACATGTCTGGTTACATCATAAAACCATGATAAAAGTTAAGTACAATATCTGTCAAAATAAAGAAGTACATAATCCCACTCTCTCATACAATAGCCACAAGAAAAGAAAAGATAACTGGATAACTGGAGCTTTACATCTACCCAAGCTCCTCAAGACTGGGAACAGAAATCCGATCAAGCTCTACTACCGCTAGGATCCACCGTAGGACCTGAGGGTTGGGAAAAAGATAAAAACAACGGGGTCAGACATAAGTCTGAGTGAGTCCTATAACTTTAACAATACAATCATTAAAGTAACCAGAGAAGACATAAACTTGACCACGGTAATATCTGGGGATGAATGGCTACACTAAGAAGCTTGGTAGACTTAGGATAAACTAAGATAACCGTCAGGACGCATCTACCCACCCAAGGATAATTACTAACTGCACCACACCAGTCATTTCCTACTTAAAGGTTGATCCCTTCCAAGGACTTAGAAAATTTCCCCAGTAGTTCCATGTACTCCTAGCCCACTACATAGGTGCCGTCTGCCCCTATCTCCACTAGGTGTACCCAGTAATTCTTACTCAGTAGTTTCGTGTACCCCTACATAGGTGCCGTCTGCCCCTATTTCTACTAGGTGTACCCACTACTCCCCAAGCGATCGGCTCCCTACCGTAGATACCCGTGCTGGTCCCACAGTGGGGTGTATCACTCCCTTAAAGTGGCTACCCAATACTAACGGTGCACGGCTTTATATCTACACGATGCAACAACGGCTTATCTACCAGCCCGGGCCCACACACGCATATGAAGCCCGTTGGACTTGCGTTGCCACCGCTAACCCGTTTTGGCCTCTTATAATCAAGCCCAATATGCGTGTCCCGTCACTCGACTTGGGTCGAGCCCACAAAGATACGTTTGGGATATTGGTTGAAATGGGCCCCCACAAGCTACCCACTTAAGCTTGTCAAATATCTAGTGTATCCCACTTAACCCGTTAATCATGTTTAATTACATGTTTCCACTTGGTTAAGTATTCTAATCGTATTTTCTATTGCCACCCAAGGCAACCCACTAGATTCCACATGCCACCCAAGGCAACCACCAAATTTCCTCATGCCACCCAAGGCACCCACTTAACCCCTCATGTCCCACTACATGCTATTATGGTTAAGTGTTTCTTAATTAATTAAGACCGTGATTTCCCGTAAAGACCTCCCACATTAGACTGGCTGTTATGACCGCCTGGTTAAGCCGGTAGAATCCGGGCAGTCTTACGTCATAATAGAGTCTAACCTCGTGTCTTTACCTTAATCACGTATTTAATTTATGGCTAAGACCTCTCACATTGGGCTGACATTTGTAGCAACTGGTTAAGCCGGTCGGGTCCGGGCAGTTTTACACTACAAATGAGTCCAACCTCGTGTCTTAGTCGATTAATTACACCTAATTAATCACCCCCATATTAATTATCCCTAATTAATATCAAGTTTTCCATAACATGGGTAGACCTAACTCAATAGGTAAATTCCCATGGGGTAGACCTAACTCAATAGGTAAATTCCCACTTATGGTAATTTATTTTTATGGTATGCTTAATCATACCCAAACATTCATTTATTAACATATTTACCAACCCCATCGTTCCCCACGTAAATCGTTCTCGTTACATGACATAATAAGGGGAAGATCATCACAAATATCATGGGTTTAGCATATAAATTTGTTATGGGTTAAGAGGATGTCAACTTGCATATATGAGCATATATTAACCCAACTACATACAACCCAAACTTGCATATTATCATACACATGATTTGCATAACATGTTGCATATGAGCTTGTATATTATCATACACATATCTTGCATAACATGTTAAACTTGCATATAGGCATTCTAAATCTTGCATAACATGTTAAACATGCATTTAAGCATACACATAACTTGCATAAGCATCCACATACTTGCATAGGCATTCACATACTTGCATAACTTGCATATCATGTCATTTAAGCATTTGCATAAGTGTTCATATACTCGCATAAGCATGCATAACTTGCATATCACATAAATCTAGCATTTAAACATATACATGACTTGCATAAGCATCCATACACTTGCATAAGCATGCATAACTTGCATATCACTTTCAACTTGCATTTAAACATACACTTAACTTGCATATCTCACTTTGCTAAACATGCATAATTCCCTTTATTAAATATGCATAAATCCTCTTATTAAACATGCATATATCAACTTGTTAAACATGCATAAATCAACTTATTAAGCATGCATAAACCAACTTATCAAATATGCATAAACATAGAACAACATAGAGTAACATATCATTATACATGATTCATACTCACTAATCCGCATTTAAGACCATAAGTCTCATTACACCCAATCTACTTACTTTAACAATTGATGTTAAAGTGATAGAAACTCACCAAACTCAAGATTAGCAACCTTATGAAGTAGAATTAGTTGCTAACTATGAAGATAATGATGATTAAGGATTGATTAGAGAGGAATTAGCTTGCAACTTTCTTCTTAGATTAGTGGAGGCTTCTCTTAGAATTTAATTTGGTGGCATGAGGCCATTGTTTCTATTTTTGGTGAGGATTAAGGTAGGTTTAGGGTGTATTTATAGATTAAGAGAGTGTTTTAGGCCCTTGGATTAACCCTAGATTAATTTAGGTCCATTAGATTTAGGAAACCTCTAGAACCAGACCCAGCCCAAGCCAGAAAACCAGATCTGGTGCACCCAAGCACCCTGGTTCGACACGCCAGGTCGACAGGCAAGTCGACAGGCATGTCGACACCCCTGTCGACAGGCCTGTCGACAGCCCTGTCGACATGCTTAGGCGGGAATCCTCCCGCCTGGCCCCGCTGGTTCTAAATTTAAATTTAAATTCCTAATTCTGTTTTTAGCTCTAATTTTTCTGCAAACTTCCTTGGGCCATAACCGGGCCATACGGACTCCGATTTTCGAAAACTCGGACTCTATTTCGCGTATTTTTCCGAGACGAACGCAATAACGCAGCCCGTTACCCCCAATTCCCACATCTGAGATTATTTATCCTATAATTAGTGAATTTTAGTATTAACCCAAAATTCGGGGTGTTACAAGAACAAATTGGTGTTGTCGAATGATTTAACCATTGAAATAAATTGATTTGAAATTCTAAATATACGTGAATTATTTGAAAAGGCCGAGTTAATTCTCATTTCAAATAATTGACCGACGATTGAAAGTCGAAGATGAAGACGGTGGTCGAAGATCGGAGATCTTCACCTCGTTTGGATGGTAACCGAGGTCCTGATTGGGAGGCATCCCGAATTATGGATAATGAGTGGTGATCGTCCAGACGTACGTGGTGATCAATGGGTTTGCGAGGTATTTAGTGCCTCCGGTTTCGTTCAGACCCAGAACGGACTTGTAAATGGACTGTTTGTCTGACATTGGATTTTATTCTATGTTGATTGATTTCTATTAAATATACATCTGTTTGGCGGCGAAGAATTTATTCTTCTGCTTAACGCCCTTCTCTGAGACACACGAGCTCAGAGGTTGCATATCGGTGGATATCAGTCGCATGGCATGAATTGCCAGTGTGGCATGCCTAAGTGGCAAATGATCAGGGCTTCTGTTGAAAAGCAAAGTCTTGTGGTGATGATCAAAGCACCGCCTGTGTGGTGTAGCTTTGTGTATAATGTGAATTCGCGAGCCTCACACCCCGGTATGAACCAAAAACGGGAGAGGACATCAAGGAGGGCATGCGTTTCTTTCTAGCTAGGGTGGTGTCAGTGACCTATCAGCCCTGACATTTATATACTTTTCACCTGTGTGGTTGTTGCTGTTGTGAGGCGCCTCGGATTTATCGGTCGATCCGGGACCGATGGAGTCATTTGTTGGCTCATTTACGCCCCATAGGGCGGGGAGGCATAGTGTTCAGGCATAATAATCCACATCGGTGGACCGTCCCTGACGATCCAGGGGGCAGTTGCGGCTGTTCCTGAGACACGGGCTAGAGCGTCTCGAATTCGGTAAGGACTATCTTTTGCCTTGGTTCAGGACGGAAATCCAATTTCCAAATACGTGACTGTGCGATTTTGATTGTATATATATATGGCGACATGATATATGGTACCCATGTCGTCTATGATTGATAGTTATGATTTGAAATTGTTTTGAAACTTATAAACACTAGCAATAATATCAAATGCCTTTGTTTTATTCGTATCAAGCATATTTTGGCCGTTATAAGGTAAAAACTCTATCCTCCGGTTTGCGTTGCATTGTGTGATGGAAACTGAATCTTATAATGGCTTCATTTTTATAAAAAGCACAACGTTGTTTTCAAAGAATGATTTGTTTTAAAGCACTGGTGATCCGATGGAGTAAACCCGTTCCACGAAAGTGGCGTGGTCCTGTGATTAGCCATATTAAATGTGTTGAGTAGATTTCTCATACCAGTCCCATAACTGACTCATAGTTTGTTTAACTTTCAAACTCGGGTGCCCCTTTTTCTACACGAGCAGCCTTGTATTCAGGTTTAGCTGGTTCTTTCTGGATACCTGGAGCTGAAGATGGATTCTATCATTTATCTCTTTTTTTGCTGTTCAGCTCCTATTGTACATATTTTATTTGTTTCCGCTGTAGACATTTATGTATAGCTGAACTGTATTTGTACTAAGTATGATCCTGTATACTGTGTAACTCTGATGATTACGTTTATCCAGTATATTCTATTGTTCATTATCTGGTGTATTTATTTATTTCTGTTCTGCTATTATCTGTTTCTGTGTTATATTCCAAAGATAACCCTTGTCTCCGTCTGAACGGGATTTGGGGTCGTCACAATCTAATTCAGCAAACATTATATAAATTGAACGATTGCTACAACAAATTTAGCGATGGCTACAACAACTTATTCAACATGTTCTTCGAAGTAGTTTGGACCCATTTCCTTAGATCTATTCACTGTGAGTTCATGTTATTTTTAGATCTAAATATTTAAATAGTAATCATCATATGTATGTAAAAATTGGATCTTGAATCGGTGCCTAATCAGTTCTATTATGACATAACTATTAGGTCTGCTTTTATATGTTCATACCACCGCCATGTTAAATCTTGCCATAATATGCCTATTCAGTTTATGCCTATTTCTATCAGTTTATTATTGATTCGGTATTATGCCTGTTCTCGATTCTCTTCTATCCCTCTTTTCCCTTTTTATTTTTATATAGCTAGGCTACCTTCGAGCTTAGGCCTAACGCAGAAAAATGCGAATGTGCAAAATTGGGAATAATGGGGAAAGACATAATTTGGGGAACAATTGGTATTGGAAAATATGGATCTAAATTTGGGCGTAAAATTTGGAAATATACAAGTATGTATTTGGTGGCATATACAGGTTGGATAATATGAATATGAATTTAGGCATACGTTAGAAAATATAATTTGAGCATAAATTGGGACATGTGTAAGTACTTATTTGGGACATAAATTGGGACGTGTGTGAATTTGAATTTTAGGCATACATTGGAAAATATGCGAATATGGATTTGGGTATAACTTGTATTGAAATGGGAAAATATGGACTAGGAATATAAATTGAAAAATATGTAGATTTGGGTTTATGCATAACATATATATATGTATATGCCATGACTTATAACTTTGGAAAAAGAGCATATGGTGCATAATTAAAATGTGAATTAAAAAGGAGCGTAAAAGTTTATGATTTTAATAGTGAATTGGGCATATATTTAAATATGGGGAAAAACAGAAATAATCACCTATAATGACATAGGTAGATTTTGATAAAAATGGAATTTCTAGTAATTACAGTTAGGAATTGTAATTGCACTTATGACAGGAAGTTAGGCTGCATTAGTGGTGGAAGTCTGCCCGGGCCTGACCGGCATATCCAGCAGCCACTAATGTTGAACCTAATGTGAGAGGTCTAAGTGTGCAAATACGAATCGGGCTAAGACACGAGGTCGGACCCAATTATGGAATAAAACTGCCTGGACCCGACCGACATATCCAGCATCCACACGTTGTAGGCCTAATGTGGGAGGTCTAGCCCATTATAACCATAATTGGACATGGTAATGAATTAGACTACTTAACCTAATTTAATCCATAAGGATTGTATGATTACGAACTTATGTTAGTGTTAAGTAAAATTGGATGAATAGTGGGTGGGTTAAGTAAAATAGAGGGGGTGGGTAATATTTACATATAGGCCCACGAACTTAACCCAATAAGGTTATGTAATTAAATACACCTAGTGATATACATAACCGGTGGAAAATATAACAAAGTTATGTAATTAAAGACACCCTTATAGGGTAAGCATAACTTGTAAGAATGGTATAATTAGATATGCGTAATAATCTGCTAAGTAAACAACGATAAGTTGTATTGACGGTGTATATTGAATTTATGATTAAATGAGAAAGAATGAGGAAAATTTGTGAAATAAATAAGTTATATTTAATCATAAATGGTAAGTGACATGTTAATTAGGAAACATGTGAATTGAGATATACCTAACAACGTATTAAGGAGAACATGTTATTGTAACGATGTAACCAAACAAGAATATAAAATATATTGTGGATTACAGACCTTGGGCCACAATCTAGAGAATAACATGTTGTGGGTTTATTAATAAACTTAAATGAATTAAGTTATATGATTGAAATTAATAAGCAAAGAGAAATTTGGTAAATTGGAATAAGAATTCAATATGAACGAGAATAACCAAGTTAAATGGGAACCGGGTGAGGTAAGGAAAGCGCATAAAAGAATGCTTAGACATAAGGTCTAAAACATATTAAAGAAAGGCGCTTGGACCAGTCCGTACATTTGAGGGTGAATAACCCAATGGAGTAGATCATTGAGGTAATATAAGACACGAGGGGAGTGCACATTCATCTGATTGTTATGACGGCTCCAAAGGACTTGAAAGGGAAGCACGTGGCTTCCTGAAGTACATAAGGTGCTCCTAGTAGTCTTCTATGTGGTGACAAATTTCTTAGGTTGTACTCGCAGAGGTTGGGTCTACACGTAACTACTAGGTGGGTGGGCCTTGACTGCAGACGTAGCTATGCAGTCAGAATGCTGTGACGAGGTGACACTAGAGTGATTCGACGGTTGCCTTACGAGGAGGTAGAGAGGGCCACAAACAACAAGGATAGTAGAACGTTTGATATCCGTCATGACAGCCAACGAGATGCGAAAGACTAGAGCTAAACCCAAGATATCATTTCACCTTTCGTTATCGAGGTATGGGGTTGAGGGTAGACGCCACATGGATGTTTAGATTGGTTGTATTAGTGGCGGTTGCTTAGCTCTGTAGTCTTTACTAGTTGATGGAGGGGCCGAGGAGGGGCCATAGCCACCATGGAAAACAGACCCGAGGAATATCTGTATTTGAAGGCACTTAAATGCGGCCTGTACAGGTATGGAAAAGCTCCAAGTCGAGTTCTTTGTTTCTATTTTAGCCCTGCCATGGAACTCGGTGCACATTAGAGGACGTGCGGTTGAGGCATCGAGCTACAATTACAGTACATACGTGGGACAGTCTAGATACATGCATATCTGCTCTGGGTGGTATATCGTAGACTAGAGGGTATTATTCCGATATGGAATTTGATTCGATCGATGGTGGCAGTCCGTACGCTTGCGTAGCATAGTAGTGACAGATATATGTGGAACGTAACATTGGTATATAGAGATCTGTACGTCACTTCGGCATAGGATGGGTACGATGCGCGAATAAGTCTTGAGTGCTATTAACCTAAGTAACCTAATAATCAAAAAAACGTAATGGAACGGTATTAGTAGGGATCATTCTACTTTTGATATAGTAGTATCTGCGCAGTGCAGAGAAATGTATTTAAGAAGCGCAATATATCCTGTTCATCTTACATTGCTCAGTTCACACTTGTTATTGTTACTATTATCTTGTTCTTCCAATTTTATATACCTGCCATGATACTTTTATTTATTTATATTTAAAAGTTACGGGACTCGGCAAACTTTATGTCTGGCCCTTTTTGTTTCCTCTTCTATCTCTTCTGTTCCCCTCCCCTCACCCCCCCCAGGTTCTAAGGGTGGAAGTGCTTAGAGTTGATTTGGATTCTTTTAGCTTAGCTTGGATTTTGGATATAAATTATCGCTTTGACTTCTGGTCAACTCTCTTATGTCTTCACAAGGAAACATGGTTTTATGCTTTTGTACTCTGATGTTTTTGGCAAGACCGATTAATGATGTAATTAGTTACTTTTGATGTAAAATCAGTATTTGGGACCATGATGTTTTGATTTAAATAAAGTTTTTAATTCCACTGCTATTTTACATGTCTGTCTTGTGCTATTACGTTCTTATTTACCTATAACGCTTCACGAAACTTAATGCATTCTCTTAGTGTGTAAGGACCCGGAACTTCCCCGGTAAGGAAAGAGCGGATACTTTGAGGACAAGACAGATCAGAATGCAAACAGAAGAACATTTCATTGTATATTACAACAATTCCATCAGAATACAAGAATATACAGAGTATGAATAAATATTACACAGAAAATATCAGAGATTTAAATTACATAGCAGCGGAAAAATAATATAGTACACAACTGAAAGAGATATACGGATACAGAGCTTTCCGGATATCGTTCCAGCTGTAAATCAGGATCCTATGAATATGAATCTGGAAAACCAAAACTACTAGCTGCCCATGTCAATATAAGGGCACCCAGAGTTTAGGTTAAAACAAAAAACTCCAGATCAGTCATGTGACTGGTGTGAGAACTAAAATAGTTATTTAAAACTTTACTTTAAATCAGATATATCAAGCGACCACGCCGTATAACACGGAACGGGTTTCCTCACAAGAATACCAGTGCATATAACAAAACAGCGCAATGCTTTTTGGAAAAATGAAGCTATTATAAGACCCAGGTCCCATCACACAATGCAACACAAGCCGGAGGATAGGATTTTCCCTTATAATAGCCAAACATGCTTGGTACGTTAAAAACAAATCATTTGATACTATTATAAGTGTATAGTGTCGAAACAATTTCAATCATAAATATCAATCATAGACGACATGGGTACCATATATCATGTCGCCATACTAGTTCTACAATTAAAACTGCACAGTCACGTATTGGAAGTTGGATTTCCATCTGTGAACCGAGGCAAAAGATAGTCCTCACCGATTCGAGACAATAGCCCATGTCTCAAGACCCAGACACAGGTGAGCCCTTGGATCGTCTGGGCCGGTCCACCGATGTGGATTAAAATGCCTGAACACTGTGTTTCCCCGCCCTTTGGGGCGTAAATGAGCCAAATGACTCCATCGGTTCCACACAGTCACCGATATATCCGAGGCGCCTCGCAACAACAACAACCACACAAGTAAAAATAATATAAATGTCAGGGCTGGTAGGTCACTGACACCACCCTAGCTAGAAGGAAATGCATGCCCTCCCTGATGTCCTCTCCCGTTTCTGGTTCACAACCGGGGTGTGAGGCTCGCGAATCAACGTTACACAAAGCTATGCCACACAGACGGTGCTTTGATCATCAACCACAAGACTTTGCTTTTCAACAGAAGCCTTGATCAATTGCCACTTAGGCATGCCACACAGGCAATTCGCTCCATGCGATTGACATCCATCAATATATAACCCCTGAGCTCGTACGTCTCAGAGAAGGGCGTTAAGCAAGAGAATAAATTCTCCGCCGCCAAACAGATATATATTTAATAGAAATCAATCACACAGAATAAAATCCAATGTCAGACACACAGTCCATTTACAAGTTCGTTCTGGGTCTGAACGAAACCAGAGGCACCTTGTACCTCGCATATCCATCGATCTCCAAGTACGTCTGGACGATCACCAACTGATTCCCTCCTCTTGGGTGTACAGCCCAATCAAGATCATCAATAATCACCCAAACGATGTGAAGACCTCCGGTCTTCGACCACCGTCTTCATCCTCGACACCTCGTCGAATCAGTTATTCAGAATGGGATAAACCCGGTCTTTCTGAATAACTCGCGTATATAATAAACAAGTGTTACACAAACACAACATATGCCTCATTCCAATTCAGAATATTCTTTTATTCAAATATCCTTATACTTTGGGAAAGGTTCCCGTTAATTTTATCAAAGATAAATTCTTTAAATTTATTCTTTAATCTTCTTTTGAATAAGGTTTAAATTTTCAAAACAAAATTTGTTTTCATTTTAAAAATATACTCTTCACACTCGTTCTAGGACACTACTGATCCCATCTCTAACGAGTCATTCCCATTGGATATTACTAATCCAATCTCTGATGAATTCTTTCGTTCGTTTCTAATGTGTCTTGTTCTCCGAGCTCTGTAAACCAAAGCTATGATACCAAATGTAAGGACCCGTAACTTCCCCGGTAAGGAAAGAGCGGATACTTTGAGGACAAGACAGATCAGAACGCAAACAGAAGAACATTTCATTGCATATTACAACAATTCCATTAGAATACAAGAATATATAGAGTATGAATAAATATTACATAGAAAATATCAGAGATTTAAATTACATAGCAGCGGAAAAATAATACAATACACAACTGAAAGAGATATACGGATACAGAACTTTCTGGATATCGTTCCAGCTGTAAATCAGGATCCTATGAATATGAATCTGCAAAACCAAAACTACTAGATGCCCGTGTCAAAATAAGGGCACCCAGAGTTTCGGTTAAAACAATAAACTCCAGGTCAGTCATGTGACTGGTGTGAGAACTAAAACAGTTATTTAAAACTTTACTTTAAATCAGATATATCAAGGGACCACACCGTATAACACAGAACGGGTTTCCTCCCAAGAATACCAGTGCATATAACAAAACAGTGCAATGCTTTTTGGAAAAATGAAGTTATTATAAGACCCAGGTCCCATCACACAATGCAACACAAGCCGGTGGATAGGGTTTTCCCTTAGCCAAACATGCTTGGTACGTTAAAAACAAATCATTTGATACTATTATAAGTGTACAGTGTCAAAACAATTTCAATCATAAATATCAATCATAGACGGCATGGGTACCATATATCATGTCGCCATACTAGTTCTACAATTAAAACTGCACAGTCACGTATTGGAAGTTGGATTTCCATCTGTGAATCGAGGCAAAAGATAGTCCTTCTTTTGAATATCAATTCGAATTAGTCGGGATTAGCGAACCACATCGAAGTAATCCTTTATTTTATTTAACAATCCCAACCTGTTCATCCCATGAAGTAAAATTGGTCATACTTCATATCTAACACCACGGTGTTATCGGTAAATTCAACTACCATTTCACGTTCAAATCTAATTAAAGATTTAACTATCGCGTGGAGCAAAACTGGTGATACTCCATTCTCGATTATTTCAATCTAATTAAATATTCATTAAAACTCCACTTGGTTTTAATCTTACCAATAATCACTATCAATGATTACTTAACTTGGGAAATCACATCCTATCTTTAACTGGGTTAAAGAACCAATGTCATTTAAAATACGATTCACGATAAACCCAAAAATCAATTCAAATTCAATTCCAATTAAATATCATTTAATTGGTATATTTCGTTAAATCTAAATAAAAAGATTTAATCTTTTTCCCAACTGGGTTTAAGAATAGTGTTAATGAAGACACCATTCACGACAAACCCAAATCCCATTTGATATTAAATACAAGGTTCTGAATAGAAAATATATCGGCTTATATTCAATATCAAATTCTACGACCAACCAATATCGTATTGGAAATAACAATATAAATATATCTTTCAAATTTCCATAACAATATCTGTATAATCACGAAATCCAATATCGAAATATTCCAAACACAATTTCGATTCAAATCCATTCCAATTCAATCATTGGAAATTCTGGTTACTTTCAAAACCATTTCAAATCCGCTTTATTTATTTTAAAAACAAATGGATTTTAATTCTAGTTCAAAACCAGTTCATTTCGATAAAAATCTATTTTTATCTTTTCAAATTTGGAATTTTTCATCCCAATTTTTCACAAATCATTTCTTATGATTTTACACAAATTATTGATATATTTAATAATTTTATCAAGGCCCGTACAGTCGATTTCCATCAACGGCCATCGAACTGCACTTACACAGACCTTTTCCAAATTTGATTTGGACATAATTACAAATCCAACCGTTAGATTTCAAATCTCTAATATTCGTTAGAAAGCTCTTTTCGATACGAACCCAACGGTTCCTGTTTTAGGAGAATCCGACGGTCGGATCTCCCGTAATATCCATTCGAAGTCAATGGTCGAAATTCGCGAACTACCGCAGCGCGACGCGTTCTATTCAGGCCATTGAATATAAATATAATATATCTATTATATATATTTCGTCGATTTCCTTTTTAAAACGTATTTTACAAATCGTTTTAAATTCGTTTTCGAAATGATTTCAACTTCATATTCAATTTCGAATCAGAATTGAATATTCCACATCATTAATCTATAAATGATAATATTTTCAAAACTTTATATTTTGAAATCAATTCCTTTTCGATATTCATTATAAAAATGAATAAAATCAATATAAATATCATTCACATCAAAATGGCGCATATCTAATCAACACGGCTTTATATTTTTCAATTACTTCATTACTCTATTCAACAAATGAATATTTTCTTCAACACATGAATTTTCTTTTATTCAACACATGAATATATATATATTTTATTCAACACATGAATTTTCTTTTATTCAACACATGAATATTCTCAACACATGAGTATTGTCAACACATGACTATTTTGTTTATTCAACACATGAATATAATTTATTTTCTAAATTGGAACGAGACCCACTCAATTACCATATAATATTATTTATATGGATTCTATACACCACATGTATATAATAGCAACGATAAATAATCAACCATCATCCGTAGTGTATTCTACACTGTATAAGCATCAAATATAAATATTCAACGCTTATAACAGCCTGTCAATCAATCGATCGGCATACAACTAATTATTGGGATTAGTATATGTCCAATTTCATCCCAACACCCATGTGGGGTTTCAAACAATCAAACACAGATTTTATTTGTGCAGTTGGCCGATGTGTAAAATTTATCGTCCCAATCAATATCAGTCAAATCAGTGTACATAAACAAATCGTTCGAATTGTAAATGAATATTTATTTTATTTCAACACATGAATATATATTCGATTTCAACACATGAATATATATTTGATTTCAACACATGAATATATATTTGATTTCAACACATGAATATATATATATTTGATTTCAACACATGAATATATATTTAATTTCAACACATGAATATATATTTTATTCAACACATGTATTTTCTTTTATTCAACACATGAATATATATTTCACATCACAATCAACAGTCAATTTTCACAACACAAACAATCACACAAGTCGTCCATGGTCTGTGGACGACGGGAAGCAGTTTATATATGCAGTTATAAAATAAATAACTGAACAGAAAATTTTAGTGAGGAGTTCTCACCTTTGGGATCCACTCCTCCATTCTTTACTGTCGCTTAGATCCGCTGTTTTGATCCCAACGCAATCTGTTTCACGAAATTTTATATTAAAAAAAATCACATTTTAATTCTGCTATTGTATAAATAAAAATCATATTTTTATATCGCTACTATATGAAAATCATCTTTTTATTCTGTTATTTCAATTTTAAAAACAATGCGATATATATTTTCAAAACATTACGATGTATATTTTCAAAACAATTTCTATATATTTTCGAAACTTCACGATATATATGTTCAACACATTACGATATATATATATATATATACTCAAAACTTTACGACATATATATTCAAAACTTTACGATATATATATTCAAAACTTTACGATATATATATTCAAAACTTTGCTAATTTTTATATTTAAAATCAATTCAAACTTATATTTTAAAACAATTCAGATTTTTTTCCCTTAATAAACTAAACTAATTACATAATAAAAAATTAAAAAAATACATTGTCTTCCTCTTTCTATAAGCCGTTGAAACCTCCAGGAACAAAATGAACGATGCTCACCACATAGGGCTTCAGCTTGCACGCGGAACAAGGCACCAAACTTCCATCATAGCTCGCCCCATCGTCGGCCTAAGTGAGTCGCGCCATCCCCAGCAGCCACGGCGAACTCACCGCTCCTTTCGCCACCAAAAAAACCCATCGACCGCATCCACTTCGAGGTAGATTTCCTCCCAAGCCAGAGCACGAGAATCGGTGGAACTACAACAGATCTAAAGATCGCATCTTTTTATTTAATTTTGCTTTTGATTCCTTTGATTTCTATTGTTTATTTGAAGAGGAAAGTCGCTAGGAAGATTGGAGCAACATGGGGCGTCGTTTTTTTGGGTGTGGCGGCTGAAACGAGAAGTGAGAGGCTAGGGTTTAGAAAAGGCTTTAATAATATATTATAAATAATATTTTGATTCTCCAATAGGTCCCTTTTGCGTACAAACTCCAATCTGAACCCAACGACTGTCGCCCCTAGCCAAACACCCCCATTCCAAACACAATGGGATATGTCTGGTAAGCCAATTCGACCATCACGTTCAAATTTTCTTTAAATTAAAATATAAATCAATATATATTCTATTTTAACGTACATTTCAATTTACCGGGGCCACATACTAACTCTAAAAATTCCAGAAAAGTTATTTCTAGCTTCATACTGACGATACGGTCCTAACAAAACTAATTTCGTCAAATTTGAAGACCGTTTGAAAAATGGCCATTTTCTGGTCGATCGAAATTGACTGAAACTGTCAAAACACGTTTTACTTCGCCACGCTCATATATTGATTCGAAAAATTATGAATTTTCGAATTTAACAATAACTAGACATCCTGGATCCAACAAAAGTGGTTTCATCGAAAACAGAGGTCGTTTGAAAATTTTCCCTTCTCAAGGGCTAGAATTCCATAGCGACTATTCTGAATTTTCAACTGGGCCTAACTTTTGATTCCCGCTATAAAATTTTGATTTTTTGGATTCGTTGGAAAGATATTCTCAAATAGATTCAAATATTTTTGGTTTCGCCAAAATCCGATTTATTTTGAATCCTGTACATTCATTTGAAATTTGAAATCGAATTTTCTAACTACCACGCCATTTTCAATTCCTTTTATAATTTAAAATAAATAATTATATTCTAACGACGATCTATATAAATATATACGTTCTAATCCTATTCAAAATAAATTTCTCATCGTTATTATTTAAAATAATCCATTTTAAATATTCAAAATAATCCATTTTAAATATTCAAAATTCATCGAAATTGCCAAAATAAAATTTTTAAATTGGCTCAGATTTCCGGGTTATTACATAGTGAGTGACATTAACGGATGTGGGGTGTTACACACTAGGTACTTTTGCTCTCCAAACCTGCCCGATAGGTTTTACAATAGCGTCGCACTGTTCATCCGTATGTCCAAAGCATTTTCATATATTAAAGTAGGTGGAATGTATTCGTATTCTATGTCTTGTACATAAATGTTGCCATGTTTATTTTTACCTTTTATTTGTGTTTTCTTTTCATTGTTAACGTTCAGATCTACTAAGGCTCTAGCATAGTTTAAACATTTTACGTTCTTAGTTAGATCGTCCATAGCCAGTGGGGCTCCAATTAGACTAGCAAGTTTTCTAATTTCTCTAACATTCCACAACGATAAGTCCAAATTGTTTAACCGTATCCATATAGGGTGTTATTCCAGCATATCCCGAACCAATCTCAAGTTAGGTTCCTATCTTTTAGTAAATATCAGTTTACTGTCCATGAACCATGGACCACCATTTAAGTTTGATACAATCCTCCTCCTTTTCAAATTTGATCAAATAGAAACCGTTCTCTCAAGCAAAAACATCCCATGAACCCTTAGGTTGTCATTCCCTTTTAGTTTAAGTGTTCAAATGCGCATAGTATGACCTCCTTCCTACAAAATATATGTAGATTGAATTTTTCCACATAATTTTTATAGCATCAAATATCAAACCATCAAGATCTGCAAAGTCTCCTTCCTCATCCTTAGAAAATTCAAAATTTGTTATGCCCCCTTCAATTTTTGTATTCCCCACAACAGGAACTAGCGCCCTCAATAAATTGAAGATTAGCCATATTAATTGACTTATTATCCCTTCCTTTGACCGGATTAGAATTAATTTGAGCACCCTGAAGAAAAGTCTTGCACCTCATTCGCAGTTCCTGCCATCCTTCATCCGCTTTCTTAGTGTTTTTGTCAATGTTAGATTCATCATCAAGGATAATTGGATCAGAATTTTGACTTTCGTTCCTAGGGTCTTCAGATGCCATTTTCGCATTTCAACCAAAAATATCATAATAGTGTGTGTGTGTGTGTGTGTGTGTGTGTATGTGTATATAAAGTCCATTTAGACACAATTTATGAGATGATACTTCTCCATAATTTGGTTGCCCCCTCATTTCCATCCTAAATTAATCCAACGGCTGAGATATTGTATATCCTAATTTGTATCCCTTTCTTTTGTGCATATATATATACACACATACATGTAGAGAGAGAGTAAGAAACTAATTATTATTCTAAGAAAAAAATTATAGTAGAAAATTTAACAATGTAAATGTTGAAATACCATACAATAATAATGCCTTTTCATTTCTATTGATAGGAAATGATATCTTTTCATTATGCTCTGATATAAGATAAAATTCAGTTTTGATCAAATTATGATCAAATTCATATGTTATATGCTAAATTCACCTTAGATATGATCATATATGTTTAATTCAGATTTAGACTGTTAGAGTTTTTGCCCTAAAGGCAATCCATTTGATGTGATTAATAAATTGTTGATGTTATATTTTATTTTGAATAAAGTATTTTGTTATGTTATATTTACTACATAATATAAATATTAACATAATAGAAGTCCTTGGAATAATAATACGGAGTTATATAGTTTCAAGTAAGTGACTTGAACATGAGATTATATAATATAATAAGTATTATAATTCTTAAACGTCCCTAATCAATTTATATTGTATATAGGACAAAAATAAAACATTGGGACTAGTTTGTTGATTGATTGATGATCATATCTCATTAATCGTTAATATATGTGATATTAATGTCAATACATGGATACGTATTAGAGAATAGTATATTGGACTGACCCAACATGAGAAAACTTCATGGAATATAATTAATAGTGTCATAAGTTATTCTCATGGTGATAGTGATGTAATGGTCCTCAGACCTGAAATCATTATATATATATTCGAGTATTATTTGTGTTTTGATATCATCAAAAGTTACTTTTAACCGAGTAGACGATAAAGGTGATTATCAGATACTTCTCGAATCGATTAAATAATATGGATGATCTAGATGGAATTTAACCCTACAATATAAGTAGATATATCCATTGTCCTCTTGATTGAGTATGATTATGAAATGCATGGTCATGCTCAAATATTGATTTGTTTTATATAATCTACTCATCAATCAGGATAAAAAGTTAAATTATAAAGAGGATGATACGTTCCATTAATCAAGTCTAATCTTGGATATATTGGTTAAAAGGATTAAATTACGTTGAAACACTGATCACATAAAATGGTTGTATGGAATGTTTGATTTTATTACAAATTGGGTAACAACTATGTATTATAAGATGTTGCTCACTGTTTATAATTTTAATATGATTTTAAATTATTGCTAACATTATAGTAACTTATAGGATCACACATTTAGAACGTTATAAAAAGAAAAACCATTTTTTGGATAAATAAAACATCAATCTGTTGATATTTTATTTAGCATTGCAATAGGTATTCCGGTTGGTTCCTTAATTTATGGTACGCAATTATTTTAAAAGGGGATGCTCCTTCCTTTTAACATATACGAAGACCAAAAAGAGAATACAGATTCAAAAAAGAAAAACCTAAAATCCGCTAGGGCTAGTAACCAAATTCCCCTTTTGATTTGAATCGTTTGACAATCGAATCAACGGTCACGTGGACACCGATAGAGGCACTGCTCCTACTGTGCTTGCGATTCCATAATCTCCGGCTCGTTCGAGATACATTCTTTTGATTCATGGATTCAACCAAAAGGATTACAAACACTAAATAGGTACATTTTAATTTTGATTTACTATTTTTGCACAGATCTTGTTTTATATTTTGTTAAAATTATAAAAATCTGGTTTCAATTAGATCGTGAAAAACCAATAGGGGTATCAGAGCTATGCTTGCGAAAAAGAGTATTTTTAACTATATTTTGGCTTATGTGCGTTTGATTTCTATGATAATCGAAAATATTTAAAAACAAATGTGAGAATTTAATATAAACTAATTTCTAATGTGAAATTATTTCACTATAAGAAAAAATTGTATTTGATACAAAAGGTTTGAAATGAACAAATGAGTTGTTAATTTCGTTTTAGAATTGCTAGATCTTTTGCTATTAAAATTTAAACATGTGGATTAATTTGTTAAATCTGTGTGTTTTAAAATTGTTTTGGATTTGTTTATATGTGTGCACATTTCTAAACTATGAATCAAAATAGTTGATTGCTAAAATTATAAATTGTCGACTCATTTTTTTAGTTAGTGTAAAATCTATGCAATACAGGGATTAGAATATATTGGACAAGACTTGGTTTGTTGAATTTTAGATCAGTGTAACTCTGTTAAAATTAAGGATCAAAACTCATTTTACATTGATTAGAATGTTAGCCCCTTATGGCACTATTTAAAAATGACCTTTACAATGCATGAATATGTTACCGTATTAAGATACTGACTTGTTTTAGAAACTAATCATACATGGCTACATGGACCATGATGCATTGATGAATGTTCATGATGCAAATGTATTGAAAAGGTATAATGACCTATTTTAATTTCATGTTGTTTCATTTGACATTCGAGTATATAGATATCGAATTAATTAAAATTTGTTTTGTATGTTAGTGCCTAGATCATTGTAGGGTTATGAGTGGGTATACTGGATATACAATTGAAATAACATTAAACTTATAATTTCTTTCAACAACAAATTAGATTTGCTAATTGGATTATTAAAAACTTATGAAATCATTAGTATTATGCAAATTTTGGAACTTGGCTTGATATATGATATAATCAGATCAATATAGATATATACATAAATCTGATATGATTAAATTTCTTTAGGATGGGAAAACATAGCCAAGCCCTCTTCCATTTTCAACTATGTACATGATTTGTTTCTTTGTCTTTCTTTGAATTTTGATTCACAACATGTATTGATATATATATATATATATATCAATATGCATACATACATATATATATATATATATATATATATGTATAGTTGTTGCAAATATGGTTTGCAATTAAACTCCCCTAGTTATACACATTTTTTAAATATGCCAAATGGCAAGTACACTGTTATGCATACATTTAAACCAGTTTACAATTTATATGGATATATGAGTATACAAATATATATATATATATATATATATATATATATATGTATGTATGTATATGTATATGGAAAATAGTTGCTGGAATTTATATATTGATCATACTGTATGTATATATTTAATAACTTGTTATTCTTGGTTTTAAACTATATGTGTGTGTGTAACAACCCAGTATTTTACTAAGTTTAATTTTAATTTCTATAATGTAATTTGGGTTTTCTAAATATAAGTTGAATATTTGATATTTAAATACAGATATTGACTTAATAATATTTTACATTTATCTTGTTGTATCAATATGAGTTTGGGAAAGGAAAATTATTTTAAGCTATGTGTAATTTATAAACTTTTAACGGTATTATCTAATTTTGACAAGTATTTATGACATTAAAATATATAGGTATGTATGGTTTTTTTTAAGATGATGTATACAAGTTTTATAAACCTATTTTGAATATTAAGACTTAAAATGTTATATATACATGAAATTTTAAACGGATTGATTAAGTATTTATATTTTTAAAATTGTTTTGGTTAAATATAAATTCTAATACAATAATATTTTGATTTAAATTAATTTAGTTAAAGCAATGTTCGTTTGAGAAAAAAAACAATAGACGGTTAGAAATTCAGTTGATAAAAATGGGCAGAATTTGAAATAAAATTATAATTAAATATCGATTTAGAATAATCGTTCAGTTTTTGAGTGCGTAGTCGTAAAATATTTTATAGAATTTTGCTGTAATTTTTAATTTGGAAAATAAGCCAATATTTTTCTAACGTATTTTAGGGCAACCGTGGTCCTTTTTGGCACTCTACAGAATCTATTAACCGATCTATTTTATTACTGTTCTGGGATCATGGTATATTCTTGCACACGATTATAAATTTTATTTCATTATCGGTGACAGTAAATAATTAAATAAATATATATATAATCATAGTAATAAGTTATTTACTTCTACTATTTAATTTAGCATACGTTGTTCTATTAACACTTGTTAGATGTGTTTAATTCTGTTACTTCCCTATTTAGCAATCAAGTGGTTTTTCACTATCTACTCGTGTCTCTCCCATTAAAAGAATTTATCTTCTTCTCCTAAATCAAAAGAATTTAATATATATATATATATATATATATATGCACATTACTTGGTCAATACACTTGTTTCATTTTTTGTTAATATGTAAGACACATGTAGTTTGGCTCCTGAACCAACAAAGAAAAGAATATACTTCTTCAACCTTCGTTTCTCCTTTGTGTTGTATCTTCTCAAGCAAAGTCTCGGAAGAAAATTATTATCATAATAAAATAAAGGGAAAAAATGGAACTAATCAAAGCTTCCTGTCAACTAATATAAGATTTGATCTCCTCAAATTTTGTTCACGCACCACCATCTTAGTCATTTGTGTCCTTCATAGGCTGGCGCCATCTCCTCCGCCTTGTCCTATCTGTCAACCACCTTGGACAGCGCACCCACACTCGTTCCATCCCCTCGAACATTCAGCCACTTCCATTCAAAGTTCGCTGCAACCAGTCTTCCTTTTTCCCCCCACAAAACATCTCAGTCTTTCCCTTGCAATCCCCATCACCACTCATGTCACCTCACCCTGACGGCCTCTCCTCCCTAAGTGCCAACCGTGACTTCCATCCACATAAACATTTCAGCTTTTCTCTTCGAAGCAGTTGGCCTTCCCATATTGTTTCACCGCATGTAATACTTATCCACCCAGCAAACTTTCGACTTCCCTATACACCAGCAACTGCCGCCGTGCCATACTTCGACACCTGCACTGAGTGTCCACCCTTGCTCACCTCTTGTTCCCCATGCGTGCACCATTGCCTCTCCCCACTATCAAAACCGTCCACCTCTTCATAAAAAAATAAAAAGAAAAGAAAAAAACAGTTGGCTTCCCATATTTAAAAAGTTCACGCAAATCACTTTTTTCCACATTTCCTTCTTTTTCCATTCACGTCAGCAATACTACTTTGTACAAATATGTGTGTGGTGAAATAATTACATGTATGTTGCGATACAAAACTGGGCTTTCTTGTGTATTTAAACATGTTGAAGTGTATATATGCACGTGAGTTGCAAAGATGTGCGCGCATAGCGGTAGCGGCGTCAGTGAAGATTTGTTCGTGGTCATTGTAGGCTCTGTTCGCAGCTGATAAGGAAGCTCGACGGTGAAATTTGGAAGCATGCAGGTGAGAGTTCTAATTTAAATTTATTTTAAATTAGTTTTAATGGTTAATTATAATTAATAATTCATTGATGATCATGGGGTGTTATGAATGATTGCTATTTAATGTAGATGGATGTCTATACGATTAGAATACACTATACACCAAGCGTTATTTACCGTAATGCTTTACGCACCGTTATTTGATTGTTTGAATTATTGTGATAATGATGAATGGATTCATGACGGTTTATTTGATCAAGTTAGTTGGTTAAATCTAGTTGAATGAAATCACATACACCGTGGTGGTCGAATCATATGGGTAATTAATTTAAATCTCCTTTCCATGTAAATAATATTTTTTATTAAGATAAAAATTGGGAATGGAGTTATAAAGTTAAATTTAAAAATCTGTTTGGAAATCGAATTGAATATTCGTATGGAATAAAATGGGTTTGGAATTCGATCGGCCATGGGTTAATTAAACATTGAATTGGATCTTAGAAATTAGTTCGGAAAATGATTTGGAGTATGTGCTCAACATTGGTTTTTGTGTGAATAATTTTAACGGTTATTTTAAGTAATTAACCAAGTTTTGATAAAATTATTATTATTTTGATCTAGTTAGAAATGAAAGTCTGGAATTCGAAATGTTGATTTTGGAATAGTTATTTTGGAAATATTTGAAGAGGTTTGGAAATATTATCATTAAATGTTCAATTTAATGTGGTATGAAGAATTTGAAAAATTGGAATATTAGATTTTATGTGAATTCTTCTTTCCATAAGGGTTTTGAAAAGGTAATTGAACGAGTTTAAATAATATATTATTTTTATTCAATTTGATTTGAAATGAAAATTGGGAATTTAAAATGATTTTGAACTAAAGTTGGCAATATAAAAGTATTATTTCGGGGAAAAGAGATTTATAATACAGTTTTATTCTAAGTTATGGGAACAAGATTTATTTTGGAAAAAGGAACGGGACGATTTATATTTAAAATGTTATATAATGTAAATTGAACGCGTCGCATAATGACAGTTCGTTAATATCGATTTTAAATTTCAAATGGCTATAACATGAACGTTTTAAATCAGATTGACGTAAAACAAAAAATGTCGGATTTCTATTACTGATGGTTTGTGAATAGAAAAGGAATTTTCCAATTCTAACATGTGGTTTTCAAGATATATCTGAAACAAAATGTGAAAAGATCGCTATACGTGTAGTTCGACGACCGTAATGGAAAGTTGAAAGAAACGGGCTTATAAAAAATTATTTAAAATTCAGTAGAAATCTGATAAATCGTATTTTGTTATTTAAAACTGATTTGAGTTAACATATTTGAATTTTGAATGATTTGGATCTATTTGGTTAGATAACCATTTTTCAGCACTTTCGGTAACGCTTTTAACGTTATTATAATATTTCATTGAAATTTATTGAATTTTTGAAGATTATAAACCATGAAACATTGTTTAAATTATGGAAAAGGATTTGTTAAATATTTTGAAAGATTTTAAAAGAGGTTAAAATATATGGCATAAGATTTATTTAAATCATAAGTACGGTATGGGAAGTTTGAATTAGAAAGAAAATGAGTGGAGGTAGAATTAGTCTTTGGATATTCGATGTAGAATTCTAGGGTTGGACGAATACTTACATAAATATTAAACATATCAATATCCAGATTCTGATGGTGTTTGCCCAAGTTGGTGAATCAATATCAAATATAAATCGACTAAATTCTGGTTATACTAGTATTGGTGCAGAGAGAAAGAGAAATTACTAGAGAAGCGCAATATACTCTATCATGTTTACCTTGTCATACTTGCCTTTTATGATGTTGTAACACCCCGTAATTCTGATAATATTAATAATCACAAATTAAAGAATAACTAATCTCAGACGTGAGAATTGTGGGAAATGGGTTGCGCCATTGTGTTCGTCTCGGAATTCTGGTTGAAATAGAGTCCGAGTTTGTGTGAATTGGACTTCGTATGAAGAAGTTATGGCCATCGGAAGTTTCAGAAAATTCAAAACAGCTCGCAGAAAATTTAAAAATTCAAACAGAAAAGTGTTCCCGCCCAGGCAGGTCGACTGGGGAGTCGATACTAGTGTCGACTTCCCCCCTAAGTCGACTACCATGTCGACTTCCCCCCCCCCCAGGTCGATTGTAGTGTCGACCTGGGTGTCGACTTGGTCTGGCGGCTAGGGTTTGGGCAGAGCCCAATCCTGAGCTGCTGATGGGTCTTTAGGGCTGTGTTGGCAAATTTAACGGTTCAGTTTAGTTCTGAGTTGATCTGATGGTCTAAAATAAATCCTAACTCTATAAATACCTAGGTAGTCTCTCACCCTAATTCATAAGAAAAATAGAATAGTTACCGTCATACCGTCGCCATGAAAATCAGTGGAGCCGCCGCCAACTAAGAAGGAAGAAAACCTAATTCTCTCAACTCTAAAGCAAAGAAAAACTCTCTCTTCTTCTCGAAATTGTGAGTATGATAGTCTTAACAAGATTATTATCATTTTAATTAGGTTAAGTCATGAATGGATTATGAGTAGATGATGTGAATTGTCGTATATGTTACCATGTATGTTATTAATCCTATGCTATGTGGTGATGATATCCTATATGTTGTAAATCATGCTATGATGATGTTATGTATGTTGAAAGTTTCTAGGCTAAGTTGTGATGAATCATACATGTTAAAAAGCCATCTATGCTAGTTAGTTCATATTAATTAAATCATCATGTTTGGGCTATGTTAATCTATATGACAAGTTACATATGCAAGTTAGATTGATTAGAAAAGTTATGAACATATGCCATGACATCTATTATGACATCTAGGATTATGCTATTACATATGTGATACCCTATGCTAGTTCACACCATCATCATGTTGCCTGAAAACCCCATATGCAAGTTTATGTATAGATTTGGGCTATGATCATATCATGTAAATTGTGGCATTTAACAAGTTGACACCTTTTGATCCTTAACATGCGTAGTTTATGCAAGTTTCACCCCTATTATGATTTGATTTATTTTAATTGTCTATATGTTGTGATAATTTATCTTTGTGCTATGTGTTAGACTATTCAAGTCTAGCCTATATTATGCGTTGAATAAGCGAACGTATAAACGTGGGGTAGGGGTAATATTAAGGATTTAATAACAAGATGTTGGGGTGCAATTGATATGATTTTGCATACCATGAGTGGAAGACCATAATTGATTCAATTATGGACATCAATAAAAGTGGACTTAATTAATAATTTGGATAGGGAATTATTAAAACTGGGGTAAAAGATTATAAGTGATAATCAATGCTTAGGACACGAGGTTGGACTTGTTTGTGACGTAAACCTGCCCGGAACCGCCCGACAAATCCAGTGGTCACAAATGTCAGCCCAATGTGAGAGGTCCTAGGCCTAAACTAAAGCATAACAGTTGTAAAGACACGAGGTTAGACTCTTTTATGGTGTAAGACTGTCGGGACCCGCCCGACATATCCAGCTGCCATAAATGCCAGTCTAATGTGAGAGGTCTTTACGAGGTTATGGCCTGAATGAATTAAGAAATACTTAACTAGATAAACATGTAAAGTGGGACATGGGGGTTAAGTAGGTGCCTTGGGTGGCATGAGGAATCTAGTGGGTGCCCTTAGTGGCATGTGAAATACGATTAGTAAGACTTAACCAAACACACATGTAAATGAACATGACTAAGAGGGTTAAGTGGGATATACTATTTTGACAAGCTTAGGTGGGTAGCTTGTGGGGGCCCATTTCAACCAGTAACCCAAATGTATCTTTGTGGGCTCGACCAAAGTCGAGGACGGGACACGCATACTGGGCTTGACTATAAGAGGCCAAAACGGGGAGTGGTGGCAACGCAAGTCCAACGGGTTTCATATGCGTGTGTGGACCCGGGCTGGTAGGTAAGACGTTGTTGCATCGTGTAGGTATAAGCCGTGCATTCTCCAGTTGTATCGGGTTGCCACTTTAGGGGAGTGATACACCCCACTGTGGGGCCAGCATGGGTATCTACGAGTAGGGAGCCGATCGAAAGTGGGTAGTGGGGTACACCTAGTGGAGGTAGGGGTAGACGACACCTATGTAGTCAGCTAGGGGTACGCAAGGCTATAGTTTCTGTGTGAAGCAAGTGGGATCAACCTTTAGGGTGACTGGTGCGGTGCAGTGTAGTAATGTGTGGTGCAGTGTAGTAATTATTCGTTAGTAATTAGGTGTGCCTTTACCGTTATCTTTAACGTTATCTTAAACGCTATCTTTATCTACCTAATAGTTCATAGACATTTACTTGTCTTCCAGCTTATGCATTAGTCTAGTTATTTTGATAATAGTATTGTTAGAATTGTCATACTCGTCAGACTTTATGTCTGACCCCTCCATTTCTATCCTTTTTCCCCCTCCAGGTCCTCAGGTTGGGCCCAGCTCTAGTGGAGTTTGATTGGATTGCTTCATCTCTTTGGAAAGCTTGGACCCTTGAAGTAAAGTCCAGCTTGTTATCTTCTTTAATGGCTATTTGTGTAATGGGATTATGTATTTTGTTTTTATGAAGATGGATAATGTACTTGACTCTGATTAATGGTTTTGTGATGTAATAAACATGTTTAATTTCCGCTGCAGTAAAATGAAGTTTTAGATTTTTCCAAGTACTACTTATTATCTGTCCTGTTGTAATTTTTCTGTTCTATATTCACTTAAAACCTCCATGGAAGTTAATGCATTCCCTTTGTGAGTGACATTAATGGACGTGGGGTGTTACACGTGGTATCAGAGCTTAAGGTTACCAGAACAGATAAAAATACTTTAGAAAAATAGTTATTTTTGGAAGAAATGTTTTCAAAAACATGTTTTAATGAGAAATTTAAAGAGGACGTTTTTATGAAAAACATAATCCCCAAATAGCCATATATCTTTATCTTTCAAATTCTCCATTTTGAATCTTTCCTTTTTCGTTTCAGCATGGCTGAAGATCTTAACCTACCTGACGGTGTAGCGATACCAGGATAGTATAGGAGGTTGTTAGAGGCTAGGGCCGCTGCGGGTCCAGCCAATGTTCCTCCACCACCAGTTGCACCCGTTGCTCCTCCTCCTCCTCGCGTAGATACTTTTGCAAAGACGTGCAAGGAATTTAAAGCTATGGGTGGAAAACCCTTTCAAGGGTCAGAAATGTTTGTGGAAGCTAGAGATTGGCTTAAGGAGGTGGAAGAATTGCTAGAAATCTTTGAAGTGGAAGAAGGGAGGAGAGTTAGATTAACAACTTGGCTAATGAAGTGAGAGGCCTCGTTTTGGTGGGAGGTCACTAATGGGGAGCATCCTGTTGACTCTTGGGCGGATTTTAGACGTAGGTTCGAGGCGAAGATTCTCTCTAGGGCGGAAGAAAATCTATATATGGAAAGGTTCTTGACATTGAAGCAAGGAAGCTCATCAATGAAAGAATATGTCAACAAATTTAATCAGCTAGCAAGGTTTGGTTTGGACTTAGTGAACACGCCGGAGAAGAACGCTCTAAGGTTCGTGAATGGCTTGAATGAACCGTTGCAAGGGTTGGCCATGACCCACATCCCTATGGGGGCCACCTTCGAGAAGCTAGTAGAAATGGCGCTCATGCACGAGGAGAAAAGTGCTAAAGCTGATAAGGCACTCGAGAAGAAAGGGGATCAGAAGAAACCCCAACAGCAAAATAAGAAGGGTGGTAAAGATAATAATGGCAAGGGAAAGAAGAAATGTTTTAACTGTGGGACCCCAGGCCATCTCAGCAAGGACTGCCAAAAGAAAAGGAAGACTGGCTGTTTTCATTGTGGCGATGCGGGACATTTAGTGAAGGACTGCCCAAGGAAGGGGCAGAGGGCAGGGGCTACCTCGGGAGGACAGATGCAGGCTCTTATAGCATTAGGGCAGACAAGGGGACAAGTTCAGGCTCTCACGGTCCCACCGCTGCAAGAACGAGGTAGAACCATTTCTGTTGAAAGCTTAGTTTTTCTGTTTGATCATCCTGTCCGTATCTTATTTGATTCAGGCGCATCGCATTCGTTTATCTCTACATCATTAGTTGAATCACTGCACTTAAACACTAGTTTAGTAGAGGATCCCTTAGTTGTTTCGAATCCAATTGGGGGCTCAGCTCATTTGTCCATGATGTGTTTGGATTTGAAAATTTCTATACTTAGCGTTGAGTTTCGATGTGATGCTTATGTGTTGGGCTTCACGGGCTATGGGATAATTTTAGGAATGGATTGGTTATCCAGAAATGGGGCCATTCTTGATTGTGAAAGGAGAGTAGTTAGGCTCGTGACTCGCCTTGGCAACACTCTCGAAATCTTTTGTAATCCCATAAATTCCGTTATGCTAAGTTATTTAGAATCGCTTGACGCGTCTGAGGAAAATCTATGATCTGTTAGAGTGGTCCGAGAGTATTCGGATGTGTTTGAGGAGGTGAAGGGCTTACCTACGAAGTGGGAGATAGATTTTCAAATATATCTTGTGGATAATGCGAAACCAGTATCTTTGCCGGTACGCCACATGGCTCCACGTGAAAGGAGGGAACTCGATAAGCAAGTGAAGGAGTTACTTGAGAATGGGTTCATAAGACGAAGTATATCGGAGTGGGGTGCTCCAGTAGTATTTGCCACAAAGGCGGATGGGTCCCTTAGACTTTGTGTGGACTATAGAGAACTTAATAAACTTACTAAGAAGAACAGGCACCCACTACCGAGGATTGACGATCTCTTCGATCAGTTAGTTGGCGCCTCAGTGTTTTCGCAGTTGGACTTAGCCACTGGTTTCCATCAGTTGAGAGTGGCTGAGGATAGCATAGACAAGACTGCCTTTAGGACTACGGACGGTTTCTATGAATGGCTAGTGATGCCCTTCGTTTTGACAAACGCCCCCACATACTTTGTTGATCTGATGAGTAGGGTGTTTAGGGAGTACCTTAACAAATTCGTGGTAGTCTTTGTAGACGACATCTTGATCTTTTCTAAGGATGAAGAAGAGCATGCCCTACATCTTAGGTAAGTGTTGGAGACCCTACGAGCGCACAGCCTTAAAACAAAATTTTCTAAGTGTCACTTCTGGAGGAAGGAAGTACAATTCTTAGGGCACGTGGTTTCCAAGGAAGGGATAGCTGTGGATCCCACGAAGGTGGTGGCCATCCAAGATTGGAAGGTTCCTAAAAATGCTACCGAAGTGAGAAGTTTCTTGGGGTTGGCTAGCTACTATAGGAAGTTTATCACAGACTTCGCAAAGATATCAGCTCCATTAACACGCTTGACGAAGAAGAACCTAGTTTTCACATGGGACGTAGATTGTGATGATGCGTTCCAACGTTTGAAGAGAGCTTTGACCTCAGCCCCAGTCTTAGTACTGCCAAACGGGAGTAAGCCATTTACTGTTTATACTGATGCTTGTGGGACGGGACTAGGCACAGTCTTAATGCAAGAGGGTAGGGTAATAGCCTATGGTGGAAGGCAGTTGAGAGCGCATGAGAAAAATTATCCTACACATGACCTAGAGTTGGTCGCTATTGTTTTCGCGCTTAAGTCTTGGCGTCATTATCTTCTTGGCGAGAAATTCGAATTATTCACTAACCACAAGTATTTAAAATACTTGTTCTCTCAGAAGGACTTGAACTTAAGGCAGCAAAGGTGGATGTAGTTCTTAGCATCCTACGACTTCGAAATAGCCTATACCCCTGGCAAGGGTAACGTGGTGGCAGACGCCTTAAGTAGAAAAAGATTATCCTTAAGTCCTTTATTTGTTGTGCGGCAAAGTTTAGAATTCATTTCGATGTTTGACTTTAAACCTTCCGTTGACTTTGTACCCGGTCTGCTAGCATCCTTGGAGGTCAGACCTACGCTTTTGGGATGGATTGGCGAGGCACAGCGAGACAACCCACAGTTGGTTGAGTTAGTAGAAAATCTCAAAGGAGGGGAGTCATCAAGCCATCTCCGTAGGTATACCCTAGATGATAAGGGTTGGTTACGTAGGGACGGTAGACTTTGTGAACCAAAAGACGATGACCTAAGGAAGACTATTCTTGACGATGCACATCGTTTGAAGATGACCATTCATCCCGGTGGGGACAAGATGTACAAAGACATGAAGCGAGTTTTCTTTTGGGCCGGTATGAAGAGGGACGTGGCCGAGTATGTCGCTAGATGCTTGGTGTGCCAACAAGCAAAAGCGGAGCAAAAGAAACCCGGTGTGTTACTTCACCCATTGGAGGTTCCACTATGGAAGTGGGAAAGCGTCTCGATGGACTTTATTGACGGATTACCGAGATCGGGGAAGGGTAATACGGGGATTTGGGTTATAGTAGATAGACTTACTAAGAGCGCCCATTTCATTCCTGTGAAGAGTAAGAGGACTGCTCCGTGGTTAGCTTATGTATACGTCCGAGAGATAGTTCGTTTGCACGGTGTTCCTTCTAGCATAGAGAGCGACCACGATCCTATTTTCACTAGCGAATTTTGGAGAAGCTTACAAGAGGCGGTAGGAACTCAGTTATGTTTGAGCACCGCATATCATCCTCAGACGGACGGCCAGACCGAGAGGGTGAATCGCATCCTAGAGGACCTTTTGAGGCTATGTATCCTAGACTTTGGGGGTACATGGGAAGAGCATCTTCCGTTACTGGAGTTCGCATATAATAACAGCTTTCAGTCTAGCATTGGCATGGCACCTTTCGAAGCTCTTTATGGACGACCCTGTCGTTCACCTACATGTTGGTGGGAATCTACGGATAAGATCTTACTTGGACCAGATATGATTAGAGAGACTTCAGAGAAGATCGACTTGATTCGAAGGAGGATGAAAGCAGCACAAGATTGACAGAAATCTTATGCGGATAAGAGAAGGACGCATCTTGAATTTGAGGTTGGGGACATGGTCTTTATCAAAGTGTCTCCATTATGGAACGTTGTTCGCTTTGGGTCCGTTGGGAAGTTAGCACCAAGGTTTGTAGGGACGTTTCCTATTAAGGAGAAGATTGGACAAATGGCGTATAGAGTGGAGTTGCCGGAGAGATTTAGTGGTGTACACGATGTATTCCATGTATCACATTTGAGGAAGTGCTTGCACGAGACCGCGGAGGTGGTAGAGCCGAGTTTTCTTAGAGAGGTGGAGATAGAGCGTGATGCGACGATTCGACGAGCTTCTACATGCATTCTTGGGTCGGAGATTAAGAAGCTGAGAAATCAAGAGGTCAGGCTAGTCAAAGTGCAATGGGGAGATGATGGGAGCAACGCTACTTGGGAGACAGAAGAGAAGATGCGTTCACGATACCCTTTTCTTTTTGAGGGTATGTCCTTTAATTTCTCCTTTATCGCTTATCTTGTACTCATCTTACCTTTAGCGTATCCTCTCGCTAGTATCTTTGACCTTTAGTTAGGATGATCCTATGGTTGAAACATGTGTTTGAGACATGTTATGTATGATGGATGCAAAGTGGATGCAAGTGGTTGCTCGTGGACGCATATACACACACTATTAGGCACTAGATCGGCTCAGTCACTTCATACTGCATATTGCATATAAATGGCTATATTTAGTAAAATGGATGTATGATGATTGTTTAATCATATGGATGCTGCATTCAGATGATGATTGTGCATGCATATAGAGATAATATGTAGCATTAAGGAACTTTTGCACACATAATGGATGCATGGCACTATCATGGTTTGCATTAAGGAGGTCAACTGAATCAGTGGACCGCCTGATTTTGCATTAGATAGGGACATATACACACACTGTGCATTTAAACATGAAAGCATTAGAAGTCTATAAGGACAATGGATGCCTGTGTTTGATGGTTGAGTAGATGGTTGTTTGGATGTTAGGATATACATTCTTCTTGACTTGAAGATTTCGGGGACGAAATCCTTTAAGGAGGGGAGAATGTAACACCCTGTAATTCTGATAATATTAATAATCACAAATTAAAGAATAACTAATCTCATACGTGAGAATTGTGGGAAACGGGTTGCGCCATTGTGTTCGTCTTGGAATTCTGGTTGAAATAGAGTCCGAGTTTGCATGAATTGGACTTTGTATGAAGAAGTTATGGCCATCAGAAGTTTCAGAAAATTCAAAACTGCTCGCAGAAAATTTAAAAATTCAAACAGAAAAGTGTTCCCGCCCAGGCAGGTCGACTGGGGAGTCGACACTAGTGTCGACTTCCCCCCCAAGTCGACTACCATGTCGACTTCCCCCCCGCCCCAGGTCGACTGTAGTGTCGACCTGGGTGTCGACTTGATCTGGCGGCTAGGGTTTGGGCAGAGCCCAATCCTGAGCTGCTGATGTGTCTGTAGGGCTGTGTTGGAAAATTTAACGGTTTAGTTTAGTTCTGAGATGATCTGACGGTCTAAAATAAATCCTAACTCTATAAATACCTAGGTAGTCTCTCACCCTAATTCATAAGAAAAATAGAATAGTTACCGTCATACCGTCGCCATGAAAATCAATGGAGCCACCGCCAACTAAGAAGGAAGAAAACCTAATTCTCTCAACTCTAAAGCAAAGTAAAACTCTCTCTTCTTCTCTAAATTGTGAGTATGATAGTCTTAACAAGATTATTATCATTTTAATTAGGTTAAGTCATGAATGGATTATGAGTAGATGATGTGAATTGTCGTATATGTTATCATGTATGTTATTAATCCTATGCTATGTGGTGATGATATCCTATATGTTGTAAATCATGCTATGAAGATGTTATGTATGTTGAAAGTTTCTAGGCTAAGTTGTGATGAATCATACATGTTAAAAAGCCATCTATGCTAGTTAGTTCATATTAATTAAATCATCATGTTTGGGCTATGTTGATCTATATGACAAGTTACATATGCAAGTTAGATTGATTAGAAAAGTTATGAACATATGCCATGACATCTATTATGACATCTAGGATTATGCTATTACATATGTGATACCCTATGCTAGTTCACACCATCATCATGTTGCCGAAAAACCCCATATGCAAGTTTATGTATAGATTTGGGCTATGATCATATCATGTAAATTGTGGCATTTAACAAGTTGACACCTTTTGATCCTTAACTTGCGTAGTTTATGCAAGTTTCACCCCTATTATGATTAGATTTATTTTAATTGTCTATATGTTGTGATAATTTATCTTTGTGCTATGTGTTAGACTATTCAAGTCTAGCCTATATTATGCGTTGAATAAGCGAACATATAAACGTGGGGTAGGGGTAATATTAAGGATTTAATAACAAGATGTTGGGGTGCAATTGATAGGATTTTGCATACCATGAGTGGATGAACATAATTGAGTCAATTATGGACATCAATAAAAGTGGACTTAATTAATAATTTGGATAGGGAATTATTAAAACTGGGGTAAAAGATTATAAGTGATAATCAATTCTTAGGACATGAGGTTGGACTCGTTTGTGACGTAAACCTGCCCGGAACCGCCCGGCAAATCCAACGGTCACAAATGTCATCCCAATGTGAGAGGTCCTAGGCCTAAACTAAAGCATAACAGTTGTAAAGACACAAGGTTAGACTCTTTTATGGTGTAAGACTGCCCGGACCCGCCCGGCAAATCCAGCTGCCATAAATGCCAGTCTAATGTGAGAGGTCTTTACGAGGTTATGGCCTGAATGAATTAAGAAATACTTAACCAGATAAACATGTAAAGTGGGACATGGGGGTTAAGTAGGTGCCTTGGGTGGCATGAGGAATCTAGTGGGTGCCCTTAGTGGCATGTGAAATACGATTAGTAAGACTTAACCAAACACACATGTAAATGAACATGACTAAGAGGGTTAAGTGGGATATACTATTGTTGACAAGCTTAGCTGGGTAGCTTGTGGGGGCCCATTTCAACCAGTAACCCAAACGTATCTTTGTGGGATCGTCCCAAGTCGAGGACGGGACAAGCATACTGGGCTTGACTATAAGAGGCCAAAACGGGGAGCGGTGGCAACGCAAGTCCAACGGGTTTCATATGCGTGTGTGGACCCGGGATGGTAGGTAAGACGTTGTTGCATCGTGTAGGTATAAGCCGTGCATTCTCCAGTTGTATCGGGTTGCAACTTTAGGGGAGTGATACACCCCACTGTGGGGCCAGCACGGGTATCTACGAGTAGGGAGCCGATCGAAAGTGGGTAGTGGGGTACACCTAGTGGAGGTAGGGGCAGACGGCACCTATGTAGTCAGCTAGGGGTACGCAAGGCTATAGTTTCTGTGTGAAGCAAGTGGGATCAACCTTTAGGGTGACTGGTGCGGTGCAGTGTAGTAATGTGCGGTGCAGTGTAGTAATTATTCGTTAGTAATTAGGTGTGCCTTTACCGTTATCTTTAACGTTATCTTAAACGCTATCTTTATCTACCTAATAGTTCATAGACATTTACTTGTCTTCCATGTTATGCCTTAGTCTAGTTATTTTGATAATAGTATTGTTAGAATTGTCATACTCGCCAGACTTTATGTCTGACCCCCTCCATTTCTATCCTTTTTCCCCCTCCAGGTCCTCAGGTTGGGCCCAGCTCTAGTGGAGTTTGATTGGATTGCTTCATCTCTTTGGAAAGCTTGGACCCTTGAAGTAAAGTCCAGCTTGTTATCTTCTTTAATGGCTATTTGTGTAATGGGATTATGTATTTTGTTTTTATGAAGATGGATAATGTACTTGACTCTTATTAATGGTTTTTTGATGTAATAAACATGTTTAATTTCCACTGCAATAAAATGAAGTTTTAGATTTTTCCAAGTACTACTTATTATCTGTCTTGTTGTAATTTTTCTGTTCTATATTCACTTAAAACCTCCATGGAAGTTAATGCATTCCCTTTGTGAGTGACATTAATGGACGTGGGGTGTTACAGATGTTATCTCTCTTATCCACTTTATATGCCTGTCATGACACTTTTACTTATTTATATGCTAAAAGTAACCGGACTCGCCAGACTTTATGTCTAACCTATTTTGTTTCCTCTTCTTTCTCTTCCGTTCCCCCCCAGGTTCTCAGGGTGGGAATACTCAAGCTTGATCAAGACTCTGCTTTCATCTTGCTTGGAGTTGTTTTAGATGTACGACTTGATTTCATATCTCTCTACCTTGGCTATGTTTTAGGGATTATGCTTCTTTTATTATACTCCGATGTTTTAAGCACAAGACAAAAAATTTAATTATATACTAGGTTTCATGCATTTCAGACATATGGTGTAACCATGTTTTGAACTATGATGTTTTCTACTTAATAAAATTTTAGATTCCGCTGCTATTTATTATCTATCTTGTAATGTTTCTGTTTCTGTTTACCTATAACACTTCATGAAACTGAATGCATTCTCATAATGAGTGACATTAACGGACGTGGGGTGTCACACTTGCTATCAGAGCTGAAGGTTACCAGATCGGATAAAAGATTTTGAAAATTATTTTCAAAAAGGTTTTAAAAGGAAGCATTTTCAAAAGAAAAGTCTATTTTAAAAAACATATTCCGCAAAACCATATGTAATATCTTTGTTTATCTATCTAAATCTGTTTTCTTTTCAGCATGTCCAGGGAACCTAATATTCCTGAGGGTGTTACGATACCAGGTTGGTTCCATAGGTATCTAGCGGCCACGACACCTTCTAGTTGTCCAGCAAACGTTCCTCCCTTAACTGCACCCATTGTTCCTCATCCTCCTCCTCTGCGAGCAGATAATTTCTCTAAGATCTGCAAAGATTTCTATGCTATAGGCGGAAAGCCATTTTGAGGAACCAAAACTTTCGTAGAGGCAAGGAATTGGCTTAAAGAGACGGAGGACTTGTTTGGAATTTTTGAAGTTGACGATCGTAGGAAGATTCATTTAGCCACTTAGCTACTGAAAGATGAGGCTTCATTCTGGTTGGAAGTGACGCAAGCAGGGCATCCAGTTGAGACTTTGGATGATTTTCAGCAGAGGTTCGAAATGAAGTTCCTTTCTTAAGTTGAGAAGTGTATGAAAATGGAAAGGTTTCTGGCACTCAAGCAACGAGGCATGACTATCAAAGAGTATGTTAACAAATCAATCAACTGGTGAGGTTTGGGTTGAAGCTAGTGAATACTCCGCATAAGAAAGCTTTGCGGTTTGCTAGAGGATTGAATGAACCCCTCCATGGGTTAGATATGTCTCATATTCCGATGGGAGCAACTTTTGAGAGGCTCCTTGATATGGCACTGATACATGAGGGAGACAAGGGTGACAAGGAAGAAACTTAGGTGGAGGAAACACAAAATAAGAAAGCGTAGCCAAAGAAAGGACAACAGAAACAACAAAAGAAGGGCGGAAAGAATGAAAAGGCTAAGAATAAGAGGAAGTGCCATAATTGCGGATGCGAGGGCTATTTGATCAAGGAGTGCAAAAGAAGGAAGAATGCTTGTTTTAGTTGTGGAGAGGTCGGACACTTCTATAAGGAGTGCTCGAAGAAACAAGGACAAGGTCAAAGGGCAGGAGCTTCTAGAGGGCAGGTGCAGGCTCTTGTGACCAGTGCTCACGATAGAGGTAGGAAAGTTTCTGTGGAAGGTTTGATTTCTCTTTCCAATCATCCTATTAGATCTCCTTTTAATTCGGGCGCTTCACATTCTTTTATATCTGATTATGTGGCTGAGTCTCTACACCTTAGTACTAGTATTGTAGTGGATCGCGTTGTTGTCTCAAACCCCATTGGTGGTACAGCTCATTTATCTACGATTTGTTGGGGATTGAGAATATCAGTGTTAGGCGTCGAATTTGAATGCAACGCATATGTGCTTGGTTTCATTGGACATGGATTGATTCTAGGGATGGATCGGCTAGCCATATTTGGTGCCATTCTAGATTGTGAGAGGAGGGTCATTAGACTTTTGACTTTCCATTGGAGGACCCTCGACATTTCTTGTAACCCAAAGGGGTCTGTCATGCTTAGTTTCCTGGAGTCACTTGATGCATCTATTGGTGATCTACGATCTATACCAGTAGTCCGTGAGTATCCGGATGTTTTTGACGAGATTCATGTATTACCTCCGAGGCGTGATATCGATTTTCGTATATACTTGGTGGACAATGCAAAGCCAATTGCATTGCTTGTGCACCATATGGCTCCAAGGGAAAGGAGTTAGCTTAGCAAGAAAGTAGGGGAGCAAATTGAAAAGGGTTTATTAGGAAAAGCATATCTGAATGGGGTGCTTTGGTGGTATTCGCAACTAAGGCGGATTGTTCGCTTCGCTTTTGTGTAGATTATAGAGAGTTGAATAAACTCACCAAGAAGAACAGGCACTCACTCCCGAGGATAGATGATCTGTTTGATCAGCTTGTTGGTGCATCAGTTTTCTCTCAGTTAGACTTGGCCATGAGGTTTCATCAGTTGAGGGTGGCCGAGGACAGTATAGACAAGACCGCTTTTAGGACTCTAGATGGTTTCTTCGAATGGCTCGTTATGCCTTTTGGGTTGACGAATGCACCCGCCTATTTTGTTGATCTGATGAGTAGGGTGTTTCGAGAGTTCCTAATTAAATTTGTTCTGGTCTTTGTTGATGACATCTTAATTTCATCGAAGAATGAGGAAGAGCATGCCTCACATATAAGGGAGGTTTTGAAAACTCTGCATGCACATCAGCTTAAGGAAAAATTCTCGAAATGCCATTTTTGGAGAAAAGAGGTGAGATTTCTAGGGCACGTGGTCTCTAAATATGGGATAGCAGTAGATCCACAAAGGTAGTTGCAGTTCAAGATTGGCAAATCCCAAAGAATGCAACAGAGGTGAGAAGTTTTCTTGGATTGGCAGGATATTATAGGAAGTTCATTTAGGACTTTGCAAAGATATCAGCCCCACTCACCAGGCTGACGAAGAAGAATCTGACGTTTTCGTGGGATATAGATTGTGATGTTGCTTTCCAACGATTGAAGAGGGCTCTGACAACAGCCCCAGTCTTGATCTTGTCCAACCGGAACAAAGTGTTTACAGTATACACTGATGCATGTGGTACATGGCTTGGTGCAGTTCTGCTGCAAGAGGGAATGGTAGTATTATATGGAGGTAGACAGTTAAGGGATCATGAGAAGAACTACCCTACCCATGACTTAGAGCTAGCTGCCATAGTATTTGCGCTTAAGACTTGGCGCCATTATTTGCTTGGAGAGAAGTTCGAGTTGTACACCGATCATATATCTCTCAAGTACTTGTTTTCGCATAAGGATCTTAATTTAAGCAACAATGGTGGATGAAGTTCCTAGCATCTTATGACTTCGAGATTCTTATACCCCTGGAAAGGGTAATGTAGTGGCAGACGCACTGAGTAGGCAGAGGATGGCCTTAAGTCCTCTGTTTGTGGAGAGAAAAAGCTTGGAGTTTATATCGACTTTTGACTTTAGACCCTCCACCGAGTTTTTACATGGTCTATTTGCATCCCTAGAGGTGCGACCTACTCTTATGGATCAGATAGGAGCTTCGCAGCGAGAGGATCCACAGATTTTAGATATCTTAGATAGGCTTAGTAAAGGGGAGACTTCTAGTCACCTCAGTAGATATTCCACAGACGATAGAGGGTGGTTGCAACGAGATGGAAGGCTTTGTGTTCCCCAAGTTGGGAGTTTGTTGAAGACATTCCTAGAGCAAGCCCATCATTCTAAGATGATTATTAATCCAGGGAGTGATAAGATGTATAAAGATATGAAGAGGGTTTTCTTTTGGGCTGGGATGAAGAAAGATGTGGCGGAGTTTGTTTCTCAATGTTTGATTTGCCAGCAAGTAAAAGCTAAGCAAAAGAAGCCCGGTGGTTTACTTCATCCTTTGGTGGTCCCACAGTGGAAGTGGGAGAGCGTCTCTATGGATTTCATAGATGGTTTGCCTAGATCAAAGAAAGGCGACACCAGTATATGGGTTGTAGTAGACAGACTTACTATGAGCGCTCATTTCATTTCAGTAAAAAGTAAGAGGACGACAGCATGGTTGGCAGCAAGTAACGTTCGTGAGATAGTCTATCTTAATGGAGTACCTTCCAGTATCATAAGCGATCGTGACCCCATTTTCACCAGTGAATTTTGGAGGAGCTTGCAAGAAGCATTAGGTACACAGCTATGTTTGAGCACCGCTTATCACCCTTAGACCGATTGACAAACGATAAGGGAGAATAGAGTTCTTGAGGATCTTTTAAGACTGTGTATCCTAGACTTCGGAGGGACTTGGGAAGAGCATCTTCCTTTAGTAGAGTTTGCCTACAACAACAGTTATCAAGCTAGTATTGGCATGGCACCCTTCGCAGCATTATACGGGAGACCCTGTAGATCACCAACTTGTTGGTGGAAGTCTGCAGAAAGACTTCTATGTGGACCAAATATGGTTTAGAGAAACTTCAGAAAAGGTTAATCTTATTAGATGGCGAATGAAGATAGCTCAGGATAGGCAGAAATCCTATGCAGACAGGAGAAAGGCTGACATTGAATTTGAGGTGGGAGACATGGTTTTCATTAAGGTATCACCATTAAGAAATGTGGTTCGCTTTGTATCTGTAGGGAAACTGGCACCAAGATTTGTAGGGCTATTTCCCATAACAGAAAGGATCGGTCAAATGGCTTATAAATTAAAACTACCAAAAAGACTATCCGGTGTTCATGATGTTTTCCACGTTTCTGATAATTTGTGGAAGTGCTTGCATAATACCACAAAAGTAGTTGAGCCAAGTATATTGGAGGAAGTAGAGGTAGAACGGGAGGCGACAGTTAGACGAGTTCTTACCTGTATTCTTGGATCAGAAGTTAAGAACCTACGCAACAGAGAAGTCAGGTTGATGAAAGTTCAATGGGGAGACAACCAAGAGGATGCAACTTGGGAGACCGAAGACAAGATTCATGCTTCGTACCCTTTTCTTTTCGAGGGTATGTTCTTAAATTCCTTTCCAAATCTTTTATTCATGCTTGTTTTTATCATTTAAGTATATTCTATCGATCGAATCTTCAACCTTTAGGTGGGAATCCCATGGATGTAAATATTTGTTTGAGAAAGGTTATTATTGATAGATGCAAGTGAATGCAAGATTTTGCTAGTGGTTGCTCGTGGATGTATATACACACATTAGGCACTAGATCGGCTCAATCACTCTCATACTGCATATGGATGTGTGTTCATTTTTTCCCTTTATGGATGAAAATGAATGTATCATCATATGGATGTTGCATTTGGATGAATGATCGTACACACATATAGAACTTACATGTTATAATAGGATTATCTGCATACATATTGGATTCATGGCACAAACATATATTGCATTAAGGAGGTCAACTGAATCAGTTGACTGCCTGATCTTCCGCATTAATATAAGGACATATACACATACCTTTGCATATGTTCATATAAGAATTATAAATCTTTTAAGGACAATGGATGCCTGTGATTGGTGGATGAGTAGATGGATGTGGATGTTAGGATATATATTCTTCTTAACTTGTAGATTTCGAAGACGAAATCCTTTGAGTAGGGGAGAATGTAACACCCCGTAATTTTAACAGCACTTAAGATGATAAATTAAGAATAATTAAATATATATTCAGAACAAAGTGAAATGGACTGTGCCATTGTGTTTGTCTCGGAATTCTGGTCAAAATAGACACCTGGTTTGCGTAAAATGGACACCGTATGAAGAAGTTATTAAGATTTGAAGTGTGTATAAATATAAGAAGAATATATATGAATAAATAAGACCAGAATTCAAAACAGTTCAAAATTCAAGTAGAAGGGGGAAGCGGGAAAATTCTCGCCCAGGGGTATCGACCCCTAGGTCGACCCCATAAGGAGGGTGTCAACCCATGGGTCGACCCCGTAAACAGGGGTCGACCTCCCCTCCCAGATCTGAGGCAGAATTCATTTTTATGAATGTGGACTCTTTTCTTGACCAAATTCGTTGATTCTAGGCTATAAATAAGACCCTATACCCATTGTTTTATTCATTCTAAATCAATGGATAACTAGATGCTGCCTCTGCCCGGATTAAATCAAGTCTTTTCTTCTTCAACAATCAACTAGAGTTATTCAAGTTTAGAGATCACGATTCAACATCTGCAATCCCTCTTCTATTTCTTAGATCCAATCATAGTGAGTCTATGTTAATTTTAGATCTAAATACTTAAAAGTTAATCTTGACATGATTATAACTTGGATCTAAGCCTGTGACTATTTGAATCATATCAGATCTACTATAACCTGTGTATTTAAGTTATTCTGACATGACTATGAACTAGAGCTAAGCCTATGCCTATTTATCATGTCAGATCTGCCATTGTTAGTTGATCTAATTCATTGCTTAGATCTCATCATGCATGTTTATGATGTCCCTATTATGTTAGAATCAGCTCTATTATCACATGTTCATCAGATTTGTTCCTATATGCCTATCTTGTCATTATGCCCAACTTTGTCACTGTATGTTTATTAATTACTATGCCTATTTCTGCCATTATATGTCAATCTTGTTATTATGACCATAACGAGGGGATAACGTTAAAATTAGGGCATAACCTGTATTGGGATATTTAGGCATAAATTGAACGTAATACATGAATGTGGATTTGGGGCATAAACTGCAATTGTGATTAAAGACCTTGATTTGGGGCATATAGTTCATTATGAACACAATTTGGGAAAAGGGGCATGAAAACCTATAATGACAAAGGAATAATTGGTTAATAATTGAAATGCCTAGAATTGCAGTAATTAGAAACTGTAACCGTGCTTAGACATGAGGTTAGATTACACTTGTGGTGGAAGTATGCCCGAACAAACCGGCATATCCTGCAACTACAAGTGGTGAATCTAATGTAAGGGGTCTAAATGCATAAACACGTGATGTGCTAAGACACGAGGTTAAGCCCAACTTGTGGAAGAAGTTTGCTTGGAACCGCCCGACATATCTAGCATCCACAAGTTGTAGGCTTAATGTGGGAGATTTAGTACATTATAACCATAAATGAATATGTTAATAAACTTGAATAACCTAGTTGAATCCATAAGGATTGAATAGGGGAGAATGTAACACCCCATAATTTTAAAAACACTTAAGATGATAAATTAAGAATAATTAAATAAATATTCATAACTAAGTGAAATGGACTGCACCATTGTGTTCTTCTTGGAATTCTGGTCAAAATAAGACACCTGGTTTGCGTAAAACGGACACCGTATGAAGAAGTTATTAAGGTTTGAAGTGTGTATACATATAAGAAGAATATATATGAATAAATAAGCCCAGAATTCAAAATAGTTCAAAATTCGAGCTGAACGGGGAAGCCGGAAAATTCCCGCCTAGGGGTGTCGACCCTTGGGTTGACCCCATAAGGGGGTGTCGAACCATGGGTCGACCCCATAAAGAGGGGGTCGACCTCCCCTTCCAGATCGGAGGCTGAATTCATTTTTCTGAATGTGGACTCCTTTCTTGACTAAATTCGTTGATTTTAGGCTATAAATAAGACCTTATACCCATTGTTTTATTCATTCTAAATCAATGGAGAACTAGATGCTGCATCTGCCCAAATTAAATCAAGTCTTTTCATCTTCAACAATCAACTAGAGTTATTCAAGTTTAGAGATCTGCGATTCAATATCTTCAATCCCTCTTCTATTTCTTAGATCCAATCACAGTGAGTCTATGTTAATTTTAGATATAAATACTTAAAAGTTAATCTTGACATGACTATAACTTGGATCTAAGCCTGTGACTATTTGAATCATATCAGATCTGCTATAACCTGTGTATTTAAGTTATTCTGACATGACTATGAACTAGATCTAAGCCTATGCCTATTTAACATGTCAAATCTGCCATTGTTAGTTGATCTAATTCATTGCTTAGATCTCATCATGCATGTTTATGATGTCCCTATTATGTTAGAATCAGTTCTACTATCACATGTTCATCAGATCTATTCCTATATGCCTATCTTGTCATTATGCCTAGCTTTTTCACTGTATGTTTATTAGTTACTATGCCTATCTCTTCCATTATATGTCAATCTTGTTATTGTGACCATTATGTCCTCTTCCCTTCTTCTTTTCCCTTTTATTTTTATATAGTAAGGCTACCTTTGAGTCTAAGCATGCCGTTGAAATATGCAAACACGAAAAATTGGGAATGAGGGGAAAACGTTGAAATTAGGGCATAACTTGTATTGTGAAATTTGGGCATAAATTGAATGTAATACATGAATGTGGATTTGGGGCATAAACTGCAATTATGATTAAAGACCTTAATTTGGGGGCATATAGTTCATTATGAACACGACTTGGGAAAAGGGGCATGAAAACCTATAATGACATAGGAATAATTGGTTAATAATTGAAACGCCAAGAATTACAGTAATTAGAAACTATGACCGTGCTTAGACACGAGTTTAGATTACACTTGTGGTGGATGTCTTCCCGGAACCAACCGGCATATCCAGCAACCACAAGTGGTGAGTCTAATGTGAGGGGTCTAAATGCATAAAAACACGTGATGTGCTAAGGCACAAGGTTAAGCCCGACTTATGGAAGAAGTCTGCCTGGAACCGCCCGACATATCTAGCATCCACAAGTTGTAGGCTTAATATGGGAGGTCTAGTACATTATAACCGTAAATGAATATGGTAATAAACTTGAATAACCTAGTTGAATCCATAAGGATTGAATATGTTAACTGGTGTAGGGGTTAAGTAAAATTTATGAAACAGTGGGAGGGTTAAGTATATCTTGGGTTGGTGGGTAATATTTATATATTGGCCCACAAACTTAACCTGTGGGATTATGCAATCTTTTACTTTGGTATGGCATAAATTGTGGTAAACATAGTGGGGATACAAGCGCGGGGGGATGCTTGTATCACCTTGTATGTGGGACCCGTTTCAATTAGTAACTCATACGTAGGTACCAAATGAGTACTCCGAACTTGGTCGGAGTTGGGGCACACTTACTGGGTTGATTGTAAGAGATCCAAATGAAAGGGTGGTGTGGGTAGCGCATTCTGACGGGGTCATGTGCGTGCATGGGTCCGACAGAGTAGGTTTAGATGTCGTGACATCAGTAGAAATGGTTGTGCACATCCTAAAAACGAAGGGTTGCCACTTTAGGAAGTGATACATCCTACTGTGGGACCAACACAAGGTATCTACGTAGTAGGGAGCCGATCGATTAGGGTAGTAATTAGGGTACATCTAGACTTTCGTATGTTTAGAAGCCCGTTATTATCCTTAGGGGTAACTCCGGTATGTTGGGCTGCCTATTGATTATATGGGGTTAAACCTCTCATTAGAAGTACGCCTAAGTCTACCATCTTATAGTTGTTGGGATCATCTCATTCTGGTTATACTAGTATTGGTGCAGAGAGAAAGAGAAAGTACTAGAGAAGCGCAATATACTCTATCATGTTTACCTTATCATACTGGCCTTTTATGATGTTATCTCTCTTATCCACTTTGTATGCCTGTCATGGCATTTTTACTTATTTATATGCTAAAAGTAACTGGACTCACCAGACTTTATATGCCTAAGTCTATCATGTTTATCCTGTTTAGGGAAGCTTCCGTTCCCTCTTCTAGGTTTTCTGGGTGGGAATACTCAAGCTTGATCAGGACTCTTCTTTCATCTTGCTTGGAGCTATTTTAGATGTACGACTTGATTTCATATCTCTCTCTACTATGGCTATGTTTTGGGGATTATGCTTCTTTTATTGTACTCTGATGTTTTAAGTACTAGACAAAAAAATTAATGATGTACTGGGTTTTATGCATTTCAGACATAAGAAACCATGTTTTGAACTACGATGTTTTCTGCTTAATAAAATTTTAAATTCCGCTGCTATTTATTATTTGTCTTGTAATGTTTTTGTTTCTGTTTACCTATAATGCTTCACGAAACTTAATGCATTCTCTTAATGAGTGACATTAATTGATGTGGGGTGTCACAGAAAAATGCAGAGCTAAGGGTCAAGCTATTTGATGCTTAAGCACGGGCTAAAAAAGCAAAAGAAGTAGCCCACACAGCAGTTGAATCAGCCTCGAACTCCAAGATTCAATACGATATAGACTTACAGGAGTTGAGAAACTAGTTGAGCGGGGCTAAAAGAGTAGAGGAGTTTGGTCCTCTTGTTATGATTTTCTTTGTTCAAGTCCTCTGGTATCGTGTTCTATCCTAGGTGGAGAACTATCCCCAAATTTTGGCCAATGCTTGGAGTGAGTTGCTTGAGAAAAAGACGTGTACCTCAGAGGATGGTACTAGGATGAGGTGGAACTTAAAAAGAAATACTTACTGTATATTAATCCTAACATTGGGGGAGGGAAGGTGATTGTTGAAAGAGGAAGAGGACGCTGCCATACTTCAAGCTAATGGGAAGTCTATTATTGTAGAAAGTTCTGGGTCTTCATGCACCATCCATGAATCTGAGATTGTTTAAGGTTATGCTCTAGATTTTCCAGCTCCAAAGTGTAATGACCCGGATTTTGAGCGACTTTGGTTATCGACATAAACTCAATGTCGATAACCAAAACATCGAAAAAATCCGGTAATTAATGAAAGAAATTAGAGGGTGAGGATAGATAAGATAGAAACTTAGAAAAGAAGAAGAAAAGAAGAACTTACATCATCAGAGTAACACGAATCTCACAGTGGAACGAATAACATATAATATAACTTTTAAGTAAAACAGTTGTATATATACAATAGCTCTTTATCAGAATACAACACTTACAACAACAGCGGAAAAACAATAGCTATAAAATCTTGAAACCTCCTGCTCCAAGCTCTCCAAGTATATCTGTAAATCCCAACTACTTGACTGCCCATACAAATTTAGGCACCCAAGATGTAACACCCCGCATCCGTTAGTGTCACTCACAAAGGGAATGCACTAAGTTCTGTGGAGCATTTAGGGTAAAAGATGCAGATAAATTACAAGACAGACAGAAATTAAACAGCGGAAAATAAAACTTTGCTTTATTGATAAAATAGTTTGTACAATGATTTCTTTACAATATCAGAGTATCATCTGTCTTACAAAATAAAGAAGCATAAAACAACATTTATATTCCCCAATTTTAGCAAGAGCCAGCCAGAGCATTTGAAAAGAGAATCCAAGCAAACTTTAACAAATCTTCAAGCTGGGAAAGAGTGACAGTCCAACTTAACCTGAGCCATACTATTCCCTCCTTTACTACCTGGGGGGGAGGGGGGAACGGAAGAAAAGAAGACGAAAGAAAAACAGAGTCAGACATAAAGCGTGAGTAAGTTCGGTAACTTCTAGCATGTGAACATGGAACAACAAAACAACATGAATTAACCGAATACAAGATAACACCATGATGATAGGGTTGGCAAGATTAGACAAGATTAACACAAGATATGCTAAGATAAGATTAACTGGATATGCTCTAATACTTTCGCCGCTTTGTTATTTCCTAGTTATACTGGTTTCTATATATCTGCACCAACCAACTAGTGTCCCAACTAGTAACGGCAACGTGATCCCAATCCCTGTAGTTTCCGTTGCCTTCAGGCATACATTTATTATTTGTTACCTAGATCTAATCTAGGGTTTTCTATCAAGTGCTTTCTAGTTTCAACTAGAGTTTACGCTATCTGCTGAACGCTTCTCGGATTCAGGGTTTATGCCCCCTAGTCCAATCGATGCCCCCAAGTCTAGGACACACTACCTAGAGTGGTATATGTTCCTATACTTCCCCACGCATGTATCGCGAACCGTTATCGCTTGTCTAGATGCACATGTCCTGTAATGTGCTGTCCGAGTCCTGTGGTAGGGCAAATCAAGGAATACAGAACTCGTTCGGGAGCTTTCAGATATCTGCCAATGCAGATGCTAAGGTCTGTTTTTATTCCAGTGGCTATGGTCCCACTTGACCCCTCCCTCAACTAATGAAAGGCACACCTTAAAAATGAGAACTATACGCAGGCCCCCGGTGCCCTACTATCCTATGGACATCCTCACCCATAACTAGATAGCAAGTACATAGTCTTTTGGAGTTCTCCGCCTTTCCGCTTCACGTATCTCGATTGACTCAAGATGGATGGTAGACGACGAGTTGCTATCACAGGGCTACCATTTTCTCGCCGAATCACGCCGGTCCATCCTAGTTTTTAGGTTGCCATATATTGCAACCAAGGCTTACCCCTGGTTCTTCTACGCAGACCTCAACCTCTGTGAGCTGAGGAGGATCATCTGCAGCCTCACAGAGGGATACCAAGAGTACCCTCACGTCCCCACGAAGCCTCGGGCTTCGTAACCCAATTCGTTGGAGCCTTCTTTTTACTCAGACGGACATTCGCTCCTTCCCGTGTTATACTAAGAATTACTACTTAGTTCTACTAACTAAGATTTACCACTTAGTTTCCAGAATTGTTGTTTTCTTAACTAAGGTTTACTACTTAGTTCCCTTTCCCGTCAATTTGGATTGGTTAAGTGTCATTAGTCAATTCAAGCCAACTTAACCCTCTTCATTTATCCTGTCAAACTGGTTAAGTGTTATCAGTAATTCATGTTGACTTAACCCCACCACAAACCAAGTTATATTGGTTAAGTATTTCTTATTACTTAACCCTACCCATTCACCCTGTATTGGTTCAGTGTTCCTTTTTGACTTAACCTTGCCCGTCTGTTTTAACTAACATGTTATTAACGGTTAAGTATTATCTCTTCATGTTTTAGACTTAACCCTATTCCTATATCACAATCTGATGGTTAATTGTTCAAGTTTACTTAACCCTACGGTCTAGCCTAGCTAACATATCAAATTGGCTAAGTGTATTAACTTAACCCCAACCTCTAGTCTAGTTAACATGTTAATTTGGCTAAGTGTATTAACTTTTCTTAACCCCACCTTCTAGTCTAGTTAACATGTTTATTTGGCTAAGTGTTTTCTTAGTTACTTAACCCCTACAAATCTGGTCTTGTTACCATAAGTTTGGTTAAGTGTCCCTATGGACTTAGCCCTCCCATTCTAGCTTGACTGTGTTAAGTTGGTTAAGTGTTCCTATGGACTTAACCCTCCCATTCTAGCTTAACTGTGTTAAGTGTCTGTATGAACCTAACCTCGCCCATCGGTTTGGTTATCTTACTGAATTGGTTAAGTGTCTTAGTTAACTTAACCCTACCTTTCTTGTTCTAGCTTTAATTAAGTAGATTAAAGCCGCGACCACTCACATTAGACAGATATTGTTGCGAATACTGGATGTGTCGGTTGGTTCCGGGCAGGTTTACATCGCAACTCAGTCTAACCTCGGGTTAGGCATATTCGTGTTTTCTACATTCAAAGGGTTTCGATTAATTTTCAAATCAGGTTTTGGAAGCAACCATCATGTCCGTCGGATCAGTTAGGGATAGCCAGGGAGAGCAGGAAACTTGTATTTCCCAAACCCAAGCCTAGACACTATCCTCTCTGTCACCCTAAAACTTTCTGGTGTGTTATTAAAAGAGATGTCGTTAAGAAACCTTTAATTTGTCTAAATTTACATTTTCCTTATTTAGGACAAATTCTATAAGTAAATTATTCCTAATTTACTTATCTCCTAATTACTCTTTTTAATGTAAATTGTCAACATTCATTCTTATGGCCCATTTCCCCCTCTATATCATATTTATGCTTTTTGGTATGTAAACTATACCAAATCAAGCGTCACTAACCATGATATTGCTAGACATGACAATTATTCCCAATTACGGCCAATTTCAAATTTATGCCAATATACCTATTATGCCAAATTAGCTAATCCAATTCTGATTTAACATTATAATTACAGTTCATGTCAAACTAGACTTATTATTCTAGTTCACAATTCATGTAAATGCTAGATTTACAAGTCACTACTAGATTCAAATTACACATCCTATAACTCATGTAAAATTTATCCAATTTGCATATTTATGAACATTCCATAATACATGTTCCCAATTTATACCAATTTCCAAGTTAAAACCACGTTTTTAGTAAATTTCATATTTTGCCCAAATCGTATTCCCACCGTTCGTATAATCGTGATTCAATCTAGATTATAGATAAATCTAGATTCGTAGAAAATAGGGAATGAACCAAAGATGCTATGCAAAAGATAGACATAATAACTGGCATAAAAAGGGTTGAATAACGACGTAGGTTCAAGAACATGGGTAGACCTAACTTAATAGGTAAATTCCCAAGGTCTAAAACCAAAGAAAACCAAGAATAGACAGAATAGAGACGTAGGTTCAAGAACATGGGTAGACCTAACTTAATAGGTAAATTCCCAATGTCTAAAACCAAAGAAAACCAAGAATAGACAGAATAGAGACGTAGGTTCAAGAACATGGGTAGACCTAACTTAATAGGTAAATTCTCAAGGTCTAAAACCAAAGAAAACCAAGAATAGACAGAATAGAAAATCAGGTTTAGACCCAATTTCGCAGTCACAAAACTTAAGCAGCACTTTCCTAGTCATGAATCACAGTTGTTCTTGTTATGTCATAGGCAATAGTTTATGTTTCCTAATCAAAGGTATAGGCTTGTGTTCATAGTCAAGGAAATAATTCTCATAGTTACAGTCACAGTCATAGGCAATGTTCCTAGTCATAGGTGATGTTCATAGTCATAGGCAATGTAACACCCCGAATTTCGGTTAATGCTAAAATTCACTAATTACAGAATAAATAATCTCAGATATGAGAATTGGGGGAAACGGGCTGCGTCATTGCGTTCGTCTCAGAAAAATACGCGAAATAGAGTCCGAGTTTTCGAAAATCGGAGTCCGTATGGCCCAGTTATGGCCCGATGAAGTTTGCAGAAAATTCAAAACTAAAACAGATTTAATAATTTCAAATATTCAGATTTGGAAAGGGCCAGGCGGGGTCAGGCGGGAAGCTTCCCGCCTAACCCATGTCGACAGGGCTATCGACAGGCCTGTCGACAGGGGTGTCGACATGCCTGTCGACTTGCCTGTCGACAGGGTGGCACCGTCCAGTGAACCTGGGTGCACCAGGTTGCACCAGGTTGGGTCTTGGGCTGGCTTGGAGGGCTGGTTCTGGAAGCTTCTTGGATCTGATGGTCCTAAATTAATCTAGGGTTAATCTAAGGGTCTAAAATGCAACCTAATCCTATAAATAACACCCTAACCCTACCCTAATTCATTCATAGTTAAACCTAGTAACTAAACTATGGCAAAATGAAACTTGGTCATGGCCTCCACAAATCAATGAAGAGGAAAGCAAGCTCTAATCAATCTCTAATCCATTCTAAGTATCTTAATCTTCTTCATTAGCTTGCTAATTGTGTTTTGGTGAGTTTCTATGGCTTTAATAATCAATTGTTAAATTGATTATGGTAGGATGTGATAAGACATGGCTATGTTTGTGGATAAATGTATTTATGCAAGTTTGTATGATATGTGATTTGCAAGTTTTATGTTAAATGCAAGTTTAAGGCCATGTCTTATGATGCAAAACACCATGTTAAACATTTATGCATATGTGATATGTTATGCAAACTATATGTGAGAATATATGCAAGTTATATGTAACATGATATGCAAGTTATGCATGTGATTTTATGCATGCTAAGTAGTTGGTGTTATGCATGTTAAGTATTTGATGTTGTGCATGCTAAGTATTTGATTGTATGCATGTTAAGTATTGGGTTTTATGCATGCTAAGTGTTTGGGTTTATGCAAGTTAAGTGGTATGTTTATGCATAATAAGAAATTGGTTCTATGCATGCTAAGTATATGATATTATGCAAGTTTAGTATGTGATTCTATGCATGCTAAGTATATGATATTATGCAAGTTTAGTATGTGATTCTATGCATGCTAAGTATATGATATTATGCAAGTTTAGTATGTGATTCTATGCATGCTAAGTATGTGATAATATGCATGATTAATAAGTTGTTTTATGCATATTTAACAAGTGGGTTTATGCATGTTTAACAAGTTCATATGCAAGTTACATGTATGATAATATATGCTATGCAAGTTACATGTATGTCAATATGCAAGATATGCTATGCAAGTTACATGTTTGTTAATATGCAAGTTACATGTATGTTAATATGCAAGATATGCTATGCAAGTTACATGTTTGTTAATATGCAAGTTACATGTATGTTAAATATGCAAGATATGTTATGCAAGTTGTGAGAATGCTTATATGCAAGTTCAACATGTCATGCAAGTTAGGTGTGCTTATGCAAGTTATGTGAGTGCTTATATGCAAGTTCAACATGTTATGCAAGATATGTGTATGAAAATATGCAAGTTTGGGTTAAATATAGTTGGGTTAATATATGCTCATATATGCAAGTTGACGTCCTCTTAACCCATGACAAAGTTATATTCTAAGATTTGGTTAAACCCATGATATTTGTGATAGATCTTCCCTTTTATTATGTCGTGAAATGAGAACGATTTGCGTGGGGAACGATGGGGTTAATAAATATGTTAATAAAAGTATGATTGGGTATGATTAAGCATACCAGAAAAATAAATTAACATAAGTGGGAATTTACCTATTGAGTTAGGTCTACCCCATGGGAATTTACCTATTGAGTTAGGTCTACCCATGTTATGAAAAACTTGATATTAATTAGGGATAGTTAATATAAATTATGAGGGTGATTAATTAGGTGTAATTAATCGACTAAGACACGAGGTTGGACTCAGTTGTAGCGTAAAACTGCCCGGACCCAACCGGCTTAACCAGTTGCTACAAATGTTAGCCCAATGTGAGAGGTCTTAGGCACAAACTAAATACGTGATTAATGTAAAGACACGAGGTTAGACTCGGTTATGACATAAGGCTGCCCGGACCCAACCGGCTTAACCAGCGGTCATAAAAGATAGTCTAATGTGAGAGGTCTTTATGAGGATCACGGTCTTAATTAATTAAGAAACACTTAACCATATAAGCGTGTAGTGGGGCTTGAGGGTTAAGTGGGTGCCTTGGGTGGCAATAGAAAACACGATTAGAATACTTAACCAAAGTGGAACATGGAATTAAACATGATTAAAGGGTTAAGTAAGTGCCTCGGGTGGCATGCGGGAATTAAGTAAATGACTTGGGTGGCATGTGGAAATCTAGTGGGTGCCTTGAAAGGTAATTAAAATATGATTAATGACTTAACCAAAGTATTTATAACATGTAAGTGGACATGGTTAAAGGGGTTAGGTGGGATACACTAGATAAATTAACAAGCTTAAGTGGTAGCTTGTGGGGGCCCATCTCAACCAATATCCCAAACGTATCTTAGTGGGCTCGACCCAAGTCGAGCGACGGGACACGCATATTGGGCTTGACTATAAGAGGCCAAAAACGGGTTAGCGGTGGCAACGTAGGACCAACGGGTTTCATATGCGTGTGTGGACCCGGGCTGGTTAGTAAATCGTTGTTACATCGTGTAGGTATAAAGCCGTGCACCGTTGATATTATCAGGTTGCCACTTGGGGAAATGATACACCCCATTGTGGGACCAGCACGGGTATCTACGTTAGGGAGCCGATCGCTTGGGAGTAGTGGGTACACCTAGTAATGATAGGGGCAGACGGCACCTATGTAGGGGTACCAGAAACTACTGGGTAAAAATTACTAAGTACATTTAGTGGGATCAACCTTTAAGTAGGAATTAATCTTAGGTAGGTGAAACTGGTGTGGTGCAGTGTAGGAATTACCCTTGGGTGAATAAGTCTAGGGTGGGGTAAGAATTATCCTTGGGTGGGTAAATGCGTCTTTTCGGTTATCGTAGTACATCCGGTGTTTAGTTGGCTACTTAGTGTAGTCATTATCCCCAGAGGTACCGTACCTTGTTTATGTCATACCCTAATTACTTTAATGGTTGTATTGTTAGGGTTATAGGACTCACTCAGACTTATGTCTGACCCCGTTGTTTTTATCTTTTTTTCCAACCCTCAGGTTATCAGAGTGGGCCTAGCACTAGTGGGCTTGGATCAGACCGCTATATCTATCTTTTGGGCTTGGATCGTAGAAGTAAAGCTTGGTTTATCTTTTCTGTTATGGCTATTGTCTATGTAGTGGGATTATGTACTTCTATTTTATCAGGATGGATATTATGTACTTGACTCTGGTTTATGGTTTTGTGATGTAACCAAACATGTATTACTTTCCGTTGCAATTAAATGATGATTTAAATTTTCAAGTATTTCTTATATCTGTCTTGCTGTAATTTTACTGTTCTATATTCACTTAAAATACTTCACCGAAACTAAGGCATTCCCCTGGTATGAGTGACCTTAGCGGACGTGGGGTGTTACACGTGGTATCAGAGCTTAAGGTTACCAGAACAGATAAAATTTATAGAAAAACTATTTTTCTAAGAAAATTTTTGAAGGAGTATTTTCAAAAACATGTCTTTTAAGAGAAAAGTTTTTGAGAGAAAAGCGTAATCCCCGATAGCCATATCTTTATCTTTCGAATTCTCCGTTTGAATCTCTTTCTCTCTCGGTTTGAGTTTCCCCTCCGTGTGTAGATGATCTTTCTAAGATAGATAAGAATGGAAAACCGCTTCAAGGGAATTAGACGTAAATCAGGTTAGAAGTTGGTTCAAGAAGGAGGAGGACTTGTAAGTACTTATTGGATGGACGATGGGAGGAAGGCTCTAATAGTTGTTTGGTTAATGAAGGACGAAACCTCATTGGTGGGAGGTTACGAGTGGAGAATGGGAAGAAGAAGAAGGCTAGTCGTTATCCTTTTGGGAGGAATAGGACATTTTATTAGGATTATCCAAAGGGGCAAAGGCAAGGTTCGGAATCTCCTGGAGGGTGGTTGTATTCCCTCACGGCTAGTGTACCAGATGGGGATAGGACCGTCTAGGTTGGAATTTGGGATTTCTATATTATCTGATTCGAACTTTATTTGATTCTGACGCATCGAGTTCGTTTATCTCATCATTGTTAGTTGAGTCACTGCACTTAGACACCAGTTTGGTAGATGATCCCTTAGTTGTTTCAAACCCAATTGGGGCTCCATGATGTGTTTGGGTTTGAAAGTTTCTATACTTAGCGTTGAGTTTGGATGTGATGCTTGTTGGGCTTCACGGACTATGGGTTAGTTTTGGGGCATGGACTGGTTATCCAGTAGGGGTGCCGTTCTCGATTTTGAAGGGAGAGTTGTTAGGCTTATGACCCGCTTGGGTAACACTCTCGAGATCTCTTGTAATCCCATAGAATCTGTTATGCTAAGTTATCTAGAATCGCTTGACACGTCGGTCGAGGGTTTGCGATCTGTTAGAAGTGGTCCGGAAATACTCGGATGTGTTTGAGAAGGTGAAGGGCTTACCTCCGGAGCGGGAGATTGACTTCCGAATATATCTGGTAAACAATGCCAAACCAGTGACTTGGCCAGTGTGCCACAAGGCTCCTCGTGAGAGGAGGGAACTCCATAAGTAAGTAGGCGATTGCTTGAGAAGGGGTTCATAAGAAGAAGTATATCGGAGTGGGGCGCTCCAGTAGTTTTTGCCATGAAGGCGGATGGGTCCCTCAGACTTTGTGTAGGCTAAAGAGAACTAAATAAACTCACAAAGAAGAATAGACACCCATTGCCAAAGATTGATGATCTCTTTGATCAGCTGGTTGGCGCCTCAGTATTTTCGCAGTTGGACTAAGCCACATGGTTTCGTCAGTTGAGAGTGGCTGACGATAGTATAGAGAAGATTGCCTTTAGGACTCCGGATGGTTTTATGAGTGGCTGGTGATGCTATTTGGTTTGACGAACGCCCCTGCATACTTTGTTGATTGGAAGAGAAGGGTGTTCAGGGAGTACCTAAATAAGTTTGTGATGGCCTTTGTAAATGACATCTTGGTCTTTTCAAGGAGCGTAATAAGTTTTCATATGTGCTCAATAGGGTGAGCAAAGCCAGTTATAGGATAAACGGTGGTTTTGGAGCGAGACTGGCGAGGACATCCAAAGTTGGTCAAAGGCTTAATTGTTTAGCCATTATTATTATTATTTTTAGTATCATCTCACGTAGGTTGCCTGAACTCGAAGGAGATGTCCCTTGGGTGTTTGTCTGATATTGGTTTCGGCCTTTGGGGCTTGCATTTGGGGGATGTCGAATTCGACTAGGGTGGTCTGCGTGAGAGATGGACAGTTGTGACGATTTTGGATAGGATTCTTAGCATCTTATGAGTTGAGATAGCGTATACCCCTAACAAGGGAAACATGGTAGCAGACGCCTTAAGAAGAAAAAGGTTGTCCTTGAGTTCATTGATTCGTTAAACGACGGAGCTTAGGGCTTATTTCTATATTTGACTTTAGACCTTCCGTTGACTTTGTATCCGGTTTGCTAGCCTCCTTGGAGGTTAGGCCTACTCTTTTGGGGCGTATTGGCAGAGCACAGCGGGACGACCCACAATTGGTTGAGTTAGTAGAGAAGCTCATAAGGAGGGGAGTCGTCCAGCCATTTGAGTAGGTACACCCTAGATGGTAAGGGGTGGTTGCGTAGAGACGGTGGACTTTGTGTACCGCAAGACGAGGATTTGAGGAAGGCTATACTTGATGATGCACATCGATCGAAGATGACCATTCAACCCAGTAGGGACAAGATGTACCAAGACATGAAGCAAGTTTTCTTTTGGGCCAATATGAAGGAAGACGCGGCCAAGTATGTCGCTAGATGCTTGGTGTGCTAACAAGTGAAAGCGGAACAGAAGAAACCCGGAGGGTTGCTTCACCCGTTGGAAGTTCCGAAATAGGAAGTAGGATAGTGCCTCGTTGGATAACCGAAATCAAGGAAGGGTAATACGGGGATTGGGCTTATGGTAGATAGACTTACTAAGTGTGCCCATTTCATACCTGAGAAGAGCAAGAGGACTGCTCCATGGCTAACTTCAGTATATCTTCGAGAGATAGTTTGATTACGTGGGGTACCCTCTAGCATAGTAAGTGATCGAAATCCTATCTTCACTAGTGAGTTTTGGAAGAATTTGCAAGAGGCGGTAGGGACTCAGTTGTGTTTGAGCACCGCATATCATCCTCAGACGGACGGTTAGACCGAGAGGGTGAACCGTATCTTAGAATATCTTTTGAGGTTATGTATTTTGGATTTTGGAGGTACATGGGAAGAGCATCTTCCATTGGTGGAGTTCGCATATAATAGCAGCTTTCAGTCCAGTATTGGTATGGCTCCTTTCGAAGCTCTTTATGGAAGGCCTTGTTGATCACCTACATGTTGGTGGGAATCTACGGATAAGATCTTGGTTGGGCCGATGTGATTAGAGAGTCTTCAGAGAAGATTGACTTGATTCAAAGAAGGATGAAAGCGACGCAAGATAAACAAGAATCTTATGCGGACAAGAGGAGAACAGAGCTTGAGTTTGATATTAGGACATGCTTTTTATCAAGATATCTCCGTTATGGAATGTGGTTCACTTTGGATCTGTTAGGAAGTGAGTACCAAGGTTTGTAGGGCCATTTCCCATTAAGGAAAGAATTGGACGGATGGCATATAGAGTGGAGTTGCCTGACAGACTTAGTGGTGTACCGGATGTATTTCATGTGTCCCATTTGAGGAAGTGCTTACATAAGACCGCTGAGGTGGTAGAGCCGAGTTTGCTTAAAGAAGTAGAGTTAGAGCACGATGAGACGATTCGACGAGCTCCTACTCGCATCATTGGGTCAGAGACTAGAAAGTTGAGGATCAGAGAAGTTCAGCTAGTTAGAGTGCAAGGGGGAGATGACGAAAGCAATGCTACTTGGGAGACGGAAGCGAAGATGCGTTCTTTGTATCCATTTCTTTTGGAGAGTATGTCTTTTAACTTCTCCTTTATCGCTTGCCTAGTACTTATCTTATCTTTAGTAGGTCCTCTCGTTTGTCCTGTTAGACCTTTAGATAGGGAAAACCTATGGTTGAAACATGTGTTTGAGACATGTTATGGTTGATGGATGCAAGTGGATGCAAGTGTTTGCTAGTGGTTGCTCGTGGATGCATATATACACACTCTAGGCACTAGATCGGCTCAATCACTTCATATTGCATATTGCATAAAATTGTGTGTAGTTAGCTATATTGATGGATGTATAATGATTGTGTTATCATATGGATGATGCATTTTGGTGAATGATTGTGCACTCATATAGATACGGTATGTGTCGATAGGGTTATCTCGCATACATATTGGATGCATGGCACTATCATGGTTTGCATATGTTCGTACATTAGATAGGGAACATATACACACACTTTTCGCATATGCTCATACATCATTAGAAATTGTTTAAGGACAATGGATGCCCGTGTTTGGTGGATTGAGTAGATGGTTGTTTGGATGGTAGGATATGCATTCTCCTTAGCTTAGAGATTTCGGGGACGAAATCCTTTAAGGAGGGGAGAATGTAACACCCCGAATTTCGGTTAATGCTAAAATTCACTAATTACAGAATAAATAATCTCAGATATGAGAATTGGGGGAAACGGGCTGCGTCATTGCGTTCGTCTCAGAAAAATACGCGAAATAGAGTCCGAGTTTTCGAAAATCGGAGTCCGTATGGCCCAGTTATGGCCCGATGAAGTTTGCAGAAAATTCAAAACTAAAACAGATTTAATAATTTCAAATATTCAGATTTGGAAAGGGCCAGGCGGGGTCAGGCGGGAAGCTTCCCGCCTAACCCATGTCGACAGGGCTGTCGACAGGCCTGTCGACAGGGGTGTCGACATGCCTGTCGACTTGCCTGTCGACAGGGTGGCACCGTCCAGTGAACCTGGGTGCACCAGGTTGCACCAGGTTGGGTCTTGGGCTGGCTTGGAGGGCTGGTTCTGGAAGCTTCTTGGATCTGATGGTCCTAAATTAATCTAGGGTTAATCTAAGGGTCTAAAATGCAACCTAATCCTATAAATAACACCCTAACCCTACCCTAATTCATTCATAATTAAACCTAGTAACTAAACTATGGCAAAATGAAACTTGGTCATGGCCTCCACAAATCAATGAAGAGGAAAGCAAGCTCTAATCAATCTCTAATCCATTCTAAGTATCTTAATCTTCTTCATTAGCTTGCTAATTGTGTTTTGGTGAGTTTCTATGGCTTTAATAATCAATTGTTAAATTGATTATGGTAGGATGTGATAAGACATGGCTATGTTTGTGGATAAATGTATTTATGCAAGTTTGTATGATATGTGATTTGCAAGTTTTATGTTAAATGCAAGTTTAAGGCCATGTCTTATGATGCAAAACACCATGTTAAACATTTATGCATATGTGATATGTTATGCAAACTATATGTGAGAATATATGCAAGTTATATGTAACATGATATGCAAGTTATGCATGTGATTTTATGCATGCTAAGTAGTTGGTGTTATGCATGTTAAGTATTTGATGTTGTGCATGCTAAGTATTTGATTGTATGCATGTTAAGTATTGGGTTTTATGCATGCTAAGTGTTTGGGTTTATGCAAGTTAAGTGGTATGTTTATGCATAATAAGAAATTGGTTCTATGCATGCTAAGTATATGATATTATGCAAGTTTAGTATGTGATTCTATGCATGCTAAGTATATGATATTATGCAAGTTTAGTATGTGATTCTATGCATGCTAAGTATATGATATTATGCAAGTTTAGTATGTGATTCTATGCATGCTAAGTATGTGATAATATGCATGATTAATAAGTTGTTTTATGCATATTTAACAAGTGGGTTTATGCATGTTTAACAAGTTCATATGCAAGTTACATGTATGATAATATATGCTATGCAAGTTACATGTATGTCAATATGCAAGATATGCTATGCAAGTTACATGTTTGTTAATATGCAAGTTACATGTATGTTAATATGCAAGATATGCTATGCAAGTTACATGTTTGTTAATATGCAAGTTACATGTATGTTAAATATGCAAGATATGTTATGCAAGTTGTGAGAATGCTTATATGCAAGTTCAACATGTCATGCAAGTTAGGTGTGCTTATGCAAGTTATGTGAGTGCTTATATGCAAGTTCAACATGTTATGCAAGATATGTGTATGAAAATATGCAAGTTTGGGTTAAATATAGTTGGGTTAATATATGCTCATATATGCAAGTTGACGTCCTCTTAACCCATGACAAAGTTATATTCTAAGATTTGGTTAAACCCATGATATTTGTGATAGATCTTCCCTTTTATTATGTCGTGAAATGAGAACGATTTGCGTGGGGAACGATGGGGTTAATAAATATGTTAATAAAAGTATGATTGGGTATGATTAAGCATACCAGAAAAATAAATTAACATAAGTGGGAATTTACCTATTGAGTTAGGTCTACCCCATGGGAATTTACCTATTGAGTTAGGTCTACCCATGTTATGAAAAACTTGATATTAATTAGGGATAGTTAATATAAATTATGAGGGTGATTAATTAGGTGTAATTAATCGACTAAGACACGAGGTTGGACTCAGTTGTAGCGTAAAACTGCCCGGACCCAACCGGCTTAACCAGTTGCTACAAATGTTAGCCCAATGTGAGAGGTCTTAGGCACAAACTAAATACGTGATTAATGTAAAGACACGAGGTTAGACTCGGTTATGACATAAGGCTGCCCGGACCCAACCGGCTTAACCAGCGGTCATAAAAGATAGTCTAATGTGAGAGGTCTTTATGAGGATCACGGTCTTAATTAATTAAGAAACACTTAACCATATAAGCGTGTAGTGGGGCTTGAGGGTTAAGTGGGTGCCTTGGGTGGCAATAGAAAACACGATTAGAATACTTAACCAAAGTGGAACATGGAATTAAACATGATTAAAGGGTTAAGTAAGTGCCTCGGGTGGCATGCGGGAATTAAGTAAATGACTTGGGTGGCATGTGGAAATCTAGTGGGTGCCTTGAAAGGTAATTAAAATATGATTAATGACTTAACCAAAGTATTTATAACATGTAAGTGGACATGGTTAAAGGGGTTAGGTGGGATACACTAGATAAATTAACAAGCTTAAGTGGTAGCTTGTGGGGGCCCATCTCAACCAATATCCCAAACGTATCTTAGTGGGCTCGACCCAAGTCGAGCGACGGGACACGCATATTGGGCTTGACTATAAGAGGCCAAAAACGGGTTAGCGGTGGCAACGTAGGACCAACGGGTTTCATATGCGTGTGTGGACCCGGGCTGGTTAGTAAATCGTTGTTACATCGTGTAGGTATAAAGCCGTGCACCGTTGATATTATCAGGTTGCCACTTGGGGAAATGATACACCCCATTGTGGGACCAGCACGGGTATCTACGTTAGGGAGCCGATCGCTTGGGAGTAGTGGGTACACCTAGTAATGATAGGGGCAGACGGCACCTATGTAGGGGTACCAGAAACTACTGGGTAAAAATTACTAAGTACATTTAGTGGGATCAACCTTTAAGTAGGAATTAATCTTAGGTAGGTGAAACTGGTGTGGTGCAGTGTAGGAATTACCCTTGGGTGAATAAGTCTAGGGTGGGGTAAGAATTATCCTTGGGTGGGTAAATGCGTCTTTTCGGTTATCGTAGTACATCCGGTGTTTAGTTGGCTACTTAGTGTAGTCATTATCCCCAGAGGTACCGTACCTTGTTTATGTCATACCCTAATTACTTTAATGGTTGTATTGTTAGGGTTATAGGACTCACTCAGACTTATGTCTGACCCCGTTGTTTTTATCTTTTTTTTCCAACCCTCAGGTTATCAGAGTGGGCCTAGCACTAGTGGGCTTGGATCAGACCGCTATATCTATCTTTTGGGCTTGGATCGTAGAAGTAAAGCTCGGTTTATCTTTTCTGTTATGGCTATTGTCTATGTAGTGGGATTATGTACTTCTATTTTATCAGGATGGATATTATGTACTTGACTCTGGTTTATGGTTTTGTGATGTAACCAAACATGTATTACTTTCCGTTGCAATTAAATGATGATTTAAATTTTCAAGTATTTCTTATATCTGTCTTGCTGTAATTTTACTGTTCTATATTCACTTAAAATACTTCACCGAAACTAAGGCATTCCCCTGGTATGAGTGACCTTAGCGGACGTGGGGTGTTACAGGCAAGGCCTAATTGGTCATCGAATCATAACAGTTCTTAATTAGGTCCAAAGATATACGCCCAGATTCGAATAGAGAGAGATTTGGCATATTCTTTTATTCCTTTAATTTCATGTCACGAATAGAGAAAGCGTTCATATCTAAAAATAACTGACTTACAGAGATTAGATTAGAAAGATGGCGATGCTATGATTCGTGCGACGTTGCTCGAAATCGTTTGAGGTAGCCTTTGATTCTCATTCTGAAGCCTTAATCTTGATTCGAACCTCCTCTTGACAACTTGAGCAGCACTTCCTCGTCCTGATTTATTTTATATATTACTTATTTATATATTTTATCAGAGGCAGCATAAGTATAGAAAAGAATTGTGAATAGAGAAGAAGACTAGGGCTGTTTATATAGTGTAGAAGTCAACGAATCTGGTCAGAAGGGCGTCCGGATACAGAGAAACGAATCAGGTTCAGAAAGATGGAAAAAGCGCAGGGGAGGGGGGGTCGACCCCCAGGTTGACTACCCAGTCGACCTGGGTGACCCAGGTCGACTGCCCAGTCGACCTGGGTGCTTGGGCGGGAAAATTCCCGCCCAGCCCAATCTGGGTCTGTTTTTGAATTTCGAACTCGTTTTCTGACCTGTTTTGAAATTTGAACTTCGCTGAATCTTCCGGAGGCCATAACTTCCTCATACGGACTCCGATTTACACAAACTCGGACTCGTTTTCTTGTAGAATTCCGAGACGAACGCAATGGCGCAGCTCGTTTCCCTTGATTTTGAATTTAACTTTTAATTCTGCCTTGATTTGTGGATCCTAGTGTTGTAGAATTATGGGGTGTTACATTCTCCCCCACTTAAAAGGATGTCGTCCCCGAAATCTTCAAGTTAGGAAGAATATGTCCTACCATCCAATCACCCATCTACTCAACCATTCAATCACAGGCATCCATTGTCCTTAGAAAGATTTCTAATGCTTTCATGTTCATATGCATAGTGTGTGTATATGTCTTTATCTAATGCAAGATCAGGCGGTCTACTGATTAAGTTGACCTCCTTAATGCGAATCATGTCAGTGCCATGCGTCCAATCATGTATGCAAGCATCCCTAGTTATGTAATTACTACATGTGTGCATAGCCATTCATCCATATGCAACATCCATATGATAATCATATCAAGTTCAACTTACAAACAAATACATATCTGTAAATGCAATATGAAAGCGTCCGAACTGATCTAGTGCCTAATATGTATGCATATGCATCCACGAACATCCATTAGCAACCACTTGCAACCATCAACCATAACATGTTTCAAACACATGTTTACATCCATTGGCTTCTTCCTAAGGATCGAAGATACAACCTAGAGGATATACTTTGGAAAGAGAGAAACAATTATGCGTAAAGCTCCTAAAAAAAGAAATCAAGGATGCACCCTTAAGGAAAAAGGGTATGATGCTAGTATCTAGCCTTCTTGAGCTTTACTCCACTGTATCTTAGCTAATTTAACTTCACGGTTGTGAAGTTCCTGATCTTCATTTCCAAAATAAACAGATGTCAATCACGGTGCCAAGTATATGTACTAAGATGATTAGAGGTCTCCCTCTCATCCACCATGCCTTAACTATAAGGGTCGAAAGGTTACTACGTGCTCTTTAGAGTGCATGTCACAACTACTCATCTCTCACCCAACCCATCCTAGTCGAACTCGACATTCCTCAAGTACAAGCCCCAAAGGCCTAAACCAATATCAGACAAGAACCCAAGGAATATCTCCTCCGAATTTAGACGATCTATGTGAGATGATATAAGCAAACTCGATAGCTATTCTCAAATCCCTACTAACCAAAAATAAACTGGTTGGACCACCAATTGGATTTGAGACTCTAGTGGGATCCTTTTACTATACAAGTGCTATGGTGCAGAGACTCAGCTATGGAAGTGGGTATGAACAAATGCGAAGCGCTAAAACCGAAAGATTACGGACAGAAAACTAAACTCTTCCAACGGAACTTTACTACCTTTCTCCTAGGTGTGCTTGGTGGTGAAAGTATGTACTTGCCCTTCTGAAAATCTTGTTCCTCATTCTTGCCCTTGTCCTTAATTATATGCCCTATTATACCCTAGTAAAGATACTTCCTCTTGTCTTAGGTTTTATAATTTCTTCCTCCTTCGTGAGCTAAATCTACATCCATGAATTCCTCATCCTAGGGTTGTGCTCCCTAGCCAAACTCCTCATCTCCTTCCGTGTGTAGTCATGTTGACAAATCTCTCGAAAGCTGCTTCCATCGTACAGAAAACCCTACTAAGCTTGAAAGAAAACTAACCGCAGGTGGAACTACTACGGGTATAGATGGAAGTCGGGCACTACTTTGCCCTTCGATGAGGTTACCTCCCAGAAAGCCAGGAGCCCCCAGAGACTCAAGAAAGAAGGAGACAAGAATTCAAACAGAGGAAGAGAAGATAGTGCGTATGGCTTTGGGGAATATGCCTTTTTAAAACATATCTTTTCTCTTGAAAATGCTTTTTTTTAAAACCGTTTTGAAAATAATTTTTCAAATCCTTTATCTGATCTGGTAACCTTCAGCTCTGATACCACGTGTAACACCCCGCATCCATTAGTGTCACTCACAAAGGGAATGCACTAAGTTCTGTGGAGCATTTAGGGTAAAAGATGCAGATAAATTACAAGACAGACAGAAATTAAACAGCGGAAAATAAAACTTTGCTTTATTGATAAAATAGTTTGTACAATGATTTCTTTACAATATCAGAGTATCATCTGTCTTACAAAATAAAGAAGCATAAAACAACATTTACATTCCCCAATTTTAGCAAGAGCTAGCCATAGCATTTGAAAAGAGAATCCAAGCAAACTTCGACAAATCTTCAAGCTGGGAAAGAGTGACAGTCCAACTTAACCTGAGCTATACTATTCCCTCCTTTACTACCTGGGGGGTGGGGGGGAAACGGAAGAAAAGAAGACGAAATAAAAACAGAGTCAGACATAAAGCCTAAGTAAGTTCAGTAACTTCTAGCATGTGAACATGGAACAACAAAACGACATGAATTAAATGAATACAAGATAACACCATGATGATAGGGTTGGCAAGATTAGACAAGATTAACACAAGATATGCTAAGATAAGATTAACTGGATATGCTCTAATACTTTCGCCACTTCGTTATTTCCTAGTTATACTGGTTTCTATATTTCTGCACCACCGAACTAGTGTCCCAACTAGTAACGACAACGTGATCCCAATCCCTGTAGTTTCCGTTGCCTTTAGGCATACATTTATTATTTGTTACCTAGATCTAATCTAGGGTTTTCTATCAAGTGCTTTCTAGTTTCAACTAGAGTTTACGCTACCTGCTGAACGCTTCTTGGATTCAGGGTTTATGCCACCTAGTCCAATCGATGCCCCCAAGTCTAGGACACACAACCTAGAGTGGTATATGTTCCTATACTTCCCCACGCATGTATCGCAAACTGTTATCGCTTGTCTAGATGCACATGTCCGGTAATGTGCAGTCCGAGTCCTGTGGCACGGAAAATCAAGGAATACATAATTCGGTCGGGAGCTTTCAGATATCTGCCGATGCAGATCCTAAGGTCTGTTTTTATTCCAATGGCTATGGTCCCACTTGACCCCTCCCTCAACTAATGAAAGGAACACCTTGAAAAATGAGAACTATACGCAGGTCCCCGGTGCCCTACTATCCTATGGCCATCCTCACCCATAACTAGATAGCAAGTATATGGTCTTTTGGAGTTCTCCGCCTTTCCGCTTCACGTATCTCGATTGACTCAAGATGGATGGTAGACAACGAGTTGCTATCACAGGGCTACCGTTTTCTCGCCGAATCACGCCGGTCCATCCTAGTTTTTAGGTTGCCATATATTGCAACCAAGGCATACCCCTGGTTCATCTACGCAAACCTTAACCTCTGTGAGCCCAGGAGGATCATCTGCAGCCTCACAGAGGGATACCAAGAGTGCCCTCATGTCCCCACGAAGCCTCGGGCTTCGTAACCCAATTCGTTGGAGCCTTCTTTTTACTCAGACGGACATTCGCTCCTTCCCGTGTTATACTAAGAATTACTACTTAGTTCTACTAACTAAGATTTACCACTTAGTTTCCAGAATTGTTGTTTTCTTAACTAAGGTTTACTACTTAGTTCCCTTTCCCGTCAATTTGGATTGGTTAAGTGTCATTAGTCAATTCAAGCCAACTTAACCCTCTTCATTTATCCTGTCAAATTGTTTAATGTTATCAGTAATTCATGTTGACTTAACCCCACCACAAACCAAGTTATATTGGTTAAGTATTTCTTATTACTTAACCCTACCCATTCACCATGTATTGGTTCAGTGTTCCTTTTTAACTTAACCTTGCTCGTCTGTTTTAACTAACATGTTATTAACGGTTAAGTATTATCCCTTCATGTTTTAGACTTAACCCTTTTCCTTTATCACAATCTGATGGTTAAGTGTTCAAGTTTACTTAACCCTACGGTCTAGCCCAGCTAACATATCAAATTGGCTAAGTGTATTTACTTAATCCCAACCTCTAGTCTAGTTAACATGTTAATTTGGCTAAGTGTATTAACTTAACTTAACTCCACCTTCTAGTCTAGTTAACATGTTAATTTGGCTAAGTGTTTTCTTAGTTACTTAACCCCTACAAATCTGGTCTTGTTACCATAAGTTTGGTTAAGTGTCCCAATGGACTTAGCCCTCCCAGTCTAGCTTGACTGTGTTAAGTTGGTTAAGTGTTCCTATGGACTTAACCCTCCCATTCTAGCTTAACTGTGTTAAGTGTCTGTATGAACCTAACCCCGCCCATCTGTTTGGTTATCTTGTTAAATTGGTTAAGTGTCTTAGTTAACTTAACCCTACCATTCTTGTTCTAGCTTTAATTAAATAGATTAAAGCCGCGACCACTCACATTAGACAGATATTGTTGCGGATACTGGATGTGCCGGTTGGTTCCGGGCAGGTTTACAGCGCAACTCAGTCTAACCTCGGGTTTTCTACGTTCAAAGGGTTTCGATTAATTTTCAAATCAGGTTTTGGAAGCAACCATCCTGTCCGTCAGATCAGTTAGGGATAGCCAGGGAGAGCAGGAAACTTGTATTTCCCGAACCCAAGCCTAGACACTATCCTCTCTGTCACCCTAGAACTTTCTGGTGTGTTATTAAAAGAGATGTCGTTAAGAAACCTTTAATTTGTCTAAATTTACATTTTCCTTATTTAGGACAAATTCTATAAGTAAATTATTCCTAATTTACTTATCTCCTAATTACTCTTTTTAATGTAAATTGTCAACATTCATTCTTATGGCCCATTTCCCCCTCTATATCATATTTATGCTTTTTGGTATGTAAACTATACCAAATCAAGCGTCACTAACCATGATTTTGCTAGACATGACAATTATTCCCAATTACGGCCAATTTCAAATTTATGCCAATATACATATTATGCCAAATTAACTAATCCAATTTTGATTTAACATTCTAATTACAGTTCATGTCAAACTAGACTTATTATTGTAGTTCACAATTCATGTAAATGCTATATTTACAAGTCACTACTAGATTCAAATTACACATCCTATAACTCATGTAAAATTTATCCAATTTGCATATTTATGAACATGCCATAATATATGTTCCCAATTTATGCTAAAATTCCAAGTTAAAACCATGTTTTTAGTAAATTTCACATTTTGCCCAAATCGTATTCCCACCGTTCGTATAATCGTGATTCAATCTAGATTATAGATAAATCTAGATTCGTAGAAAATAGGGAATGAACCAAAGATGCTATGCAAAAGATAGACATAATAACTGGCATAAAAAGGGTTGAATAACGACGTAGGTTCAAGAACATGGGTAGACCTAACTTAATAGGTAAATTCCCAAGGTCTAAAACCAAAGAAAACCAAGAATAGATAGAATAGAGACGTAGGTTCAAGAACATGGGTAGACCTTACTTAATAGGTAAATTCCCAATGTCTAAAACCAAAGAAAACCAAGAATAGACAGAATAGAGACGTAGGTTCAAGGACATGGGTAGACCTAACTTAATAGGTAAATTCCCAAGGTCTAAAACCAAAGAAAACCAAGAATAGACAGAATAGAAAATCAGGTTTAGACCCAATTTCGCAGTCACAAAACTTAAGCAGCACTTTCCTAGTCATGAATCGCAGTTGTTCTTGTTATGTCATATGCAATAGTTTATGTTTCATAATCAAAGGTATAGGCTTGTGTTCATAGTCAAGGAAATAATTCTCATAGTTACTGTCACAGTCATAGGCAATGTTCCTAGTCATAGGCGATGTTCATAGTCATAGGCAAGGCCTAATTGGTCATCGAATCATAACAGTTCTTAATTAGGTCCAAAGATATAGGCACAGATTCGAATAGAGAGAGATTTGGCATATTCTTTTATTCCTTTAATTTCATGTCACGAATAGAGAAAGCGTTCATATCTAAAAATAACTGACTTACAGAGATTAGAATAGAAAGATGGCGATGCTATGATTCGTGCGACGTTGCTCGAAATCGTTTGAGGTAGCCTTTGATTCTCATTCTGAAGCCTTAATCTTGATTCGAACCTCCTCTTGACAACTTGAGCAGCACTTCCTCGTCTTGATTTATTTTATATATTACTTATTTATATATTTTCTCAGAGGCAGCATAAGGATAGAAAAGAATTGTGAATAGAGAAGAAGACTAGGGCTGTTTATATAGTGTAGAAGTCAACGAATCTGGTCAGAAGAGCGTCCGGATACAGAGAAACGAATCAGGTTCAGAAAGCTGGAAAAAGCGGGGTGGGGGGGGGGGGGGTCGACCCCCAGGTCGACTACCCAGTCGACCTGGGTGCCTTGGGCGGGAAAATTCCCGCCCAGCCCAATCTGGGGCTGTTTTTGAATTTCGAACTCGTTTTCTGAACTGTTTTGAAATTTGAACTTCGCTGAATCTTCCGGAGGCCATATCTTCCTCATACGGACTCCGATTTACGCAAACTCAGACTCGTTTTAATGCAGAATTCCGAGACGAACGTAATGGCGCAGCCCGTTTCCCTTGATTTTGATTTTAACTTTTAATTCTGCCTTGATTTGTGAATCCTAGTGTTGCAGAATTACAGGGTGTTACACAAGAGTTTAGGGAAAACAACAAAGTAAACTCCGGGTCAGTCATGGGACAGGTGTGAGTAAAATTGTTTAACACAGTTTAATATATATATATGATATCTCATAAGACCACGCCGTGGATACAGAACGGGTTTTTCCCTTATGAAAATCCAACATCTTTGACAAGCAATATCATTCTGATATTATAATAATGTCTAAGTGCAAATATATATCAATCTAGCAGAAACGCTTTCATCTCACGTTCTACATATATAGTATACAATCAAAATCGCAAGTACGTATTGGATATTTGGTTTTCCAACTATGACATGGTATGGAACCACCTTCTGCTAGTGTACCTCTAGAGAGGAATACACTGGGTTCAACAAGAACATCTTGCAACCGTTTCCCGAATGGGACAGCATCGACAATAGATTTTTAGAAGTAAATGAAACTCTAGATCAGGTGATTATACACCCTAATAGGTGGGACCTACATAGCCATGCTACCTGCCCAATTTCTGTCATTTACCGGATGTGAGGCTACAAGCTACGCTTATCTTCACATCAGATTCACTTCAAATGCTACATTGTCAGGTCCATCGAAAATCACTAATTGACGTCTACAACGGTACATTATGTGTTAGCTAAAGAAGTTTCCTTCTCTGCTTCCACTCTTGGTACGGTTGAAGAAATCAATGTACGTGACCTTTCTGGAAATACTCTATTAGACATTCATCTTCATTCACTTAAAATGTCACATCGTCATACCCGCCAAATCACAAATTGACTTATCCAAAAATAACACGGGTATACAGCTAAGAGAAACGAATTCCTCTGCCACCAAACGTGAATACGTTTGAACATATCAACTTACGCGATCCATTGGATATACTCTGTCAGACCTTCGTCCATACAAGTTGTCCTGGGACTGGACAAACCGAAGGCACTATTCAGTGTATCCATCTTAGTCACTGTTATCTAAGAGTTATACAACAGTCCTTGCACTTTACTCCGTCTTCAATTATCTTTGGCATAAATGATTCGCAACGCTTATGCCAATACAGAGTGGTTCTTTGGATAATAATCCAACCGGTCTCTCCATATTAACAACGTTAAAATGGTCCAAACTTCGATAGTCTGTGAGTTAACTATCAAAGAAAAACAAGTGTGCAAACAACGATATTATTTCCAGATGGAAATTATATCGAACAAACATCATTTAACATTAATCTCTTTAGTTCATTTTCATCTCCTGTTTCCCTATATTCAACATTTGCTTTTTTCTATATTTAGAAAATATATGTTATTACCATTGGAAAACATTTCCATTTCGTTGTTTTCTATATTAGAAGACAATTCTGATACTTCTTTGGAAAACATTTCCAAAACTCAAACCTTGGACTTAGACAGACGGTTTAGACAAACCATCGCGATGCCAACTCAAACCATTTTACTTATTAACTAAATCCACTTAACCACTTCACCCTCGAACCGTAACCATTTCTTAATTAAAACCGCAGTCAATCAAGTTGGGGTATAACTACCTCTCAGACCTTAACTGAACAACACTTCTAACCTTGAAATAGGCAAAGTTCACTTTATATTTCTTTATCTAACTTCCTTACTTAACCTTTCTTTCGAATAACTATATTCGATTAACTCCTCTAACTCTATTTTATTTACTCTATTCACTTAACTCCTGTTGAATAAACTATATTCGATAACTCCTTTAATTCTATTCGAATAAACTATATTCGATTAACTCCTTTACTTCTATTCGAATAAACTAAATTCGATTAACTCCTTTAATTCTACTTAATTTGATAACTCCCCTTTTCGAATAACCAATATTCGATTAACTCACTTCGAATAACCAATATTCGATTAACTCACTTCGAATAACCAATATTCGATTAACTCACTTCGAATAACCAATATTCGATTAACTCACTTCGAATAACCAATATTCGATTACTCTTCTCTCGAATACACTATATTCGATAACTCTACTTCGAATAAGTGATATTCGATAATTCTACTTCGAATAAGTGATATTCGATAACTCTACTTGATTAACTCCATTAATTCTACGGGTTAACTCTAGCTGGTCAATCCTAACTATTTAACTCTTTTGGGTTACTCTAATCGATTTACTCTAATTCTAATAACTCCTATTTGATAACGTTTTATTCATTTATAAAGATTTACTTTTAGTAACGGTTCTTCACTTTATAAATGTTCTCTTTAATAACGTTACTCCACTATACAAGTGTTGTGTACCCATTCTATTTAAAACTATCGGTGTTAAAACCAATATATCTTATCTATATAAGTTCAGACTTATATATTTCATTTATCGAATGATAAATATTCATTTCATTTATAAACTGTTATTTATAAATTAATCCTTTCTATTTATCTGTTAAAAACAGATTTCCATTTTCTATTCATCTTCTGAATATTCTTTTGATTTAGTTCTATTTATTTATCAAATAAATATTCCTTTTATTCTATTTATTCTAACAAGTAAAGATCTTCTTTTAATCCTATTTATTTACCAAATAAATATCTCCTTTTAATCCTATTTATTTATTCCCTAAATAAATAAATCCTTTAACTCTTTATTTATTTCCTAAATAAATAATTTCTTTTAACTCTTTATTTATGTTCTACCAATATATTCCTTTATATTTGTTTTCAAATATATCTGCTTTATATTTCATTTCAAATAAATTCCTTCTATATTTGATTAACAAATAAATTCCCTTATATTTGATTAACAAATATAATTCCCTTATATTCAAAATCCTTTTTCTTTTATAATATAAAATCCATTGATTTTATATAAATAAATTATTTTCAAAATATACTTTGAAAATCCCTTTATCACATTCTGGTATTTCTTATGGTATTTAACACACTATATAACAACGATGAATATCGTCCAACACACATAATCACAACAGATTATATATATCACATGATATATCACAATATATAAATCACAGTAAAATAACTGTTGAGGAATACAGTTGGATTCCTCCGACCTGTTTCCCTGCATCACAGATGTTAGACAATATAATTAACATCGATTTCACTTCACTGTGAAATATTCTGATAACAGAATCACATATAAATATTTAACGGTTTATATATATACATATATATATATATATAATTTCTACTAACTGACTAGCTGTTCAATTAAACAGTCAACACACTGTCAAACCGACAATATTTAACAGTTCTAAGAATACGTTGTAAAAATAGAACTGTTCAGAGTTGGTGAGTTTTACTCACTTTTGCAGTTCATCGTTAAAGAACGATAAACTGTTATTTGATTTGAATCAAACAATTTATTTCGCCATAAATTCATACGAGCCCCAATCCACTTCCAGTCAACTTCATTGTGAAGCTTTGTTCCATACGGTCCCAACGCAGCTTACGGTTCGTCAATCTGATATCGTGTGACGAAGATATGAATTTTCGAAGTTCATACACTATTTAAAGTAAATAACTTGAATTTAAAAGAGTGGGCCTCACCCCCTTCATCCAAACCGGCCCACCTCTGTTTCACCAAGGCCCAAACCCGTATAAGCCTCTTCTTCCCCAATTTCACTTATCGACTCCAGGAACCCAACATCAACGAAAATGGCAACTTTGACTGCCAACCGCTCCTTCGATACTCCACTTTAAAACCAGACAAAAATACCACAATTCTCGTCATGGTTCTCTCTTCATTCCGATGTACTCAATACCCGATTCGGTGCTTCCACAAGACTTCGGTTCTTCAGCAAATACCCACGCTACAGGAGCCCTTCGACGAGAACCTAGAACCGAACTCCACCACAAATACATACCAGGTGCTGTTCCAACTCCTGAATCCAAATCCGCCCTCAACTGCACCTTCGATCGCCTCACCCGTGCTAGAACTCGAACCCTAGCTTGAACCTAAGGCTGTTGTACTACAGCGAACCCCAAAAATCCAAACCGCATCGTATAAAACTTGTACGAGATGGAAGAGTATACCATCAGGACTTGAAATGTATACCTGGAATGATTTATAGTAATTTATTTTGAATTGATTTCCATTTTTCTTTGAGGATGTTATTTGCTGTTGGAACATTTTTGTGGCGGCCGTTGACTGTGGAAATGTAAAACTAGGTTTAGGAAAGAGGGAAGTATATTTATAGGTAAATTTAAATATTTAAATATTAATTTAAATATTCAGATTTAATGAACCGTTGATTTTATTTATCCTTTAAAATTCCTGTGATCACATATAATACCCAAAAATCATGAAACTGGACATGCAGCTACAGTTCGACATTTCGGTCCCAACGAAACTGGTTTCGTCGAATTCCGACTTCGTATGCTCACACAACGTATTTTTAACCGTCGAAATATCGACTTTTTTCACATTAAAAATCCGTACGGCCACATACTGACTCTAAAAATCACGAAATTGGAAATCTAACAACTATTTGACATTGCGGATCCAACAAAATTAGTTTCGTCGAATTTCGACTTCGTTTGCAAAAGTGGCTATTTTTAAAGCTCTGGATGACCCATTTAAATATATAAATATATTTAAATAAAATTAAATATAAATAAATTTATATTGTCGTATATATTCACAGTGGAATACCATACAGCTTCAGAAAAATTTTATACTTGATATTCCAAGTCCAGGTTGAATCGATATTCAATTTACATTGAAAACACTTTTATAACGTATATAAAGCGTTACGAATTATAAAGGAATTCCACAGCGACTTTTCTGAATTTTGATTTGGACGTAAATCAAAATCTACATGAAGAAATCCCGATTTTTCTCTTCCACTAGAAAGATATACTCCACCAGCTCCACACGTTTCTTGTTTCACAGAATCCGATTTAAAACGAACCCTGTATACTCAGTTGAAGTTCAAATCGCCAAACAGCGAACTTCCGTGCCATTTCGAGCTCTATTATAATTATATTATAATTCTACATTCAAACTGTCGTCGATTAAATATACTCGTCATTCGAATTCAATTCTAAACTGAATTATATATCATAGATGATCCAGTTCACACCATATTGCCATTTCAGCCAATTTTGATTATTTCAGAATTAAATATATTATTTAATTTATTATTTTAAATTAAATATTCACCATTATTTAATTCCTCGACCAATAAATTCTTTGAATTACCTTTTAAATAATTAAATAAATTAATTATAATACCTCTGCCAATGCGGTCATTACAATCTTCCCCACTTAAAATAATTTCGTCCACGAAATTGCTAAGTTAGAGGACGACCCTATATATTGGAATTCCTAAGATTTGTTTACCCCTTATTTCTAATTTCAACTGAACCAATTAATATCGACTAAAATATTTATTCATTCCGACTAACTAAAATTTTCAAAAATTCTGAAAATTTTCTAACACTTTAAATTTTCGGAAAATTTCGCCATAACCTCCTTTGTACAGCCCTATCGGTAAAACCACAACTCGCCTCTCTAGGCCTTCTCCAACCCAAAAGAAAATCAAACAGCCAAGCGGCTTGCCAATTCGGCTCATAAATCTTATATCCAATAGAAATATAAACTTGTACCTTTTTGTCGGCATATCATTATATCCTTTCCACCTGTTATCAATTCAACATATACCAATGTCATGCCAATCAAACTCCAAATCAGTTTTTTTTATCTCCAACACAACCATTCGCTTATATCCAAGCCAAATCCCATTTCAACTCAATTTCAATTCTTGATTTTCAATTCCTTAACTCCCCAATCCAATACCATTTCGGATTCTAATTTCACAAATCCATTCTTATTCGATTTCAATTCAACTTCAGTTACCACTTAACTGACTTTACTTTAATTCAAATCTACTTTCACAAATTTCTGTTAAATTTGTTTTTAATTCAAACAGTCTTTCCCTGGGAGTTTTTAAACAGTTTACTCTTTTCAAAAATCAAATTTTCCTTTTTGAAATTCAACTGAGCCCATAATCAATATTCCATTAGTTAAATCACTTCTCTATTTCTTTATCAATATTTGTTAACCAAATATTTTCAATAAACTTATTGGCCTTTTATGTTATTCGGAAAACATTTCCAAATATCGCCTTCCTTTATTTCCTAAATCAATAACCTTTATAATCCTATTTACAATTGGAAAATACTCCAATTACTTATCTCTTTTCCGATCTTGTTTATTTCTATACTTAGGAAATATTTATTATTCTATTTCCAAGTTCACACTTATTTGGGTTAAAACGGATGTTGTGTAAAACATCACTACGACAACCCATATACTATATTCAACTAACTCTTATTCAACATTGATCTTCGAGCCTGAAATCTTACCATTTATTTGTTAATGATGAAATCAATCAAGTTGGGGTATAACTACCTCTCAGACCTTGACTGAATAACATTTATAACGTCAAAACAGATATGACTACTTACTCGAATAATCAATACCATACAACTACTTATTCACCTTTAAACACGTATACGCTTTCTCTTTCTATTCTTACGAGATTTTATTCCTAGTCTTCCCTTTTGATTATACTATTCTATTTCTAAGTTCGTTTCCTTATCGACTTCTATATATATATATCGATACGTTGATTTCTAATGTAATGACCCGCATTTTCCAGCGGTATAATAATTAATTTATTTAATTATTTAAATGGTGAATTAAAGGATTTAATGGTCGTGGAATTAAATAATGGTAAATATTTAATTAAAATAATAAATTAAATAATATATTTAATTCTGAAATAATCAGAATTGCCCGAAATGGCGATATGGTGTGAACTGGATCATCTGTGATATTTAATTCAGTGTAGAATTGAATTTAAATAACGAATATATTATTTGAACGACAGCTTGAACGTATAATTATATTATAATTAAAATGGAGCTTGAAATGGCGCTGCAGTTCGTAAATTGGTGATTCGAACTTCAACTGAATGTACAGGATTCGTTTTAAGCAGGATTTCTATGAAACAAGAAACGTGTGGAGCTGGTGGAGTATATCTTTCTAGTGGAAGAAAAAAATCGGGATTTCATCGTGTAGATTTTGAGATATGTCCAAATCAAATTTTAGAAAAGTCGCTGTGGAATTCCTTTATAGTTTATAAAGGAATTATTTATATTTTAAAAAGGAATTTCATTTTAAATCGAATATCGATTAAATCGGAATGTGAAGGATCGAGTTATAAATCCCAGTGGAGCTGTATGATATTCTGTTGTGAATATACACGATAATATATAATTTTTAATATTTAATTTAATTATATTTAAATATATTTATATATTTAAATGGGTCATCTAGAGCTTTAAAAATAGCCAGTTTTCCATACGACCTCAGAACTCGACGAAACCAATTTTGTTGGATTCATAATGTCAAATAGTTGTTAGATTTCCAGTTTTGTGATTTTTAGAGTCAGTATGTGGCCGTACCGATTTTTAGAGTGTAAAACAGACAGTATTTTGACGGTTAAAAATACGCTGTGTGAGCATACGAAGTCGAAATTCGACGAAACCAGTTTCATTGGGACCGTAATGTCGAACTGTAGTTGTATGTCCAGTTTGGTGATTTTTGGGTATTTCATGTGATCACAGGAATTTTTAATTTGATAAATATGTATATTAAAGTGGAAAATATCTCAAAATATCTAACCATAAATATCTAAATTTTTAATCCTATAAATAGCCTAACCTCTCCCTCTCTTAAGACCTAATCCACTCTTCTGAGAACAAGAAAAAAATGAGCCGCCACTTCCTCTTTGTTTTTCAGCAAACCGGAAAGAAAGAAAAATCAAAATCAAATGGGATAAAATTCCTTAAATCGTTTCATATATATGTATGAAATCCCCGTGAAGTTCTCTTCGAATTCATGCTACTTTGAGTGGGTTCGATCCATTTTCATTCACTATATGATTTACAGCGAAGGGTAGGGCGAGCTAGGGCTGAAGTTTCGATCGGATGGGTGATGCCGGAGGGGATTTTGAGGTGATGGTTGGACTGAGGGAGTCGAGGCGCAACTGGTGGTTTCGTTGAGGGCGGCTCCGATGGCTTTTGGAAGGTTGCGACAGTGGCAACGCCACCGTGGAAGTGAGCAGGTCGTGGCGAAGGGGACATCGAGCGGAAGGAAATTGTGACGAGGAGGTAGAGGTTGTGACGCTGAGTGGAATTGGGGTGGTGATGCGCCGGATTCATGATCGAGGTAGGAGCAGTTGGGAGGTCAACGTCGGTCAAAGGGTCGGGTTTGGTTTTAGAAAGTGGAGCAGGTTACGGCAATTCGGTTTGTGGAAGAAAAGGGTTTGGGCGTGGGCTGTTGAACGATGGGCCTGGGGGTTTTTCTTGATGGGCCAGGAAAAGAAAATATAAAAGGTTAAGGCCATTAAACCTTTTTAACTAGTTTAATTAAAATTTGAAATTGTATATGAAGTTGTAAATTGTATAACTTTATCATACTATATCAGAATTTTGAACGGTAAGTTGCGTTGGGATCGTATGGACGGGAGCAACACAATGAGACTGGCCGGGAGTGAATCCGAGCTCGTTACAATTTATGGCGAAATAAATTGTACGATCCAAATCAATGGCAATTATCGTTATTAACGATGATAGTCCAAAGTGAGTAAATCTCACTAACTCTGAACAGTTTATAATTTCATGTTGTATTTTTAGAACTGTTAGAAATTGTCTGTTTGATTGTGTGTTGACTGTTTGATTGAACTACTAGTCAGTTAATGAAATATTATATATATATATATATATATAAATATATATAATATATAACCAGTTATATAGTTATTTATTGATTCTGTTTATCAGAATAATTCATATTGAACTGAAAGTGATGACAATCATGTTGTGTAACATCTGTGGATGCAGGGAAACAGGTTGGAGGAATCCGACTGGATTCCTCAATAGTTCTTTTATTGTTTTTCATATATTTTGATATATGATGTGAATTATAACCTGTTGTTGATTGTGTGTGTATGAACGATATTGGATATCAAAATTTGATATGTTAAATACCGTAACATACCGGAGTGTTGATAAAGGAATTTTCAAAGTGATAGTGAAAATAAGAGATATTTATAAATTTGAATATTTATAAATAAGGAATATTTATAAATACGAGATATTCAGAAAGGAAATAATTTCAAAACATTTTTCTTTTTGAATAGAAAGGCATGTGTGGCGGGTTTGAGGATTTTCCCGATGCTCCCGGTACAAAGGAGGTTATGGCGAATTTTCCCGGGGATATAAGGAGTTAAAATATTTTTCAGAAATCAAAATGAAATAGAAATGTTTGTAAAACCTTTACAAATGAAATTGAAAAGGAATATATTTGAAATCAAATATAAAGGGAATATATTTGAAAGCAAATATAAAGGAATATATTGGTAGAGCATAAATAAAGATTTAAAAGAATTTATTTATTCCGGAAATAAATAAAGATTAAAGGATATATTTATTTATTAAATAAATAGGATTTAAAAGAAATATTTATTTAGAAATATATAAATAGAATTATATAAAGGAGATATTTATTTAGAGATTAAATAAATAGGATTTAAAAGAAATATTTATGTAGAAATATATAAATAGAATTATATAAAGGAGATATTTGTTTATAAATAAATAAATAGGATTATAAAGGGATTATTCATTCAGGGAATAAATAGAATTATATAAAAGGGAATTTATTTATAAAATCAAAAGATTTTATAAAGGAAATATTTATTGGAAAATAAATAAGGAGTTAATCAAATTGAATTAGTCGAGTAATCAAAACGAATTGGTTAAGTTAAACCAAGGTGAGTTAGTCGAGTAATCAAAACGAATTGGTTAAGTCAAACCAAATTGAATTAGTCGAGTAATCAAAACGAATTGGTTAAGTTAAACCAAAGTGAGTTAGTTGAGTAATCAAAACGAATTGGTTAAGTTAAACCAAGGTGAGTTAGTCGAGTAATCAAAACGAATTGGTTAAGTTAAACCAAAGTGAGTTAGTCGAGTAATCAAAACGAATTGGTTAAGTTAAACCAAGGTGAGTTAGTCGAGTAATCAAAACGAATTGGTTAAGTTAAACCAAAGTGAGTTAGTCAAGTAATCAAAACGAATTGGTTAAGTTAAACCAAAGTGAGTTAGTCGAGTAATCAAAACGAATTGGTTAAGTCAAACCAAATTGAATTAGTCAAGTAATCAAAACGAATTGGTAAAGTCAAACCAAGGTGAGTTAGTCGAGTAATCAAAACTAATTGGTTAAGTCAAACCAAGTGAACTAGTCGAGTTAATAAGAGATAATTTGTTAAGTTAAACCAAAGTGAATTGGTCTAGTTAAAACAAAGTGAATTAGTCAAGTTAAAACAAAGTGAACGAGTCGAGTTAATCAAGTGGGTTAGCCGAGTCGAATTAGGCAAGTTAAGTTAATCAAATTGAGTTAGCAAGTTAGGTTAAACAATTTGAGTTATCAAGTAAGATTATCAAATTGAGTTATCAGGTTAAGTTAATCAATTTGAGTTATCAGGTTAAGTTAACCAAATTGAGTTATCGAGTTAAGATTTTCGAGTTAAGATTTATCGAGCTAAGATAATCGAATAAGTTATTCGAAAGGAGTTAAATCGAATATGGTATTCGAAAGGAGTTAAATCGAATATGGTATTCGAAAGGAGTTAAATCGAATATAAGTTATTCGAAGGGAGTTAATCGAATATGGTATTCGAAAGTTAGTAAATCGAATATGTTATTCGAAAGGGGTTAGTCGAGTCGAGTTGGTTGAATAGAATTAATCAGTTAGAATTAACCAGTTAGAATTAATCAGTTAGAATTAATCAGTTAGAGTAAACCAGTTAGAGTTAATCGATAGAGTTAAAAACAATGGAGTTATCGATTATAGTTTAATCGAAAGGAGTTATCGAATTAGTTATTCGAAAGGAGTTATCGATTATAGTTTAATCGAAAGGAGTTATCGAATTAGTTATTCGAAAGGAGTTATCGATTATAGTTTAATCGAAAGGAGTTATCGAATTAGTTATTCGAAAGGAGTTAAGTAAGAAATTAAGTAAAAAGAGTTAATCGATTAGGGTTAAATAAACATAGTTAATTGAATTTAGTTTATTCGAAGAAAGGTTAATCGAATCTAGTTATTCGTAAGAGAGATTATCAAATATAGATATTCGAAGGGAGGAGTTATCGAATAGAGATTTATTCGAACGAGAATTACGTAAGGAAGTGTTAAAGAGTTAAAAGATGAACTTACCCTATTTCGAGATTTGAAATGTTGTTCAGTTAAGGTCTGAGAGGTAGTTATACCCCAACTTGATTGACTTCGTTTTTAATTTAGAAATGGTTAAGGTTTGGGAGTGAAAGTGGTTAAGTGAATTTAGTAAATAAGTATAGTGGTTTGAGTTGTCGTCGCGATGTTGATTTAAACATCTGTTTAAATCCAAGTAAAGAAGATTTGGAAATGTTTTCCAAATAGAATCAGAAACGTAATCAAATATTGAAAATTGGAAATATGGATTAGAAATGGAAATGTTTCCAATGTTAACGTATATTTTCTAAACATAGAAAATAAGGAAATATGAATATATATATACATATAGATATATATATGATTGATGATTGATTGATAGAATTTCCATCTGGAAATAATATTGTTGTTTGCACACCTGTTTTTCTTTGATGGTTAAATCACAGACCATCGAAGTTTTGACCATTTAATGTTGTTAAAATGGAGAGACCGGTTGGATTATTATCCAAAGAACCACTCTGTATTGGCATAAGCATTTCGAATCATATATGCCAAAGATAATTGAAGACGGAGTAAAGTGCAAAGGGCTATTGTATAAGTCTTAGATAACAGTGCCTAAGATGGATGTACTGAATAGTGCCTTCGGTTCGTCCTGTTCCTAGGTGACTTGTATGGATGAATGTCTGACAGAGTATTTCCAAAAAGGTCATATACATTGATTTCTTCAACCGTACCAAGAGTGGAAGCGGAGAAGGAAACTTCTTTTAGCTGACACGTAATGTATGGTTGTAGACGTCAAATTAGTGATTTTGATGGATCTGACAATGTGACATTCGAAGTGAATCTGATGTGACGATAAAGCGTAACCTCAAGCCTCATCATCCGGTAAATGACAGAAATCGGGCAGGCAGCATGGCTAAGTCGGTCGCACCGAAGTAGGGTGTATAATCACCTATCTAGAGAATATTCATTTTGCTTCTTTAATCTATCAATGTTGTCTCATATATATACGGGAAACGGTTGCTGATCCCAACCGTTGGTGATATACATTCGATACACTCAAGCAAAATGAGTGGTCGGTCATGTGTGGCTGAGTTACAAGAAGTTCTTGTTGAACTCCAGTGTATCGTTCCTAGAGTACACTGATCGGAAGGTGATTCCATACCTTGTCATAGTTGGAAATCCATTACCCAATACGTGCTGGCGGTTTTGATTGTATACTATATATGTAGAACGTGAGATGAAAGCTTTCTGCTAGATGATTAATATATTGTGGTTGGTAGACATTATTATAATATCAAAGGTTTTGATATAAAGATATTTTGGATCTCGTAAGTGAAAAACCCGTTCCGTTATGCGGCGTGGTCTTATGAGATATCGTTTACTTGTTCAAACTGTTTAAACTGTTTTACTCATACCAGTCCCATGACTGACCCGGAGTTTATTTTGTTTTGTTCTACCTAAACTCTTGGGTGCCTAAATTTGTACGGGCAGTCAAGTAGTTCAGGATTTTTCAGATTTATCTAAAGGAGCTTGGAGCAGGAGGCTTCAGCGTTAGTTATATAGAGTTTTGTTCCGCTGTGTTGTAAGTGTTGTACTCTGATAAGTACTATTGTATACATAACTGTTATATTTCAAAGTTATGTTATCTATTATATGTTATTCGTTCCGCTGTGAGGTTCGTGTTACTCTGATGTTGTGTTGTTCTTCTTCTTCTATTCTAAGTTTCTATCTTATCTATTCTCACCCTCTAATTTCTTTCATTAATTACCGGGATTTTTCGATGTTTTGGTTATCGACATCGAGTTTATGTCGATAACCAAAGTCGCTCAAAATCCGGGTCGTTACATCTAACTATCAAATTATCTTAAAAATATTCCAACTCCTTAAATTCCCGGAAAAATTCGCCATAACCTCCTTTGTACTAGGAGCATCGAGATATTTCAAATAGCCTCCCATGGCTCTCACCAATCCAAAAGAAAAAAGAAAAAGCCAAGCGGCTAGCCGATACGGCGCATAAAATCTCCTATATGAATTAAATACATACCTTTTTGTCGGGCATTCTACTTCTATACTATATTCCAAACCTGTCTCCTGTATATCTGTACCTGCCCAATCTATTTTAACTATACCTGATCGTTTTAACTCAATTCGTTAATTAATTTGTTAATTAACTCTTTAGTCTATTTCACTTCTATTTATTCAAATTCTATATTATAAATCCTATTTGAATTTCTATTTCACTTCTCTTATATTCAAATCCCATTTTAAAATTCAACACAACTTGTCTTTCCCAAAACAGATTCAAAACAGTATCTCTGGTAGTAATTCGTCACTTACAACTCGAAAATGAATACTCATGATGCAGCTGTCATCATCAGAATCTATTTTCCAGCGATCGAAGTGAGTTCAATACTATAAAATCATTTTTAAACATTTCCACTTTGAAATTCATTTCAAAATATAATTCATACTGCTTGTAAAACAATTTAAAATCTCCCAGGATCTTAAATTTTCCTTATTTTTAATCCAAATCCATTTACAAACACTTATCCAATTTTCCAGAATTTTAATTCAATTTCTGGTTTAAATTTCATATTTAACTCATCTGATTTCACGTATTTCACTTATATGAATTCTGATTGGTTATTTACATAACCACTTAATTTATAATCTTACTCGATTATAATATCAACCAATATATCCAATATATTATAATTTTGATATATATATATATATCTTCTCTATATCAAGATATACCTTGGGTAAACTTATTTTAATTTACCCTTTTTTCAAAACATATCGTGTCGACCCATCGTATTCAAGTGTTTTTAAACTCCTACCGATACAGTGGATCAAACTGATCGACCAGAACTCATCAACAACTCAACCAATGAATCCCCACAATATAAAACAATTTTTTATATCAAATAACAAATACATTCACTCGTATATATACACTCAAACTCAATCAAGGGTGTTACTAACCCTATCTCTACCGAGTCACGCCACAGAGCCAAGTAATTCTTAACTTAAGCTCTGATACCAACTGTAACGACCCAGATTTTGAGCGACTTTGGTTATCGACATAAACTCGATGTCGATAACCAAAACATCAAAAAAAAGGGTAATTAATGAAATAAATTAGAGGGTGAGGATAGATAAGATAGAAACTTAGAAAAGAAGAAGAAAAGAAGAACTTACATCATCAGAGTAACACGAATCTCACAGCGGAACGAATAACATATAATATAACTTTTAAGTAAAACAGTTATATATATACAATAGCACTTTATCAGAATACAGCACTTACAACAACAGCGGAAAAACAATAGCTATAAAATCTTGAAACCTCCTGCTCCAAGCTCACCAAGTATATCTGTAAATCCCAACTACTTGACTGCCCATACAAATTTAGGCACCCAAGAGTTTAGGGAAAACAACAAAGTAAACTCCGGGTCAGTCATGGGACTGGTGTGAGTAAAATAGTTTAACACAGTTTAATATATATATGATATCTCATAAGACCACGCCGTGGATACGGAACGGGTTTTTCCCTTATGAAAATCCAACATCTTTGACAAGCAATATCATTCTGATATTATAATAATGTCTAAGTACAAATATATATCAATCTAGCAGAAACGCTTTCATCTCACGTTCTACATATATAGTATACAATCAAAATCGCAAGTACGTATTGGATATTTGGTTTTCCAACTATGACAAGGTATGGAACCACCTTCTGCCAGTGTACCTCTAGAGAGGAATACAATGGGTTCAACAAGAACATCTTGCAACCCAGTCACACATGACCGACCACTCATTTCGCTTGAGTGTATCGAATGTATATCACCAACGGTTGGGATCAGCAACCGTTTCCCGAATGGGACAGCATCAACAATAGATTTTTAGAAGTAAATGAAACTCTAGATCAGGTGATTATACACCCTAATAGGTTCGACCTACATAGCCATGCTACCTTCCCGATTTCTATCATTTACCGGATGTGAGGCTAGAAGCTACGCTTATCTTCACATCAGAGTCACTTCGAATGCTACATTGTCAGATCCATCAAAAATCACTAATTGACGTCTACAACGGTACATTACGTGTTAGCTAAAGAAGTTTCCTTCTCCACTTCCACTCTTGGTATGGTTGAAGAAATCAATGTACGTGACCTTTCTGGAAATACTCTGTCAGACATTCATATTCATTCACTTACAATGTCACATCGTCATACCCGCCAAATCACAAATTGACTTATCCAAAAATAACACGGGTATACAGCTAAGAGAAACGAATTCCTCTGCCACCAAACGTGAATACGTTTGAACAGATCAACTTACGCGATCCATTGGATATACTCTGTCAGACCTTCGTCCATACAAGTTGTCCTGGGACTGGACAAACCGAAGGCACTATTCAGTATATCCATCTTAGTCACTGTTATCTAAGACTTATACAACAGTCCTTGCACTTTACTCCATCTTCAATTATCTTTGGCATAAATGATTCGCAATGCTTATGCCAATACAGAGTGGTTCTTTGGATAATAATCCAACCGGTCTCTCCATATTAACAACGTTAAAATGGTCCAAACTTCGATAGTCTGTGATTTAACTATCAAAGAAAAACAAGTGTGCAAACAACGATATTATTTCCAGATGGAAATTATATCGAACGAACATCATTTAACACTAATCTCTATAGTTCATTTTCATCTCCTGTTTCCCTATATTCAACATTTGCTATTTTCTATATCTAGAAAATATATGTTATTACCATTGGAAAACATTTCCATTTCCTTGTTTTCTATATTAGAAGACAATTATGATACTTCTTTGGAAAACATTTCCAAAACTCAAACCTTGGACTTAGACAGACAGTTTAGACAAACCATCGCGATGCCAACTTAAACCATTTTACTTATTAACTAAATCCACTTAACCACTTCACTCTCGAACCGTAACCATTTCTTAATTAAAACCGCAGTCAATCAAGTTGGGGTATAACTACCTCTCAGACCTTAACTGTACAACACTTCTAACCTTGAAATATGCAAAGTTCACTTTATATTTCTTTAACTAACTTCCTTACTTAACCTTTCTTTTGAATAACTATATTCGATTAACTCCTCTAACTCTATTTGATTTACTCTATTCACTTAACTCCTGTCGAATAAACTATATTCGATAACTCCTTTAATTCTATTAGAATAAACTATATTCGATTAACTCCTTTACTTCTATTCGAATAAACTAGATTCGATTAACTCCTTTAATTATACTTGATTTGATAACTCCCCTTTTCGAATAACCAATATTCGATTAACTCACTTCGAATAACCAATATTCGATTAACTCACTTCGAATAACCAATATTCGATTAACTCACTTCGAATAACCAATATTCGGTTAACTCACTTCGAATAACCAATATTCGGTTAACTCACTTCGAATAACCAATATTCGATTAACTCACTTCGAATAACCAATATTCGATTACTCTTCTCTCGAATACACTATATTCGACAACTCTACTTCGAATAAGTGATATTCGATAATTCTACTTCGAATAAGTGATATTCGATAACTCTACTTGATTAACTCCATTAATTCTACGGGTTAACTCTAGCTGGTCAATCCTAACTATTTAACTCCTTTGGGTTACTCTAATCGATTTACTCTAATTCTAATAACTCCTATTTGATAACGTTTTATTCATTTATAAAGATTTACTTTTAGTAATGGTTCTTCACTTTATAAATGTTCTCTTTAATAATGTTACTCCACTATACAAGTGTTGTGTACCCATTCTATTTAAAACTATCAGTGTTAAAACCAATATCTCTTATCTATATAAGTTCAGACTTATATATTTCATTTATCGAATGATAAATATTCATTTAATTTATAAACTGTTATTTAAAAATTAATCCTTTCTATTTATCTGTTAAAAACAGATTTCCATTTTCTATTCATCTTCTGAATATTCTTTTGATTTAGTTCTATTTATTTATCAAATAAATATTCCTTTTATTCTATTTATTCTAACAAGTAAAGATATTCTTTTAATTCTATTTATTTACCAAATAAATATCTCCTTTTAATCCTATTTATTTATTCCCTAAATAAATAAATCCTTTAACTCTTTATTTATTTCCTAAATAAATAATTTCTTTTAACTCTTTATTTATGTTCTACCAATATATTCCTTTATATTTGTTTTCAAATATATCTCCTTTATATTTCATTTCAAATAAATTCCTTCTATATTTGATTAACAAATAAATTCCCTTATATTTGATTAACAAATATAATTCCCTTATATTTGATTAACAAATATAATTCCCTTATATTCAAAATCCTATTTCTTTTATAATATAAAATCCATTGATTTTGTGTAAATAAATTATTTTCAAAATATACTTTGAAAATCCCTCTATCACATTCTGGTATTTCTTATGGTATTTAACACACCATATAACAACGACGAATATCGTCCAACACACATAATCACAACAGATTATATATATCACATCATATATCACAATATATAAATCATAGTAAAATAACTGTTGAGGAATCCAGTTGGATTCCTCCGACCTGTTTCCTTGCATCACAGATGTTAGACAATATAATTAACATCGATTTTACTTCACTGTGAAATATTCTGATAACAGAATCACATATAAATATTTAACGGTTTATATATACATATACATATATATATATATATATAATTTCTACTAACTGACTAGCAGTTCAATCAAACAGCCAAAACACTGTCAAACCGACAATATTTAACAGTTCTAAGAATACGTTGTAAAAATAGAACTGTTCAGAGTTGATGAGTTTTACTCACTTTTGCAGTTCATCGTTAAAGAACGATAAACTGTTATTTGATTTGAATCAAACAATTTATTTTGCCATAAATTCATACGAGCCCCAATCCACTTCCAGTCAGCTTCATTGTGAAGCTCCCGTCCATACGGTCCCAACGCAGCTTACGGTTTGTCAATCTGATATCGTGTGACGAAGATATGAATTTTCGAAGTTCATACACTATTTAAAGTAAATAACTTGAATTTAAAAGAGTGGGCCTCACGCCCTTCATCCAAACCGGGCCACCTCTGTTTCACCAAGGCCCAAACCCGTATAAGCCTCTTCTTCCCCAATTTCACTTATCGACTCCAGGAATCCAACATCAACGAAAATGGCAACTTTGACTACCAACCGCTCCTTCGATACTCCACTTTAAAACCAAACAAAAATACCACAATTCTCGTCATGGTTCTCTCTTCATTCCGATGTAATCAATACCCGATTCGGTGCTTCCACAAGACTTCCGTTCTTTAGCAAAAACCCACGCTACAGGAACCCTTCGACGAGAACCTAGAACCGAACTCCACCACAAATACATACCAGGTGCCGTTCCAACTCCTGAATCCAAATCCGCCCTCAACTGCACCTTCGATCACCTCACCCGTGCTAGAACTCGAACCCAACGCTGTTGTACTACAGCGAACCCCAAAAATCCAAACCGCATCGTATAAAACTTGTACGAGATGGAAGAGTATACCATAAGGACTTGAAATGTATACCTGGAATGATTTATAGTAATTTATTTTGAATTGATTTCCATTTTTCTTTGAGGATGTTGTTTGCTGTTGGAACATTTTGTGGCGGCCGTTGATTGTGGAAATGTAAAACTAGGTTTAGGAAAGAGGGAAGTATATTTATAGGTAAATTTAAATATTTAAATATTAATTTAAATATTCAGATTTAATGAACCGTTGATTTTATTTATCCTTTAAAATTCCTGTGATCACATATAATACCCAAAAATCATGAAACTGGACATGCAGCTACAGTTCGACATTTCGGTCCCAACGAAACTGGTTTCGTCGAATTCCGACTTCGTATGCTCACACAACGTATTTTTAACCGTCGAAATATCGACTTTTTTCATAGTAAAAATCCGTACAGCCACATACTGACTCTAAAAATCACGAAACTGGAAATCTAACAACTATTTGACATTGTGGATCCAACAAAATTAGTTTCGTCGAATTTCGACTTCGTTTGCAAAAGTGGCTAATTTTAAAGCTCTGGATGACCCATTTAAATATATAAATATATTTAAATAAGATTAAATTAAATATAAATAAATTTATATTGTCGTATATATTCATAGTGGTATACCATACAGCTTCAGAAAAATTTTATACTTGATATTCCAAGTCCAGGTTGAATCGATATTCAATTTACATTGAAAACCCTTTTATAACGTATATAAAGCATTACAAATTATAAAGGAATGTAACGGCTGGAAATTTTCGACTCCTCGAGAGTCGAAAATTCCGAGACGTTAGTGAAAGAAAGTAGAGGGTGAGGAAGAAAAGATAGAACTAATAGAATAGAAGAAGAAGAACTTACATCATCAGAGTAAACACGAATCTCACAGCGGAACGAATAAAATATAACATAACTTTGAAATACAAATCAGTACTCGTATATACATACCATTTCAAAGTACAACACTTAACAACATAGCGGAATAATAATAGCTATAATCCTGAAGCCTCCTGCTCCAAGCTCTCCAAGTGTATCTGTAAAATCCCGACTACTTGACTGCCCGTACAAATTTAGGCACCCAAGAGTTTAGGGGAAACAAAACAAAATAAACTCTGGGTCAGTCATGGGACTGGTGTGAATAAAACTCCAACACTTGGTTAAATAAAGGATATCTTTCTGATATTATAATAATGTCTAAATACAAATAGATATCAATCTAGCAGAACGCATGCATCTCACGTTCCACATACATAGTATACAAATAAAACCGTGAGCGCTTATTGGAGATTGGATTCCAGCAGACAAGGTATGGGAGCACCTTCCGATCAGTGTACTCTAGAGGAGATACACTAGGGTTCAACAAGAACGTCTTGCAACCCGGCCACACATGACCATCCACTCATTTAGCTTGAGTGTAACGAATATATTATCACCGATGGTTGGGATCAGCAACCATCCTTCCCGATAAGGGACAACATTGAAATAGATTATAAAGGAGTACAATTGAATATTCTCTAGATGGTGATAATACACCCTGCTTGGGTATGGCCCAACTAGCCATGCTGCCTAGCCCAACTTCTGTTATTTCCCGGTTGTGAGGTTTTGAGGTCACGTTTATCACTTTTACAGATTATTTCTTCAATTACTTTGAATGCCACATCGTCATACCCGCCAAATCATTATCGATTTCTCAAGGCATCACGGGTATAAAAGCTAAGAGAAACGAATTTCTCCGCCACCAACGTAATACGTTTAAAGAGATCAACATATATGATTCGTTAAGAATACTTTGTCAGACACTCGTCCATATACGTTGTTCTGGGACTGAATAAACCGAAGGCACTATTCAGTGAATCCATCCTACCTAGGCTTTTCACAATAGCCCTTGCCCCTCACTCCGTCTTCAATTATCTTCAGCGTACTTGATTCACAACGCTTACGCTAATACAGAGTGGTTCTTCGGATAATAATCCAACCGGTCTCTCCATATTTACAACGTAAATATGGTCAAAACTTTGATAGTCTGTGATTCAACTATCAAATGAAAACATGTCGGTGTACAAACAACGATCTTATTTCCAAATGGAAATTCGATCGATCAATCATCATATGTTCATATTTCCTTATTTCATATATTTAGAAAATATATGTTATTAATTATTGGAAAACATTTCCATAGCTTATTTTCACATCACTATTATTTCGCAACTATCAGTCCCTAACTGTAACTAGTATGAGAACTATTCTCTAAGTATCAATCCGGAAGGTCGAAACCAACATCAGATCGTCACTTAGAAAACCGTTCAACTTACCCTCTCCAGTCAGTTTCTGAATTTGCTTAACTCTATTTCTTAAATTCTTATCATGAAAACATTTCATTTTCTATGTTTAGAAAACATATCTGACTATATTTGGAAAACGTTTCCAAAACTTATTTACGGATTTCCAATGAACGTTGTATAAAACATCGTTTCGCTTAATCCATTTATCGCTTATTCCTTAACTTTATTCCTAATCAACCTTTTAAATCGAACCACAACTATTCCTTTGTCAATTCTAAAGTCAATCAAGTTGGGGTATAATTACCTCGCAGACCTTAAATGAACAACGTCCTTTACTATGAAATAGATGAAGCTCATCACTCACTTTTTACAATCATCTGTTTACGCAAATTCTCGGATTCAGGTTACGAATCCACTTATTATATGACAATGTTTGATTATAACTATACCGTTATAATTCCTACCCCTAAAATATCTAACCTAAATTATAAATTTATTTCCTAACTCGAATAATTTAACAGACACCTAATTTCTAAATCAATAACTAAATCTTGATTTAAACCCTGGAAAGTAAATAGTACTTTCCCGAATTCGCTATAATCGAATTCGACATATAACTCTCTTTCGAGTAATCTCTATTCGATTAACTCTCCCTTTTAATAACTGATATTCGATAAACTCTATTTCGATTAACTCCTATCGAATAACTAATATTCGAATAACTCTTCTTGGTTGGCTCTATTTCGTTAACTCTTATCGAATAACAAATATTCGATTTTCTTAAATGTGTCAATTCTTATCGAATAACTAACATCCGATTTAACTTAAATGGATTTACTCTTATCGAATAACTTATTCGATTAACTCAACTTGATTTTCTTAACTCGGTTATCTCAACTCGATTTCTTAACTCGATTTCTTAACTCGATAAATCTTAACTCGATAACTTAACTTAACCCAAATCGATTAACTCAACTCTAATCGATTAACTTAATTTGATTTACTCCTTCGAATAACTCATTCGAATAACTTAATTGATTAACTCCTTCGAATAACTAATTCGAATAACTTACCTTCGAATAACTAATATTCGATTTACTCTAACTCGATTAACTTAATTCTAATCGATTTACTCCATTTCGATTTAACTTAATTCAAATCGATTAACTTAACTCAAATTGATTAACTCCTTTCGAATAACTAAATTCGATTTAACTCTTCTCGAATAACTAAATTCGATTAACTCAAATTGAATAACTAATATTCAATTAACTCTTACGTGTTTAACTCTATTCGAATAACTAATTCGAATAACTTACCTTCGAATAACTAATATTCGATTTACTCTAACTCGATTAACTTAATTCTAATCGATTTACTCCATTTCGATTCAACTTAATTCAAATCGATTAACTTAACTCAAATTGATTAACTCCTTTCGAATAACTAAATTCGATTTAACTCTTCTCAAATAACTAAATTTGATTAACTCAAATTGAATAACTAATATTCAATTAACTCTTACGTGTTTAACTCTATTCGAATAACTAATTCGAATAACTAATATTCGATTTACTCTAACTCGATTAACTTAATTCTAATCGATTTACTCCATTTCGATTCAACTTAATTCAAATCGATTAACTTAACTCAAATTGATTAACTCCTTTCGAATAACTAAATTCGATTTAACTCTTCTCGAATAACTAAATTCGATTAACTCAAATTGAATAACTAATATTCAATTAACTCTTACGTGTTTAACTCTATTCGAATAAGTAATTCGAATCACTCTAATGTGTTTAACTCTATTCAAATATCTAATTCGAATAACTCATTTCGAATAACTAAATTCGATTAACTCCTTTTTATAACGTTTATTCATTTCAAAAGATTTCCTTTTTACAACGTTTATCCATTTATAAAGATTTACTTTTTACAACGTTTATCCATTTATAAAGATTTACTTTTAGTAACGGTTCTTCACTTTATAAATGTCCTTTTAATAACGTTTCTACTTCTCTATATAAGTCCAGACTTATATATATTCCATTTATCAACGATAAATAATTTATTGAATTTATAAAACATTATTTATAAATTAATCTAATTCAATTTATCTGTTTAAAACAGATTTCCTATTTAATATCTCATTTAAATCCATATCGTGTTATACCGTGTGCGAAGCACGTGTTTAAATCTATCCTTGTATAATTCTATTTATTTTCCGAACAAGTGTTCCTTTATTTATTCCCTAAATAAATATTCCTTTATTCCATTTATTTATAATCTAAATAAATGTTCCTTTATTTATTTCCTAAATAAATATTCCTTTATTCCATTAATTTATAATCTAAATAAATGTTCCTTTATTTATTTCCTAAATAAATATTCCTTTATATTCTAATTCATTTATTTTCTAAATAAATGTTTCTATTTTATTTCATTTATTTTCTAAATAAATGTTTCCTTTTTCATTTATTTATTTTCAAATTAAATAAATGTTTTCCTTTTATAAAATCCTATCGATTTTATAAATAAGATTCATTTTCAATATAAACATTGAAAATCCCCTTATCAACATTTCGGTATGTTATGGTATTCAATCATATCAAATCACGATGTTCAATATCGTCCAAGCACATATAATCGCCCACAGATTTTATATCACATCATATAACAATATATGAAAAACAATAAAACAACTGTTGAGGAATCCAGTCGGATTCCTCCAACCTGTCTCCCTGCATCCACAGATGTTACACAATATGATCATCATCACTTTCAGTTCAATATAAATTATTCTGATAGCAGAATCAATATATAAATATTTAATGGTTTATATATATATATAATTACATATATATATATATATATATATATTTCACTAACTGACTAGCAGTTCAATCAATCAACCAACACACAACAAACAGACAATTTTAACAGTTCTAACAATGCAACATGAAATTATAAACTGTTCAGAATTAGTGAGATTTACTCACCTTTGTGCGTTAACCGTTAAATAACGATTTGCATCGGTATACCGGATCAGGCGTTATAATTTCCAACTATTTCTGAATCACTCCAAACTGCATCATTTGTTTAGCTTGTGTACCCACAATCCTAACGTCACAGTCCATTCGTGGTTCATATGAATAATGTCCTCAAACATCCTGTCCTCCAGTAATATCTCGAACGCCATTAATGCAATTTTCTACCCCAACATCTCCTGTACTCCTTTGTTTTCGAATAAACACCGCGTCTTCCGTTGATTTTATCCAACCATCACCGACACCCCATGTGTGCATCTCCACTTCTTTGCTTGTCGCATGTACTGCACTCACCCAAAACACTCACGCCATTCTCCTTCCTTTAAACACACACTTGCACTCCCAGAAGCCAACCCGTCCTCCAGTGCTCCTCTCAAGCATACACTTCACGTTCTTATATATATATGTGTTCCAAACAGTAGCTTCCTCTATGAACAAAACATTCCCAGTACTGACACCGAAACCACCCAACATCATTTTGAACCCAAGCCTTCTTTCACGTCTTACTTCTTTATGCTCACATCCAGTAACATGCTCCTCCGAAATCAATACTCTAACCACCATAGTTGACTGCGTCGAACTTGCTGACCTCCCCGAGAATCGCCCTCCGTCCTTCCAACTCCGGCAGCCTCTTCACGACAGAAATTTCCGCCACTCCGAGAAGATCTACACAGTACGATGACCCACTTCACATGCAAACTCCACTGCTAGCCTTGCCTTTCGGAACACCATCGTGACCTTGCTTCCAAACCCCGTTGATCTACTTGCTTTCCTATATTTCGTTCGGTTGTTTCATTCATTTCCGAAGGGAGGAAAAGGATACATTCTTTTGTTTATTAGAAAGAGAAAGGAAATGAGGCAGGGATTTCATATTTGGTTTCTGCCGTGTTGGGAGATGGAAAAAGAAGCAGGTTTATATAAGGGTCAGAATCTTCATATGAAAGGAACCATATAGTTTATTTTATGTTTATCTCATTTCATGTTTTCAGTGCAGGGTATGGCGAGGTTTAATGAGAGGCATGGCTTCTTGAATATAGGGTCGTGCTATTTAATAGAGTAGCAGCAATTTCAAGGAGGGGACAGATTACTACGGAACCAAAACAATGGATTTCAGAACGTAGTTTCAGGATTTTGTCAAAGATATTTCTCCTTTGTTAGGCTTAGGGTTATGGTCTATTCCTTAAATGGAACGAAATAGGTAATGGCGTGTTATGATTATTTATATATAGTTTTGCCTTATATCGGATGTTTTATTAAGGGTATTCATTATATAGAATTTCGTTCGTTTACAGACCCCTATCGACAAATATAAAGATACCGTCGTGTCCAGCGAGGTGCTACGATCCCAAAAATATAATAATATCGGTATGCCAAATTTCGAACTGCCACGACGTTTCAAGTTCGTTTTAATTATAATTATAAATTATAAGTTCGAACGTTGTACTTTAAGTTATCGATATCGCCAAATCGATATATAAATCATTAAATAAATTAATTATTCGACAGCTAACAAAACGCGCCATTACAGACTTCCCCCCTTAAAATAATTTCGTCCTCGAAATTGCTAAGTTAGAAAAATGCTACTAACTCTACTAACTAGATTTAAAAATCTTTTTTTTTGTTTACCTCTAAATTTCAGTTTCGACTGGACCCATTTAATTTTAATTAATTTATTAATTCATTTCCGACCAACTAAAATTTTCAAAAATTCTAAAAATTTTCTAACACCTTAAATTTTCGAAAAATTTCGCCATAACCTCCTTTGTACGGCTCAATACGTCAAACCACAACTCGCCTCTCTAGGCCTCCTCCAATCCAAAAGGAAATCAAAATTGCCAAGCGGCTTGCCAATTCGGCTCATAAAATCCAAACTCATATATGATATAAACTTGTACCTTTTTGTCGGGCATTTAACTCTATCCCTTGCATCTGCTACCACTTCAACATATACCAATGTTATCCATTCCAATTGATCTCCAATCAGTTCATATCGTCAAATCCAAATCGAATTTCATTCGAACTCTAATATCAAATTCCAAATTATTGACTTATCAATTTGGTTCCATTCTAGATTATCTCTAATCCCAATTCAATTTTATTTAACTCGGTTCAAGTTAAATTTCAATTTATTTTTACCATCTCATTTTATTTAACTTCATTAGTTAAATTTTAATTCCAGAACTTAAGTTCCTGGGTTTCTTTCATATCAATTTGAAATCATAATGCCAATTCAAAACCTTTGAATCTCCAAACAGCTTGTTTTCTCAAAACAATTCAAATCAAAATCTTTTGTAGTAATCCACCACTTAGAACTCGAAAATCACACCGATGATACTGCGCAGTCATCATCAGAATTATCTTCCAGCGACCCAAGTGATCTCAATACTATATCATTTCCAAAACCATTTCTAAATACTTCAATTTTGAAAACATTTCAAAATCTCCCAAGAACTTAAAATTTCCTTATTTTAATTCCAATTCTGATTTAATTCAGATTTAATTCATCTTATTTCATATACTTTACTTATATGATTCTGATTAGTTATTTATAATCATTTCACTTTTATAACCTTACTCAATTATATTACCAATCAACACAACCAATATACTATATCAAAATATATTCGGGTAAAATTATTTCTTTTACCCTTCTTTCAAAACATACCATGATGGTTCATTGTATTCGAGTGTTTAGTAACCCCTATCGATACAGTGGATCAAACTGATCGACCAGAATTCACAAACTACTCATCCAATAAATCTCCATAATATAAAATCATTTTATATTAAATAACATATACGTTCACTCGTATATATACACTCAACTCAATCTAGGATTTTACTGATCCTATCTCTACTGAGTTACGCCACAGAGCCAAGGTAATTCACTTAACTTAAGCTCTGATACCAACTGTAACGGCAGGAAAATTTTCGACTCCTCGAGAGTCGAAAATTCCGAGATGTTAGTGAAAGAAAGTAGAGGGTGAGGAAGAAAAGATAGAACTAATAGAATAGAAGAAGAAGAAGAACTTACATCATCAGAGTAAACACGAATCTCACAGCGGAACGAATAAAATATAACATAACTTTGAAATACAAATCAGTACTCGTATATACATACCATTTCAAAGTACAACACTTAACAACACAGCGGAATAATAATAGCTATAATCCTGAAGCCTCCTGCTCCAAGCTCTCCAAGTGTATCTGTAAAATCCCGACTACTTGGCTGCCCGTACAAATTTAGGCACCCAAGAGTTTAGGGGAAACAAAACAAAATAAACTCCGGGTCAGTCATGGGACTGGTGTGAATAAAACTCCAACATTTGGTTAAATAAAGGATATCTTTCTGATATTATAATAATGTCTAAATACAAATAGATATCAATCTAGCAGAACGCTTGCATCTCACGTTCCACATACATAGTATACAAATAAAACCGTGAGCGCTTATTGGAGATTGGATTCCAACAGATAAGGTATGGGAGCACCTTCCGATCAGTGTACTCTAGAGGAGATACACTAGGGTTCAACAAGAACGTCTTGCAACCCGGCCACACATGACCGTCCACTCATTTAGCTTGGGTGTAACGAATATATTATCACCGATGGTTGGGATCAGCAACCATCCTTCCCGATAAAGGACAGCATTGAAATAGATTATAAAGGAGTACAATTGAATATTCTCTAGATGGTGATAATACACCCTGCTTGGGTATGGCCCAACTGCCATGCTGCCTAGCCCAACTTCTGTTATTTCCCGGTTGTGAGGTTTTGAGGTCACGTTTATCACTTTGACAGATTATTTCTTCAATTACTTTGAATGCCACATCGTCATACCTGCCAAATCATTATCGATTTCTCCAGGCATCACGGGTATAAAAGCTAAGAGAAACGAATTTCTCCGCCACCAACGTAATACGTTTAAAGAGATCAACATATATGATTCGTTAAGAATACTTTGTCAGACACTCGTCCATATACGTTGTTCTGGGACTGAATAAACTGAAGGCACTATTCAGTGAATCCATCCTACCTAGGCTTTTCACAATAGCCCTTGCCCCTCACTCCGTCTTCAATTATCTTCAGCGTACTTGATTCACAACGCTTATGCTAATACAGAGTGGTTCTTCGGATAATAATCCAACCGGTCTCTCCATATTTACAACGTAAATATGGTCAAAACTTTGATAGCTTGTGATTCAACTATCAAATGAAAACATGTCGGTGTACAAACAACGATCTTATTTCCAAATGGAAATTCGATCGATCAATCATCATATTTTCATATTTCCTTATTTCATATATTTAGAAAATATATGTTATTAATTATTGGAAAACATTTCCATAGCTTATTTTCACATCACTATTATTTCGCAACTATCAGTCCCTAACTGTAACTAGTATGAGAACAATTCTCTAAGTATCAATCTGGAAGGTCGAAACCAACATCAGATCGTCACTTAGAAAACCGTTCAACTTACCCTCTCCAGTCAGTTTCTGAATTTGCTTAACTCTATTTCTTAAATTCTTATCATGAAAACATTTCATTTTCTATGTTTAGAAAACATATCTGACTATATTTGGAAAACGTTTCCAAAACTTATTTACGGATTTCCAATGAACGTTGTATAAAACATCGTTTCGCTTAATCCATTTATCGCTTATTCCTTAACTTTATTCCTAATCAACCTTTTAGATCGAACCACAACTATTCCTTTGTCAATTCTGAAGTCAATCAAGTTGGGGTATAATTACCTCGCAGACCTTAATTGAACAACGTCCTTTACTGTGAAATAGATGAAGCTCATCACTCACTTTTTACAATCATCTATTTACGCAAATTCTCGGATTCAGGTTACGAATCCACTTATTATATGACAACGTTTGATTATAACTATACCGTTATAATTCCTACCCCTAAAATATCTAACCTAAATTATAAATTTATTTCCTAACTCGAATAATTTAACAGACACCTAATTTCTAAATCAATAACTAAATCTTGATTTAAACCCTGGAAAGTAAATAGTACTTTCCCGAATTTGCTATAATCGAATTCGACGTATAACTCTCTTTCGACTAATCTCTATTCGATTAACTCTCCCTTTTAATAACTGATATTCGATAAACTCTATTTCGATTAACTCCGATCGAATAACTAATATTCGAATAACTCTTCTTGGTTGGCTCTATTTCATTAACTCTTATCGAATAACAAATATTCGATTTTCTTAAATGTGTCAATTCTTATCGAATAACTAACATCCGATTTAACTTAAAATGATTTACTTTTATCGAATAACTTATTTGATTAACTCAACTTGATTTTCTTAACTCGATTATCTCAACTCGATTTCTTAACTCGATTTCTTAACTCGATAAATCTTAACTCGATTACTTAACTCGATAACTTAACTTAACCCAAATCGATTAACTCAACTCTAATCGATTAACTTAATTTGATTTACTCCGTCGAATAACTCATTCGAATAACTTAATTGATTAACTCCTTCGAATAACTAATTCGAATAACTTACCTTCGAATAACTAATATTCGATTTACTCTAACTCGATTAACTTAATTCTAATCGATTTACTACATTTCGATTTAACTTAATTCAAATCGATTAACTTAACTCAAATTGATTAACTCCTTTCGAATAACTAAATTCGATTTAACTCTTCTCGAATAACTAAATTCGATTAACTCAAATTGAATAACTAATATTCAATTAACTCTTACGTGTTTAACTCTATTCGAATAACTAATTCGAATAACTTACCTTCGAATAACTAATATTCGATTTACTCTAACTCGATTAACTTAATTCTAATCGATTTACTCCATTTCGATTCAACTTAATTCAAATCGATTAACTTAACTCAAATTGATTAACTCCTTTCGAATAACTAAATTCGATTTAACTCTTCTCAAATAACTCAAATTGAATAACTAATATTCAATTAACTCTTACGTGTTTAACTCTATTCGAATAACTAATTCGAATAACTAGTATTCGATTTACTCTAACTCGATTAACTTAATTCTAATCGATTTACTCCATTTCGATTCAACTTAATTCAAATCGATTAACTTAACTCAAATTGATTAACTCCTTTCGAATAACTAAATTCGATTTAACTCTTCTCGAATAACTAAATTCGATTAACTCAAATTGAATAACTAATATTCAATTAACTCTTACATGTTTAACTCTATTCGAATAAGTAATTCGAATCACTCTAATGTGTTTAACTCTATTCAAATATCTAATTCGAATAACTCATTTCGAATAACTAAATTCGATCAACTCCTTTTTATAACGTTTATTCATTTCAAAAGATTTCCTTTTTACAACGTTTATCCATTTATAAAGATTTACTTTTTACAACGTTTATCCATTTATAAAGATTTACTTTTAGTAACGGTTCTTCACTTTATAAATGTCCTTTTAATAACGTTTCTACTTCTCTATATAAGTCCAGACTTATATATATTCCATTTATCAACGATAAATAATTTATTGAATTTATAAAACATTATTTATAAATTAATCTAATTCAATTTATCTGTTTAAAACAGATTTCCTATTTAATATCTCATTTAAATCCATATCGTGTTATACCGTGTGCGAAGCACGTGTTTAAATCTATCCTTGTATAATTCTATTTATTTTCCGAACAAGTGTTCCTTTATTTATTCCCTAAATAAATATTCCTTTATTCCATTTATTTATAATCTAAATAAATGTTCCTTTATTTATTTCCTAAATAAATATTCCTTTATTCCATTAATTTATAATCTAAATAAATGTTCCTTTATTTATTTCCTAAATAAATATTCCTTTATATTCTAATTCATTTATTTTCTAAATAAATGTTTCTATTTTATTTCATTTATTTTCTAAATAAATGTTTCCTTTTTCATTTATTTATTTTCAAATTAAATAAATGTTTTCCTTTTATAAAATCCTATCGATTTTATAAATAAGATTCATTTTCAATATAAACATTGAAAATCCCCTTATCAACATTTCGGTATGTTATGGTATTCAATCATATCAAATCACGATGTTCAATATCGTCCAAGCACATATAATCGCCCACAGATTTTATATCACATCATATAACAATATATGAAAAACAATAAAATAATTGTTGAGGAATCCAGTCGGATTCCTCCAACCTGTCTCCTACATCCACAGATGTTACACAATATGATTATCATCACTTTCAGTTCAATATAAATAATTCTGATAGCAGAATCAATTATAAATATTTAACGGTTTATATATATATAATTACATATATATATATATATATATAATTTTCACTAACTGACTAGCAGTTCAATCAATCAACCAACACACAACAAACAGACAATTTTAACATTTCTAACAATGCAACATGAAATTATAAACTGTTTAGAGTTAGTGAGATTTACTCACCTTTGCGCGTTAACCGTTAAATAACGATTTGCATCGGTATACCGGATAAGGCGTTATAATTTCCAACTATTTCTGAATCACTCCAAACTGCATCCTTTGTTTAGCTTGCGTCCCCACAATCCTAACGTCACAGTCCATTCGTGGTTCATATGAATAATGTCCTCAAACATCCTGTCCTCCAGTAATATCTCGAACTCCATTAATGCAATTTTCTACCCCAACATCACCTGTACTCCTTCGTTTTTGAATAAACACCGCGTCTTCCGTTGATTTTATCCAACCATCACCGACACCCCATGTGTGCATCTCCACTTCTTTGCTTGTCGCATGTACTGCACTCACCCAAAACACTCACGCCATTCTCCTTCCATTAGACACACACTTGCACTCCCAGAAGCCAACCCGTCCTCCAATGCTCCTCGCAAGCATACACTTCACGTTCTTATATATATATGTGTTCCAAACAGTAGCTTCCTCTATGAACAAAACATTCCCAGTACTGACACCGAAACCACCCAACATCATTTTGAACCCAAGCCTTCTTTCACGTCTTACTTCTTTATGCTCACGTCCAGTAACATTCTCCTCCGAAATCAATACTCTAACCACCATAGTTGACTGCGTCGAACTCGCTGACCTCCCCGAGAATCGCCCTCCGTCCTTCCAACTCCGGCAGCCTCTTCACGACAGAAATTTCCGCCACTCCGAGAAGATCTACACAGTACGATGACCCACTTCACATGCAAACTCCACTGTTAGCCTTGCCTTTCGGAACACCATCGTGACCTTGCTTCCAAACCCCGTTGATCTACTTGCTTTCCTATATTTCGTTCGGTTTTTTCATTCATTTTCGAAGGGTGGAAAAGGATACATTCTTTTATTTATTAGAAAGAGAAAGGAAATGAGGCAGTGATTTCAGATTTGGTTTCTGCCGTGTTGGGAGATGGAAAACGAAGCAGGTTTATATAAGGGTCAGAATCTTCGTATGAAAGGAACCATATAGTTTATTTTATGTTTATCTCATTTCATGTTTTCAGTGCAGGGTATGGCGAGGTTTAATGAGAGGCATGGCTTCTTGAATATAGGGTCGTGCTATTTAATAGAGTAGCAGCAATTTCAAGGAGGGGACAGATTACTACGGAACCAAAACATTGGATTTCAGAACGTGGTTTCAGGATTTTTTCAAAGATATTTCTCCTTTGTTAGGCTTAGGGTTGTTGTCTATTCCTTAAATGGAACAAAATAGGTAATGGCGTGTTATGATTATTTATATATAGTTTTCCCTTATATCGGATGTTTTATTAAGGGTATTCATTATATAGAATTTCGTTCGTTTACAGACCCCTATCGACAAATATAAAGATACCGTCGTGTTCAGCGAGGTGCCACGATCCCAAAAATATAATAATATCGGTATGCCAAATTTCGAACTGCCACGACGTTTCAAGTTCGTTTTAATTATAATTATAAATTATAAGTTCGAACGTTGTACTTTAAGTTATCGATATCGCCAAATCGATATATAAATCATTAAATAAATTAATTATTCGACAGCTAACAAAACGCGCCATTACAAGGAATTCCACAGCGACTTTTCTGAATTTTGATTTGGACGTAAATCAAAATCTACACGACGAAATCCCGATTTTTCTCTTCCACTAGAAAGATATACTCCACCAGCTCCACACGTTTCTTATTTCACAGAAATCCGGTTTAAAACGAACCCTGTATACTCAGTTGAAGTTCAAATCGCCAAATAGCGAACTGTCGCGCCATTTCGAGCTCTATTATAATTATATTATAATTCTACATTCAAACTGTCGTCGATTGAATATATTCGTCATTCAAATTCAATTCTAAACTGAATTATATATCACAGATGATCCAGTTCACACCATATTGCCATTTCAGCCAATTTTGATTATTTCAGAATTGAATATATTATTTAATTTATTATTTTAAATTAAATATTCACCATTATTTAATTCCTCGACCAATAAATTCTTTTAATTACCTTTTAAATAATTAAATAAATTAATTATAATACCTCTGCCAATGCGGGTCATTACACAAAGGTTTCCCAAAACTTTGACCCCAATCTTGAAGTGATTGAAACTCGTGATCTCATAAGAGATGACTCAGTGGAAGGTATATCATTGACTTCTCTACAATTTGAAATAGTCCTTATTGCGTGGTCGCGAGCTATGGAGGCGACAATCGAGACACCCATAGTTCCAAAATGACTAACATTTATAGCTCTTCCTATTATAAATCCTTATCAAGCCTGGACATCTTCCTAAATGCATTGAAAGCCCTCGAACAACCCCCATGTAACGGCCAGAAAATTCCGATGCTCGAATTTTCAACAATAATATAGATAACTGTATTACTTACCAAAAATCCAAGTATCGAAAAATCAGACTGTTAATAGAAAGAATTTTGAGGATGAGAAAAGAAAGAAAAAGTACTAGAATAGAATAATAATAAGAAGATCATCAGATTCTCACAGCGAAACGAATAAAATATAATATCAAATGCTTGTACAAAAACTGTATATTACAACATCAGAGTATACATACATCTCAATTCAACACACAGTGGAAATATATAATACCAGTAATCTGGCTATACGTCTCAACTTCAGATCTTCTTCTGAAGCTCCAAGCGAAACCTAACCGATAATATACTCAATCTAACCCGAGCACATTTGAACAAAGCAAAATTCACCTGGAATAGTCTGGAATACCTTCAGTGATAAATTCATAACATAAACAACTTGGTTAGCTTTGAAAATCCTTTTTGAAAGAATAGGATAATAGTAAGACCAGCCCACACATAAACACAAACGTTTTTACCTTACTATAAACCTAATCATTTTTGATATAACAAAATCCTGTGATATTATAAAAGTGTCTATCAATCACAAATAAATAACCATCTAGCGAACATTTACATCTCATGCTCAACATATTCTTTATATAACCAAAATCCCGCTTGGTGCTTATTGGAGATTGGATTTCCAACTTGACAAGGTATGAGACCACCTTCAGATTGGTGTACTCTAGAGTGAAATACACCAGGGTTCAATAAGAATATCTTGCAACCCGGCCATACATGACCGATCACTAATTTAGCTTGCGTGTATCAAATATATTGTCACCCTACGGTTTTATAGGCCTACCGTATTTCCGTAGAGATACAGAAATGAAAGAAGAACAAAATAGAAATTTCTCTAGATGGTGACAATACACCCTGCTTAAGAATGACCCACCTAGCCATGATGCCTCCCCGATTTCTGTCATTTCCCGGTTGATGAGGCTTGAGATTATGTATACCTTTTAAGAGAACATCTCATAACTTTGAATGCCACATCATCGGATCCATCAAATCACTAATTGACGTCCACAAATATACTCTAGGTGTTAAGTAAGAGAATTTCTCCACCACCAAACTGGGTATATTTGTAAAAATCAATGTACATGAGTTTCAGGAAATACTCTGTCAGACACTCGTCCATACAAGTCATCCAGGAACAGGACGAACCGAAGGCACCCTCCTATAACGTCCTAGGAATCACCCGATAGATCAGTAGCAAGTGGTCCTTGCAATCCGTAGATTCCAACCACAACAGTACCACAATTTATCTCTTAGGAGCTACTCAGAGATTTTAAGTAGTTCTTCCGCTTTATGGAAGTCTATGGTTTTCTATTGCTCCATCTTCATTTGTTGCAAGTTAGTTTCTTACGCAACGTTGATTCGAAGTGGTTTTGGGTCTTGTTCCCATCTCGGACTCTTCAAAAACAACACGTCAAAAGGTTCAATAATATATTCTATTGATAGTCGGGTTTTTAACTATCAATATCAAACAGTACGTTAAGTATATTGACAGCTCAGACCCTTGTTATTTAAACCATTAAAATCTCTTTACCGGATTATTGAAAATCACTTCATCGATTTAGAATTCGATTCCATTTATTTATCCCGACAAACTCTTGACTTTTGTTACTTGGAATCAATAACTATATTAACCAAACTCCACTTTACTAATGTCACATTATATAAAATCCTTTTTATTTCCCTTTCTTGGAAATATTACGTCATATTCTCAAAACTCTTTTAGACTTCATTTACTTCGGAAATAAGATTTATATATTTTCCATTCAATATCCAATTACAATTTCTTATATGACCCAAACAATGTTGAATGACATGTTATATCATTATATAAACTCAATCAAATGTTAAATTTGAAGATTCCATTAAGTACGGGTAGTATATAATTAAATATCCATTATTTATTTCACCCCTAACTCAGTATAACTTATTTTCATCTCTTCGGAAAAATATCGCTATTACATAACACTTAGATCAAGTGGATTTTAAACCAACTATTTCCAATTTCTAGGGAATAGTGCTATATATCTATAAATCACGTTAAGCTTGGTTAACAACGTTACTTTCTCGTTATAGTTCAAAACTTGCAATACACTGCAATATTCCCCTTTATAACTGATCTCGACAACTCTTTCCATTACAAACTAGTATCACCCCTTAACAATAGTGAAGTCGTTCATGTTGAGGTATTTTATTTACCTCTCAGACCTTGATCGACAACGTTCTAATTTTAGGATAGATATAAGTCTGCAACTCTAAACCCCTTATATCCAACAAACCATATTTCGTGCTTTATTTGGAATATGGTTTTATAACACCATATCCTTACTGTGAAATCTCTGTTGTTTATGACTATTTATATTAAACATTAACTCTTCGCTTTATCTTCCTTATACAATTCCATTTATAACTTCTTTTATCAAAAATCATTTACGTTCTTTGACGTTTTACTTTCTATTCGAATTATTATATTTAATTCAAGTAAACATCTTAATACAAACTCAATTACTATCTTAGATGTATTTTATTTAAGAATTAATTATTTTAATTTCATCATTATTGAAGCAAAACAGTTTACTCCATTATTAATTCAAAATCGATTGATTGCTTACTTTAATAAACAATACTAGTTATACTAGTTCTATAATCATTTAAACTTCATTAATTAAAAAGGGTAATTAATAAGAAATCTTATTAATTTTGATCAATTTATTGCTTAGCTATTATCATTAGATTAATTGAACACAAGTTAATCAAATAATCAATTTCCAATAAAACAGTTGATGTAATCAACTTCAAACCATCAGTTAATTTGTTAACCGATATTTATTACTTCTCTTCATTAGATTAATATAACTAATCTCAAAATATTACTTAACCGATCCAAATACTTACTCCGGTATGATTATAGTTTTATAAACTTATTTAATGTCAAACAATCGTTTATATTTAATTTATAACAACAGATTGTAAAATACTGGTTTATAATAGAACTTCTATTATAATTTAAAATTTCGCTTCAATTATAAAAAATATAATTTTTATAACTTAACTTCATTGATTTGCCTGATGGCCAATCAATTTCTTAACAAAAAGATGGATTTATGGTCGACTGCTGCCAATTTCTTAATCAATACCGTTTCTTGATAAAATCACAATAACGTTGAATTTCCATTCAACACTAATATCCAAACGGGTTTTCAGTGTCATTTAGGTTCAAACAATGCGTATATATATAAATAATATAAAACAAATAGTATATATAATATTTGAGGAATCCAGTTGGATTCCTCCAATCTGTTCTTCCCTGCATCACAGTATTTATAATTTTATAATAATACATGAAACAGAAATTTCATCCAATGCATTTATATGACGTAAATAAAATTAATGTCAACCAATAGCAAACAATTGACATCCATAACATCCAAATCAATCAATTGATAATACCAGTAATAGATTCTAATATATGAATTTGATCACATCATGGAATTCCAAAAGGCATGAGAATTAACTCCCCTTTTATTTTCGAATTGATGATTCTGATTGATTTAAACAATTTCAAATGAACGTTTGACACTGTATAAAAAACTCCATTTGCTCCAAATCCGTCGGTGCGCGGAAATACCGTCAATATGATTCCATCGTTATTTTGCCTTGTCTGAATCTGTTAACGTATGAGTAGATTATGCTTATCATAAGATGTAATTAAATTAAAATAAATTATTAATTATTAATTAACTAATTAATTAACTGTAATGGCCCGAAATTCCGTACTCTTTGAGTCGACTAGTAACACCACACGTCCAACCCAAATTGCACAAAAAAACGAATCATTATTAGAAAGAAGTTAGAGGATGAGAAATAGAAAGAAAGAAATATTAGAATAGAAGAAAACGAAGATCACAAACTCACAGCGGAACAAATAAAATATATTAAATAACATAACTTTTGAAATACAAATATGTTTTGCATATACATACCATTATCAGAGTACAGCAACAATTTCTGGAACAGTTATAAACGCCTGTTTCCAGATACAACATAGTACACAGTGGAAAATATGATAGTCTACAGGTAATTGGTGAAGCCTCCTGCTTCGAGCTCCTCCAAGTGGATCTGTAAAATCCCGACTACTTGACTGCCCGTACAAATTTGGGCACCCAAGAGTTTAGGGAAAACAAACAAAATAAACTTTGGGTCAGTCATGGGACTTGTGTGAGTAAACTCCAAACATTGGTTTTACTTTCAAAATTCTTTCGAAAAAAATGTTAATCGTAAGACCAATCCACACATAAACACGGATGGTTTTTATCTTACGATAACCAACAATAGTTTTGATATCAAATCCAGTGATATTATAATAGTGTCTACATCAAATAAATAGAATCTAGCGGAACTCTTACATATCACGCTCCATATATAATATAAAATCAAAACCCGTAGGGCGCTTATTGGAGATTGGATTTCCAACATGACAAGGTATGGAACCACCTTCCGATCAGTGTATTCTAGAGGGGGATACACTGGGTTCAACAAGAACATCTTACAACCCGGCCCACACATGACCGACCACTTATTTCGCTTGAGTGTATCGAATGTATATCACCAACGATTGGGATCAGCAACTGTTTCCCAAAAGGGACAACATCGATAGATTAAAGTAGCCAATAGAATTTCTCTAGATAGGTGATTATACATCCTAAAGGGGCAACCCACATAGCCATACTGCCTGCCCTAGTTTTGTCAATTCCCGGTGGTGAGGTTTGAGGATTGAATTATCTTCCAGAACATCTGGCCACAATTCACTTTGAATGCCACATCGTCAGATCCATCGGAAGTCACTAATTGATTCCCACAAAAATACTCAGATTGTTAGACTAAAGAAGTTTCCGTTCTTTGCCACCAACTTCATACGTTTGAAGGAATCAACGTACATAAAACTTTTCGGAAATACTCTATCAGACACTCGTCCGTACAAGTTTGTCCTGGGTCTGGACAAACCGAAGGCACCGTTCTATTAATCCATCTTGGGCAATTTCTACCTAGGGTTAACAGAACAGCCCTTGCATTTTACTCCGTCTTTAATTATCTTCAGCATAAGTTAATTCATAACACTTATGCCAATACATAGTGGTTTTCAGATATAAAATCTAATCCTGGTCTCTCCGTATTGACAACGGAGGTATAAAATAAATCAAAACTTTGATAGTCGGTGATTTAACTATCAAAGAGACATCCATACAATCAACGGTCCTATTTTCAAATGGAGATTCTATCGATCAACCATCAAACAACATTGTCCCCTATAAACTAATTCTTATAAATCTATCATTTATCCAATTTCCCATTTACTTATCTTTTTTCCAGATATTTCATAAAACTTGTTCGGTCTCTCATATTCTTGGAAAAACAAACCAAATATTATAATTTCTTTATTCGAGAAAATACCTCTTATTCCAATTAGAAAACAATTCTATATATATTCACGATTCCTTATTTTCTATATTAGAAAATATATTTTATTAATATCCGAAAATATTTCTATATTCCATTTCTTAATTCTTGGTTGACCAATTCATTTCATTTTCTATGCATAGAAAATATTTCTTATTTTATTTGGGGAAACATTTCAAAATCCTTTAAATTAACGCAATGTTATAAAACATGGTTATTATAACTCAAACTATAAATCATTTATTAACTAACCATATTGCTAACCAATCTTCACTATCGAACCTTAACCATTTCTCCATCAATCATGAAGTCAATCAAGTTGGGGTATAATTACCTCTGAGACCTTAATTGAACAACATTCTCAACTTTGAAATAGTCGAAGCTCACAAATTTAAACAAAATCTCGCTTGCGCGACTTTCAGATTCAATCTAAGAACACGTTTCTCTTACGGAAAAACACTGACTATAACGGTAGCGTTACAATCGTTGTCTCCATATATTTGATTAGAACATTGTTTTTAACAACAGCGTTACGATCGCTGTCTAGAATTTTAGAACATTTATTATAACAATAGCGTTAAAATCGCTGTTTAGATTTACAAAACATTTATTACAACAGCAGCGTTAAAATCGCTGTTTAGATTTGCAAAACATTTATTATAAAAACAGCGTTAAAATCGATATTTAGATTTGCAAAACATTTATTATAACAACAGCTTTAAAGTCGCTGTTTAGATTTGTAAAACATTTATTATAACTTTTCATTTAAATCACTCCATCGATTCTAAAAAATCAATTCTTGCCTCGACTAATCACTCGCGTTTCATTACTTTGAAAACATTATCCAATTCTTGAATCTTTTAGATAAACAAAACTCCTTTCATTGATATTCACCTTCACTTAATCTTTCTTTTCTTAAGTAACTCTTATTTAAACAAAACCCTTGGTTTTTTACTTCTTTCAATATCATTCATATACAAAGCTGGATTTTTGTTATAACAAATCCATTTATTCCATTTCAAAACTTAAATTTATTTGGTATAACGTAACTTAGGTTCATACCACCAACAAAGTCCATTAAGCCTCTTCCTTTATAAATTTTGAACATCTTCCTTCGATACCAAATATTTTACTTAACTAAATTATTATGTAAATGTTTATTTAAAACTATCATTTTAGCCCACTTAAGCTTAAAGTCCATTTATAAACTTTGTTTACCAAACTTAAATTCATTCTTGAATCACTTCATGATTTCAATTATTTCTCTTAACACAATTTACCCTATAATTTTTATTCAAACTCATCGCATAAGTCTTGTGCTTCTTTGGTAAACCTTGCTTATGAAGTTTGGATTTATTTTTAAATCCTCCGCTCAGATTTTTCACAAAACTTCAAATGATATCTCAATCTAATCTGATTTCCTAAAAAGGAAATCCTTTAAAATTGCTAAGTTCAAATCTATTTTCAAATATTGGTCTCAAAACCGATTTTCACTTTCCCATATAAATTCATATTTGAACTTATATTTCAATTTACCCAATGATTAATTATTCACTTAATTTATATTCTTATTTATAAACAACTTCTTGATTTATCCACTTGAACAGGTTTTTATTTTGAACTCTATTCAAAATTTAATTTCTAATTTGGAAATAAATTCCAATTTTAAATCTCAATTTCCCTTCACATTCGAAAATAATTTACGGTATCTAAAATACCAGGTTTCTAGGGCTAGGGTAAATCAAACATAACATATCCAATCATGGATTATATAACACATCATATATCACACTCAAATAAAAACAGTAATATAAATGTTGAGGAATCCAGTTGGATTCCTCCGACCTGTTTCCCTGCATCAACAGATGTTAATCAACAAAAATATCATCAATTCCATATGGTGTTAAAATCAATATTCAATCAATGGTTTCTATATCAACCATTTCAATCAATTTTATCAACCATTCATCCAATCAACAATAACACAACATAAAATTAATATATTTAAAACTCGTTTACATAGAAATATAAATGAAGCAGAGTTAGTGAGTTTACTCACTGAATTCCATTTGCCGCTCAAGAGGGTCTGATTCTGGTTAAATTGAATAGACGTTTAATTCAATTAGAAATTCCAGCAGCCTTCAATCTTGTTCCTGTCAATTCCAAAATGTTGTGCTTGGCAATATGATCCCATTACTTTTTATTTGGTTTAATTCTTTTCACGTAGTCAATTGTTACATTATTTTATAGATATAGGGATATAAATAATTTCTTAATTCTCTTAATAAAAATTAAATTAATTAGATTACTTGTGGCACAACATTTCAATGTGGCTGATTCTTCTGTTCTTCGTTCTACAACCCTACAGCCTGTACCACGCATGATTTATGCTTAATATAAATGTATTTATTTATTTACTAATTAATAAAATTAAAAATTTAATTACTTCAAAATTTTCAGACACAGGCTCCGATTACTGTACCCTTCTTCCTTCCCTTTTAGTTTCGAACGCAACACCACGCTTTGTATCCAATCCTGTTTTCAGCATCAATAGTATGTCATAACTTAAATTATATTCACTAACAATTATTACCATTTAACTAATTACTATTTTAAACCCTAATTAGCCACAAAATTACCTCCTCATTATCTTCTCTTGCAATGAACATCTGCTGCCGTCCACCACCTTACACTTCCTCCTACTGCAACACCCTCCACGCACCATGATTCTGCAAACAAAACCCAACGCCGGTCTCACCCTCTCAAGCTCTCCGATCCCGTCACCTTATCTTCCACCATCCCCTTCTACTCGAGTTCGACTCCATCGTGAGCAATGTACAGGTGCGAAATTTTTTTTCCGCTAAACACTCCAGAACTTAGAATCTAGGAGCTACTCGCTTTGCTGAGTCCAAATATGATAGTAAAAATGTGAATCATTGTTTATACAGCATGATTTCTTCGGGCATAACCCACGGTAGGGAAAAGAAAATGTACGAGCTTTTGTTCCAATGCTGGAAATTGGACACCAACGTGAAGAGCAAACCATCCGAGATCCCTCTATATTCTTTCGTTATTCTTAGTGTAGAATTTAATTTGTTTTGCTTTTCCTTTCTTCATTTTTTTTTTTGGGAACGAGAAAGAAGAATGCTGGTACTTAAAGTAGAAGAAGTGTGAGGGGCACGACATGTAATAGCTTGAGCGGCACAGAATGTAACAACGTGAACTCCACGGGATAGAATTTCTTGAGGAGCACGACTTAAAAAAATTTACTTGGCAGTCCTGGTATGCAATGTCTTGCTCGTTACGCACGCAGTGTAGTGTAGGATAGGGTATGTCAGTGTTACTTTCCTTTACTGTAGCTAACTCATGGTATTTTACAAGACTGGCATGTTATATTGGTCCTCTAAATTCTTTAAAATTATATTGGATTTAACGAAGACATGGATAAGTAGGATTACAAAGGAAAAGGGTTAGTTGATTTAACATGTACTACTGTGTTTGGCTATTTGTTACAAGCTAAATGATTATTTAAGGAATGGGTTTTTTTTCTCTTTTATATGTTTTAAAGTTACAAAACATAGGATACCTAGTTATAACAATTCTGTTTGCCTACAAACTGCTATGGACAGAAACAAAAGTACGAACGTGTCGAGCAAAGTACCACGATTCCAAAAATATAATAATATAGGTCCGTTAACTTATTCTGTGAAACCTCGAAATGTTGATATAGGGTGCAAAATACTCCAAAATAAAAAGTGCTTATTTTCCAAAATAAAAATTACAGTAAAATTCTAAAAATTAAATTATAACTACATCTAATAGGATTTGCCCAATTTCGAAGCCAATATTTAATTATAATTAAATATATCATTACGATTTATAAACGATTCCATAGCGACTATTTGAAAATTTGATTTGGTCATAACTCTCAATCTATATGACGAAATCTCAATTTTTCTCTTCCATTAGAAAAATATACTTCACCAGCTCCAAACGTTTCTTGTTTCATAAAAATCCGACTTAAAACGGATTTTGTATATTCGTTTAAAGTTTAAATCATAAATTACGAACTATCATGACTATTTCGAGCTCGTTTTAAATTATATTATAAATTATACATTTAAATATCGTTTTATTAAATAAATTTCTTATAAACTTCTATATGTAATTCAAATAAAATATTTAAACAAATTTAAATATTCAGAATTCAACGACTAAAAGTCCTGGTCGTTACATTCCTTCCCCCTTAAAATAATTTCATCCTCGAATTTGCTAAGCAGTAAAAACGCTATAACTCTAACTCCTCATAACCTACTAAGTTGAAATCTTATATTTCATGCCTTTATAACCCAGTTCTTACCCGATCTTCGAATTATCATACCAATACTTGACCATTCATAGTTCTTTCCAAATGATCTACCCACCATTTTTGGACAATCCATCATAACATTCTTGTTTTCAATCCATATGTTCTTCTGCATTTTCACACATATTCCAATTGATTTTAAATCCATTTATTAATTCCACTTCAAATTTTATTAACCAATTCTGGTTTTCTTATTTCAATTACAACACTCGATTTTAAATTACCAAAGAATTTCTTGAAAATTTTCTAACTCTTTAAATTTTCGAAAAATTTCGCCAGCATCTCATATGCACGGCTCAATCGGTACAACCACAACTCGCCTTTCTAGGCCTTCTCCAATCCAAAAAAAATCAAAAAGCCAAGCGACTTGCCCAATAGGCTCATAAAATCATCAAACCCAAGTAATATTGTAAACATGTACCTTTTTGTCGGGCATAATTCTACCTCTTGCATTTGCTTCCATTCAATATCTGCTCAGCATACACATATCCATTTCTAGTTGGTTTCAAATCAATCCAACTTCCAGTTTTTAAATCTCTAATCAACTTCTGATTAGTTCACTTCCACTCTATCAATTCACTTCTGATTTCTATTTAAATCAATCCACCTATTATACTTGAATCCAAATTTATCCCAATTCACAACATCCAATATATATTCAACTTGCTTATTCATAAGTCGAATTCATATTAATTATTCGAATCGCAACATTTATCTTCATGGAATTATTTCTAATTCAATTCAATTTTATTTAAGTTAAATTTCAATTCACTTGACATATTTTTACCATTTCAATTTATTCAACTTATATGACTTAAATTTAATTTCAGAATTTAAATTCCCGGTTTTTATTTCAAATTAGTTTGAAATCGTATAACTATACACATATATTTAAAATCTTTTGAAAATTCAAAACACTTGGATTTTATAGAAATAACTTGTCTTTTCAAACCAATTTCCCATCAACTAATTTTCATGATAGCAATCCACACTCAGAAACTTGAAAATAAACACCGATAATGTCGCGATCCATTATCAGGATTATTTTCTCATCACTGAAGTGATTTCAGTGCTTAATCACTTTTAAAATCCATTTAAAATCATTCTTATTCAAAAATTCTTCAAAGTAATGTTATATTACTTTTAAAAATACTTCAGAAAAATATTTTTAATCCTCCGGGATTTAAATTCCAAATTCTGGTTTGAATTTAATTTCAGTTCATCTTATTTATGTATATTTCCCATATACAAGTTATATTTGGTTATATATAACCATTTCAATATTTTATAATTCCATTTGATTGTAATGACAATCAACACATTCATATGTAATAATTCAATAATTATTCCTTTTATATCAAAATAATTTTTGGGCAAAATTATTTTATTTACCCATTTTAAAAACAATACTGCATTGAATTGCTTTGTTTGAGAGTTTAGAATCACTTATCGATACAATTGTACATCCTGTATTGACCAGAATTCACAAACCACTCAACAAATCAATCAATACAATATAAAACAATTTTATATTCAATCCACAAATACGCGCTCATATATATACACTGAGTTACACCACAGAGCCAAGGTTACAACTTAACATTCAGCTCTGATAACAACTGTAATGGCCCGAATTTCCATACTCTTTGAGTCGACTAGTAACACCACACGTCTAACCCAAATTGCAAAGAAATATGAATCATTATTAGAAAGAAGTTAGAGGATGAGAAATAGAAAGAAATATTAGAATAGAAGAAAACGAAGATCACAAACTCACAGCGGAACAAATAAAATATATTAAATAACATAACTTTTGAAACACAAATATGTTTTGCATATACATACCATTATCAGAGTACAGCAACAATTTCTGGAATAGCTATAAATGCCTGTTTCCAGATACTACATAGTACACAGCGGAAAATATGATAGTCTATAGCTAATTGGTGAAGCCTCCAGCTTCGACCTCCTCCAAGTGGATCTGTAAAATCCCGACTACTTGACTGCCCGTACAAATTTGGGCACCCAAGAGTTTAGGGAAAACAAACAAAATAAACTCTGGGTCAGTCACGGGACTGGTATGAGTAAACTCCAACCATTGGTTTAACTTTCAAATTTTTTTTGAAAGAAATGATAATCGTAAGACCAATCCACACATAAACACGGATGGTTTTTGTCTTACGATAACCAAAAATGCTTTTGATATCAAATCCAGTGATATTATAATAGTGTCTACATCAAATAAATAGAATCTAGCAGAACGCTTACATCTCACGCTCCATATATAATATAAAATCAAAACCCGCAAGGCGCTTATTGGAGATTGGATTTCCAACATGATAAGATATGGAACCACCTTCCGATCATTGTACTCTAGAGGGGCATACACTGGGTTCAACAAGAACATCTTGCAACCCGGCCCACACATGACTGACCTACTCATTTCGCTTGAGTGTATCGAATGTATATCACCAACGGTTGGGATCAGCAACTGTTTCCCGAAAGGGACAAAATCGATAGATTAAAGAAGCAAATAGAATTTCTCTAGATATGTGATTATACATCCTAATGGGGCGACCCACATTTCTATGCTGCCTGCCCGATTTTTGTCAATTCCCGGTTGTGAGCCTTGAGGTTTGAATTATCCTCCAGAACATCTGGCCACCATCCACTTTGAATGCCACATCGTCAGATCCATCGGAAATCACTAATTGATTCCTACAAAAATACTCAGATTGTTAGGCTAAAGAAGTTTCCCTTCTTTGCCACCAACTTCGTACGTTTGAAGGAATCAACGTATGTAATCCCTTTTGGAAATACTCTGTCAGACACTCGTCCATACAAGTTGTCCTGGGTCTGGACAAACCGAAGGCACCGTTCTATTAATCCATCTTGGGCCATTTCTACCTAGGGTTAACAGAACAGCCCTTGCATTTTATTCTGTCTTTATTTATCTTCAGCATAAGTTGATTCATAATGCTTATGCCAATATGGAGTGGTTTTCAGACATTAAATCTGATCCCGGTCTCTCCGTATTGACAACGGAGGTATAAAATAAATCAAAACTTTGATAGTCGGTGATTTAACTATCAAAGAGACATCCATACTATCAACGATCCTATTTTCAAATGGAGATTCTATTGATCAACCATCAAACACATTGTCCCCTATAAATTAATTCTTATAAATCTATCATTTATCCAATTTCCCATTTACTTATTTTTTCCTAGATATTTCATAAAACTTGTTCGGTCTCTCATATTCTTGGAAAAACAAACCAAATATTATAATTTCTTTATTTGAGAAAATACCTCTTATTCCAGTTAGAAAACAATTCTATATATATTCACGATTCCTTATTTTCTATATTAGAAAATATACTTTATTAATATCCGAAAATATTTCTATATTCCATTTCTTAATTCCTAGTTGACCAATTCATTTCATTTTCTATGCGTAGAAAATATTTCTTATTTTATTTGGGGAAACATTTCAAAATCCTTTAAATTAACGCAATGTTATAAAACATGGTTATTATAACTCAAACTATAAATCATTTATTAACTAACCATATTGCTAACCAATCTTCACTATCGAACCTTAACCATTTCTCCATCAATCATGACGTCAATCAAGTTGGGGTATAATTACCTCTCAGACCTTAATTGGACAACATTCTTAACTTTGAAATAATCGAAGCTCACAACTTTAAACAAAATCTCGCTTGCGCGAATTTTAGATTCAATCTAAGAACACACTTCTTTTACGGAAAGACACTGATTATAACGGTAGCGTTATAATCGTTGTCTCCAAATATTTGATTTATAAAACATTGTTTTTAACAACAGCGTTACGATCGCTGTCTTGAATTTTAGAACATTTATTATAATAGTAGCGTTAAAATCACTGTTTAGATTTACAAAACATTTATTATAACAACAACGTTAAAATCGCTGTTTAGATTTGCAAAACATTTATTATAACAACAGCACTAAAATCGCTGTTAGATTTGCAAAACTTTTATTATAACAACAGCGTTAAAATCGAGGTTTAGATTTGCAAAACATTTATTATAATCTTTTCATTTAAATCACTCCATCGATTCTAAAAAATCAATTCTTGCCTCAACTAATCTCTCGCGTTTCATTACTTTGAAAACATTATCCAATTCTTGAATCTTTTTGATAAACAAAACTCCTTTCATTGATATTCACCTTCACGTAATCTTTCTTTTCTTAAGTAACTCTTATTTAAACAAAACCCTTGGTTTTTACTTCTTTCAATATCATTCATATACAAAGATGGATTTATATTATAACAAATCCATTTATTCCATTTCAAAACTTAAATTTATTTGGTATAACGTAACTTAGGTTCAATACCACCAACAAAGTCCATTAAGCCTCTTCCTTTATAAATTTCGAACATCTTCCTTCGATACCAAATATCTTACTTAACTAAATTATTAAGTAAATGTTTATTTAAAACTATCTTTTTAGCCCATTTAAGCTTTAAGTCCATTTATAAACTTTGTTTACCAAACTTGAATTCATTCTTGAATCACTTCTTGATTTCAATTATTTCTCTTAACAAAATTTACCCTGTAACTTTTATTCAAAATCATCGCATAAGTCTTGTGCTTCTTTGGTGAACATTGCTTATGAAGTTTGGATTTATTTTTAAATCCTCCCTTTAGAACTTTTCACAAAACTTCAAATGATATCTCAATCTAATCTCATTTAATCCTTTATAATTGCTAAGTTCAAATCTATTTTCGAATATTGGTCTCAAAACCAATTTTCACTTTCCCATATAAATTCATATTTGAACTTATGTTTCAATTTACCCAATGATTAATTATTCACTTAATTTATATTCTTATTTATAAACAACTTCTTGATTTATCCACTTGAACAGGTTTTTATTTTGAACTCTATTCAAAATTTAATTTCTAATTTAGAAATAAATTCTAATTTTAAATTCCAATTTCCCTTCACATTCGAAAATATTTTATAGTATCTAAAATACCAGGTTTCTAGGGCTAGGGTAAATCAGACATAACATATCCAATCATGGATTATATAACACATCATATATCACAGTCAAATAAAAACAGTAATATAAATGTTGAGGAATCCAGTTGGATTCCTCCGACCTGTTTCCCTGCATCAACAGATGTTAATCAACAAAAATATCATCAATTCCATATGGTGTTAAAATCAATATTCAATCAATGGTTTCTATATCAACCATTTCAATCAATTTTATCAACCATTCATCCAATCAACAATCACACAACATAAAATTAATATATTTAAAACTCGTTTATATAGAAATATAAACGAAGCAGAGTTAGTGAGTTTACTCACTGAATTCCATTTGCCGCTCAAGATGATTTGATTCTGGTTAAATTGAATAGACGTTTAATTCAATTAGAAATTCCAGCAGCCTTCAATCTTGTTCCAGTCAATTCCAAAATGTTGTGCTTGGCAATATGATCCCATTACTTTTTATTTGGTTTAATTCTGCTCACGTAGTCAATTGTTACATCATTTTATAGATATAGGGATATAAATAATTTCTTAATTCTCTTAATAAAAATTTAATTAATTAGATTACTTGTGGTACAACATTTCAATTTGGCCGATTCTTCTGTTCTTCGTTCTGCAACCCTACAGCCTGTACCACGCATGATTTATGCTTAATATAAATGTATATATTTATTTATTTACTAATTAATAAAATTAAAAATTTAATTACTTCAAAATTTTCGGACATAGGCTCCGATTACTGTACCCTTCTTCCTTCCCTTATAGTTTCGAACGCAGCACCATGCTTTGTATCCAATCCTATTTTCAGCATCAATAGTATGTCATAACTTAAATTATATTCACTAACAATTATTACCATTTAACTAATTAATATTTTAAACCCCAATTAGCCACTAAATTACCTCCTCATTATCTTCTCTCGCGATGAACATCTGTTGTCGTCCACCACCTTACACTTCCTCCTACTGCAACACCCTCCACGCACCATGATTCTGCAAACAAAACCCAATGCCGGTCTCACCCTCTCAAGCTCTCTGATCCCGTCACCTTATCTTCCACCGCCCCCTTCTACTCGAGTTCGACTCCTCTGTGAGCAATGTACAGGTGCAGAAAAAATTCGCTAAACACTCCAGAACTTAGAATCTAGGAGCTACTCGCTTTGCTGAGTCCAAATATGATAGTAAAAACGTGAATCATTGTTTATACATCTTGATTTCTTCGGACGTAACCCACGGTAGGGAAAAGAAATTGTACGAGCTTTTGTTCCAATGCTGGAAATTAGACACCAACATAAAGAGCAAACCATCCGAGATCCCTCTATATTCTTTCATGATTCTTAGTGTAGAATTTAATTTATTTTGCTTTTCCATTCTTATGTTTCTTTTTTTTGTTTTGTTTTTAGGAACGAGAAAGATGAATGCCGATATTTAAAGTAGAAGAAGTGTGAGGGGCATGACATGTAATAGCTTGAGCGGCACGGAGTGTAACAGCGTGATACCCACGGGATAGAATAGTTTGAGGAGCACGGCTTAAAAAAATTACTTGGCTGTCCTGGTATGCAATGTCTTGCTCGTTACGCATGCAGTGTAGTGTAGGATAGGGTATGTCAGTGTTACTTTCTTTTGCTGTAGCTAACTCATGGTATTTTAAAAAACCAGCATGTAATATTGGTCCTCTAAATTTTTTAAAATAATATTGGATTTAACGAAGACATGGATAAGTAGGATTACAAAGGAAAAGGGCTAGTTGATTTAACATGTACTACTATGTTTGGCTATTTGTTACAAGCTAAATGATTATTTAAGGAATGGGTTATTTAATTTTTTTTCTCTTTTATATGTTTTAAAGTTACAAAACATAGGATACCTGGTTATAACAATTTTGTTTGCGTACAAACTGCTATGGACAGAAACAAAAGTACGAACGCATCGAGTGATGTACCGCGATTCCAAAAATATAATAATATAAGTCCGTTAACTTATTCTGTGAAATCCCGAAATGTTGATATAGGGTGCAAAATACTCCAAAATAAAAAGTGCTTATTTTCCAAAATAAAAATTACAGTAAAATTCTAAAAATTAAATTATAACTACATCTAAGAGGATTTGTCCAATTTCGAAGCCAATATTTAATTATAATTAAATATATCGTTGTGGTTTATAAACGATTCCATAACGCCTATTTGAAAATTTGATTTGGTCATAACTCTCAATCTATATGATGAAATCTCAATTTTTCTCTTTCATTAGAAAAATATACTTCACCAACTCCAAACGTTTCTTGTTTCATAAAAATCCAACTTAAATCGGATTATGTATATTCGTTTAAAGTTTAAATCGTAAATTACGAACTACCGCGACTATTTCGAGCGCGTTTTAAATTATATTATAAATTATACGTTTAAATATCGTTTTAATAAATAAATTTCTTACAAATTTCTATATCTAATTCAAATAAAATATTTAAACAAATTTAAATATTTAGAATTCAACGGCTAAAAATCCGGGTCGTTACATAAAAAGTTTACCCTTAATCAATAAAGTTTATCTTTTCCAGTCAACTTCCGTGCCCCCAAACTTCCACTTCGCATATGAGCCGACGGCTTTCCTTCCATGTCTTCATTTGTATAACCTGCTACAACACTTCGAAAAGAACATATCACCATCAAACTCCAACGCTACCGCGCTCCTTCCTCCAAACCATCGAACAATCTCCCCAATGCTCCCCGCTCCTCCTTATATTCTTCTAACGTTCACTATATTATTTATTTTTACTACTATCAAGGCCCAAGATCTTAAACGTTCACTATTCGTTCTTTTTTCTTTTCTTTTTGTAAACAAAAGGGCTGAAGCCCATGACCCAAAAAGACCACCCGCCTCTCCTATTCTTTCTCCTGATCCTATACTTTCCGTTCTAGTAATTCACCATAAATCCATACTGCGAGATTCAAAGCTTACCCATGCACCACATTTTACATTGCCCGTTCCCCATTTCATCTTCATGGCCGACAGCCATTCATCCTCAATTCATCCTACTCACTAGGCTACCACTTCATACACCTGAAAAATGACACTGAAAGTTTCCTACTACTCCATGAAAACGCCACCGGACAAGAATATAAACCATCTGTGCTTCCTACTGTTAGTCATCACGTCAGAAAGAACAAGCCACCTCCTGTTATTCTTCTTCTCCCAATACTGCTGCTCCCCTTTATTTTGATGTTAGCACCGGCTACAGGCTTCCCCAAGGCCACTGCTCGTTCACCGCTCCACTTCCCGAGCTTCACCTACAAGCTCACCGTCACACTTCCCATCATGCCCTCTAATACCCGGTCACCGTCACCCATTAACTTCACGTGGCTTTCCACTCATCCATATGCTTTCGCTTCAGAAACCGCCACCTACCATTAGCCAACATAGAACCCCCACACAACACCATATCCCCACTTCAGACACCCTGTCGTACCTTCCCCCACGCCGTATAGAGTCCGCCTGACCTCACCGGAGTTGCTCCGTTCTGACCGCGACTAACTGGACTTCCGCCTTCAATCCAGTCACTCACTGACCTCGCCATAAACTCCTCCTTTTAGTCGTCAAGCCCCCCCCCCCCGACACCACAAATAATACCGAAAATACTCCATTTCAGACCACCTCGCCTTCACTCATATTCCATATTCCCATGAATACAAAAACAAGCTTACCTCCTCTTTTATTATTTCTGCCATCATCTCCTCAAATATGCCTGACTACACCTCCACGCAAAACCACCAAAATCACCCAACAGACTTGTTCGCTACCTGCTTGTTCTTGTACATATATTGTTTTCCAGTTTTTCATGCAAAGCAACATCTAATCACCCTCTGATTCGCGTCAATGAGAATCGCGAGGCCACCAACCCTTCACTTTGCGTCCAAGGACGTTGCAAGGCCATTAGCTCGCAATTGAATCTGACGTATATTTTTTTCTTTATTGTGTTTTGATTTTATAAACGGGAGGATTTTCTGGGTGGGGAAGGGATTGAGAAATAGGCACGGTTAATATAGGGGGAAATTCTAAGATAAGGATGATGTCATTGTCGGTGGTACACCGTAGGGAAACTTATTTTCAAACTAGTTGTGATTAATAGGGTATGGAAATATGGCTGGCCACGCTATTATTAACGAGATTTGGATGTAGCAATTATATATTTTTAGGATTTGATTTATTTAAAATATTTGATTTTAACGCTAATTTACATTGTACGTTCTTTATTTGTACGGTTGTAACTGATATCCAATCACAACGAAAACGGACAATGGAGTCCGTTTGCACAACGACGTTATTTTAATTTATCGGTTCACCTTTAAATTACGCGCCCTGGTAAAAAAACTCCAATTGGCTACAAACTGGAAGTCTAACAATAATTAATTGTATGCATTCCAATAAAATTCGTTTCATTGGAAATGGAGATCGTTTGAATACAGTCCCTTTTTAAGGGTCTGATTTACATTAAAATAAATCAATTTTAAAATACCTCAATATAATATAATAATAAAATATTATTATCGACCATACTTGATCAGAGTTTCACATATTTTCAAAATAAAATATCGCAGGTTGAAATCCAAGCCAAGACGATATTCAATAAATTAAAAATCCTTTATTTTTATATAATAATTCGTTATATTATATAAATGAATTCCATGGCGATTATTTGAAAATCTGATTTGGGCATAAAACAAAATCTACAATATGAAATCTTAATTTTTCTCTTCCATTAGAAAAATATTATCAAATAGATCCGGACGTTTCTAGTTTCGAAGAAATCCGACTTGTTTTGGATCCTGTATAGTCAATTGAAGTTCAAACGAAATATTACGAACTATCGCGCCGCTATAGTTCATTTTATAATTAAATTATAAACTATAAGTTCTAACATCGTTTAATACACCAATATAATTCAATTGTAATTCAATTAAATTTTCCATATTGGCCAATCCATATAATATTACAAATTCAACCAATTTTGATTATTTCGGAATTATAGCATTATCATGCTATTATTTATTAATAAACTATTCAAGATCTTTAAATTTAACTATTTAAATTTCAAAACAATATTTAAAACCTTATTTAAATATTAGATAAAACTGTTAAAATTCTGGGTCATTACATTCCTTCCCCGTTAAAAGAAGTTCATCCCCGAAATTACTAAGGTAGAAAGAATACAATAACCCATTATCTTTACAAAAATAGTTTGTTAAAACTAGTTTTATTTCAAAAACTAATCTGATTGGTTTTAAAACCAATTAATTTATGATAACAAATTTTCCAAAAATCTTCATAAATTTTCTAACACCTTAAATTTTGGAATTTTTTTGGCAGAGTCTCCCCTGTACGGAATGACTTTTGCAATATTGCAGGAACAAAAATAAATCCATCGAAAAACACAATCGGAAAATCCTATTCAAAATCCAAATTGAAAACCCAAAATTTATATTTCATATGGGCGTATCTTTTTGTGAGCGTTAATAAGCGATTAGCAATAGATTGTACTTGAGCCTGCTCAATTATTGTAACAACCCGGAAAATCTGAGCCAATTTAAATTTTTTATTTTGGCAATTTTAGTGAATTTTGAATATTTAAAATGAATTATTTTGAATAATAACGACGAGAAATTTATTTTTAATAGAATTAGAACGTATATATTTATATAGATCGTCGCTAGAATATGAATAATTGTTTATAATTATAAAAGGAATTGAAAATGGTGCGGTAGTTCGAAAATTCGATTTCAAATTTAAAATGAATGTACAGGATTCAAAATAAACCGGATTTTAGCGAAACCAAAAATATTTCAACCTATTTTGAAATACCTTTCCAACGAATCTGAAAAATTGAAATTTCATAGCGGGAATAAAAAGTTATGTCCAGTTGAAAATTCAGAATAGTCGCTATGGAATTCTGGCCCTTAAATTGGAAATTTTGCAAACGACCCCTGTTTTCGACGAAAACACTTTTGTTGGATCCGGGATGTCAAGTTATTGCTATATTCCAAAATTCATAATTTTCTAAATCAATATGTGAGTGTGGTGAAGTAAAACGTATTTTAACAGCTTTAGTCAATTTCGATCGACCAGAAAATGACCATTTTTCAAACGATTTCGGAATTTGACGAAATTAGTTTTGTTAAGACCGTATCGTCAATACGAAGCTAGAAAATATTTTTCGGGAATTTTTAGAGTCCGTGTGTGACCCCAGTAAATATTAAGGTGCGTTCAAATTCAATATATATTGATTTATATTTTGAATTTGATGGAAACTGATCGAAACGATCGAATTGGCTTACGAAACATATCCCATTGTGTTCAGAATGGGGGTAATTAGCTAGGGGCGACAGTCGTTGGATCTCGTTTGGAGTTCGAATGCGAAAATACACCTTTTGAAAATAAAATAATAATTTAATAATATATATATTAAAACATAACCATTCTCTCTCACTCCAAACCATTCTTTCTAAACCCGATACCCTCCTCCCTAATCCATGAAACCGCCGCCGATCCCCTTCCATCGCCACCGCACCTGTAGCGCCACCCCTCCCTAGGCGCGCCGCCCCCTCTCCATCACCTCCGACCACCCCATCCCCTCCTCCGACCTCCTCTTCTCTCTTCTCTTCTTATTTAAGGCCCCACGCCCTAAATCAGTACCGCCACCATCCAATTCGAGCACGACTACCACCTCCGTCCGCCGATTGCTCCCCGCTACAGCCGCCTCTTACCCCCAGCGACGCAACAACTCCACCCCCCTCTGGAAAATCAACAGTGAGTTTTTTTTAACGTTTATTTTATTTTTCAGTTTTAAATATATAATAGCATATATAAAAATCTGACTTTATTCATATGTATGAGAGAAAAAAATTTGATTTTTAATTTTTATAAAAGGTGAGATTTTTAGTTTATAAAAGGTGAGATTTTTAGTTTATAAAAGGCGAGATTTTTAGTTTATAAAAGGCGAAATTTATAGTTTATAAAAGGCGAGATTTTTAGTTTATAAAAGGTGGGATTTTTAGTTTATAAAAGGCGAGATTTTTAGTTTATAAAAAGCGAGATTTTTTTTATTTAGGAAAAATATGAATTTTAAATATTAAAAGATATGATTTTTATATAATAGAGAATATAAAAATACGATTTTTATATATGTGGTAGCAAAATAAAAATTTGTTTATTAGGTAAGTAGCGAATTAAAAATATAATTTTTTCTATACAAGTAGCATATAAAAATGTGATTTTTTATTTATAAAGATCGTCGATTAAAAATGTGATTTTCAATATGAACAGCGTGAAAAAGATTGCGTTGGAAGTTGGGCAAATCTGAACCGTTTAGAAATTCAGAATAGAATGGAGAAGTGGATCCCCAAGGTGAGAACTCCTCACTAAAATTTTCTGTTCAGTTATTTATTTTATAACTGCATATATAAACTACTCCTCGTCGTCCACAGACCATGGACGACTTGTGTGATTGTTTGTGTTGTGAAAATTGACTGTGGGTTGTGAAATAAAATATTTATTTATGTGTTGAAATAAATTATGCATTCATGTGTTGAAATAAAATATATTCATGTGTTGAAATCAAATATATATTCATGTGTTGAAATAAAATAAATATTCATTTACAAATCGAACGATTTTTTATGTACATCGATTTGACTGATATGGATTGGGACGATAAATTTTACACATCGCCCAACAGCACAAATAAAACCTGTGTTTGATTTTTTGAAAACCCCACACGGGTGTTGGGATGAAATTGGACATACACTAGTCCCAATAATTAGCTGTATGTCGATCAATTGATTGACAGACTGTTATAAGCGTTAAATATTTATATTTAATGCTTATGCAGTTGTGTGGTGCACTCTGGATGATGGTTGATGATTTATTGTTGCTATTATATACATGTGTTGTAGGGAATCCATATAATTAACATTATATGGTAATTGATAGGGTCTCATTCCAAGTTGGAAAATAAAATATATATTCATGTGTTGAATAGAAGAAAATTCATGTGTTGAATAAAATATATATTCATGTGTTGAATAAAAGAAAATTCATGTGTTGAATAGAAGAAAATTCATGTGTTGAATAAAAGAAAATTCATGTGTTGAGGAAAATATTCATTTGTTGAGTAGAATAACGAATTTATTGAAATATATCTAGCCGTGTTGATTAGATATGCGCCATTTTGACATGAACGATATCTATATCGATTTTATTCATTTTTATAATGAATATCGAAAAGGAATTGATTTCAAAATATAATATTTTGAAAATATTATCATTCATATACCGATGATATGGAATATTCAATTTTGATTTGAAATTGAATATTAAGTTGAAATCATTTTGAAAACGAATTTTAAAACGATTTATAAAATACATTTTAAAAGGAAATCGACAAAACATATAATATATATATATAATGGCCTGAATTGAACGCGCCGCGCTGCGGCAGTTTGCGAATTTCGACCATTGACTTCGAATGGACATTACAGGAGATCCGACCGTCGGATTCTCCTAAAACCGGAACCTTGGGTTCATATCGAAAAGAGCTTTCTAACGAATATTAGGGATTTGAAATCTAATGGTTGGATTTGGAATTATGTCCAAATCAAATTTGGAAAAGGTCGCTATAAGTGCAGTTCGATGGCCCTTTATGGAAATCGACTGTACGGGCCTTGATAAAATTATTAAAAATAGTAATAATTTGTGTAAAATCATAAGAAATGATTTGGAAAGAATTGGGATGAAAAACTCCATATTTGAAAAGATAAAAATAGATTTTTATCGAAATGAACTAGTTGAGAACTAGAATTATAATCCAATTATTTTTGAAATAAATAAATTGGATTTGAAAGGATTTTAAAAGTAACCAGAATTTCCAATAATTGAATTGGAATGGATTTGAGTCGAAATTGTCTTTGGAATATTTCGATGTTGGATTTCGTGATTATACAGATATTGTTATGGAAATTTGAAAGATATATTTATATCGTTATTTCCAATACGATATTTGTTGGTCGTAGAATTTGATATTGAATATAAGTCGATATATTTTCTATTCAGAGCCTTGTAATTAATATCAAATGGGATTTGGGTTTGTCGTGAATGGTGTCTTCATTAACACTGTTCTTAAACCCAGTTGAGAAAAAGATTAAATCTTTTTATTTAGATTTAACGAAGTATACCAATTTAATGGTATTTAATTGGAATTGAATTTGAATTGATTTTTGGGTTTATCGTGAACGGTGTTTTAAATAACACATGTTCTTTAACCCGATAATTAATGGAATGTGAATTGGGTTTATCGTGAACTGTGTTTTAACGACATTCGTTCTTTAACCCGATTTACAGTGAAATATGATTTGGAATTTATAAATCTTTTGTTAAGATTTAAAGGAGATTTTCGAAAGTAAATATTTCCAATTTAATAAAATAAATTGGAATGGAATGGAATTCGATTTGGTAATAATCGAAGTGAATTTCTGTGGAGGAAGACAACTAATATATCTAGAATTTAAAAGGCTTTGCCGTTATTCCATTTATATTATTAGTTGGATATGGAAGTTTATATCGATTATATATATATCGATTTGTTTTCCATGAAGATTCCATTGTAACGGAATGTGATTTTGGGTTTATCGTGAACCGTGTTTTAAATGACATTGGTTCTTTAACCCAGTTAAAGACAGGATATGATTTCCCAAGTTAAATAATCATTGATAGTGATTTTTGGGAAGATTAAAACCAAGTGGAGTTTTAATGAATCTGTAATTAGATTGAAATGATCGAGAATGGAGTATCACCAGTTTTGCTCCAAGAGATAGTTAAATCTTTAATTAGATTTGAACGTGAAGTGGTAATTGAATTTACCGACAACATCGTGGTGTTAGATATGAAGTATTACCAGTTTTACTTCATGGGATGAATAGGTTGGGATTGGGAAATTAAAACAAATGATTACTTCGGTAAGGTTCTTTAATCCCGACTAGTTTGGATAAACTATAATTTGGTTTGAATTGATATTCAAAGGAAGATTAAAGAATAAATTTAAAGAATTTATCTTTGATAAAATTAATGGGAACCTTTCCCAAAGTGTAAGAATATTTGAATAAAAGAATATTCTTAATTGGAATGAGGCGTATGTTGTGTTTGTGTAACACTTGTTTATTATATACGCGAGTTATTTAGAAAGACCGGGTTTATCCCATTCTGAATAACTGGTTTGACGATGTGTCGAGGATGAAGACGGTGGTCGAAGACCGTAGGTCTTCACATCGTTTGGATAATTACTGATGATCTTTGTTGGGCTGTACACCCAAAAGGAGGGAATCAGTTAGTGATCGTCCAGACGTACTTGGAGATCGATGGATATGCGAGGTACAAGGTGCCTCCGGTTTCGTTCAGACCCAGAACAGACTTGTAAGTGGACTGTGTATCTGACGTTGGATATCATTCTGTGTGATTGATGGATATCGGTTGCATGGAGTGGTTTGCCTGTGTGGCATGCTAAGATGCAAATGATCAAGGCTTCTGTTGAAAAGCAGAGTCTTGTGGTTGATGATCAAAGAACCGCCTGTGTGGCATAGCTTTGTGTAGCGTTAATTCGCGAGCCTCACACCCCGGTGTGAACCAGAAATGGGAGAAGGACCTCAAGGAGGACATGCGTTTCTTTCTAGCTAGAAGTGGCGTCAATGGTTTTACACGCCTTGATGAGTTTGACTTATGTGGTTGGTGGATTGCGAGGCGCCTCGGATTTACCGGTGACTATGTGTTGCCGATGGAGTCATTTGGCTCATTAACGCCCCAAAGGGCGGGGAAACGCAGTGTTCAGGCATTTTAATCCACATCGGTGGACCGGCCCTGACGATCCAAAGGTCACTCGAGCTCTGACCTGAGGGGCGGGCTATAGAGTCTCGAAGCGGTAAGGACGATCCCTTGCCTTGGTTCACAGATGGAAATCCAACTTCCAATACGTGACTTTGCGGTTTTGATTGCAGAGCCTAGTATGGCGACATAGTGGTATGGGGCACTTATGCCATCTATGATTGATACTTATGATTGAAATTGTTTTGACACTATACACTTATAGTAATAATAAAACTTGAAATTTAGCGTATCAAGCATTCTTTGGCTATTATAAGGTAAAACCCTATCCTCCGGCTTGTGTTGCATTGTGTGATGGGACCTGGGTCTTATAATAGGTTCATTGTTCTTTATTTAGCATTGCGTTGTTGTTTTATGCACTGGTATTCTTGGGAGGAAACCCATTCCGTGTTATACGTCGTGGTCCCTTGATTTACCTAACTTTAAAATAAAGATTAATAACTGTTTTAGCTCTCACACCAGTCACATGACTGACCTGGAGTTTATTGTTTTAACCTAAACTCTGGGTGCCCCTATTTTCCACACGGGCAGCTAGTAGTTTTGGTTTTGCAGATTTATATTCACAAGAACCTGGTTTACAGCTGGGATGATATGCGGAAAGCTCTGTATCCGTATATCTCTTTCAGTTGTGTATTGTATTATTTTTCCGCTGTAGTAATGTATTTTAATCTCTGATATTTCTCTAATGTATAATATTTATTCATACTCTGTATATTCTTGTATTCTGATGGAATTGTTGTAATTAACAATGAAATGTTCTTCTGTTTGTGTTCTGATCTGTCTTGTCCTCAAAGTATCCGCTCTTTCCTTCACGGGGAAGTTACGGGTTCTTATATTTGGTATCAGAGCTTTGGTTTACAGAGCTCGGAGAACAAGACACATTAGAACCATACGAAAGAATTCATCAGAGATTGGATTAGTAATATCCAATAAGAATGACTCGTTAGAGATGGGATCAGTAGTATCCTAGAACGAGTGTGAAGAGTATATTTTTAAAATGAAAACAATTTTTATTTTTAAAATTTAAATAAATTATTTGTATTTGATTATTTATTTTATATTGAATTTGGACAATTCAGTATATAAAGATTTTGCGTATACGTCTAATCCACGTGTATTCAAAGTTTTAATATACTGGATAGATATAGAATCACACTCTAGTCGCTCGGACATGATTCTGATGATTGATGCGTCATCATCAGAATTTATTTTCGTGTTTTGAAAGTGGGATTTCTATATGATTCCAATTGACTGGTGTGAGAACCAAAGCTAGATAGGGCTTAGTGTTGTGATTTGACATCAAAAATCTGATTTTTGGACTATGTATCAAAGTTATGAATTTGAAAAACTAATCAACTCATTGATTGCTGATTGTGTTGTTTGATTATTGGTTGATTAATTAAAATTTGAACCATTTAGCCAAATTGAACCAAATATTGAATTGTATTGAAAATTATTTGCAAATGCATGCATGTACATGTATATACATTGAACAGGTCATAGCAAGGAGGCTAGAGAAGAGGAATAAAATTGTTTTCCCGACAAATAGGTACATGTTTATTGTATTTCTTAGGGATTTGATGATTTTATGAGTCGATTGGCTTTTTCCTTTTCTTTTGGATTGGTGAGGGCCATGGGAGGCTATTTGAAATATCCCGAAGTTCCCAGTGCAGGGGAGGTTATGGCGAAATTTTTCGAAAATTTAGGGTGTTAGCCAAATTTTTGAAAAATTTGAAAAGTTCTTAGAAACTGAAAGGGTGAAGAACTTAAGCCGTAAAGAAAATAATGGAAGTTGATTTGGTTTGTTAAACAACTTTCAGCTTCGTTCCTTTTCGGGGACGAAAAGTTTTAAGTGGGGGAGATTGTAACGACCTGGAAAATCTGAGCCAATTTAAAAATTTTATTTTGGCAATTTTAGTGAATTTTGAACAATTAAAATGAATTATTTTAAATAATAACGACGAGAAATTTATTTTTAATAGAATTAGAACGTATATATTTATATAGATCGTCGTTAGAATATGAATAATTATTTATAATTATAAAAGGAATCGAAAATTGCGCGGTAGTTCGAAAATTCGATTTCAAATTTCAAATGAATGTACAGGATTCAAAATAAACCGGATTTTAGCGAAACCAAAAATATTTGAATCTATTTGGAAATACCTTTCCAACGAATCCAAAAAATTGAAATTTCATAGCGGGAATAAAAAGTTATGTCCATTTGAAAATTCAGAATAGTCGCTATGGAATTCTGGCTCTTAAAAATGGAAATTCTGCAAACTACCTCTGTTTTCGACGAAACCACTTTTGTTGGATCCGGGATGTCAAGTTATTTCTAGATTCCAAAATTCGTAATTTTCTAAATCAATATGTGAGTGTGGTGAAGTAAAACGTGTTTTAACAGTTTTAGTCAATTTCGATCAACCAGAAAATGGCCATTTTTCAAACGGTCTCGGAATTTGATGAAATTAGTTTTGTTAAGACCGTATCGTCAATACGAAGCTATAAAATATTTTTTGGGAATTTTTAGAGTCCATGTGTGACCCCAGTAAATTGAAAGGTGCATTCAAATTCAATATATATTGATTTATATTTTGAATTTGAAGGAAACTGATCGAAACGATCGAATTGGCTTACGAAACATATCCCATTGTGTTCAGAATGGGGTAATTAGCTAGGGGCGACAGTCGTTGCGTCTCGTTTGGATTCGAATGCGAAAATACACCTTTTGAAAATAAAATAATAATTGAATGATATATTTTAAAACATAACCATTCTCTCTCACTCCAAACCATTCTTTCTAAACCCGATACTGTAATACCCCGGAAAATGTGAACCAGTTTAAAATTTTTAAATTCGGTTATTAACAGGAAATTTGAATGATTAGAATAGCCTATTCCCATAAAATATAGAATATTTCAATAAATTAGTGAGTTAAGAAATAGTAAGTCAGTTTGAAAATTGATATTTTGCATATGGTCTCGGAATTCGACGAAACCACTTTTGTCGGGTCCGGGATGTCAAACTATTGCTAGGTTTCAAATTTCATAATTTTTCGAATCAATATGTGAGCGTGGCAAAAGAAAACGCGTTTGACCAGTTTCTATTGAATTTAATCGACTGGAAATTGGCCATTTTGCAAACGGTCTCAGAATTCGACGAAACTAGTTTTGTTAGGACCGTATCGTCAATACGAAACTAGAAAATATTTTTCTGGAATTTTTCTAGTTAGTATGTGACCCCGGTAATTTGAAATGTACGTTTAAAATTCAATATAAGGATTTAAATTGTAAATTCAACGGAAACTGATTGTAACGATCAAACCAGCTTGCGATACATATCCCATTGTGTTCGAAATGGGGGTAAAACGCTATGGACGACAGGCGGTGGACCTCGTTTCGTGATCGTATGTAAAAGTCAACCCTTGTGCATAATTAAATAATTAAATAATAAAATAAATAAATAAAAAAACCTACCATCCCTCCTTTTCTTCTTCAACTGGCCCCCCCCCTATTCAGTTATTCACAAACGAAATTAAAAAAAAAAAAAAAAAAAAAGTGGAAACCCTAAAACCCAAATCGAGCCGCCGCCTGAACCCATCGCCGACGAACCCTCGCGCCGCCTTCCAGCAAAGACGCCGACGAACCCACGCCAGATCGCCCCACCACCCTCGCAACTTCCTCCCTCCAGGCGACGAGACTCGAGACGCAATCGAAGCAACCCTCGAAATCACTGCCGCGAACCACCATCGAACTCCAGACATCGCCACGCCTCAGAACCCACCGACTTCCTCCTCCTCCCATTCGAAGCTCGGTGAGTTTTTTTTAGTTAGTTAATTTATTTTTATTTTTATTTCTGGGTAATAAAAACTGTATTTTTAATAAATTATAAAACTGATTTTTGTTTTAAGTTTTTAAAACAGAAATTTTTTAAAAGAAATAAAAACTGTATTTTTAATAAATTTAAAAACTGATTTTTGTTTTAAGTTTTTAAAACAGAAATTTTTTAAAAGAAATAAAAACTGTATTTTTAATAAATTTAAAAACTGATTTCTTTTAGTTTTAAAAACAGAAATTTTTTTTAGGATTTTAAAACAGAGTTTTAAAAGAAGTTAAAACAGAAATTTTTAAAAGGATTTTAAAACAGAGTTTTAAAAGAAGTTAAAGCAGAATTTTTAAAAAAAAAAGAATTTTAAAACAGAAAGTTTTAAAAGAAGCATAAACAGAAATTTTTAAAAGGATTTTTAAACAGAGTTTTAAAAGAAGTTAAAACAGAATTTTTAAAAAGAGATTCAAAGACTGTTTTTAAAAGAAAAAAAACTGATTTGAGATAAAGTAAAACTGCATTTTTAAGAAATAAAAACTGCATTTATTTAAAAGGCAAAAACTGCATTTTTAAAAAAAATAAAAACTGCATTCATTTTTAAAAGGGATTTTTAAAACTGCATTTTCTAGAAATTAAAAACTGCATTTTCTAGAAAATAAAAACTGCATTTTTCTAGAAGATGAAAACTATTTTTCTAAAAGGAAAAAAATGCATTGTGAAAGAGAATAAGAAAGAAAAAAACTGTTTTCTTTATAAAAGAGTTTTTAAAACAGAATTTTTAAAAAGAAGTAAGTTATAAAAACTGCATTTTTGATAAATGAAAAAAAAACTGCATTTTTAAAAGAATAGAAAAAAAAACTGCATTTTTCTAAAAGGAAAAAAAACTGCATTTTTGAAAGAATAATAAAAATATAATCTTTATATTTAATAGCGAAGTCAAAATGCAATCTTTATATATTGAATAACATAGTAAAATTCGATTTTTACCTATGTAGAGGATACAGTCAACGAAAGCAACAAGAAGGACAAGTAGGCGAAGTTTCTATTAAGGAAATCAATCGTGTGAGTGGATAGCTATTGGTGAGGATTTCTCACTCTTCAATTTCTTTTTATAATTATATATCTATGTTGAAAATGAAAGTGAATTGCTATATATAAATATCTATATATATATATACGCCCCTCGTCCACAAACCATGGACGATATTTATTGGTTGAAATTGATTGATTGTTTGGGATTGTTTGTGATAGATGTTGGTTGATTGCGGTTGAAAAATACCCAATTGTGATTGGAAAATATTTGGTTGAAACCACATAGGATTAGTTTGTGGAAATGAAAAAAAATATAAACATGCCGCCTGCGTGCGAATTAGATGCATGATTCCCATTGTCAAAAACCGCGAGGTTTTAAGGTAGAGCGAGGAGCCGTACTAGGGACGGTGCCGGTGTAACTACCCTGCCGTTATGCTGCCGAAATTTTGAATAATATTCTTGTGTTTGAATTATTTTCATATGCTTAAACTATATTTATTCATTGTATAGAAAACATTCATGTGTTGAATTGATATTCATTCGTTGTTTAGCAATTCATGTGTTGAATGATATTCATATATTGAAATAAACCGTTCGATAATAAAAATCACAATTTTATCTAACTATAGAAACATTCATGTGTTGAATTGATATTCATTCGTTGTTTAGCAATTCATGTGTTGAATGATATTCATATATTGAAATAAACCGTTCGATAATAAAAATCACATTTTTATCTAACTATAGAAACATTCATGTGTTGAATTGATATTCATTCGTTGTTTAGCAATTCATGTGTTGAATGATATTCATATATTGAAATAAACCGTTCGATAATAAAAATCACATTTTTATCTAACTATAGAAACATTCATGTGTTGAATTGATATTCATTCGTTGTCTAGCAATTCATGTGTTGAATAATATTCATATATTGAAATAAACCGTTCGATAATAAAAATCACATTTTTATCTAACTATAGAAACATTCATGTGTTGAATTGGTATTCATTCGTTGTTTAGCAATTCATGTGTTGAATGGTATTCATATTTTAAAATAAATTGTTTTATGATAAAAATCCCATTTTTATCACCAACTTGAACTATATAGAAGAATAGTGTTTTGAAATGAATTGTTTTACAATAAAAATCACATTTTTATTGTAAGCACCAAGTCGTTGAAATGTGAAGTGTTAAAAATAGCCACTTGTTCAAAATAAACATATATGAGTTGAAATATTCATTAATTAGCTAATGAAATGATTTGCACCTATTTATGTAACATTAGAATGAATGGTGTTTTTAAACCAAACAGAAATCAAATATGAAGTTGAATAGAAAATGATAATTGATAAGAACTGTATATATATGTACATGCATATTCTTTGAACAGGTTATAGCAAAGGGGCTAGAGAAGAGGAATAAAATTTGTGCCCGACAAATAGGTACACATTTACTGATTTGTTTGGGTGATGATTTTTGAGCCTGTTGGCTAGCCGCTTGGCTTTTTCTTTTTCTTTTTGAGATTAGAAGGACCGGGACGCTATTTGCGATTTCCCGACGCTCCCGGTACAGGGGAGGTTATGGCGAAATTTTTCCAAAATTTAGGGAGTTAGAAAAATATTTGAAGTGAAAACGATATAGAAATCATCGAATGAACTATATTTATATAAATATATAAATATAAATAAAATTTAAAACGAAACGAGGCCGTGCAGTTCGTATTTTGAAACCGTGATTTCAAACGACTAGTGCGGAAGATCCGACCATTGAATTTTCCCGAAACCTCAACCGTCGGGTTCGCCTTGAAATAATCTTTCCAACGGCACCAACCTTGTAAAAATCCAACGGTTGGATTGTCTAGAATGTTTAATTCAAAATTAAGGAAAAACAGCGCCAGAAACGATTATATTTATATATATATATAAATATAATTAAATTTAATCGAATTACGACGCTGCAGTTCGTAAATTGAAACCTTAACTTCAAACGATTAGTGTGGAAGATCCGACCGTCGGATTTTCCCAAAACTGGAATCGTTGGATTCGTTTTGAAGAGACCTTCCTAATGGTGTAAAATTTGTAGAAATCCAACGGTTAGATTTTCCTATATGTGTAAAACAAATTAGGGGAAAAACAGCGCCAGCGACACGAAACGACCTGAAACGTCGTTTAATTAATTATGGTCATTTTTAAATAAATAAAAATGGCGAATAATCGTTATAAAATATTATAAGCAACACAGGTTGCAAATAAACCAGTTGGGCTTGAATTGTTTGATATTTGATGGTTGTATGTGTATGACATGAAAATAGCACTAAATAACTGAAAGATGGATGTCGAATAATATAACCATATAAAGAATCGATTTAAATTCTAATGACGTGAGTTATTTGAAAAGGCCGAGCTAACCCTCATTTCAAGTAATTCATCGAGCGATTCGAATTGGAAGATGCAAAGACGATTCAAGACCGACGATCTTCGTATCGGTTGGATGGGCGCTACTGAGGTTCCTAACCGGAGTAGCTACCGGAAAGGGACGGAAGTAGTAGCCGTCTGAACGTGTATGTTGATTGGACGGATATGCGAGGAATTTGACGCCTCCGGTTTCGTTCAGACCCAGGACGGACTTGTAAATGGACTGTGTGTCTGACATTGGATTTTGTTCTATACTGATTGATCTCTGTTAAATATATATCTGTTTGGCGGCGGAGAATTTATTCTCTTGCTTAACGCCCTTCTCTGAGACGTACGAGCTTAGAGGTTATATATCGATGGAAATCAATCGTATGGAGTGGACTGCCTATGTGGCATGCCAAGATGTTGTGATCAAGGCTTCTGTTGCAAAGCAAAGTCTTGTAGATGATGATCAAAGCAAGGTCTACGTGGCCTAGCTTTGTGTATTTCGTAGATTCGCGAACCTCACACCTCGGTATGAGTTAAAAACGGGATACGGGCCGCTGGGAGAGCACGACGTTTCTTTCTAGCTATGGTGGTGTCAGTGACTTACCAGCCCTGACATATATATCTACTTTTCACCTTTGTGGTTGTTGGAATGCGAGGCGCCTCGATTATAGGTCTGTAAGGACTGGGAAACGTGTGTTCAGGAATTGCCAATCCTCTAACGTAAGTGAGGACCGGCCCAGCCGATCCAGGGGTTACCCAGTGTGCGTAATCCTGAGGCATTTGCTAGAGTGTCTCGAAGCGGAGAGGAGCTTGCCCCTTGCCTCGACTCATGACGGAAATCCAATTTCCAATACGAGATAACGGCTTCGATTGTAACTTATATATGACGACATAGTGGCATGGGACGCTCATGTCGCCTATGATTGATATTTATGATGCTATTCGTTTTTGAAACATATATGCACTAGTAATAATATCAAATGATTTCTCTTTATACGTATCAAGCATATTTGGCTATTATAAGGTAAAACTCTATCCTCCGGCTTGCGTTGCATTGTGTGATGGGACCTGAGTCTTATAATAGCTTCATTCTTTCTAAAAGCATTGCGTTGTCTTAAAAAGAATTTACTTTGTTTTAAATGCACTAGCAATCACTGGAGTAAACCCGTTCCGCGAAAGTGGCGTGGTCCTATGATTTGCTATTACTGTTGTTTAACTGTTAAATGGATTCCTCATACCAGTCCCTATGACTGACTCGTTGTTTGTTTCACTTTGCAAACGCGGGTGCCCTTATTTTCACACGGGCAGCCTAGTACACAGGTGACAGGTGGTTTTTTGGTTCTGCACTGCTGCATAGCATGCACTTTTGGCTCATGGCGAGGCTGACTTCATAGTGATGACTTAGATATTTTCCGCCATTCCTGTGTATATTATGATTCCGCCACTGGCGAAGTAGACTGATTTACTTTCCGTATTTCTCACTATATGTATATGTATTCCGCCTTCGGCGATGTAGACTGATACTCTTATTATGTCACTGCATGTATGTATTCCGCCTCTGGCGATGATGACTGATCACTTCCTTTTCTTTTTACTAAGTGTATCCCCACGTTATGCTATTCTGATATTCCTACATGTTGTGATTCCGCTGTCATATCCATGTTAAATTATTTTATTTATTGTTTCTGCTATTATCTGTACTCTGCTATGATGATTAATGTGTTATTTCCTAATGATTATCCTTAATACCGCCCCTCGGATTTTGGGATCGTCACAGTTGGTATCAGAGCTTTGGTTAACCTTAGTTCCGGGATCTAACACATTAAACACCTCGTCAGAATAGAATCAGTAGTGTTCTAATGCGAGTAGCTCATTAGAGATAGGATTAGCAATATCCTAGAATGAGCTAAGCAGATTAGCAAAACAATTTGATCAGTACATCATCATTATCTTTCTTTGTATTTCCTTGCTTTATCATTTATGAAAATTATCAAATCTGTGAGCTTGACTCTTTTCTTGCTTATACAGTATTCTTAGATGGCTACACGAGCAGCAGCAGCCAGAGGAGGCCGTGGAGGCCGAGGAGGTGCAGCAGGAGGACGGGGGAATATCCCCGTAGCTGCAGAGGCCCTTATTATTCAGCCACCCGCACCAGAAGACTTTGAGCTGGACAAAGTGGCAAAGAGATACCGAAATCTTGGAGGGAAACCTTTTACAGGCACAGGCACAGTGACCGAAGCTATCGCTTGGCTGAAGACCTGCGAGAAAATCTTCGAAGGTATGGGCATGGGAACTAACAATAAAGCCCGACTTGGCATTTGGCTTCTTCAGGAAGAGGCAGAGCTGTGGTGGGATGCCATTACTTCTGGAGATGCAGCTGGTACTATCCGAACATGGGAACAGTTCAGGACTTTATTCAATGAGAAGTTTGTGCCAGAACAAGCTCTTGAGAGGATGCGGGAGCAATTTGCTAATCTCCAGCAGGGAGACCTCTCTATTCAAGACTATCTGAATAAGTTCACTCAGCTATCGCGCTATGCCCCAGAGTTGGTTTTGACCGACAAAGCGAAGAATAAGAGATTCATTTTTGGGCTGAAGCGCAAATATCATGATAGAGCTATGAGCAACGTCAAACTTCCTTTTTCAGAACTCGTAGAGATGGCTTGCAACTATGAGGACATGGATGAGAGACATGCTAGCCAAGACCGCGCTAAGAGCCAAGCAGGGATTAAGCGCAAGACTTCAACTGACCAACCTGAATCTAGCATCACCGCGGCCGCGACTCAAAAACCCGCAAAGATCCCAAAAGGCAACTGCTACAATTGCGGGAAGCCCGGTCATTTCTCTAATGTATGCAAAGCTCCAAAGAAGCCAAGGGCCAGTGACTCAGTTGAATGCTACAATTGCCACAAGAAGGGGCACTACATCAATAAGTGTCCTTTGAAGAAGAGCGCACAAGTGGCCCATGTTTATGACGGGAATACCCCGCCAGCTATCACCGACGGCTCAGGTAAACCCGATGTCTTGGGAGGTACCCTTACTATCAAAAATATTCCTGTTTCTGTACTTTTTGATACTGGTGCATCACGTAGCTTCATTTCTGGTAAAATTGTACACAAGTTAAAATTGAAACAAAGAAAACTTAAGGAACCAATTAAAGTTCAAAACCCAATAGGAGGTTCTGTTAGTCTCGGTATATATTGTAAAGTGCCTATTTCCTTTTCCCGATACCGATTTCCTTTTGATTCGATTGTCATGGACCTTTCTGAATTTGATATGATATTGGGACTTGACTGGTTGACAACATATAAGGCCGAAGTTAGATGTGCCGAGAGAATTGTGAAAGTTGAAACAAAATCTGGGCATATCACTATACCTTGTCTCGGTGCAGAAATAAATAGAGCAGAATTCTGGGCTTCTTTAGAAATTACTCCCCCTCCAATAGAAAAGATACCGGTCGTGAAAAACTATGCGGATGTGTTTGAAGAAGTAGAGAACTTACCACCGCAAAGAGAAATTGAATTTAGAATTGATCTAATTCTGAATGCTCGACCAGTAGTTCATCCAATAAGAAGAATGGCCCCGAAAGAAAAAGAAGAGCTAAGTAGCCAAACCCGAGAATTACTTTGGAAAGGTCTGATCAGACCAAGCTTTTCAGCATGGGGAGCCGCAGTAGTATTTGTCCCTAAATCAGACGGTACTCTAAGACTTTGCGTCGATTACAGGGATCTCAACAAACAAACACTGAAGAACAAATATCCTTTGCCCCGAATAGACGATCTGTTAGATCAATTAAATGGAGCAACCGTATTCTCCAGAATGGACCTAGCTACAGGTTTCCACCAATTGCGTATAGCCGAAGACTGTGTTCCTTTGACAGCCTTCAGGGGTCCCGATTTATTCTACGAATGGTTAGTAATGTCGTTCGGTTTGTGCAACGCTCCGGCATACTTCGTTGATCTTATGAACAGAGTGTTCCGTGGTGTGTTGAATAAATTTGTTCTAGTCTTCATCGATGACATTCTAATCTACTCTAAGTCAGAAGAAGAACATGCAAAACATTTAGAACAAGTGTTGAAAATTCTAAGAAGAAATGTTTTGAAAGCTAAATTTTCTAAGTGTGTCTTCTGGCAGAATGAAGTTAAATTCCTTGGTCACGTCGTATCAAAAGAAGGAATTGCTGTAGACCCAAGCAAAATTACAGCGATTCAAAACTGGAAACAACCTACTACACCCACTGAAGTTCGAAGTTTCCTTGGGTTAGCTAGTTACTATCGGAAATTCGTTTAGGATTTTTCAAAGATATCAGGAGTATTGACAAAGCTTACAAAGAAGCATGAAAAATTCAAATGGACTCCCGAATGTGAAGAAGCTTTCCAGGAGCTGAAACTGAAGTTGACAACCGCTCCGGTATTGACAATAATAGAAGGTAACCAAGACTTGACAGTATGGACAGATGCTTCTATTAGAGGGCTAGGAGCAGTGTTAATGCAAAAAGGCCAAGTGATCGCATATGCCAGTCGTCAACTAAAGCCACATGAAAGAAACTATGCTACTCATGATCTTGAGTTATTAGCTATCGTGTTTGCTTTAAGGATATGGAGGCATTATCTATTGGGCGAGAAATTCGAACTATACACCGATCATCAATCCTTGAAATACCTGTTCACCCAGAAAGATTTAAACTTGAGGCAACAGCGTTGGTTAGAATTCCTTGCAGCATACGATTTTGAAATTATATACACTCCAGGGAAAGCCAATGTAGTGGCAGATGCGCTCAGCAGGAAAAATGAAATCATTGCCAGTTTTATCATTACTTCTTCCTTACAAGATAAGATTGCTATTCTTCAGAAGGACGATGAATTCATTAAAAGGATTAGCCAGCGGATCCAAGAAGGAAAACCCTCAGATTTTAGCCTCGATAGCCAAGGGGTCCTAAGGTTAAAAGGGAGAATTTGTGTGCCTGAAATTCCAGAACTCAGAAGAGAAATACTTGATGAGTGCCATAAGTCCAAATTAAGTATCCACCCTGGTGTGAGCAAAATGTATAATGATATTAAACGCACATTCTGGTGGAAGGCGATGAAAAGAGATATTTCAATATATGTTAGCAGATGCTCCACTTGCCAACTAGTCAAGAGTGATCAGCAGAAATTGGCTGGATTATTACAACCATTGGAAATTCCAGGTTGGAAGTGGGAACAAATCTCGATGGATTTTATCGATGGCTTGCCTCGGACTAGAAAAGGAAACGACAGTATATGGGTGATCGTAGATCGCTTCACGAAGACTGCCCATTTTATCCCTGTCCGATCCAACAGAACGGCTCAAAGTCTGGCACAGATTTACTTCAAAGAAATTGTTAAACTTCATGGAGTACCGCTCAGTATAGTCAGCGATAGAGATCCCCTGTTCACTAGCAAATTCTGGGAAGCGTTCCAAGAAGAATTGGGAACCAAACTAAATCTAAGCACCGCTTATCACCCTCAGACAGACGGCCAAACTGAGCGGGTGAATAGAATTTTAGAAGATTTGTTGCGGGCTTGCGTTATTGATTTTGGAGGCTCATGGGAAGATCATTTACATTTAGCAGAATTCTCTTACAACAATAGCTATCAAGCAAGTTTGGGAATGTCCCCATTTGAAGCACTATACGGTAGACCGTGCAGATCTCCCGCATGTTGGGTAGAACCTGGCAACAGACTTGTGTTAGGGCCCGATATGATTCAAGAAGCATCGGATAAAGTCGATTCCATTAAGAAGAGATTAAAAACCGCACAGAGCCGACAGAAAAGTTATGCTGATGCGAGAAGAAGGGATATATCGTTTGCCGTTGGCGATTATGTTTATTTAAGAGTTTCTCCAATGCGAGGGGTAATCAGATTTGGCAAGACTGGGAAGTTGGCACCGAGATTTATTGGTCCCTTTCCTATACTTGAACGGATTGGAACTCTTGCATATAGGGTTTCATTACCTGATTGGTTGCCTGGTGTACATAATGTGTTCCACGTATCTCAACTCAGAAAACATGTTCATGATCCAGATCTTGTTGTGGAAGAAGCAGCACAACAGGATATTGACATAACTCCAGAATTAGCACTCAAAAGAGATCCATTAAAGATAGTTGGCAAAGAAACCAGAGAGCTAAGGAGGAAAAAGATCCACTTAGTCAAAGTGCAGTGGAGTAGTGATCCTAGAGACTGTACTTGGGAAACTGAGGAAAGCATTAAACAAGCCTATCCCAAATGCAGAGTGGACATCTCTGACTAACTCCGGTGCAAGGTACCTTTACAATACTTTGCATTTACATTTTATTTCCTGCTTAACTATTATTTCCTTTTCGAGGACGAAAAGTTTTAAGTGGGGGAGATTGTAATAACCCGGAAAATGTGAACCAGTTTAAAATTTTTAAATTCGGTTATTAACAGGAAATTTGAATGATTAGAATAGCCTATTCCCATAAAATATAGAATATTTCAATAAATTAGTGAGTTAAGAAATAGTAAGTCAGTTTGAAAATTGATATTTTGCATATGGTCTCGGAATTCGACGAAACCACTTTTGTCGGGTCCGGGATGTCAAACTATTGCTAGGTTTCAAATTTCATAATTTTTCGAATCAATATGTGAGCGTGGCAAAAGAAAACGCGTTTGACCAGTTTCTATTGAATTTAATCGACTGGAAATTGGCCATTTTGCAAACGGTCTCAGAATTCGACGAAACTAGTTTTGTTAGGACCGTATCGTCAATACGAAACTAGAAAATATTTTTCTGGAATTTTTCTAGTTAGTATGTGACCCCGGTAATTTGAAATGTACGTTTAAAATTCAATATAAGGATTTAAATTGTAAATTCAACGGAAACTGATTGTAACGATCAAACCAGCTTGCGATACATATCCCATTGTGTTCGAAATGGGGGTAAAACGCTATGGACGACAGGCGGTGGACCTCGTTTCGTGATCGTATGTAAAAGTCAACCCTTGTGCATAATTAAATAATTAAATAATAAAATAAATAAAAAAAAAACCTACCATCCCTCCTTTTCTTCTTCAACTGCCCCCCCCCCCCCTATTCAGTTATTCACAAACGAAATAAAAAAAAAAAAAAAAAAGTGGAAACCCTAAAACCCAAATCGAGCCGCCGCCTGAACCCATCGCCGACGAACCCTCGCGCCGCCTTCCAGCAAAGACGCCGACGAACCCACGCCAGATCGCCCCACCACCCTCGCAACTTCCTCCCTCCAGGCGACGAGACTCGAGACGCAATCGAAGCAACCCTCGAAATCACTGCCGCGAACCACCATCGAACTCCAGACATCGCCACGCCTCAGAACCCACCGACTTCCTCCTCCTCCCATTCGAAGCTCGGTGAGTTTTTTTTAGTTAGTTAATTTATTTTTATTTTTATTTCTGGGTAATAAAAACTGTATTTTTAATAAATTATAAAACTGATTTTTGTTTTAAGTTTTTAAAACAGAAATTTTTTAAAAGAAATAAAAACTGTATTTTTAATAAATTTAAAAACTGATTTTTGTTTTAAGTTTTTAAAACAGAAATTTTTTAAAAGAAATAAAAACTGTATTTTTAATAAATTTAAAAACTGATTTCTTTTAGTTTTAAAAACAGAAATTTTTTTTAGGATTTTAAAACAGAGTTTTAAAAGAAGTTAAAACAGAAATTTTTAAAAGGATTTTAAAACAGAGTTTTAAAAGAAGTTAAAGCAGAATTTTTAAAAAAAAAAGAATTTTAAAACAGAAAGTTTTAAAAGAAGCATAAACAGAAATTTTTAAAAGGATTTTTAAACAGAGTTTTAAAAGAAGTTAAAACAGAATTTTTAAAAAGAGATTCAAAGACTGTTTTTAAAAGAAAAAAAACTGATTTGAGATAAAGTAAAACTGCATTTTTAAGAAATAAAAACTGCATTTATTTAAAAGGCAAAAACTGCATTTTTAAAAAAAATAAAAACTGCATTCATTTTTAAAAGGGATTTTTAAAACTGCATTTTCTAGAAATTAAAAACTGCATTTTCTAGAAAATAAAAACTGCATTTTTCTAGAAGATGAAAACTATTTTTCTAAAAGGAAAAAATGCATTGTGAAAGAGAATAAGAAAGAAAAAAACTGTTTTCTTTATAAAAGAGTTTTTAAAACAGAATTTTTAAAAAGAAGTAAGTTATAAAAACTGCATTTTTGATAAATGAAAAAAAAACTGCATTTTTAATAGAATAGAAAAAAAAACTGCATTTTTCTAAAAGGAAAAAAAACTGCATTTTTGAAAGAATAATAAAAATATAATCTTTATATTTAATAGCGAAGTCAAAATGCAATCTTTATATATTGAATAACATAGTAAAATTCGATTTTTACCTATGTAGAGGATACAGTCAACGAAAGCAACAAGAAGGACAAGTAGGCGAAGTTTCTATTAAGGAAATCAATCGTGTGAGTGGATAGCTATTGGTGAGGATTTCTCACTCTTCAATTTCTTTTTATAATTATATATCTATGTTGAAAATGAAAGTGAATTGCTATATATAAATATCTATATATATATATACGCCCCTCGTCCACAAACCATGGACGATATTTATTGGTTGAAATTGATTGATTGTTTGGGATTGTTTGTGATAGATATTGGTTGATTGCGGTTGAAAAATACCCAATTGTGATTGGAAAATATTTGGTTGAAACCACATAGGATTAGTTTGTGGAAATGAAAAAAAATATAAACATGCCGCCTGCGTGCGAATTAGATGCATGATTCCCATTGTCAAAAACCGCGAGGTTTTAAGGTAGAGCGAGGAGCCGTACTAGGGACGGTGCCGGTGTAACTACCCTGCCGTTATGCTGCCGAAATTTTGAATAATATTCTTGTGTTTGAATTATTTTCATATGCTTAAACTATATTTATTCATTGTATAGAAAACATTCATGTGTTGAATTGATATTCATTCGTTGTTTAGCAATTCATGTGTTGAATGATATTCATATATTGAAATAAACCGTTCGATAATAAAAATCACAATTTTATCTAACTATAGAAACATTCATGTGTTGAATTGATATTCATTCGTTGTTTAGCAATTCATGTGTTGAATGATATTCATATATTGAAATAAACCGTTCGATAATAAAAATCACATTTTTATCTAACTATAGAAACATTCATGTGTTGAATTGATATTCATTCGTTGTTTAGCAATTCATGTGTTGAATGATATTCATATATTGAAATAAACCGTTCGATAATAAAAATCACATTTTTATCTAACTATAGAAACATTCATGTGTTGAATTGATATTCATTCGTTGTCTAGCAATTCATGTGTTGAATAATATTCATATATTGAAATAAACCGTTCGATAATAAAAATCACATTTTTATCTAACTATAGAAACATTCATGTGTTGAATTGATATTCATTCGTTGTTTAGCAATTCATGTGTTGAATGGTATTCATATTTTAAAATAAATTGTTTTATGATAAAAATCCCATTTTTATCACCAACTTGAACTATATAGAAGAATAGTGTTTTGAAATGAATTATTTTACAATAAAAATCACATTTTTATTGTAAGCACCAAGTCGTTGAAATGTGAAGTGTTAAAAATAGCCACTTGTTCAAAATAAACATATATGAGTTGAAATATTCATTAATTAGCTAATGAAATGATTTGCACCTATTTATGTAACATTAGAATGAATGGTGTTTTTAAACCAAACAGAAATCAAATATGAAGTTGAATAGAAAATGATAATTGATAAGAACTGTATATATATGTACATGCATATTCTTTGAACAGGTTATAGCAAAGGGGCTAGAGAAGAGGAATAAAATTTGTGCCCGACAAATAGGTACACATTTACTGATTTGTTTGGGTGATGATTTTTGAGCCTGTTGGCTAGCCGCTTGGCTTTTTCTTTTTCTTTTTGAGATTAGAAGGACCGGGACGCTATTTGCGATTTCCCGACGCTCCCGGTACAGGGGAGGTTATGGCGAAATTTTTCCAAAATTTAGGGAGTTAGAAAAATATTTGAAGTGAAAACGATATAGAAATCATCGAATGAACTATATTTATATAAATATATAAATATAAATAAAATTTAAAACGAAACGAGGCCGTGCAGTTCGTATTTTGAAACCGTGATTTCAAACGACTAGTGCGGAAGATCCGACCATTGGATTTTCCCGAAACCTCAACCGTCGGGTTCGCCTTGAAATAATCTTTCCAACGGCACCAACCTTGTAAAAATCCAACGGTTGGATTGTCTAGAATGTTTAATTCAAAATTAAGGAAAAACAGCGCCAGAAACGATTATATTTATATATATATATAAATATAATTAAATTTAATCGAATTACGACGCTGCAGTTCGTAAATTGAAACCTTAACTTCAAACGATTAGTGTGGAAGATCCGACCGTCGGATTTTCCCAAAACTGGAATCGTTGGATTCGTTTTGAAGAGACCTTCCTAATGGTGTAAAATTTGTAGAAATCCAACGGTTAGATTTTCCTATATGTGTAAAACAAATTAGGGGAAAAACAGCGCCAGCGACACGAAACGACCTGAAACGTCGTTTAATTAATTATGGTCATTTTTAAATAAATAAAAATGGCGAATAATCGTTATAAAATATTATAAGCAACACAGGTTGCAAATAAACCAGTTGGGCTTGAATTGTTTGATATTTGATGGTTGTATGTGTATGACATGAAAATAGCACTAAATAACTGAAAGATGGATGTCGAATAATATAACCATATAAAGAATCGATTTAAATTCTAATGACGTGAGTTATTTGAAAAGGCCGAGCTAACCCTCATTTCAAGTAATTCATCGAGCGATTCGAATTGGAAGATGCAAAGACGATTCAAGACCGACGATCTTCGTATCGGTTGGATGGGCGCTACTGAGGTTCCTAACCGGAGTAGCTACCGGAAAGGGACGGAAGTAGTAGCCGTCTGAACGTGTATGTTGATTGGACGGATATCCGAGGAATTTGACGCCTCCGGTTTCGTTCAGACCCAGGACGGACTTGTAAATGGACTGTGTGTCTGACATTGGATTTTGTTCTATACTGATTGATCTCTGTTAAATATATATCTGTTTGGCGGCGGAGAATTTATTCTCTTGCTTAACGCCCTTCTCTGAGACGTACGAGCTTAGAGGTTATATATCGATGGAAATCAATCGTATGGAGTGGACTGCCTATGTGGCATGCCAAGATGCTGTGATCAAGGCTTCTGTTGCAAAGCAAAGTCTTGTAGATGATGATCAAAGCAAGGTCTACGTGGCCTAGCTTTGTGTATTTCGTAGATTCGCGAACCTCACACCTCGGTATGAGTTAAAAACGGGATACGGGCCGCTGGGAGAGCACGACGTTTCTTTCTAGCTATGGTGGTGTCAGTGACTTACCAGCCCTGACATATATATCTACTTTTCACCTTTGTGGTTGTTGGAATGCGAGGCGCCTCGATTATAGGTCTGTAAGGACCGGGAAACGTGTGTTCAGGAATTGCCAATCCTCTAACGTAAGTGAGGACCGGCCCAGCCGATCCAGGGGTTACCCAGTGTGCGTAATCCTGAGGCATTTGCTAGAGTGTCTCGAAGCGGAGAGGAGCTTGCCCCTTGCCTCGACTCATGACGGAAATCCAATTTCCAATACGAGATAACGGCTTCGATTGTAACTTATATATGACGACATAGTGGCATGGGACGCTCATGTCGCCTATGATTGATATTTATGATGCTATTCGTTTTTGAAACATATATGCACTAGTAATAATATCAAATGATTTCTCTTTATACGTATCAAGCATATTTGGCTATTATAAGGTAAAACTCTATCCTCCGGCTTGCGTTGCATTGTGTGATGGGACCTGAGTCTTATAATAGCTTCATTCTTTCTAAAAGCATTGCGTTGTCTTAAAAAGAATTTACTTTGTTTTAAATGCACTAGCAATCACTGGAGTAAACCCGTTCCGCGAAAGTGGCGTGGTCCTATGATTTGCTATTACTGTTGTTTAACTGTTAAATGGATTCCTCATACCAGTCCCTATGACTGACTCGTTGTTTGTTTCACTTTGCAAACGCGGGTGCCCTTATTTTCACACGGGCAGCCTAGTACACAGGTGACAGGTGGTTTTTTGGTTCTGCACTGCTGCATAGCATGCACTTTTGGCTCATGGCGAGGCTGACTTCATAGTGATGACTTAGATATTTTCCGCCATTCCTGTGTATATTATGATTCCGCCACTGGCGAAGTAGACTGATTTACTTTCCGTATTTCTCACTATATGTATATGTATTCCGCCTTCGGCGATGTAGACTGATACTCTTATTATGTCACTGCATGTATGTATTCCGCCTCTGGCGATGATGACTGATCACTTCCTTTTCTTTTTACTAAGTGTATCCCCACGTTATGCTATTCTGATATTCCTACATGTTGTGATTCCGCTGTCATATCCATGTTAAATTATTTTATTTATTGTTTCTGCTATTATCTGTACTCTGCTATGATGATTAATGTGTTATTTCCTCATGATTATCCTTAATACCGCCCCTCGGATTTTGGGATCGTCACAGATACCCTCCTCCCTAATCCATGAAACCACCACCGATCCCCTTCCATCGCCACCGCACCTGTAGCGCCACCCCTCCCCAGGCGCGCCGCCTCCTCTCCATCACCTCCGACTACCCCATCCCCTCCTCTTCTCTCTTATCTTCTTATTTAATGCCCCACGCCCTAAATCGGTACCGCAACCATTCAATTCGAGCGCGACCACCACCTCCGTCCGCCGATTGCTCCCCGCTCCAGCCGCCTCTCCCCCCCCCCCCCCCAGCGACGTAACAACTCCACACCCCTCTTGAAAATCAACAGTGAGTTTTGTTTTAGGTTTATTTTATTTTTCAGTTTTAAATATATAATAGCATGTATAAAAATCTGACTTTTATTCATATGTATGCGCGAGAAAAATTCGATTTTTAATTTTTATAAAAGGTGAGATTTTTATTTATAAAAGGTGAGATTTTTAGTTTATAAAAGAGGAGATTTTTAGTTTATAAAAGGCGAGATTTTTAGTTTATAAAAGGCGAGATTTTTTTTATTTAGGAAAGATATGAATTTTAAATATTGAAAGATATGATTTTTATATAGTAGAGAATATAAAAATACGATTTTTATATATGTCGTAGCAAAATAAAAATTCGATTATTAGGTAAGTAGCGAATTAAAAATATAATCTTTTCTATACATTTAGCGTATAAAAATGTGATTTTATTTATAAAGATCATCAATTAAAAATGTGATTTTTAATACGAACAACGTGAAAAAGATTGCGTTGGAAATTGGGCAAATCTGAACCGTTCAGAAATTCAGAATAGAATGGAGGAGTGGATCCCCAAGATGAGAACTCTTCACTAAAATTTTCGGTTCAGTTATTTATTTTATAACTGCATATATAAACTGCTCCCCGTCGTCCACATACCATGGACGACTTTTGTGATTGTTTGTGTTGTGAAAATTGACTGTTGGTTGTGAAATAAAATATATATTCATGCATTGAAATAAAATATGCATTCATGTGTTGAAATAAAATATATTCATGTGTTGAAATCAAATATATATTCATTTGTTGAAATAAAATAAATATTCATTTACAAATCGAACGATTTGTTTATGTACACCGATTTGACTGATATGGATTGGGACGATAAATTTTACACATCGCCCAACTACACAAATAAAACTTGAGTTTGATTGTTTGAAAACCCCACACGGGTGTTGGGATGAAATTGGACATACACTAGTCCCAATAATTAGCTGTATGTCGATCGATTGATTGACAGGCTGTTATAAGCGTTAAATATTTATATTTAATGCTTATGCAGTTGTGTGGTGCATTCTGGATGATGGTTGATGATTTATCATTGCTATTATATACATGTGTTGTAGGGAATCCATATAATTAACATTATATGGTAATTGATATGGCCTCATTCCAAGTTGGAAAATAAAATATATATTCATGTGTTGAATAGAAGAAAATTCATGTGTTGAATAAAATATATATTCATGTGTTGAATAAAAGAAAATTCATATGTTGAATAAAATATATATTCATGTGTTGAATAGAAGAAAATTCATGTGTTGGATAAATGAAAATTCATGTGTTGAAGAAAATATTCATTTGTTGAATAGAATAACGAAGTTATTGAAATATATCAAGCCGTGTTGATTAGATATGCGCCATTTTGATGTGAATGATATCTATATCGATTTTATTCATTTTTATAATGAATATTGAAAAGGAATTGATTTCAAAATATAATATTTTGAAAATACTATCATTTATATACCTATGATATGGAATATTCAATTTTGATTTGAAATTGAATATGAAGTTGAAATTGGTTTGAAAACGAATTTTAAAACGATTTATAAAATACGTTTTAAAAGGAAATCGATAAAATATATAATATATATATATATATGTTATATATATAATGGCCTGAATAGAATGCGCCGCGCTGCGGCAGTTCGCGAATTTCGACCATTGACTTCGAATGGACATTACGGGAGATCTGACCGTCAGATTCTATAAAACCGAAACCGTTGGGTTCGTATCGAAAAGAGATTTCTAACGAATATTAGAGATTTGAAATCTAACAGTTGGATTTGGAATTATGTCCAAATCAAATTTGGAAAAGGTCGCTATAAGTGCAGTTCGATGGCCGTTTATGGAAATCGATTGTACGGGCCTTGATAAAATTATTAAAAATAGTAATAATTTGTGTAAAATCATAAGAAATGATTTGGAAAGAATTGGGATGAAAAACTCCATATTTGAAAAGATAAAAATAGATTTTTATCGAAATGAACTAGTTGAGAACTAGAATTATAATCCATTTATTTTTGAAATAAATAAGTTGGATTTGAAAGGGTTTTAAAAGCAACAAGAATTTCCAATAATTGAATTGGAATGGATTTGAATCGAAATTGTCTTTGGAATATTTCGATGTTGGATTTCGTGATTATACAGATATTGTTATGGAAATTTGAAAGATATATTTATATCGTTATTTCCAGTGCGATATTTGTTGGTCGTAGAATTTGATATTGAATATAAGTAGGTATATTTTCTATTCAGAGCCTTGTATTTAATATCAAATGGGATTTGGGTTTGTCGTGAATGGTGTCTTCATTAACACTGTTCTTAAACCCAGTTGAGAAAAAGATTAAATCTTTTTATTTAGATTTAACGAAGTATACCAATTAAATGGTATTTAATTGGAATTGAATTTGAATTGATTTTTGGGTTTATCGTGAACGGTGTTTTAAATAACACTTGTTCTTTAACCCGATAATTAATGGAATGTAAATTGGGTTTATCGTGAACTGTGTTTTAATGACATTCGTTCTTTAACCCGATTTACAGTGAAATGTGATTTGGAATTTATAAATCTTTTGTTAAGATTTAAAAGAGATTTTCCAAAGGAAAGATTTCCAATTTAATAAAATAAATTGGAATTGAATGGAATTCGATTTGGTAATAATCGAAGTGAATTTCTATGGAGGAAGACAACTAATATATCTGGAATTTAAAACGCTTTGCCGTTATTCCATTTATATTATTAGTCGGATATGGAAGTTTATATCGATTATATATATATATATATATATCGATTTGTTTTCCATGAAGATTCCATTGTAATGGAATGTGATTTTGGGTTTATCGTGAACCGTGTTTTAAATGACATTGGTTCTTTAACCCTGTTAAAGACAGGATATGATTTCCCAAGTTAAATAATCAGTGATAGTGATTTTTGGGAAGATTAAAACCAAGTGGAGTTTTAATGAATCTGTAATTAGATTGAAATGATCGAGAATGGAGTATCACCAGTTTTACTCCAGACGATAGTTAAATCTTTAATTAGATTTGAACGTGAAATGGTAATTGAATTTACCAATAATACCGTGGCGTTAGATATGAAGTATTACCAGTTTTACTTCATGGGATGAATAGGTTGGGATTGGGAAATTAAAAAAAAATGATTACTTCGGTAAGGTTCGTTAATCCCGACTAGATTGGATAAACCATAATTTGGTTTGAATTGATATTCAAAGGAAGATTAAAGAATAAATTTAAAGAATTTGTCTTTGATAAAATTAATGGGAACCTTTCCCAAAGTGTAAGAATATTTGAATAAAAGAATATTCAGAATTGGAATGAGGCGCATGTTGTGTTTGTGTAACACTTGTTTATTATATACGCGAGTTATTCAGAAAGACCGGGTTTATCCCATTCTGAATAACTGATTCGTCGATGTGTCGAGGATTAAGACGGTGGTCGAAGACCGGAGGTCTTCACAACGTTTGGATAATTACTGATGATCTTTATTGGGCTGTACACCCAAGAGTAGGGAATCAGTTAGTGATCATCCAGATGCACTTAGAGATCGATGGATATGCGAGGTACAAGGTGCCTCCAGTTTCGTTCAGACCCAGAATGGACTTGTAAGTGGACTGTGTGTCTGACATTGGATATCATTCTGTGTGATTGATGGATATTGGTTGCATGGAATGGTTTGCATATGTGGCATGCTAAGATGCAAATGATCAAGGCTTTTATTGAAAAGCAGAGTCTTGTGGCTGATGAACAAAGCACCGCCTGTGTGGCATAGCTTTGTGTAGTGTTAATTCGTGAGCCTCACACCCCGGTGTGAACCAGAAACGGGAGAGGGACCTCAGGGAGGACATGTGTTTCTTTCTAGCTAGAAGTGGCGTTAGTGGTTTTACACGCCCTGACGAGTTTGACTTATGTGGTTGTTGGATTGCGAGGCGCCTCGGATATATCGGTGACTATGTGGAGCCGATGAAGTCATTTGGCTCATTGACGCCCCAAAGGGCGGGGAAACGCAGTGTTCAGGCATTTTAATCCACATCGGTGGACCGGCCCTAACGATCCAAAGGTCACTCGAGCTCTGACCTGAGGGTCAGGCTAGAGTTTCTCGAAGCGATAAGGACGATCCCTTGCCTTGGTTCACAGATGGAAATCCAACTTCCAATACGTGACTTTGCGATTTTGATTGTAGAGCCTAGTATGGTGACATAGTGGTATGGGGAACTTATGTCTTCTATGATTGATACTTATGATTGAAATTGTTTTGACACTATATGCTTATAGTAATAATAAAACATGAAATTTAGCGTATCAAGCATTCTTTGGCTATTATAAGGTAAAACCCTATCCTCTGGCTTGTGTTGCATTGTGTAATGGGACCTGGGTCTTATAATAGCTTCATCGTGCTTTATTTAACATTGCGCTGTTGTTTTATGCACCGGTATTCTTGGGAGGAAACCCATTCCGTGTTATACGGCGTGGTCCCTTGATTTACCTAACTTTAAAATAAAGATTAAAAACTATTTTAGTTCTCACACCAGTCACATAAATGACCTGGAGTTTATTGTTTTAACCTAAACTCTGGGTGCCCCTATTTTCCACACGGGCAGCTAGTAGTTTTGGTTTTGCAGATTTATATTCATAGGAACCTGGTTTACAGCTGGGATGATATCCGGAAAGCTCTGTATCCGTATATCTCTTTTAGTTGTGAATTGTATTATTTTTCCGCTGCAGTAATGTATTTAAATCTCTGATATTTCTCTGATGTGTAATATTTATTCATACTCTGTATATTCTTGTATTCTGATGGAATTGTTGTAATTAACAATGAAATGTTCTTCTGTTTGTGTTCTGATCTTCTTATCCTCAAAGTATCCGCTCTTTCCTTCACGAGGAAGTTACGGGTTCTTATAATTATTATGAAGCTCTAACCCAACTGGATTTAATCAGCTCCAGAACTCAACCAATATTAGGTCTTGCACCTGTCCTTTACTCAAATGAGCTTCATTAGTTTCATAACCATCAAGTAAGATTCAAACATCCAAGTCATCTATTCCAAACAATTTCACATACTTGTTCACTGCATATGAATTTTCTTCATAACCATTTCTATTCAAGCCCTTTGGATACATAAATCAACTCCTTATGTCTTATTCAAATTCATTTTCTTGAATTCATCGAATTTCATTCACATTTATTAACTTAGATTCATTTTAATGGATTCAATTTATTTATTTAAGATTTGCTTTCAAATCAAGTTTATCCTATAATCATGCAACCAATTTCAACCATACAATTCACCTGATTTTTTCAAATGCTCCAATTGGATTATTTGCATGCATTTCAATTTTCCAAACCCAAGTCAAATTTTTCATTGACTGATGTCAAATTTTAATACTCGAATCTAATTCCTTTACTTATCCGATTCATTTAACTCAACATAAGTTAAATTAAATATTAAACTTTAATTCATACATTTCATATTGGGAATTCCAATTTCACCCAGATTATATTTGAATTCATCCCAACATATCCAACTCATTCATTCCAGATTTGTTTTATTCAAGCTTAAATTTATAATCATGTGATCAATTTCAACTATTTCACTTGGATTTACTAATTTCTATTGACTTACATCCAATTTTATTTCAACTTATATAATTCATTTTAACTTAAATAAGTTAAATTAAATATTCATATTTGAAATTCCCTCTTGGTTAAATCCTTTCAATTCCATAATTAAATCTATTCAAATCAACCAATCAATAATTTGAGGAATTATTTTCCTTTTTCTATACGAAAATATGGTTTGGTAAAATTATTTCATTTACCCTCTTCATAAAATAATTAAAAATAATTTTATATTCAAATTACAAATACGCGTACTCATATATATATATATACACACACTCTAAACTCAATCTATGGTATTACTAACCCCATCTCTGCTGAGTTACGCCACAGAGCTAAGGTTATTCCTAAATCGTTAGCTCTGATACCAACTGTAACGGCCAGAAAATTTCGATGCTCCGATTTTCAACAATAATACATATAACTATATGAAACAATATGAAACAAAAACAATATGAAACTAAAGTGGAGACTGTTTGAGAGGATGTGCGTTTTTCTTTTAATAAAGGACTAAAACTAAAACAAAATAATTCAAAAGACAAACACACAAAACAAAACTCAAAAGAACAAACAAACATCCAAACAAACTAACTAAAACAAAACACACTTTTTTTTAAGAAGGACAACACACAAGAAAATTAATCTGAAGAATAAAATTAAAACTAAAATCTTTCTTCGGCAACGGCGCCAAAAACTTGTATGCAAACGGATTTTCTATCAAATTAGAAAACCATCAACAAAATATTGTAATGAAAAAGCAAGCGCACGACGTACAATTATTAATACGGGGGCGAGTACGGGTCGATCCGCAGGGGAAAAAAATAATTTCAACCTTAATCAAATTAAACTAAACTTTGGAATGTCATAACTAACAAAAACTAATGAAAACTGGAAACTAAATTGAGAACTAAATGTGATATTAGAGAGCAATTTAGAGGTAAATCCCCTCTCATATTTATGTAAATTAACAAACATATAATTCATGATCTCAATTTTTAAGATTAAGTGACATAAATGTTGCATTTATCATAAGTGTAGTTTATTTATGTTATTAATTAACATAACATAAACTATAAAACTATAACACAACAATTAAACCACTCATTGTTCTCATGAAAATAAAAACAAAGCAAAATCTATTTTAAGTATGACCAATTCACTATTGTAATTAGTGACATAGTTCATCAAATTCTGATCTTGCTTTTATTTCATAATCAAAAATCACTTAGCAAATATTGATGTAAATTGTGTTTACATTGAATAAGAATAGCTTATTTTCATATGCAACATAAACTATCAAACCCACTTGTATAAACTTACATCAAAATCCACTACCATGAAGCACAATTTAGAGAGATCACAAAACATACAAATGTTGAACTTACATAAAATTGAAGAGCTTCATTACCCCTAAATTGTAGGGGCTTAGCTTCCAATGTATGTTATCATATTAATACATGTAAGTTTCAACATTGGAAAAGAAAGAAAAATGAAAGAAAAACTAAATTGAACAAGAAAAGAACTAAACTAAGTGCATGTAATAAATCTAAACTATGAACATAAAGTAGAGAGCATGTGAATAAATCCAAGCTATGAACATAAAGTAGAGAGCATAGAAATTTAAAGAATCATAGAAATAGACATAAGAGAAAAAGGCTTGGAAGCCATTTTTATTGAAACACCCCACCTCCGTTAGGGTCGCTCTCAAAGGGAATGCCCTAATTTTGGTGGAGGTTTATAAGTATAAGTCACAGATACACAAGACAAATATAAATACACATATTTTTGAACAGCGGAAAACAACAACAATTTTTATTTCAACAAAATACGTGTTATGCAAACCATGTCATAATTGTCTTACAATACTTCCAAAAACATTACATTTTCATAACTGTCTTGCTTTCATTATTTAAAGAAGCATAAAAACATAAGTAAATTGCATATGTCCCATAATTGTTGTCCAAAGCCATAGTCCAAAACGAAAGAGATCCAAGCAATACATTCTTTCTCTTCAAGCTGGATGTAAAAACTGGTCAAGCTGCGGTATTCCCTCCCTGTGGACCTGGGGGGGGGACGAAAGAAAAGTAGACGAAAGAAAAGTAGACGAAAGAAAAGTAGAGTCAGACATAAAGCCTGAGTAAGTCTAGGACTATTCAGTCTACGAATAAAGAATTGGGCATGATAAGTATAAACTGGAAATGGGAAAGCACCATAAACTAAGTTAAGTTGTCTAGAGTCGAATATACTATCGTACCCCATATTAATCTCTGCACCCCTATAAACTAGTTCCCAACAGGCACCCCATAATCAGGGTGAAGTGATCCATTTCTAATGATCGGCTCCTACTCGCATAGTTATATGTGTCTTACGGCCCCCGATGTTGTAGCTACCTATGCTGGTCCCACCGGGGGGTGTATCAAGTCCCATGGTGGCGGCCCGACACAATTCTAGAATGCACGGGTATACTACTGGTGCCCAGTTCCTTATTTTTCTACGCCGGAGTGTGTGCACGCCCGCACCCCGCTAGAACCTACACTGCTGCACCACCGCCGTCGATTTGACCTCTTACAATCAGCCCAGTAATCGTGCCCCACCCTGCCTAGTTCAGGGTATCCAGATACACCTTGTAGGGTTACTGCTGAAAAGAGTCCCCCGCTACTAGGTTTTCTATTTCTAGCCAACATGCTAAGTTGGTTAAGTGTTTTGTAAACCTAACCCCCAATCAGTCTGTATAGTTTAGCATGTTCCATTTTGATTAAGTATTAATTCAATTTACTTAATCCTATCAATCCAGACTCAACCTTAATTGTCTTATTAAAGCCTCGAATTCTCACATTAGACAGGTATTGTTGTGATTGCCTGTTGCCGGTTGGTTCCGGGCAGTCTTACGTCACAACTCAGTCTAACCTCGGGTCTTTATTGGGCTCAATGTTTAACCACCCACATTGGATAGGTATTGTTGTGACTACTGGACAGCCGGGCGGTTCCGGGTAGGTTTACATCACAACTCAATCCAACCTCGGGTTAAACACATCGTATTTTCTAAATTTACATATGTTGTCTCTTTTCTTTTTATATGTAAATATTTGCGGCCCATTATTCAATTTCATCTTTATTGGGTAAAATTAACTTATACCACTTAATTGTTTTCAAGGTCGTTGGCATGCGTCAAACATGCCAACACATATGTTTATATTTTAACCCAAATGTAATTACCCCCGTTTTAAACGTTCGCTACAATATAACATATGTTGGGTTTAACATTTAAACCCATCTTAGCCACATGAAAAAGGGGAGGCTTAGAACATGGTGTTTATATATTCTAAGTAACATCAAAAGGGGAGTGTGAACGCATGAACTTGCAACATAACGATCTAATTAACATAAATTAGGCACTTGTGAACTTGCATTGTAATAGCATATAATCATGACATAAAACATACCTAAACATGAATCATGGTTTTTAATCTATTCATGTGAACTTGCAATTGAAATGTAAATCTAACTTAATTATGTGTCGCATATATTGTCATATGATTTTGATAACAGCATAGGCCTAAAACATATTTTGTTTGGGCATAAAGTCAAACATAAACTAGCCATGTTCATAAAGTCAACACAAGTTCACAAGGGTGCTTACTTTTGTTACTAACACAAAAGTATGGTTTTACACTTGAATCATGATGCCAATTCCAACATAAATTCATATGAATCATAATACTCAAATGGATCCAATTACACTAAAAATGGTCATAAAAATATACATCATGTTGTCATAATAATGAGTCATATACTTGCATGAATCTCAACTTTGTTGTACAACATATAGTCGTTAACTTTCAACATGAATCACATACTTGCAAATATCCAATAGGTGTTGTAATAAACTACCACAAACATATAGTCGTTAACTTTCAACATGAGCCATATACTTGCAAATATCCAATAGGTCTAACATCATTGTACCACAAATTCCAAAATATATTCATAATTAAAATCATAGCAACATACAATTATGAATTATCATCAGCACAAACTAAGTAAAATTCCATTTCTCATTTACAAAAATCAAAACACAATCATTCATTCATATCGGAATAGCACTCTACTTACAACGTATGACGAATCTTCAATTCAGGTTTCTGAATTCTGAATTTGGAGATGCTATCCTTTGTTGTAGGCGTTGTTTTGATTTAGTTGTCGCTGCTTTAGGCTTTTGAATTGTCTCCTAATCGTCTCTCAATTTTCACGGCTACTCCTAGTCTTTCCTCAGCAGCATGACGGTCTCATTCTCATTTTTATTTGTATGAATTAGGTGGAGTCTTAGGTCCTTTTTATAGAATTTGTGAATTGATTAGGACCGTCGATGGAGCTTGGATTAATATCAGCCGTTCGTTTGAAGGAGAGACCAATCAGGAGCTGACTCCTAGCCCTAGTGACAAGGCAAGGCTCAGAAATTCGGCCAAGCACAGACCAGGCCAGCCAGGGGGGCTGGGTTCGACCTGGCTCAGGGGCCAGTTCGACTCCCCAGTCGACCGCTATGTCGACTTGGTAGTCGACCTGGGTGCCCCAGGTCGACTACCCAGTCGACCTGGGTAACCCAGGTCGACTACCCAGTCGACCTGGGTGCCTTGGGCGGGAAAATTACCGCCCTGCCCAATCTGGCCCAATTTTTGAAATTTGAATTGGTTTTCTGAGCTGTTCCTGTCTGTTTGAATTTTAAACTGAATTCTGAAACTTCCGGAGGCCATATCTCCCTCATACGGAGTCCGTTTTACGCAGAATCAGACTCTATCCCAAGCAGAATTCCGAGACGAACGCAATGGTGTATCCCTTTCCCTTAATTCTTTGATTTGAAATTGATTATACTTTAATTTGTGAATTTCACTGTTATAGAATACACGGGGTGTTACATTCTCCCCCACTTAAAAGGATTTCGTCCCCGAAATCTTCAAGTTCGGGAAGAATGTATATCCTAACATCCAAACGTCCATCTACTCATCCATCAAACACGAGTATCCATAGTCCTTAAAAGACTTCTAATGCTTCATGATCATATGCAAAGTGTGTGTACATGTACTTATCTAATGCAAAATCAGGCGACCTACTGATTCAGTTTGACCTCCTTAATGCAAATTATGTAAGTGTCATGAATCCATTATGTATGCAAATTTTCCTATTCATGATTCTACATGAGTGCACAATCATTCATATATAAATGCAACATCCATATGACAACACATTAAACTTCAACCATATACAAATGCAAACATATATATGCATATGCAATATGAGGTGACTGAGCCGATCTAATACCTAGATTGTGTGTGTATATGCAACCACGAGCAACCACTAGCAATCACTTGCAACCACTTGCAACCATCATCCATAACATGTTTCAATTACATGTTTTCATCCAAAGGGTTTCTACCTAAAAGATAAGGTCGAGGAGATATACCTAAAAAGATAGATAAAAGCATAACTTAGGGAAAAAGAGAGATCAAAGATGTACCCTCGAAAAGAAAAGGGTATGCTGCGCGTATTCTAGCTTCAGTTTCCCAAGTTGCGTCTCCCTCGGCGTCGCTCCACTGAACTTTGATGAGCTTGACTTCGCGGTTGCGTAACTTTTTCACTTCCGTTCCTAATATGTGGGTTGGAACTTTCCTCACGGTTGCTTCGCGTTCCACTTCAGCTTCCTCAAGGATGTTTGTCTCTGCCACTTCAGCAGATTCATGTAGACATTTTCGGAGGTGCGAAACATGGAAAACGTTGTGAACTCCGGCCAGCTTTTCGGGTAGCTCTAATCTATAGGCCATTTTCCCAATTTTCTCGATGATAGGAAATGGCCCTACGAACCTTGGTGCTAGCTTTCCTGTGGTTCCAAAACGAACAACGTTCCTTAGCGGAGATACCTTAAGAAAAACTCTGTCCCCAACCTCAAATTCAAGGTCGGTCCTCCTCTTGTCGGTGTAGGATTTCTGTCTGTCTTGGGCTGTCTTCATCCTTCTTCGTATCAAGTCTACTTTCTCTGAAGTCTCTCAAATCATATCTGGCCCAAGTATGAGCTTATCAGTAGACTCCCACCAACAAGTGGGCGATCGACACGGTCTTCCATGTAAAGCTTCGAAGGGCGCCATTCCGATGGTGGCTTGGTAGCCGTTGTTGTAGGCAAATTCCACCAAAGGAAGATGGTCTTCCCACGTCCCTCCGAAGTCAAGGACGCACAGTCTTAAAAGGTCCTCCAAAACTCTGTTCACTCTTTCCGTCTGGCCATCAGTTTGGGGGTGATAGGTTGTACTCAAGCATAACTGTGTGTCTACCGCTTCTTGCAAACTCCGCCAAAACTCACTTGTGAAGATAGGGTCTCGGTCACTAACAATGCTGGATGGTATTCCATGGAGTCGAACAATTTCCTTGAGATAAAGAGATGCTAGGGATGAGGCAGTTCTTTTACTGTTGACAGGTAAAAAGTGGGCGCTTTTAGTAAGCCTATCCACTATTACCCAAATGCTAGTGTTGCCTCTTCTAGACCTAGGCAGCCCATCAATGAAGTCCATTGAGATGCTATCCCACTTCCACTGCGGGACCTCTAGAGGATGGAGCAAACCTCCAGGTTTCTTCTGTTCCGCCTTAACCTGTTGGCAAACCATACACTTAGAAACGAAATCTGCCACGTCCTTCTTCATGCTGTTCCAAAAGAAAGTTCTCTTTATGTCCTTGTACATTTTATCTCCGCCTGGGTGTATCGTCATCTTGGAGTGATGTGCTTCCTCGAGAACCGTCTTTACTAAATCCCTTATCTGTGGGATGCATAGTCTTCCGTCTCGCCTTAGCCAACCCTTATCGTCGATGGAGTATCTGTTGAGGTGACTTGAAGTCTCACCCCTAATTAGCTTATCAATCGTCTCCACAAGCTGAGGGTCTTCACGTTGTGCTGTCCCTATTGAGTCCACTAAAGTCGGGCGTACTTCGAGAGATGCTAGCAAGCCCGGTACAAAATCAGAGGAAGGCCTAAAGTTAAAACTGGCTATAAACTCTAGGCTTTGCCTTTCAACAAACAGCGGGCTTAGGGTCAGTTTCTTTCGGCTCAACGCGTCTGCCACTACGTTGCCTTTGCCCGGAGTGTAGGAGATCTCGAAATCGTACGAGGCAAGAAACTCCATCCATCTCTGTTGCCTTAGGTTAAGATCTTTCTGCGAGAAAAGATACTTCAAAGATTTATGGTCAGTACACAGTTCGAATTTCTCACCTAGGAGATAGTGGCGCCAAGACTTAAGCGCAAAGACGATGGCAGCTAACTCAAGATCGTGGGTCGGGTAGTTCTTTTCATGGACTTTCAACTGTCTCCCGCCATAAGCTACTACCCTTCCTTCTTGCATTAAGACAGCGCCTAGTCCTGTCCCACATGCATCTGTATAAACTGTGAACATCTTGCTTCCATCTGGCAACGTCAGAACTGGGGCTGTTGTAAGAGCCCTTTTTAGTCGTTGGAAAGCAAACTCTCAATCCAAGTCCCAATTGAACACTAGATTCTTCTTCGTCAGCCTTGTGAGCGGAGCTGATATTTTTGCAAAGTCTCTGATGAATTTCCGATAGAAGCCTACTAGCCCGAGGAAGCTTCGGACTTCTGTTGCATTCCTTGGTGTCTTCCAATCCTGTACCGCTACTACCTTAGCAGGGTCCACAGCTAACCCTTCTTTGGATACTATGTGCCCTAGGAACCTCACTTCCTCTCTCCAAAAGTGGCATTTGGAGAATTTGGCTTTTAGCTGATGGACTCGCAGAGTTTCCATGATTGCCCTTAAGTGCTGAGCATGTTCTTCTTCACTCTTTGAGAAGATCAAGATATCGTCTACGAAGACCACTACGAACTTGTTGAGGAATTCTCTGAACACCCTACTCATCAGGTCCACGAAGTAAGCGGGTGCGTTTGTCAAGCCGAAAGGCATGACAAGCCATTCAAAGAAGCCGTTTGGGGTTCTGAATGCTGTCTTATCGATGCTATCTTCAGGCATCCTTAGCTGATGAAATTCGATCGCCAAATCGAGTTGGGAGAAAACAGACGCTCCTACAAGCTGATCAAACAGATCGTCAATTCTGGGCAGAGGGTGCCTATTCTTTTTCCTTAATTTGTTGAGATCCCTATAGTCAACACATAGACGGAGTGAACCATCCGCCTTCGTGGCGAACACCACTGGAGCGCCCCATTCTGAAATGCTCCTTCTAATGAACCCCTTCTCTAGAAGCTCTTTAATCTGTTTACTGAGCTCTTTCCTTTCCCGTGGAGCCATGTGTCTATCAGACAACGCAACGGGCTTTGCATTATCTACAAGATATATGCGAAAGTCTATCTCCCGCTTCGGAGGTAAGCCCTTCACCTCTTCGAAGACATCTGGATATTCCCGGACCACTCTAACCGATTGCAAACTTTCAACAGAAGCATCTAGCGATTCAAGATAACTAAGCATAACCGCATACGAGGGATTACAAGTAATTTCCAGAGTGTTACCGAGTTGGGTCAGAAGCCTAACCACCCTTTTCTCACAATCAAGGATGGCACCATTACTGGATAGCCAATCCATGCCCAAAATCAAACCATATCCCGAGAAGCCCAAAACAAAGGCACTACAACTAAATTCTACGCTTAGAATAGAAATTTTCAATCCCACACAGATCATAGACAGATGAGCTGGGCCCCCAATTGGATTTGAAATAATTAAGGGGTCCTCTACCATACTAGTTTCTAGGTGCAGAGATTCTACTAAAGCATATGAAATAAAGGAGTGTGATGCGCCAGAATCAAATAAAGTGCAAACTGGGTGATCATAAAGATAAATTGCACTTTCTACAGAAGTATTTATACCTCGTTGTTGCAGAGGTGGCGCTTCTAGCACATGAACCTGTGCCCCTGAGGTGGATCCAACCCTCTGCCCTCGTTTCTTTGGGCAATCCTTAGCCATGTGGCCTGTCTCACCGCAAGAAAAGCACCCACCATTCATCTTGGCCTTCTTTTTCCGGCAATCTTTCACTAAGTGCCCCACTTTGCCACAGAAACTACACTTCCTCTTCTCTTTGTTGTCTTTCCCACCCTTCTTAAAGTCTGTCTTCTTAGGCTATAAACCCTCTTTCTTCCCTTGAGAGATTTCTGCCTTTGTCTCCTTCTTGCCCTTATCCTCTTCGTTCAGTAATGCCATCTGCACCAACCTTTCATACGTAGCTCCCATGGGCATATGGGTCATGGCCAAACTGTGTAACGGCTCATTCAATCCTTTGACAATGCGGAGAGCCTTCTTGTGCGGAGTGTTGACTAGGTCCAGTCCGAACCTAGCCAGCCGATCGAACTGATTAACATACTCTTTGACTGTCATATTCCCTTGCTTAAGAAATAAGAATTTTTCCAATTGAAGGCTCCTTTCAGCTTCTGAGAGAAATTTAGCTTCAAACCTTGCCCTAAAGTTCTCCCATGTTTCCATTGGTCTTTCTGCATTGGTAACTTCCCACCAGTAGGAAGCCTCGCCTTTAAGTAGCCTTACTTCCAGTTATACCTTCTGCCTATCTTCTACCTCAAAGATGACGAATAAGTCCCCGGTTTCCTTCAGCCAATTCCTGGCTGCCACGAAGGACTCGGTTCCATGAAAGTCCTCTCCTCCCATAGCTTTAAAATCTTTACATATATTAGCAAAAGTATTACCATGCGGAGGAGGTGGAGGGAGAGGTGTTGCTGCAGCTGGATGATTTCCTGCAGCTGGGGGAGGAGGAACAGTGGGACCTGGCAGATTGGCCCTTGCTTCTAAGAATCATCTAAACTAACCAGGTATTGGTACACCCTCTGGCAAGCTAAGTTCTTCGGACATGCTGAAACAAAAAGGATAGATTCAAAACGAAGGATAAAAGATAATACCTATGGCTTTGGGGGACTATGCCTTTTTTTAAAATAATAAAATAATATTTTATCTTGAAAAATGCTTCTTTAAATTTTCTTTTGAAAATAAATTTTCAAAACTTTTTATCTTATCTGGTAAACCTATGCTCTGATACCAAGTGAAACACCCCACCTCCGTTAGGGTCACTCTCAAAGGGAATGCCCTAATTTTGGTGGAGGTTTATAAGTATAAGTCACAGATACACAAGACAGATATAAATACACATATTTTTGAACAACGGAAAACAACAGCAATTTTTATTTCAACAAAATACGTGTTACACAAACCATGTCATAATTGTCTTACAATACTTCCAAACACATTACATTTTCATAGCTGTCTTGCTTTCATTATTTAAAGAAGCATACAAACATAAGTAAACTGCATATGTCCCATGATTGCTGTCCAAAGCCATAGTCCAAAATGAAAGAGATCCAAGCAATACATTCTTTCTCTTCAAGCTGGATGTAAAAACTGGTCAAGCTACGGTATTCCCTCCCTGTGGATCTGTGGGGGGGGGGGACGAAAGAAAAGTAGACGAAAGAAAAGTAGACGAAAGAAAAGTAGAGTCAGACATAAAGCCTGAGTAAGTCTAGGACTATTCAGTCTACGAATAAAGAATTGGGCATGATAAGTATAAACTGGAAATGGGAAAGCACCATAAACTAAGTTAAGTTGTCTAGAGTCGAATATACTATCGTACCCCATATTAATCTCTGCACCCCTATAAACTAGTTCCCAACAGGCACCCCATAATCAGGGTGAAGTGGTCCATTTCTAATGATCGGCTCCTACTCGCATAGTTACATGTGTCTTACGGCCCCCGATGTTGTAGCTACCTATACTGGTCCCACCGTGGGGTGTATCAAGTCCCATGGTGGCGGCCCGACACAATTCTAGAATGCACAGGTATACTACTGGTGCCCAGTGCCTTATTTTTCTGCGCCGGAGTGTGTGTGCACGCCCGCACCCCGTTAGAACCTACACTGCTGCACCACCGCCGTCGATTTGACCTCTTACAATCAGCCCAGTAATCGTGCCCCACCCTGCCTAGTTCAGGGTATCCAGATACACCTTGTAGGGTTACTGCTGAAAAGGGTCCCCCGCTACTAGGTTTTCTGTTTCTAGCCAACATGCTAAGTTGGTTAAGTGTTTTGTAAACCTAACCCCCAATCAGTCTGTATAGTTTAGCATGTTCCATTTTGATTATCTATTAATTCAATTTACTTAATCCTATCAATCCTGACTCAGCCTTAATTGTCTTATTAAAGCCTCGACCTCTCACATTAGACAGGTATTGTTGTGACTGCCTGTTGCCAGTTGGTTCCGGGCAGTCTTACGTCACAACTCGGGCTAACCTCGGGTCTTTATTGGGCTCAATGTTTAACCACCCACATTGGATAGGTAATGTTATGACTACTGGACAGCCGGGCGGTTCCAGGCAGGTTTACATCACAACTCAATCCAACCTCGGGTTAAACACATCGTATTTTCTAAATTTACATATTTTGTCTCTTTTCTTTTTATATGTAAATATTTGCGGCCCATTATTCAGTTTCATCCTTATTGGGTAAAGTTAACTTATACCACTTAATTGTTTTCAAGGTCGTTGGCATGCGTCAAACATGCCAACACATATGTTTATATTTTAACCCAAACGTCATTACCCCCGTTTTATACGTTCGCTACAATATAACATATGTTGGGTTTAACATTTAACCCATCTTAGCCACATGAAAAAGGGGAGGCTTAGAACATGGTGTTTATATATTCTAAGTAACATCAAAAGGGGAGTTTGAACGAATGAACTTGCAACATAACGATCTAATTAACATAAATTAGGCACTTGTGAACTTGCATTGTAATAGCATATAATCATGACATAAAACATACCTAAACATGAATCATGGTTTTTAATCTATTCATGTGAACTTGCAATTGAAATGTAAATCTAACTTAATTATGTGTCGCATATATTGTCATATGATTTTGATAACAGCATAGGCCTAAAACATATTTTGTTTGGGCATAAAGTCAAACATAAACTAGCCATGTTCATAAAGTCAACACAAGTTCACAAGGGTGCTTACTTTTGTTACTAACACAAAAGTATGGTTTTACACTTGAATCATGATGCCAATTCCAACATAAATTCATATGAATCATAATACTCAAATGGATCCAATTACACTAAAAATGGTCATAAAAATATACATCATGTTGGCATAATAATGAGTCATATACTTGCATGAATCTCAACTTTGTTGTACAACATATAGTCGTTAACTTTCAACATGAATCACATACTTGCAAATATCCAATAGGTGTTGTAATAAACAACCACAAACATATAGTCGTTAACTTTCAACATGAGTCATATACTTGCAAATATCCAATAGGTCTAACATCATTATACCACAACATCCCAAATCTATTCATAATTAGAATCATAGCAACATACAATTATGAATTATCATCACCACAAACTAAGTACAATTCCATTTCTCATTTACACAAATCAAAACACAATTATTCATTCATATCGGAATAGCACTCTACTTACAACGTATGACGAATCTTCAATTCAGGTTTCTGAATTCTGAATTTGGAGATGCTATCCTTTGTTGTAGGCGTTGTTTTGATTTAGTTGTCGTTGCTTTAGGCTTTTGAATTGTCTCCTAATCGTCTCTCAATTTTGACTGCTACTCCTAGTCTTTCCTCAGCAGCATGACGGTCTCATTCTCATTTTTATTTGTATGAATTAGGTGGAGTCTTAGGTCCTTTTTATAGAGTTTGTGAATTGATTAGGACCGTCGATGGAGCTTGGATTAATATCAGCCGTTCGTTTGAAGGAGAGACCAATCAGGAGCTGACACCTAGCCCTAGTGACAAGGCAAGGCTCAGAAATTCGGCCAAGCATAGACCGGGCCAGCCGGGGGGGCTGGGTTCGACCTGGCTCAGGGGCCAGGTCGACTCCCCAGTCGACCCCCATGTCGACTTGGTAGTCGACCTGGGTGCCCCAGGTTGACTACCCAGTCGACCTGGGTAGCCCAGGTCGACTACCCAGTCGACCTGGGTGCCTTGGGCGGGAAAATTCCCGCCTTGCCCAATCTGGCCCGATTTTTGAAATTTGAATTGGTTTTCTTAGCTGTTCCCGTCTGTTTGAATTTTTAACTGAATTCTGAAACTTCCGGAGGCCATATCTCCCTCATACGGAGTCCGTTTTACGCAAACTCGGACTCTATCCCAAGCAGAATTCCGAGACGAACGCAATGGCGTATCCCGTTTCCCTTAATTCTTTGATTTGAAATTAATTATACTTTAATTTGTGAATTTCACTGTTATAGAATACACGGGGTGTTACATTTATTGATTTGATCACTCACGCTTTCATATACTAAAAAGGAGATCCAAAATAAATGAAACAAATGGGTATATATACATGATCTAAAACCCTAATCACTCTTATTGGGAATTACCCAAAGTTCCCATTCATGAAGCTTCTAATTGTCATTAGCCACTAATAAGTCATGTAGAATGCATGAGGCCTTTTGTCTCATCCTATTAGTCTTTAATATGAAGCTTAAGAATAAGGTGAGTTTGTCGATAGGTGGGGGCCTCCACTATCCATAGAATGAATTAATTCTTTTCCTCCTCTTATATGTATGCATGCTTTCCTTTATATCTCCATGTGTATATACCATTTTTGCTCCTAAATTCCTATAAGAGATAATTACAAGGAACAAGTAAATGTAATCCCAAACTAAAACATGCACATTTTACCATTAAATCCCCCAATTGAGTGATGATTTTGAAAACATTTAAAACATGGTTTGATCATATAAAATACCAAAAAATGTTCATTTATTCAATCCTAACAAGAATAAATATGTGAATATAAATGTGCATTTTTACATGCTCATCAAATTCCTTATTAATTCATGGGCCAACAAAGAGTTTTCAAAAATATTTCTACCCTTAATGAATGCACTTTGACACTCGAAAATCATATCTTGCAACACTATTTTCATCCTATTACAAATCACTTTGATCAAGATTTTGTAAAGGACATTACAACATGCAATAGGTCTATAATTAGCAGTTCTTGTAGGTTTCTCCATTTTCGAAATCAGATACCAGATAGTATGGTTTATTTCGTTAATAATTTTACCTGACTGAAATGCCTCTTATATAGCTGATATCAAAGTATATTTCAGATCATTCCAATGGGATTGATAGAAGCTAGACCTGAATTCGTCTGGGCCAGAGGGCGGAGTTGACGTGAATGGACCGAACAACCAGCATAACTTCCTCTTTAGTGATTCGCCTACGTAACAACCTATGACCTCTAGCATTTACCATCTTTCGAGGAATCACCTTGGGTAAGTCCACAATACGTTCACCATTATATAGGTCATTGAAATATGTTAATGATTCTACTTCAAACTTCACCAAGTCCACCAAATTGTTACCATCCTGATCAAGAAGTTGAAAATTATAATTAGTGTTACATCCAACTGATGTTTTATTGTAAAAAATCTTACTGCATTCGTCTCCATTAGAAATCCATTTCTCTTTTGCTTTCTGCTTTAGCTCCACTACTTTGACACTTAATGTTTCCTTGAGATCATTTTGACATTAATGAAAAAGTCTCTAAGTTTCTTCCTTGTCGTCCGCATTATCAATTAACTAAAGTACATCTACGGTCTTCTTCTCCAAATTATTGATGTAATCATTTTCTTTCTCCTTGGTATTGTTCCATTCTTTGATCATCTTTTTGGTAGGTTTAATAAATTGAAAGAAAGAAAACATATGATTTGTAGGATAGTTAGAAAGCTCCTCAAAACCAACCACATCATTATAACCATCCTACATCTTCCAGTGGTTTGCATACCAAAAAGGTTTTCCTTTGACAATACCATCATGTTTCACCGGATTAATACGTATTGGGGTATGATCACTTATCGAAGAAGGAAGTACATTAACCTTAAAATCAGTAAACTTATTAATGCAGTCAGAGTTGATAAGCACCCTATCCAGCTTACATGAATTTTTTTACTCTCACCACTTCTTAATGTAAAATGCATACTACAATGGACTAGCTCGACTAATCCAAAAGCAACAATACAATTATTAAATTTAGCCATCTGGGAAACCCTTACGGTAACACCCCTTTCTTTTCATCTGGTCTAAGAATAGCACTGTAATCTCCCATTACTATCCAAGTCTCATTCATGTTCAATGCCAACATCTTCATTTTGTCCCATAACTTAGTCCTTTCACCAATTAAGTTGCTAGCATACACCATAGATACATATGGATTAAGCCCTATTATTAGTAATTTTGACTGTAATTTTTTGTTCATCAATATCTACTTGTATATAGTTCAACACGCTTTTACACCAAACAACAAGAATTCTACCCTTATCTGAATAATCATTATTGGTAACATGCGACCATTCACTACCCAAAGAATCACACAAAAAATCCAGGTTGTCTTCATTAAGGTTTTTTTTCAAGTATACTTATTAATGAAGGAAGGAGGTTCCTTCTGCGATTATAGAGGTCTAATAATCGGGTATCATTATTTAGACCTCTCACATTCCAGCTAATTAATGACATTTAGAATTAAGGGAGTGATTCCTCAATATCCTAGGAGGCTTTCAACGCATATTATTAGCATTCGCATTATCATTCTCATTCTTATTAAATTTCTTCACATAGGCAAGATTAGATTTGGTGTAACTCTTCTTCTTACTGCTTTCCTCTTCTTGATTGTCATCTTCGTTGCTTTCTACATTGATATTTAACTGCTTTAACTCCTTCACTATTTCAGGTGTTTAATCATGAGTATCGTCCAGAGATGAATCCTTAAGGTTATTGCGAAATATATCCATTGGTGCTTCGATTGCTACAATTTGGACCACATAATTAGTTGGTTGTGCCACTTCCGCACTAGCTTTCACTTCCACTGGTGTATTTGTACAATTAGGAGCAGGATTAACTGCAACAATTTTTTCACTAGAATAATCAATGTTTTTGTATTGCAGATCATCAACATTAGGCGTTGTACTATGTAACACCCCGAAATTTTAACGACACTAAGGATGATGAATTAAAGAATAATTAGGGTGATATACACTATTAACAATGAATTAAGGAAAACTTAATTAAATATTCATAATTAATTAAATAGACCGCGCTATTGAGTCCGTCTCGGAATTCTGGTCAAGATAGACACCTGGTTTGCGTAAATCGGACACCGTATAAAGAAGTTATTAAGGTTTGAAGTTTGTATGCATATAGAAAAGATACATACACGTATAAAATTCAAAAATTAGCAAAACTAGAAATCCGGCGCGCAAAGCGAGGAAGGGCCGACATTTTGAAGTCGACCCGAGACCCTACTGGGTCAACCTAGGGGTCGACTCAGGCTTATGGGGGACGACCCCGGGGTCGACCCACCTACAGGGGGTCGACCGAATCGTGGCTCTGGAAACTTCTTTTCTGAACCTGGATGATTTTGGAGCTCGATTCATGAACCCTAGGCTATATAAAGGACCCTAGACCTAAGTTTTATTCATCTAAAAACAATGGTGATGGCGAAGCTCCGCCGCAACGAGGATTGAATGGCCTAATCTACTCCAAATCTAATTCAGCAAACATTATACAAATTCAACGATTGCTACAACAAATTCAGCAATGGCTACAACCACTTATTCAACATGTTTTTCGTAGTAGTTTGGATCCATTTCCTTAGATCTATTCACTGTGAGTTCATGTTACTTTTACATCTAAATATTTAAATAGTAATCTTGATATGTATGTAAAAATTGGATCTTGAATCGGTGCCTAATCAGTTCTATTATGACATAATTATTAGATCTGCTTTTATATGTTCATACTGTCGCCATGTTAAATCTTGTCATAAAATGCCTATTCAGTTTATGCCTATTTCTATCATTTTATTATTGATTCGTTATCATGCATGTTCTCGATTCTCTTCTCTCCCTCATTTCCCTTTTTATTTTTATATAGCCAGGCTACCTTCGAGCCTAGGCCTAACGTTGAAAAATGCGAACGTGCAAAATTGGGAATAATGGGGAAAGACATAATTTGGGGCACAATTGGTATTGGAAAATATGGATCTAAATTTGGGCATAAAATTTGGAAATATACGAGTATGAATTTGGGGGCATATATTGGGTTGGATAATATGAATATGACTTTAGGCATACATTGGAAAATATAATTTGTGCATAAATTGGGACATGTGTAAGTACTGATTTGGGACATAAATTGGGACGTACGTGAATATGAATTTTAGGCATACATAGGAAAATATGCGAATATGGATTTGGGTATAACTTGTATTGAAATGGGCAAATATGGACTAGGGATATAAATTGGAAAATATGTAGATTTGGGTTTGTGCATAACATTTATATATGTATATGCCTTGACTTATAATTTGGGAAAAAGAGCATATGGTGCATAATTAAAAGGTGAATTAAAAAGGAGCATAAAAATCTATGATTTGAACAGTGAATTGGGCATATAATTAAATACGGGGAAAAAGAGAGATAATCACCTATAATGACATAGGTAGATTTGGATAAAGATGGAATATCTAGTAATTACAATTAGGAATAGTAATTGCACATATGACATGACGTTAGGTTGCATTAGTGGTAAAAGTCTGTTCGGACCCGACAGGCATATCCAGCAGCCACTAATGTTAGGGTTAAGTAAAATTGGATGGGTAGTGGGTGGGTTAAGTAAAATGGAGGGGATGGGTAATATTTACATATAGGCCCATGAACTTAACCCAATAAGGTTATGTAATTAAAGACACCTAGTTGTATACATAACCAGTGGAAAATATAATAAAGTTATGTAATTAAAGACACCCTTATAGGGTAAGCATAACTTGTAAGAATGACAGAATTAGATATGCGTAATAATCTACTAAGTAAACAACGATAAGTTGTAGTGACGGTGTAAATTGAATTTATGATTAAATGAGAAAGAATGAGGAAAACTTGTAAAGTAAATAATTTATATTTAATCATAAATGGTTAGTGACATGCTAATTAGGAAACATGTGAATTGAGATATACTTAATTACGTATTAAGGAGAACATGCTATTATAATGATGTAACCAAGCAAGATTATAAAATAGATTGCGGATTACAGACCTTGGGCCACTATCTAGAGAATAACATGTTGTAGGCTTATTAATAAACTTAAATGGATTAAGTTATATGATTGAAATTAATAAGAAAAGAGAAACTTGGTAAATTGGAATAAGAATTCAATATGAAAGGGAATAACAAGTTAAATGGGAATCGGGTGAGGTAAGGAAAGCGCGTAAAAGAATGTTTAGACATAGGGTCTAACAACATATTAAAGAAAGGCGCTTGGACCAGTCTATACGTTTGAGGGTGAATAACCCAACGGGGTTGATCATCGAGGTGTTATAAGACATGAGGGGAGCGCACATTCATCTGATTGTTATGACGGCTCTAAAGGACTGGAAGGGGAAGCACGCGGCTTCCTGAAGTATGTAAGGTTCTCCTAGTAGTCCTCTGTGCGATGACAGATGTCTTAAGATGTACTCGCAGAGGTTGGGTCTGTGCGTAACTGGGTGGGCCTTGACTGCAGATGTAGCTATGAAGTCAGAATGCTATGACGAGGTGACACCAAGGTGATTCGACGGTTGCCTCATGAGGAGGTAGAGAGGGTCACGACCAACAAGGATAGTAGACCATCGGATATCCGTCATCGACAGCCAGCGGGATACGAAAGACTAGAGCTAAACCCAAGATATCATTTCACCTTTCGCTATCGAGGTATGGGGTTGAGGGTAGATGCCACATGGATGTTTAGATTGGTTGTATTAGTGGCGGTCGCTTAGCTCTGTAGTCTTTACTAGTTGAGGGAGGGGCCAAGGTGGGGCCATAGCCACCATGGAAAACATACCCGAGGAATATCTGTATTTGAAGGCACTTAAAGGCAGCCTGTACAGGTATGTAAAAGCTCCCGGCTGAGTTCTGTGTTTCTAGTTTAGCCCGACCACGGAACTCAGTGCACATTAGAGGACGTGCGATTGAGGCATCGAGCTACAATTGCAGTACATAGTGGGATAGTCTAGATACATGCTTATCTCCTCTGGGTGGTGTATTGTAGACTAGAGGGCATTATTCCGATATAGAATTTGATTCAATCGATGGTGGCAGGCTGTATAATGACAGATATATGCGGAACATAACATCGGTATATATAGATCCGTATGTCACTCTAGTGTGGGATGGGTACGATGCGTGTATAAGTCTTGAGTGCTATTAACCCAAGTAACATAATAATCAAGAAAATATAATGGAACAGTATTAGTTGGGATCATTCTACTTCTGATATACTAGTATCTGCATGGTGTAGAGAAATGTATTTAAGAAGCGCAATATATCATGTTCATCTTACCTTGCTAAGTTCACACTTGTTATTGTTACTGTTATCTTGTTCTTCCAGTTTTATATACCTACCATGATACTTTTATTTATTTATATTTAAAAGTAACTGGACTCGCCAGACTTTATGTCTAACCCTTTTTTTTCCTCTTCTCTCTATTCCGTTCCACCCCTAAATCCTAGGTTCTCAGGGTGGAAGTGCATAGAGTTGATTTGGATTCTTTCAGCTTAGCTTGGATTTTGGATATAGATGTATCGCTTTGAATTATGGTCAACTCTCTTATGGCTTCACAGGGAAATATGGTCTTATGCTTTTGTACTCTGATGTTTTTGGCAAGACAAATTATTAATGTAATTAGTTACTTTTGATGTAAGCTCAGTATTTGGGACCATGATGTTTCGATTTAAATAAATTTTTTAATTCCGCTATTATTTTACATGTCTGTCTTGTGCTATTATGTTCTTATTTACTTATAACGCTTCACGGAACTTAATGCATTCCCTTAGTGAGTGACATTAACGGACGTGGGGTGTTACATTTGGTATCAGAGCATATGGTTATAGGATCGGAAAAAGTATTTTGAAAATGGTTTTCTAAAAGATCTCAAAAACAAAGTATTTTAAAATAAAAAGTCTATTTTTGAAAAGCATGTTTCCCAAAGCCATAAATATCTTCTCGATTCTCCGCTTGATTTCTTTTCCTTTTTGATCGGGGAACTGTTTCCTCTTGAAAGGGTGTCCCTATTTCGACATGGTTCCGTAGGCATTTTAAAACTATGGTACGTGTCAAAGGGCAAAAGAAGTGCCCGACCTCCATCTTTAGCAGCAGTGGTTTCACCTGCGTCTTATTTTCTCTCAAGCCTCGAAAGGATTTTTGTGTGATAGAGGCAACTTTCAAGAGACTAGATAGCATGTGGCAAAAATGGTGAATAAGCGAGTTAGGGATAAGGAGCACAACCCAAAGATGAAAGAAAATGATGGCTTAAGAAGGAAATATAGATGAAAGAAGAAGCGAGGAAATACCATAACTTTGAAATGATGGGTCATCTGAAAAAGGATTGCAGAAAGAGAAAAGGCGTTTGTTACCACTTTGGTAAACGGGACACCTTATGAAGGAGTGCCCAAAGAGACAAGGACAAGGCCAGAAGGCAGGAACTTTTAGGAGGCAAGCTAATGTTCTCATAGTTGGTGGACAGGATAGGGGTAGGAAAATTTCCATCGAAGGATTGATTTCTATTTCTGATCATCCTGTTATGATTCTTTTTCTGGCGCTTCGCATTCTTTTGTATCTGATCTTTTAGTTGAGTCTCTGCACCTAGATACTAGTATGGTATTGGATCCCATTAGTGTCTCAAACCGATTAGAGGTACGACTCATTTATCGAGGATTTGTCGGGGATTGAGAATCTCTGTGTTAGGCATCGAGTTTGGTTACGACACATATGTTCTTGATTCCATATGATACGATTTGTATATGGAAGGTTTGGTTAACAACATATATGGCGCCATTCTAGATTGTGAGAGGAGAGTCGTTAGACTTCTGACTTGCCATAGAAAGACTCTCGAGATTTCTTATGACCCCAAAAGGGTCTATCATGCTTAGTCTCCTAGAAGCTCTTGATATATCTATCGATGGTTTGCGACATGTGACTCCTAAAAGAAAAGAGGGAACTTGATAAGCAAGTAGGGGAGCTACTTGAGAAGAGGTTTGATAGGTGAGTCATATCGTGATGGGAAACCTATTAAAGATAGTCCTTGAGGAAGCCCATCATTCTAAGATGACTATGCATCCAAGCGGAGATAAAATGAATAGAGTTCATGGTAGTGAAGCCAAACATGCGAGAGGAATTGGAAGTATAGAAGGAAGCAATGATAGGACGAGTTCCGACTTGCATACTTGGATCGGAGGTTAAGAAATTGTGCAACAAATAAGTGAAGGTAGTAAGATTGCAATGGGGAAAGAGGCGCGAGGACGCTACTTGGGAGGCTGAAGACAAGATTCGCGCGTCATATCCTTTCCTTTTCGAGAATATGTTCTTAACTTCTTTTTCCAAGCTTCGAATTAATACTTGTATCTATCGTTTGAGTATCTCCTATCGATCGAGTCTTTAGGTAGGAAACTAATGAATGTAAACATGTGTTCGAGACATGTTATGTTTGATGGATGCAATTGGTTGTTAGTGATTGCTCGTGGATGCATATACACACACAATAGGCACTAGATCGGCTCAATCACTTACATTTTGCATATTGATGTGTGTACATTTTAAATTTTATGGATGAAAATGGGTGTATCATTGCATTGATGTTGCATTTGGGTGGATGATTGTGCACACATATAGAGCTTACATGTTATACTAGGATGATTTGCATACATTTTGGTTGCATGGCACAAACATACGTTGCATTAAGGAGGTCAACTGAATCAGTAGACCGCCTGATGTTTCGCATTAGTTTACGTACATATGCACACACTATTGTGTATGTTAATAAAAGAATTAGAAATTCCTTAAGGACAATGGATGCCTGTGATTGCTAGATGGATGTATGACTGTTGGATATTAGGATATATGTTTTTCTTAACTTAAAGATTTCGGGGACGAAATCCTTTGAGTAGGGGAGAATGTAACACCCCGAAATTTTAACGACACTAAAGATGATGAATTAAAGAATAAATAGGGTGAGATACATTGTTAACAATGAATTAAGGAAAATTTAATTAAATATTCATAATTAAGTAAAACGGACTGCGCCATTGCGTCCATCTCGGAATTCTAGTCAAGATAGACACTGGTTTGCGTAAATTGGACACCGTATAAAGAAGTTATTAAGGTTTGAAGATTGTATGCATATAGGAAAGATATATACACATATAAAATTCAAAAATATTCAAAAATCAGCAAAACCGGAAATCCTGCACGCAAATCGAGGAAGGGCCGACATTTTGAAGTCGACCTGAGACCTTGTTGGGTCGACCTAAGGGTCGACTCGGGCCCATGGGGGTCAACCCCAGGGTCGACCTAAGGGTCGACACCCATGAAGGGGGGTTGACCTAGGGGTTGACCCACCTGAAGGGGGTCAACCCACCCGTGGCTCTGGAAACTTCTTTTCTGAACCTAGACGATTTTGGAGCTCGGTTCATGAACTTAGGCTATATAAAGGACCCTAGACCTAGGTTTTATTCATCTAAAAACAATGATGACGGCGAAGCTCTGCTGCAACGAAGATTGAATGGCCTAATCTACTCCAAATCTAATTCAGCAAACATTGTACAAATTAAACGATTGCTACAACAAATTCAACGATGGCTACGACAACTTATTCAACATGTTCTTCGCAGTAGTTTGGGTCCATTTCCTTAGATCTATTCACTATGAGTTCATGTTATTTTTAGATCTAAATATTTAAATAGTAATCTTGATATGTATGTAAAAATTGGATCTTGAATCGGTGCCTAATCAGTTCTATTATGACATAACTATCAGATCTTCTTTTATATGTTCATACCGCCGCCATGTTAAATCTTGTCATAATATGCCTATTCAGTTTATGCCTATTTCTATCAGTTTATTATTGATTCGTTATTATGCCTGTTCTCGATTCTCTTCTCTCCCTCTTTTCCCTTTTTATTTTTATATAGCCAGGCTACCTTCGAGCCTAGGCCTATAACTGAAAAATGCGAACGTGCAAAATTGGGAATAATGAGGAAAGACATAATTTGGGGCACAATTGGTATTGGAAAATATGAATCTAAATTTAGGCATAAAATTTGGAAATATACGAGTATGAATTTGGAGGCATATATTCGGTTGGATAATATAAATATGAATTTAGGCATACGTTGGAAAATATAATTTGAGCATACATTAGGACATGAGTAAGTACTGATTTGGAACATAAATTGGGATGTATGTGAATATGAATTTTAGGCATACATTGGAAAATATGCGAATATGGACTTGGGTATAACTTGTATTGAAATGGGAAAATATGGACTCGGGATATAAATTGGAAAATATTTAGATTTGGGTTTTTGCATAACATATATATATATGTGCCTTGACTTATAACTTCAGAAAAAGAGCATATGGTGCATAATTAAAAGGAGAATTAAAAAGGAGCGTAAAAGTCTATGATTTGAATAGTGAATTGGGCATATAATTAAATATAGGGAAAAAGAGAAATAATCACCTATAGTGACATATGTAGATTTGGATAAAAATGGAATGTCTAGTAATTAAAATTAGGAATTGTAATTGCACTTATGACACGAGGTTAGGTTGCATTAGTGATGGAAGTCTGCTCGGACCCGACCAGCATAACCACCTATAGTGACATAGGTAGATTTGGATAAAAATGGAATGTCTAGTAATTACAATTAGGAATTGTAATTGCACTTATGACACGAGGTTAGGTTGCATTAGTGTTGGAAGTCTAACCGGACCCGACCAACATATCCAGCAGCCACTAATGTTGAACCTAATGTGAGAGGTCTAAGTGTGCAAATACGAATCGGGCTAAGACACAAGGTTAGACCCAACTGTGGAATAAGACTGCCCGGACCCGACCAGCATATCCAGCATCCACACGTTGTAGGCCTATGTAGGAGGTCTAGCCTATTATAACCATAATTGGACATGGTAATGAATTGGACAACTTATCCTAATTTAATCCATAAGGATTGTATGATTATGAACTTAAGTTAGGGTTAAGTAAAATTGGATGGGTAGTGGGTGGGTTAAGTAAAATAGAGGGGGTGGGTAATATTTACATATAGGCCCACGAACTTAACCCAATAAGGTTATGTAATTAAAAACACCTAGTGTTATACATAATCGGTGGAAAATATAATAAATTTATGTAATTAAAGACACCCTTGTAGGGTAAGCATAGCTTGTAAGAATGATAGAATTAGATATGCGCAATAATCTGCTAAGTAAACAACGATAAGTTGTAGTGACGATGTAAATTGAATTTATGATTAAATAAGAAAGAATGAGGAAAACTTTAAAATAAATAAGTTATATTTAATCATAAATGGTAAGTGACATGTTAATTAGGAAATGTGTGAATTGAGATATACTTAATAACACATTAAGGAGAACATGTTATTGTAATGATGTAACCAAGCAAGAATATAAAATAGATTGTGGATTACAGAACTTATGCCAAAATCTAGAGAATAACATGTTGTGGGCTTATTAATAAACTTAAATGGATTAAGTTATATGATTGAAATTGATAAGCAGAGAGAAACTTGGTAAATTGGAATAAGAATTCAATATGAATGGGAATAACCAAGTTAAGTGGGAACCGGGTGAGGTAAGGCAAGCGCGTAAAAGAATGTTTAGACATAGGGTCTAACAACGTATTAAAGAAAGGCGCTTGGACCAGTCCGTACGTTTGAGGGTGAATAACCCAATGGGGTAAGTCAATGTGGTGTTATAAGACACGAAGGGAGCGCACATTCATCTGATTGTTATAATGGCTCCAAAGGACTGGAAAGGGAAGCACGCGACTTCCTGAAGTATATAAGGTGCTCCTAATAGTCCTCTATGCGGTGACAGATGTCTTAGGCGGTACTCGCAGAGGTTGGGTCGGCGCGTAACTACTAGGTGGGTGGGCCTTGACTGCAGATGTAGTTGTGCAGTCAGAATGTTGTAACGAGGTGACACCAGGGTGATTCGACGGTTGCCTCATGAGGAGGTAGAGAGGGTCACGACCAACAAGGATAGTAGACCGTCGGATATCCTTCATCGACAGCCAGCGGGATGCGAAACACTAGAGCTAAACCCAAGATATCATTTCACCTTTCACTATTGAGGTACGTGTTTGAGGGTAGACGCAAAATGAACGTTTAGATCAGTTGTATTAGGGGAGGTCGCTTAGCTCTATATTCTTTACTAGTTGAGGGAGGGGCCGCGGTGGGGCCATAGCCACCATGGAAAACAGACCCAAGGGATATCTGTATTTGAAGGCACTTAAAGGCGGCCTGTACAGGTATGGAAAAGCTCCCGGCCAAGTTCCATGTTTCTTGTTTAGCCCTGCCACGGAACTCGGTGCATATTAGAGGACGTGCGATTGAGGCATCGAGCTACAATTACAGTACATACGTGGGACAGTCTAGATACATGCATATCTGCTCTGGGTGGTGTATCGTAGATTAGAGGGCATTATTCTGATATGGAATCTGATTCGATCGATGGTGGCAGTCTGTACGCTTGCATAGCATAGTAATGACAGATATATGCGAAACGTAACATCGGTATATAGCGATGCGTACATCACTTCGACATAAGATGGGTACGATGTGCGTATAAGTCTTGAGTGCTATTGACCTAAGTAACCTAATAATCAAGAAAACGTAATGGAATGGTATTAGTAGGGATCATTCTACTTTTGATATACTAGTATCTGCGCGGTGCAGAGAAATGTATTTAAGAGGCGCAATATATCCTGTTCATCTTACCTTGCTCGGTTCGCACTTGTTATTGTTTCTGTTATCTTGTTCTTCCAGTTTTATATACCTTCCATGATACTTTTATTTATTTATATTTAAAAGTAACTGGACTCGCCAGACTTTATGTCTGACCCTTTTTGTTTCCTATTCTCTCTCTTTCGTTCCCCTCCCCCAGGTTCTCATCAGTACTTATGTTCGTGTTTCGAAGGTGTGATATCTATATATTTCCATTAGACTGGTGTGAGAACCAAAACTTATATACATAGATTTATTTGTTGTGATTTGGCATCAAAAACATGATTTTTGACTATATATCAAATTTACGAATTTGAAACGTTAATCCACTAATTGATTGATGTTTGTGTTGTATGTTTAGTTGTTTGATAATTTTCGAATCAAATATTGAACTGTATTGAAAATTGGTCGCATTTGCTTGCATATACATGTGCTTACATTGAACAGGTCATAGCAAGGAGGCTAGAGCAGAGAATAAAATTTGTTTGCCCGACAAATAGGTACATGTTTATCATAATTTACTGTTTTTTGTGGGTGATGATGATTTTATGAGCCTATTGGCTAGCCGCTTGGCTTTTTCTTTTTCTTTTTCTTTTTGAGATCAGAAGGCCTGTATGGCAATTTCGGTATTTTCCCGTGGCTCCCGGTGCAGGGGAGGTTATGGCGAAATTTTTCGAAAATTTAGGGTGTTAGCCAAATTTTTGAAGAATTTGAAAATTCTCAAAAACTGAAAAGTTGAAGGATGGAAGCCAGAATGAACGTAGAGCTGATTAATCAAACCACTTTCGGCTTTGTTCCTTTTCGGGGACGAAAAGTTTTAAGTTGGGGAGATTGTAACAACCCGAAAATCTGGGCCAGTTTAAAATTTTTATTTTGGCAATTTTAGCGAATTTTGAATATTTAAAATGAATTATTTTAAATAATATCACAAGATATTTATTCTAAATAGAAATCGAACGTATATATTATATAGATCGTCGTTAGAATATAATAATTATATATAATTATAAAAGGAATTGAAAATGGCGCGGTAGTTCGATAATTCAATTTCAAACTTCAATTGAATGTACCAGGTGCAAAACAATCCGGATTTTAGTGAAACCAGAAATAATAGGATCTAATTGGGAATATCTTTCCAACGAATCCGAAAAATTGAGATTTCATAGCGGGAACCAAAAGATATGTCCAGTTGAAAATTCTGAATAGTCGCTATGGAATTCAGGCCCTTAAAAATAGACATTTTGCAAACGACCTCGGATTTCGACGAAACCACTTTTGTTGGATCCAGGATGTCAAATTATTGCTAGGTTTTAAATTTCATAATTTTTCTATTCAATATGTGAGTGTGGCAAAGGAAAACGCGTTTGACCAGTTTTAGTTGATTTTAATCGACTGGAAAATGGCCATTTTTCTAACGGTCTCAGAATTCATCGAAACTAGTTTTGTTAGGACCGTATCGTCAATACGAAGCTAGAAAATATTTTTCTGGGATTTATAGAGTTCGTATGTGACCCCGGTAAATTGAAATGCACGTTTAAATTCAATATATAGAGTTATATGTTGATTTTAATGGAAACTGATTGTAACTATCGAATCAGCCTACGATACATATCCCATTGTGTTTGGAATGGGGGTAATTAGCTATGGACGACAGGCGTTGGGCCTCGTTTCGAGGTCGAACTAAAAAGTCAACATTTTGAATTAAATAATTAAATAAAAAAATCCTTCTCTCTTCCTTTATTTCCAATGCCCCCCGCCCTCAGTTCATTTCTGAACGAAAGAAAAAAAAAAGAAAAAAACCTACATCTGAATCGCAATCGCCCCCACTCCCCCCCCCCCCCCCCCCCGCCGACCGTTCGCCGCCGCCGCCAGGGGGCGCGACGCCTCCCTGACTTCCCCCTCCGCTTCTTCTCCTTCCCCTGACCTTCTTCTCCAATCGCTCCCCTCCCTGACGCGAAGACCGACGCCGTCGTGGGACCCCCAGCCCCCTCCTCCGCCTGGAACGCAACCGCCGCCGCCACCTCGAGTGTTGCGCCACCCACACGACCCCGCCGACCCCTCCAACCTCCGGCAACAGTGAAACCCCCCCCCCTCTGCAGTCGAACACTGTGAGCTCCCTTTTTCCTTTTTATTTTATTTTGTTTTGTTTAATTAATTTTAGCAATTAAAAATCTGAAATTTTATATTGTAGGAGGATAAAAATATAATCATTTATATTGTAGAGAGTTCAAAATATAATTTTTATCGTATGTAAAGGTAGAAAATATAATTTTTCATATTATATAGATGATAAAAATGTGATCTTTATATGGTAGGATATAAAAAGACGATATTTTTATGTAGTGAAAGACGACATTTTTAAAGTAGGAAAAGGAGAAATATTTATTTTTGAAAAGAAGAAATATTTGTATAGATAATAGCGTGATAAAAATATAATTTTTATCTATATAGTAGCGTGATAAAAATATAATTTTTATCTATATAGTAGCGTTAGAAAAATATAATTTTTATCTATATAGTAGCGTTAGAAAAATATAATTTTTATCTATATAGTAGCGTTAGAAAAATATAATTTTTATCTATATAGTAGCGTGATAAAAATATAATTTTTATCTATATAGTAGCGTTAGAAAAATATAATTTTTATCTATATAGTAGCGTTAGAAAAATATAATTTTTATCTATATAGTAGCGTTAGAAAAATATAATTTTTACCTATATAGTAGCGGTGGAAAAATTCGATTTTTATATATTGAATAACAAAGTAAAAATTTGATTTTTATATATTGAATAACAAAGTAAAAATTCGATTTTTATATATTGAATAACAAAGTAAAATTTTGATTTTTATATATTGAATAACAAAGTAAAAATTCGATTTTTATATATTGAATAACAAAGTAAAAATTCGATTTTTATATATTGAATAGCGGTATAAAAATTTGATTTTTATCTATTGAAATGAAGCGATAAAAATATAATTTTATTTGAACAGCGTGAAAAGACTGCATTGGAATTTCAGTCAAATCCAGACAGTTCAGCAGTTCAAATGGCAAGAACGACGAAGATTTCTACACAAGAAGAGTCAAGATAATTGGATTAGCTATCTGTGAGAACTTTTCACCTTTTAAATTTCCTTTTCTAGTTATAAATATATATACTAGGATGTAGACGGTGTTTAGTAGCACCCGACATCCGTCGTCCACAGACCATGGATGGCTTGTATGCTTGTTTGTTTTGTTTGATTTTGATGTGTAGTTGATTGTGAGATGTGAAATGAAATAAAATATTTATATAGAAAACAAATATTGTATAGTTAAAAATAGAATTTTTAATGTGTATATGAAATAAATTAATTATCGTTAAAAACATAATTTTTAACGTGAATGTGAATAAATAAATATTCATTTACAAACCGGACGGTTTGTTTATGTACACCTATTTGAAGGATATTGATTGGGACGATAAATTTTACACATCGCCCAACTGCACAAATAAAAATCTGTGTTTGCTGATTTGAAACCGCACACGGGTATTGGGATAAAATACGACATACACTAATCCCAATAATTAGTTGTATGTCGATCGATTGATTGACAGGCTGTTATAAGCGTTAGATATCTATATTTGATGCTTATACAGTGTAGTGCACTTTGGATGATGGTTGATTATTTATCGTTGCTATTATATACATGTGTTGTATGGAATCCATATAATTAACTTTGTATGGTAATTGATTGGGCCTCATTCCAATTTAGAAAGTAAAGAATATTATAAAATAAAGGTTCATGTGTTGACAGCACTCATCCGTTGAGATTAGTCATGTGTTGAACGAAATATTTTAACAATAAAATTTACATCTTTATATAATAAAATAAAGGTTCATGTGCTGACAGTACTCATCCATTGAGATTAGTCATGTGTTGAACGAAATATTTTAACAATAAAATTTACATCTTTATCATATATGAAATTAGAATTTAACTGGAAAATAGATGAGATGATTGGTCTCTTGGATATTGATCTGATGATTGGTTTCGGGCTTCGGGGTTAATATTTAGGGAATCATTCTCTTACTAGTTTACGGTTGGAGTCTGATTTGAAATCAAACGATAGATACCATAAATTTTATATAATATATTAAATAACAAAAAGAGTCACACATGGACAGTACTCATTCGTTGAGATTAGTCGTGTGTTGACAAAAATATAGATTCACATATTGAATAGGATAAATATTCATTTATTGAATAGAATAACGGAATTATTGAAATATATAAAGCTGTGTTGATTAGAGATGCGCTATTTTGACGCGAACGATATTTATATTGATTATATTCGTTTTCCGAATTTGATTTGAATTGAATATATAACGAATTTGATTTGAATTGAATATATAACGAATTTGATTTGAATTGAATATATAACGAATTTGATTTGAATTGAATATATAACGAATTTGATTTGAATTGAATATATAACGAATTTGATTTGAATTTAATATATATAACGAATTTGATTTGAATTGAATATATATAACGAATTTGTTTTGAATTGAATAGAAAACGAATTCGAATTGAATTGAATTGAAAAGAAAATGAATTCGAATCGAATTAAAATCGATTTGAATTGAAATCAAATAGAAATGAAAGTAAAAAGAATTTATAATAGAAAATTCAATTTTGACATGAATTTGAAATAAAGGTTGAAATTGTTTTTGAGACGAATTCAAAACTATTTATAAAATTCGTTTTAAATAGTAATCGACGAAATATATATTATATATATTATATATATAATATAATGGCCTGAATAGAACGCGCCGCGCCGCGGTAGTTCGCGAATTTCGACCATTGACTTCGAACGAACATTACGGGAGATCCGACCGTCGGATTCTCCTAAAACCGGAACCGTTGGGTTCGTATCGAAAAGAGCTTTCTAACGAATATTAGAAATTTGAAATCTAATGGTTGGATTTGGAGATACGTCCAAATCAAATTTGGAAAAGGTCGTTGTAAGTGCAGTTCGATGGCCGTTGTTGGAAATCGACTGTACGGGCCTTGATAAAATTATTAAAAATAGTAATAATTTGTGTAAAATCATAGTAAATGATTTGGGAAAAATTGGGATGAAAAACTCCATATTTGAAAAGATAAAAATAGATTTTTATCGAAATGAACTAGTTTTGAACTAAAATTAAAACCCATTTATTTTTAAATAAATAAATTGGATTTAAAAAAGGGGTTTTAAATAATCAGAATTTCTAATATATTTGATTGAAATTGAATTAGAAGTGATTTGTGGGTTTATCGTGAGCAGTGTTTTAAATAACACTTGTTCTTTAACCCGATAATAAATGGAATGTGATTAGGGTTTTTCGTGAACTTTGTTTTAAATGACATTAGTTCTTTAACCCAGTAAAAGGAGTTTTAATGAATCTGCAATTAGATTGAAACGTAAATTGATAATTTAAATTATCAAATTTAGAAAGTGAGCGAGAATGGAGTATCACCAGTTTTGCTCCCAAACGATAGTTAAATCTTTAATTAGATTTGAATGTGAAATGGTAATTAAATTTATCGATAACACCATGGTGTTAGATATGGAGTATTACCAGTTTTTCTTCATGGGATGAATAGGTTGGGATTGGGAAATAAAATAAATAATTACTTCGGTGTGGTTCGCTAATCTCGACTAGTTTGGAAAACCATAATCTGGTTTGAAATGACATCCAAAGGAAGATTAAAGAATAAATTCAAAGAATTTATCTTGGATAAAATTAATGGGAACCTTTCCCTAAGAATATGAAATTTAGAAACTAGCTGTAGGTTAGCTAAGAAGAATGGTTTCCTGGGTATTGATCTGATGTTGGTTTCGGCCTTCGGGGTTAATGTTTGGGAAATTGTTCTCTTGTTGATTTACGGTTAGTAGCTACTGAATTGGAATGAGGCATATGTTGTGTTTGTGTAACATTTGTTTTTAATATACGCGGGTTGTTCGGAAAGGCCGGGTTTATACCCATTCTGAATAACCGATTTGACGATAAGTCGAAGATGATGACGGTGGTCGAAGACCGGAAGTCTTCACATCGTTTGGATAATTACTGACGATCCTGATTGGGCTATACACCCAAGAGAATGGAAACAGTCGGTGGTCGTCCAGACGTACTTGGAGATCGATGGATATGCGAGGAAAGTGCCTCCGGTTTCGTTCAGACCCAGAACGAACTTGTAAATGGATTGTGTGTCTGACATTGGATTTTATTCTGTGTTGATTGATTTCTGTTAAATATATATCTGTTTGGCGGCGGAGAATTTATTTTCTTGCTTAACGCCCTTCTCTGAGACTTACGAGATTAGAGGTTATATATCGATAGATATCAATCACATGGCATGAATTGCCTGTGTGACACGCTGAGTTGCATGGATCAAGGCTTCTATTGAAAAGCAAAGTCTTGTGCTTGATGATCAAAGCACGACCTTTGTAGCGTAGCTTTGTGTATAACGTGAATTCGCGAGCCTCACACCTCGGTATGAGTCAAAAACGGGATAAGGACTGTAGGGAGAGCACGACGTTTCTTTCTAGCTTTGGTGGTGTCAGTGACTTACCAGCCCTGACATTTATATACTTTTCACCATGTGGTTGTTGGATGAGGCACCTCGATTTTAGGTCTGTAAGGACCGGGAAACGTGTGTTCAGGAATACTAATCCTCAAACGTAAGAGAGGACCGGCCCTGAAGCATCCAGGGGTTACCCAGAGTGTGTAGTCCTGAGGCATTTGCTAGAGTGTCTCGAAGCGGAGAGGAGCTTGCCCCTTGCCTCGACTCATGACGGAAATCCAATTTCCAATACGTGTATTTCGGCTTTATTTGTAGAGCCTAGTATGGCGACATAGTGGTATGGGGCACTTATGCTGTCTATGATTTATATTTATGATTGAAATTGTTTTGACACTATACACTTATTATGGTATCAAATGATTTGTTTTAAACGTACCAAGCATGTTTGGCTGTTATAAGGTAAAACCTATCCTCCGGCTTGCGTTGCATTGTGTGATGGGACCTGGGTCTTATAATAGCTTCATTTTTCGAAAAGCATTGCGTTGTTTATTCTATGCACTGGTATTCTTGGGAGGAAACCCGTTCCGTGTTATACGACGTGGTCCCTTGAATTACTCTCTTTTAAAGTAAAGCTTTAAATAACTGTTTTAGTTCTCACACCAGTCACATGACTGACCTGGAGTTTATTGTTTTAACCTAAACTCTGGGTGCCCTTATTTTCGAAACGGGCAGCTAGTAGTTTTGGTTTTGCATATTTATATTCACAAGATCCTGGTTTACAGCTGGAATGATATCCGGAAAGCTCTGTATCCGTATATCACCTTCAGTTGTGCTTTGTATTATTTTCCGCTGCTATGTAATTTATTGTAATCTCTGATATTTATCGAATGTAATTTATTCGTTCATACTCTGTATATTCTTGTATCTGATGGAATTATTGTAATAACAATGAAATGTTCTTCCGTCTGCGTTCTGATTTGTCCTGTCCTCACAGTAATTCGTTCTTTCTCATCTCTTCGGAGACCGGGGAAGTTCGGGTCGCTTCAACTCAGATGCCACATCAGCCCTTAGGGCGAATCGGGCCACGGGTTGACAGCGAAACACCCTGGATCGACCCCTAGTCGACCCAGCGGGGCTCGGGTCAACTCTGCGGGGCTCGGGTCGACTCCAAAAATGGTGTCGTTCAGCTATTCCCCCTCCCGATTCGCTGTTTTGAACTTTTTTTGAATATTACATATATATATATATATATATATTTCTCTCATATGCATACTGTAACAACCCGTATTTTCAACAACCTGTTATAACAGAAATCGTGGCAGAATTTAATTATAAAATCTGAATCAAGGGAAACGGGCTATGCCATTGCGTTCGTCTCGGAAAAATACGCGAAATAGAGTCTGAGTTTTCGAAAATCGGAGTCCGTATGACCCGATTAAGGCCCAACGAAGTTTTCAGAAAATTTCTAAGTAAAAACAGATTTCAAATTCAAACTTGAATTTGGAAAATTGGGCCAGTTGGGCCAGGCGGGAAAATTCCCGCCATAGTACCCAAGTCGACAGCCCTGTCGACTTGGGAGTCGACTTGGTCTGACCAGGTCGACAGCCCTGTCGACTTGGCTGTCGACTTGGCTCAGGCGACAAGTCCTGCCTGGTGCATCATTTTGAGAATGGGTTGAGCTTGGGGGCCAGATTCGGTTTTGAGGGTTGAGATTGGAACTAGGGTTTAATCCTATGGTCTAAAACACTAGCCTAATCTATAAATAAGACACTAAACTACCCTAAATCATCATTAATCTATCCTACAACTAAACTATGGCAAAATCAATCCTCTCATGGCCTCCACTCTCATCATACAATTCCTAAATAGATTTTCAAGAGATTTTCCATGCATACAAGTGTTTTTAGACTTGTATGATCCTCTTTAGCTTGCATTCAAGACAAGTTTCTCTATTTGCACCACAAAGAAAGAGTTTTGATCAAGTTTGCTTGCATTTTTGGGGTTTAATTGATTGCATAAGGGTTTTCTTACATTTGCTATACTCATTTGAGTCCGCATAAGCATTGTAAGCCCTATTCCTTTCATACTTAAACTCTAAAGTTAAATGTATGATATGCAAATTGTCATATGTTATGCAAGTTTTGTTATGCAAGTTTGATATGCAAGTTATCATATGTTATGCAAGTTTTGTTATGCAAGTTTGGTATGCAAGTTGTCATATGTTATGCAAGTTTTGTTATGCAAGTTTGATATGCAAGTTGTCATATGTTATGCAAGTTTTGTTATGCAAGTTTGATATGCAAGTTGTCATATGTTATGCAAGTTTTGTTATGCAAGTTTGGTATGCAAGTTGTCATATGTTATGCAAGTTATGCTATGCAAGTTTGATATGCAAGTTGTCATATGTTATGCAAGTTATGTTATGCAAGTTTGATATGCAAGTTGTCATATGTTATGCAAGTTATGCTATGCAAGTTTGATATGCAAGTTGTCATATGATATGCAAGTTATGCTATGCAAGTTTGATATGCAAGTTGTCACATGATATGCAAGTTATGCTATGCAAGTTTGATATGCAAGTTGTCACATGATATGCAAGTTATGCATGCTTTTAGAGGCCTAATGCAAGTATTTGAACATATGTATATTTCATATGCCACCATGTTGAACTTGTGACTTCAACACTTTTATGTCATGATTATGCCAAGTTCCCTCTTTCTATCCTTTATGCGCTATTGCGATATGTAAGCGATGGGATTGCGTTTGGGGTTGGGTAAACTTAAAAAGACATAAAAACATAAGCTTGGGAATTTACCTATTAAGTTAGGTCTACCCATTGGGAATTTACCTATTAAGTTAGGTCTACCCAATTGCTTGAAAATTTGTAACATGTTTTGGAAACATGATGGACATGACACTTAGAAAAGATAAGTGTGGCCAACTCGAGGTTGGGTTGAGTTTGTAGCGTAAACCTACCCGGAACCGACCGGCTTAACTAGTTGCTACAAACAATAGGACCCAATGTGAGAAGTTGGTCATGTTGTACCTTGGACCCGAGGTTAGACCAAGTTGTGGTGTAAAGCTACCCGGACCCGCCCGGCTTAACTAGTAACCACAACAAAGTCTAATGTGAGAGGTTAAGGCGCATTAATTAATTAATGCCTCATGATTAGGGTTAAGTCATGGACCATTTAATACTTAACCAATTTGGGCTTGGTAGATTAATCGGGGTTAAGTCGTGAACTCATCGTTACACTTAACCAAGTTAATCCATGATTAGTGAAGGGGTTAAACCGTACTTAACCCACTAGAGAAGTCCTAGCAATGGGGGTCCACTCCGTAGTAATCCTAAGTTTGTATCATTAAGGCCCTAGGGACTAGGCTAGGGAGGGGGCGCGATTACTGGGCTGGAGGTAAGCGACCAAAAACGACGGCAGGGTGGTACGCCGGTGTAGTTCCGGGCGGACTCTGGTCGTGCACATAGTCCGTAGCCGGAGAAAACAAGCACGGGTACCGGTAGATCGAGACTGTGCACTCATGTTTATGGTGTCCAGGGGTTGACACCCTAGGGCTTGATACACCCGACGAGTGGACCCGGCACAGTTCGACTACAATTATGTTTGGGCCATATTGACATCAACACGTGACGAGTTAGGCTTAGGGAGCCGATCGACTAGACCGTTTGGGTTGGACCTCGTATTAGGGTCACTTCATGTTATTGGACCTCGTGTTAGGGTCACTTCATGTTATTGGACCTTGTGTTAGGGTCACTTCATGTTATTGGACCTCGTGTTAGGGTCACTTCATGTTATTGGACCTTGTGTTAGGGTCACTTCATGTTATTGGACCTCGTATTAGAGTCACTTCATGTTATTGGACCTCGTGTTAGGGTCACTTCATGTTATTGGACCTTGTGTTAGGGTCACTTCATGTAATTGGACCTCGTATGAGGGTCACTTCATGTTATTGGGCCAAAGCTTGGGCCAAGGGATCAATACTTGTTTATTCAAGTCATGTTAGTTTGCTAGTACACCTGTGGTGCAAAACGTTAATCCTGATTATGCGATGACACCTTTATCTACCTTGTTAGTTAAACATCATGCTAGTATGTTGTTATCCTTATGTTCATCCCTGCTGCTCATGACAGTTAACTTTATCAGTTTACATTGATTGTAGTAGGGTTTACTCAGTCTTTTTGACTGACCTGTTTTCTTTCGCCTCTTTTCTTCCATTCCCCCCCCCCCAGGTTCTCTGGGAGGGAATACAGGAGCCTAGCTTGTATTTTGGATAGCTTGCTGGTGGGATTTCAGCTCATGTACGTTTTCGACATGAAGCTAGCTATGGTTCTCACTTATTTTGGGGATAGCACTTATGTATTTCAGTTTTCAGACGATGTTGTTTTATCTAAACTTGTTTATTTGGAAAATTATGTTGTACCAGACTTGTTTTGAAATGGTTTGAAATCTTCCGCTGATTTATTTATGTTATTCACTCTGTTTACATATATACATATGTTCTTGTTCTGCCTTGATATATCATTATGCATGTTTACCTGATTCAAACGCCCCTCCAAAGTCAGAGTGCTTGCAAGAGTCACCCTGGCGGAGGTGGGGTGTTACATTTGGTATCAGAGCATATGGTTTACGAGAAGGAACAAAAAGGTTTTTAGAAAACTTTTGGGAAAACTATTTTCAAAACAAAGTATAAAGTATTTTCCAAAAAAAAGTCTAGTTTATTTTAAAGGCTATTCCCCAAAAAGCCATTAGCAAAAATTCCCTCGTTTTTCTTCATTCTGAATCTGTCTTTTTCCTTTTCCAGTATGGCTGATAACTTTGTTATCCCGGAGGGAGTGCACGTACCTGTTTGGTATATGAGACTTTTGGAGGCTAGGGCGACCGAAGCCGGCCCCGCAGATGTCCCTCCTCCTCCTCCTCCTCCTCCAGTAGTTAATATTCCTCCTCCTGTCACTAATGTTCCTCTTCCTCCTGTCGCTGAGGTTCCTCTTCCTCCTTCCCCTCAGCATCCTCAAACTGACTTCGCAAAGATTTGCCAAGATTTTAAGGCGATAGGTTGCAAGAATTTCTTTGGAACCGAGACTTATGTAGAGGCAAGGAACTGGTTGAAAGAAACCGAAGATCTTTTTACCTTCTTTGATATAGATGACCGTAGGAAGGTTTTATTAGCAGTGTGGTTGCTAAAAGAAGAAGCTGCACGTTGGTGGGTGGTCACCACCGTTACTAGGCCAATTGAGACTTGGGATGATTTTCGAGGAAAGTTTGGACTAAGGTTCCTATCACTGAGGCAAGGGGACATGTCTATTAGGGAATACATAGATAAGTTTAATCAACTGGCTCAGGTCGGTTTAGACTTGGTTAACACAGCTCAGAAGAAGGCCCTATACTTTGCTCTAGGATTAAACGAGCCATTACATGGTTTAGCCATGACTCATATACCCTTGGGGGCAACTTTCGAGAGCTTGGTGAATATGGCCCTACTCAATGAAGAGAATAGGAGTGACAAGAAGACTGATTCCCAATGGAAAGGAAATCAAGGTAATCCAAGCGGTCAGAGCAGTCAAGGCAGTAAGAACAAGAGCAACAAGAACAAGGCAAAGGAAACGAGAAAGTGCAATTTCTGTGGGATTGCGGGGCACATAGCCAAGGACTGTAGGAAGAAGAGAAGGAAATTGGGAGGGTGCTTTAACTGTGGAGAAATGGGGAACTTCACTAGGGATTGCCCAAAGAAGCGAGGGCAAGGCCAGGGTCAGACTCAGCATGCTGGACCTTTAGGAGGGCAAGTTCATGCTCGAAATGCCGCTCCAGTTCCCGATCAAGGTAGTATTTCTGTTGAGAGCCTTGTATATATTTCTGATTTTCCTGTTCGTACCTTGTTTGATTCTGGTGCATCGCATAGCTTTATCTCATCTGATCTTGTTGATAGTTTGCACCTAAGTACTAGTCTAGTTTATGATCCCATGTGTGTTTCAAATCCAATTGGGGGTTCCGCCCATTATCTACGTGGATTTGAAAGTCTCTATCTTAGTGTAGAGTTCTCGTGTGAGGCTTATATTCTCGGTTTCATGGGGTATGGGTTGATTTTGGGCATGGATGGGTTGTCCAGTTTTGGAGCCATCCTTGGTTTTTGAGCGTAGGGTTGTGAGGCTCATGACTCGCCTCGGTGATACCCTAAATATTTCTAGTAACCCTATGAGTCCCGTCATGTTGTGTTATCTTGAATCCCTCGATAGTTTGCAATCGGTGAGGGTGGTCCGAGAATATCCTGATATCTTGGGTGAAGTGAAGGGGGGGTTACCCCTAAGCGAGAGATAGATTTCCGCATTTATCTGGTCGATAATGCCAAGATTGTTTCGTGGCCGGTAAGGCACATGGTCCCGTAAGACGGGAGCTAAGTAAGCAAGCCGAGGAGTTACTTGAGAAGAACTTCATTAGATGAAGTATATCTGAATGGAGAGTGCCTGTAGTATTTACTACCAAGGCAGATGGTTCTCTTGGACTTTGTGTTAATTATCGTGAGTTAAACAAAGAGAATAGGCAACCATTGCCAAGGATCGATGATTTGTTTGGTCAGCTTGCAGGAGCATCTATTTTCTCTTGATCTTGCTACTGGATTCCATCAGCTCAGAGTAGCTAAAGATAGTATAAACAAGACTGCGTTCAGAACTCCAGATGGATTCTTAGAGTGGTTGGTCATGCCATTCGGTTTGACTAATGCACCCGCCTACTTCGTGGACTTGATAAGTAAGGTGTCTAGGGAGTTCCTGAACGAGTTTGTGGTAGTCTTCGTACATGATATTCTGATCTTCTCAAAGGGTGAGGAAGAACGCGCAAGACATCTCAAGGAGGTGATGGATACGCTTAAGAGCGCATCGGTTGAAGGCCAAGTTCTCCAAGTGTCAATTTTGGAGAAAAAGGAGTTAGATTCCTTGGGCACATAGTTTCTAAGCAAGGCTCAGCGGTGGATCCCGCTAAGGTGGTTGCAGTTCAGGATTGGAAGACTCCAAGGAATGCAACCGAAGTAAGAAATTCTCTCAGTATAGTTAGTTAGTAAGCGTCCCTTGAGTTTAGACCTACCCTTCTGGATCAAGTAGGGAGTTCACAGAAAGAAGACCCGCAGTTAGTCGAGATCATGGACAAGTTGATTCGAGGCGAGATGTTAGGACACCTCGCTATAAACAACAAGGGATGGTTAAGACGCAATGAGAGAAAGAAGGTTCTTGAAGATGCACATCACCCGAGGAGGTGGCCGAGTTTATCTCAAGGTGCATGTTGTGCCAACAGGTTAAAGGCCAAGTCATAAAAGCCCGGTGGGCTATTACATCCATTGGAGGTCCCCGCAATGGAAGTAGTAAAGCATCACGAAGGATTTCGTGGATGGATTGCCTAGGCCAAGGAAAGATAATACGAGTATGTGGGTCATAGTAGGTAGACTCACGAAGAGCGCTCATTTCACCCCGGTAAGGAGCAAAAAGACTGCATCATGGCTAGCAACGGATTACTTTCAAGAAATAAAGCAGTTGCACGGGGTTCCCTAAAGTATAGTTAGTAACCATGACTTAATCTTCACTACCCAGTTTTGGGATAGTCTACGGGAAGTCATGGGCAAGCAACTGAATCTAAGCACGGCCTATCATTTGCAGGCGGATGGTTCATTGGCAACGTGGATTGGTATTTTCGAGAAAAGTTCTGCTGCATGGAATACTTTATGGTAAGTAAACGAGATCCAGGATTCACTAGTGGATTTTGGAGAGCTTGCATGAAACCATGAGGTCATATTTATGTTTAAGCCAAGAATGATAGCAGAGTAAGTGAAAGGAGAAGACGAGAGGCAAAAATGAAATGGGTTCCAACTCATATTTGGAATATGGGTTGGGTTTAGGAAGGGATTTCTTGTAATTCGAAAGGAGTATATCTTGTTTATCTTCCCGATCTCTTTGTAGCATATCTTTTGCTATCCATGTTTGTCGGGATTATCTAGTATATCGTGTTAATCTTGTCATGAGAACCTTAGATAGAAACCCTTTGGATGAAACATGTGTTTGAAACATGTTATGCTTGATGGTTGCAAGTGGTTGCAAGTGTTTGCAAGTGGTTACTCGTGGATGCATTATACACGATTAGGCACTAGATCGGCTCACACACTCCTCATAATGCATATGCATGAGTGTTTATGCTTATTCATGGATGAAAATTTTTGTGTTATCACATGGATGTTGCATATGGATGTATGTTATGTGCACACATATAGATGTTATACATTATGTTAGGAATTGCATACATATGGATTCATTTCACTAACATAATTTGCATTGATGATATTTGCATTAGATAATGACATATACACACACCTTTGCATATGTTCATACGACATTTAGAATCTTGTAAGGACAATGATTGCTCGTGGATGATGTTTTGAGTAGATGGATGATTGGATGGTAGGATACGTTCCTCCTAACTTGAAGATTTCGGGGACGAAATCCTTTAAGGAGGGGAGAATGTAACAACCCGTATTTTCAATAACCTGTTATAACAGAAATCGAGGCAGAATTTAATTCTAAAATCTGAATCAAGGGAAACGGGCTATGCCATTGCGTTCGTCTCGGAAAAATACGCGAAATAGAGTCCGAGTTTTCAAAAATCGGAGTCCGTATGACCCGATTAAGGCCCAACGAAGTTTTCAAAAAATTTCTAAGTAAAAACAGATTTCAAATTCAAACTTGAATTTGGAAAATTGGGCCAGTTGGGCCAGGCGGGAAAATTCCCGCCACAGTACCCAAGTCGACAGCCCTGTCGACTTGGGAGTCTACTTGGTCTGACCAGGTCGACAGCCCTGTCGACTTGGCTCAGGCGACAAGTCCTGCCTGGTGCACCATTTTGAGAATGGGTTGAGCTTGGGGGCCAGATTCGGTTTTGAGGGTTGAGATTGGAACTAGGGTTTAATCCTATGGTCTAAAACACTAGCCTAATCTATAAATAAGACCATAACCTACCCTAAATCATCATTAATCTATCCTACAACTAAACTATGGCAAAATCAATCCTCTCATGGCCTCCACTCTCTTCATACAATTCCTAAATAGATTTTCAAGAGATTTTCCATGCATACAAGTGTTTTTAGACTTGTATGATCCTCTTTAGCTTGCATTCAAGACAAGTTTCTCTATTTGCACCACAAAGAAAGAGTTTTGATCAAGTTTGCTTTCATTTTTGGGGTTTAACTGATTGCATAAGGGTTTTCTTACATTTGCTATACTCATTTGAGTCCGCATAAGCATTGTAAGCCCTATTCCTTTCATACTTAAACTCTAAAGTTAAATGTATGATATGCAAATTGTCATATGTTATGCAAGTTTTGTTATGCAAGTTTGATATGCAAGTTATCATATGTTATGCAAGTTTTGTTATGCAAGTTTGGTATGCAAGTTGTCATATGTTATATGCAAGTTTGATATGCAAGTTATCATATGTTATGCAAGTTTTGTTATGCAAGTTTGGTATGCAAGTTGTCATATGTTATGCAAGTTTTGTTATGCAAGTTTGATATGCAAGTTGTCATATGTTATGCAATTTTTGTTATGCAAGTTTGATATGCAAGTTGTCATATGTTATGCAAGTTTTGTTATGCAAGTTTGGTATGCAAGTTGTCATATGTTATGCAAGTTATGCTATGCAAGTTTGATATGCAAGTTGTCATATGTTATGCAAGTTATGCTATGCAAGTTTGATATGCAAGTTGTCATATGTTATGCAAGTTATGCTATGCAAGTTTGATATGCAAGTTGTCATATGATATGCAAGTTATGCTATGCAAGTTTGATATGCAAGTTGTCACATGATATGCAAGTTATGCTATGCAAGTTTGATATGCAAGTTGTCACATGATATGCAAGTTATGCATGCTTTTAGAGGCCTAATGCAAGTATTTGAACATATGTATATTTCATATGCCACCATGTTGAACTTGTGGCTTCAACACTTTTAAGTCATGATTATGCCAAGTTCCCTCTTTCTATCCTTTATGCGCTATTGCGATATGTAAGCGATGGGATTGCGTTTGGGGTTGGGTAAACTTAAAAAGACATAAAAACATAAGCTTGGGAATTTACCTATTAAGTTAGGTCTACCCATTGGGAATTTACCTATTAAGTTAGGTCTACCCAATTGCTTGAAAATTTGTAACATGTTTTGGAAACATGATGGACATGACACTTAGAAAAGATAAGTGTGGCCAACTCGAGGTTGGGTTGAGTTTGTAGCGTAAACCTACCCGGAACTGACCGGCTTAACTAGTTGCTACAAACAATAGGACCCAATGTGAGAAGTTGGTCATGTTGTACCTTGGACCCGAGGTTAGACCAAGTTGTGGTGTAAAGCTACCCGGACCCGCCCGGCTTAACTAGTAACCACAACAAAGTCTAATGTGAGAGGTTAAGGCGCATTAATTAATTAATGCCTCATGATTAGGGTTAAGTCATGGACCATTTAATACTTAACCAATTTGGGCTTGGTAGATTAATCGGGGTTAAGTCGTGAACTCATCGTTACACTTAACCAAGTTAATCCATGATTAGTGAAGGGGTTAAACCGTACTTAACCCACTAGAGAAGTCCTAGCAATGGGGGTCCACTCCGCAGTAATCCCAAGTTTGTATCATTAAGGCCCTAGGGACTAGGCTAGGGAGGGGGCACGATTACTGGGCTGGAGGTAAGCGACCAAAAACGACGGCAGGGTGGTACGCCGGTGTAGTTCCGGGCGGACTCTGGTCGTGCACATAGTCCGTAGCCGGAGAAAACAAGCACGGGTACCGGTAGATCGAGACTGTGCACTCATGTTTATGGTGTCCAGGGGTTGACACCCTAGGGCTTGATACACCCGACGGGTGGACCCGGCACAGTTCGACTACAATTATGTTTGGGCCGTATTGACACCAACACGTGACGAGTTAGGCTAAGGAGCCGATCGACTAGACCGTTTGGGTTGGACCTCGTATTAGGGTCACTTCATGGTATTGGACCTCGTGTTAGGGTCACTTCATGTTATTGGACCTTGTGTTAGGGTCACTTCATGTTATTGGACCTCGTGTTAGGGTCACTTCATGTTATTGGACCTTGTGTTAGGGTCACTACATGTTATTGGACCTCGTATTAGGGTCACTTCATGTTATTAGACCTCGTGTTAGGGTCACTTCATGTTATTGGACCTTGTGTTAGGGTCACTTCATGTAATTGGACCTCGTATGAGGGTCACTTCATGTTATTGGGCCAAAGCTTGGGCCAAGGGATCAATACTTGTTTATTCAAGTCATGTTAGTTTGCTAGTACACCTGTGGTGCAAAACCTTAATCCTGATTATGCGATGACACCTTTATCTACCTTGTTAGTTAAACATCATGCTAGTATGTTGTTATCCTTATGTTCATCCCTGCTGCTCATGCCAGTTAACTTTATCGGTTTACATTGATTGTAGTAGGGCTTACTCAGTCTTTTTGACTGACCTGTTTTCTTTCGCCTCTTTTCTTTCGTTCCCCCCCCAGGTTCTCAGGGAGGGAATACAGGAGCCTAGCTTGGATTTTGGATAGCTTGCTGGTGGGATTTCAGCTCATGTACGTTTTCGACATGAAGCTAGCTATGGTTCTCACTTATTTTGGGGATAGCAGTTATGTATTTCAGTTTTCAGACGATGTTGTTTTATCTAGACTTGTTTATTTGGAAAATTATGTTGTACCAGACTTGTTTTGAAATGGTTTGAAATCTTCCGCTGATTTATTTATGTTATTCACTCTGTTTACATATATACATATGTTCTTGTTCTGCCTTGATATATCATTATGCATGTTTACCTAATTCAAACGCCCCTCCAAAGTCAGAGTGCTTGCAAGAGTCACCCTGGCGGAGGTGGGGTGTTACACATATAAACTTCAAGGCTTAATAACTTCTTCATAAGTTATCCGTTTTATGCAAACCAAATGTCTATCTTGACCCAAAATTCTGAGACGAACATAATAGCGCAACCCATTTCACTTAATTCTTCTTCTAAAAATTAAGTATACTTCAATATGTAAATTTTAATGTTATAAAATTACGGGGTGTTACAGTCTTCCTCTTCATCGTTCCTTTCTGGCCAAAGAACCCATACGCTCGACATCAATTTCCCATCGCCGCAGCTCGTCAGAGCCTCATGGAGTTGATCGGAATAGCTCACGGCATCGAGCTTCGCGCTCTCACCCACCGCCTAGACTGGCGGCGCACTCGACGGCCGCTGTGCCTCAAAGATCATGCTTAACCGCAAGCACTTTGTGCCCAAAATTCTCCCTGAAGACAACGTTATGTCCGATCATCACTGTTGATGTTAAAGAACTCGAGATGCTCTTCAATTTGGTGTTGGAGGATTCAAAATTCAATAAGGGAATTGTGAGATTTAGTGGATGAAGGATTGGAGCATTCTGGCCATAGAATTTGGAGGAGCGGCAGCTACGTAAAATGGTCCTAGGGTTACATATTTTATGAGCGTATTTTCCGCATATTTATAGCGTATTTCCAATTTATTTAATTCTTTTATTTCAAAAATTCATGTTCATCAATACGAACTCCAAATCTATGACGACCCCAAACCCCATAAGACGGTGGCAAGGGTAATCTTTGGAATATAACACATAAACAGATAACAGCAGAATAGAAATAATTAAATACACCAGATAATGTACAATAGAATACACTGGATAAATGAAATCATCAGAGTTACACAGTATATAGGATCATACTTAGTACAAATACAGTTCAGCCATACATAAATATCTACAGCGGAAAACAAAGCATAATATGTACAATGGGAGCTGAACAGCATAAAAAGAGATAAATGATAGAATCCATCTTCAGCTCCAGCTATCCAGAAAGAGCCTGCTAAAACCTGAATACAAGGCTGCCCGTGTAGACAAAGAGGCACCCGAGTTTGCAAGTGAAACAAACTATAAGTCAGTCATGGGACTGGTATGAGAAATCTACTTAACACATTTTATAATATGGCCAATCACAGGACCACGCCACTTTCGCGGAACGGGTTTACTCCATTGGATTGCTTGTACTTCAAAACAAATAAATCTTTTAAACATCGCAATTCCTTTTATAAAAATGAAGCCATTATAAGACTCAGTTCCCATCACACAATGCAACACAAAACAGAGGATAGAGTTTTACCTTATAATGGCCAAAATATGCTTGATACGAATAAAACAAAAGCATTTGATAGTATTACTAGTGTTTATATGTTTCAAAATCAATTTCAATTCATAAGTATCAATCATAGACGGCATTAATGCCCCATACCACTATGTCGCCACGTATAGGTATACAATCAAAACCGCACGGTATCGTATTTGGAAATTGGATTTCCGTCATGAACCGAGGCAAAAGATAGTCCTTACCGAATTCGAGACGCTCTAGCCCGTGTCTCAGGCTCAGAGCTCGAGTGACCCTTGGATCGTCAGGGCCGGTCCACCGATGTGGATTAAAATGCCTGAATACTGCGTTTTCCCACCCTTTGGGGGCGTCAATGAGCCAAATGACTCCATCGGCTCCACACAGTCACCGATATATCTGAGGCGCCTTGCAACAGCAACAACCACACAGGTGAAAGTAATATAAATGTCAGGGCTGGTAGGTCACTGACACCACCCTAGCTAGAAGGAAACGCATGCCCTCCCTGAGGTCCTCTCCCATTTCTGGTTCATACCGGGGTGTGAGGCTCGCGAATTCACGCTATACACAAAGCTATGCCACACAGGCCGCGCTTTGATCATCAACCACAAGACTTTTCTTTTCGACAGAAGCCTTGATCATCTGCCACTTAGGCATGCCACATAGGAAATCCACTCCATACGACTGATTTCTAACGATATATAACCTCTGAGCTCGTATGTCTCCGAGAAGGGCGTTAAGCAAGAGAATAAATTCTCCACCGCCAAACAGATATATATTTAATAGAGATCAATCAGCACAGAAAAAAATCCAATGTCAGGCACACAATCCATTTACAAGTTCATTCTGGGTCTGAACGAAACCGGAGGCACTCAATACCTCGCATATCCGTACAATCAACAAGTACGTCCGGACGACTACTACTTCAGCCCCTTCAAGGTAGCTACTCCCATCATGAGCATCAGTAGCACCCCTCCATTCGACGTGCTGATCATCGGTCTTGCACCGTCTTCATATCTTCGACTTTCAATCGTCGATCAATTATTTGAAATGAGAACTAACTCGGCCTTTTCAAATAATTCACGTATATTTAGAATTTCAAATCAATTCATTTCAATGGTTAAATTATTCGACATCAATAATTCTGTTCTTTAATGTAATTTTCACGCCAAACACATTCAACCATCAAATATCACATAAACCGAGCAAATTCAGTTTATTTCCATTCTATATCGTTTATAATATTTTATCACGATTTATCGCTATTTTTATTTATTTAAAAATTGCCAATTCATCAAACGACGCTTCAGGCCATAACGCAGCCGTGGCGCTATTTTTCTTCAGATTTGATTTACACATATCTAAAAATCTAACCGTTGGATCTACACAAATTTTATATCAATAGAAAGATCTTTTCAAAACGAATCCAACGGTTTCAGTTTTGAGAGAATCCGACGGTCGGATCTCCCGCACTAGTTGTTTGAAGTTACGATTTCAAAATACGAACTGCAGCTTCGTTATTCGATTTAATTTAATTATATTTATATATATATAAATGTTGAAACACCCCACCTCCGTTAGGGTCACTCTCAAAGGGAATGCCCTAATTTTGGTGGAGGTTTATAAGTACAAGTCACAGATATACAAGACAGATATAAGAACACATATTTGTAAACAGCGGAAGAACAACAAACTTTATTTCATAAAGTCAAATACGTGTTACAACAACATCCTTTCCAAAAACATAACATAACACTTCATAATCTGTCTTGAGTACATTATTTTTAAAGAAGCATAAATAAAACATAGACAAACTGCCAAAGCCCCATAGTGGATTGTCCAAAGCCATAGTTCAAAACAGGAAAGTCCAAGCAATACATTTCTCTTCTTCAAGCTGGATGTTGAGGTAGGTCAAGCTGCTGTGTTCCCTCCCTGAGGACCTGGGGGGGGGGGGAAACGGAAGAAAGAAGACGAAAGAAAAATAGAGTCAGACATAAAGCCTGAGTAAGTCTAGTACTACTTTGTCTATGAATAAAGAACTGGGTATGATAAGTAAAACAGGAAGTGGGCAACATTATAAACTTGGTCAAGTTATCTAGGGTCGAATATACTATCGTACCCCGAATTAATCTCTGAACCCATATAAACTAGTTTCCAATTTGCACCCCAAAATCAGGGTGAGGTGATCCATTCTACGATGATCGGCTCCTACTCGCATAGTTACATGTGTCTTACGGCCCCCGATGTCTGTAGTTACCTATGCTGGTCCCACCATGGGGTGTATCAAGTCCCATAGTGGCAACCCGACACAACCTTAGAGTGCAAAGGTATGCTACTGGTGTCCAGTGCTTTATTTTTCTGCGCCGGAGTGCGTGCACGCCCGCACACCGTTAGAACCTACACTGCTACACCACCGCCGTCGATTTGACCTCTTACAATCAGCCCAGTAATCGTGCCCCACCCTGCCTAGTTTCAGGGTATCCTGATACACCTTCTAGGGTTACTGCTGAAAAGGGTCCCCCGTTACTAGGTTTTCTATCTCTAGCCAACATGCTAAGTTGGTTAAGTGTTTCCTAACCTAACCCCACCAGTCCGTTTAGTTTAGCATGTTCCATTTTGATTAAGTCTTTAGTTTACTTAATCCTAACAATCCTGACTCAGCCTTAATTGTCTTATTAAGGCCCTGACCTCTCACATTAGACAGGTATTGTTGTGGCTGCCTGTTGCCGGTTGGTTCCGGGCAGTCTTACGCCACAACTCAGTCTAACCTCGGGTCCTTGCTGGGCTCCATGTTTAACCTCCCACATTGGATAGGTATTGTTGTGACTACTGGACAGCCGGGCGGTTCCGGGCAGGTTTACATCACAACTCAATCCAACCTCGGGTTAAACACATCGTCTTTTCTACATTTACATATTTTGTCATTCTTCTTTATTTCTTATATGTAAATATTTGCGGCCCATTATTATGTTAATGGTGTAGAGGTTACACCAACCATGGGCCCAACCCATACTTGAATTTGGGCCCTTCTATTTTATATTTTCATTCATTAATTAATTTTATCCCAACGTTATTTTTCCCCGTTTTACACGTCCGTTCATATATATTGGGCTCAGCCTTTTAAAGCCCAATTTAGCCATGCGAAAGGGGAGGCTTATGGCGTATACACCAAGAGGGGAAAGTGAGCGCATGAACTTGCATATGACGTTGGAAAATACATAATAGAAATTGGTGTACTTGCATAGTGGTGACATGTATTTTGGTCATAAAACATAGGTGACATAAATCAAGGCATGTAAACTTGCATAGGTTTAACTACAACATGAACCTATATTCTTATTTAGGCATAATGTCAAACATAAGCATGGCCTAAATACTTCTAGCATAAACATGGCATATTGTTAAACATAAGCATGGCATAAAATACTTCTAGCATGAACATAGCATAATTCAACTTAATCATGATTTAAGCCTAATCACATAACGGTGGTATAAACATACTTATGCATAAATATTCCTAAACATGGTGTTTGCTTTAAACTTGCAAAAAGGGATTTTTGAGTCTAACCTAGCCATGTCATCATATAATCTTTTAAAACAAGATAGACTTAATAACGGATTTCAATTATGCCAAATATCATTCCTAGCCATATTCATAAGTTTGTAAAAGCATGACTTAATGCATGGATTATGGTGTCAAAATTCTACATAGTTTCATATGAACTATAATAACCAAACTTGTTTCAATTACTTGCAAAACGATTTATGCACAAAATATACATCATAATGGCATAATAACAAAGCCTCAAATTTGCATGAATTTCAATTAACTACATACATGTAGCTTCAATATAGATTACACAATTTGCGCAATATTCCAAACGTTTATTTGCATAGAACTACCGCATGTAGTTCTTTATAATGAATAACATAATTTTGCACAAATATGAATTACTTCCATTGCCACAATTCAAGCATACACATCAACACAGTTGTTTATTAATACCAAAGTAATACTCTACTTACTATGGTTTGATGAATTCTCTAGTTTAGGGATTGAAGACGCAAATTCCTTTGTTGAATTGATTAGCTTTAGGTTGCTTGAATTGCTTTAGGCCTTAGAACTTTCTCCCTAATCCTCTCTTTAGTTGGCGGCTACTCTTCGTCGTTCCTCAGCAACATGGCGGCTATAATCTTATTTTGAATGAATAGATTAGGGTTTAGTCTAGGGTTGTTTATATAGAGGTTAGGAATTGATTAGGACCATTGATGTTGCTAGGTTAGATCATAGCCATTCATTAGGAAGAGAGACCAATAAAAACCCGCCACCTAGCCCTAATGACAAAGCAGACCACTGAAATTCGACCAAACACAGACCTGGCCAGCCAGGTTGACTGGGCTCGACCAGGTCGACACCCCTGTCGACAGGGCTGTCGACAGCCCTGTCGACATGGGTAGCCCAGGTCGACAGCCCAGTCGACCTGGGTGGCTAGGCGGGTGTTTTATCCGCCTGGCCCGTTGGGCCCCATTTCAAATTATTATTTTATTCTGTTTGAATTTTAAATTTAATTCAAAACTTCCGAAGGCCATATCTTCTTCATACGGACTCCGTTTTTCGAAAACTCGGACTCTATTTCGCGTATTTTTCCGAGATGAACGCAATGGCGTATCCCGTTTCCCTTAGTTCTTTGATTTGAATTTGATTATACTTTAATTCATGAATTTCACAGTTATAGAATTTTCGGGGTGTTACATTCTCCCCCACTTAAAAGGATTTCGTCCCCGAAATCTTCAAGTGTAGGAAAACGTATATCCTAACATCCAATCATCCATCTACTCATCCATCAAACACGAGTATCCATTGTCCTTAAAAGACTTCTAATGCTTCATGATCATATGCAAAGTGTGTGTGTATACATGTACTTATCTAATGCAAAATCAGTCGGTCTACTGATTCACTTGACCTCCTTAATGCGAATTATGTAAGTGCCATGAATCCATTATGTATGCAAATTTTCCTATTCTTGATTCTACATGAGTGCACAATCATTCAATGCAAATGCAACATCCACATGACAATACATTAAAATTCAACCACATATGAAAGCAAACATATATGCATATGCAATATGAAGTGATTGAGCCGATCTAAAACCTAGATTGTGTGTGTATATGCAACCACGAGCAACCACTAGCAATCACTTGCAACCACTTGCAACCATCATCCATAACATGTTTTAACTACATTTTTCCATCCAAAAAGATTCTATCTAAAAGATACGGTCGAGGAAATATACCTAAAAAAAGATAGATAAAAGCGCAACTTAAGGAAAAAGAAGGATCAAGGATGTACCCTCGAACAGAAAAGGGTAGGCTGTACGGATTCTATCTTCAGTTTCCCAAGTCGCGTCTCCCTCGGCGTCGCTCCACTGGACTTTGACGAGCTTGACTTCGCGGTTGCGTAGCTTCTTCACTTCCGTTCCTAAGATGCGGGTTGGAACTCTTCTTATGGTTGCTTCGCGTTCCACTTCGGCCTCTTCGAGGATATTTGGCTCTACCACTTCAGCAGACTCGTGTAGACATTTTCGGAGATGTGAAACGTGAAAAACGTTGTGGACTCCAGCCAACTTCTCGGGTAGCTCTAATCTATAAGCCATTTTCCCAATTTTCTCGATAATAGGGAATGGCCCTACGAATCTTGGCGCTAGCTTTCCTGTGGTTCCAAAACGAACAACGTTTCTTAGTGGTGATACCTTGAGAAAAACTCTGTCTCCAACCTCGAATTCAAGGTCGGTCCTTCTCTTGTCGGCATAGGACTTTTGTCTGTCTTGGGCCGTCTTCATCCTTCTTCGTATTAAGTCTACTTTCTCTGAGGTCTCTCGGATCATGTCTGGTCCAAGTATGAGCTTATCAGTAGACTCCCACCAACAAGTGGGCGATCGGCACGGTCTTCCATATAAAGCTTCGAAGGGCGCCATTCCGATGGTTGCTTGATAGCTGTTGTTGTAGGCAAATTCCACCAAAGGAAGGTGGTCTTCCCATGTCCCTCCGAAGTCAAGGACGCATAGTCTTAGAAGGTCTTCCAAAACTCTGTTCACTCTCTCTGTTTGGCCGTCGGTTTGGGGATGATAGGCTGTGCTCAAGCATAACTGCGTTCCTACTGCTTCTTGCAGACTCCGCCAAAACTCGCTGGTGAAGATGGGGTCTCGGTCACTAACGATGCTAGATGGTATTCCATGGAGTCGCACGATTTCCTTGAGGTAAAGTGATGCTAGGGATGAGGCGGTTCTTTTACTTTTGACAGGTAAAAAGTGGGCGCTTTTAGTAAGCCTATCCACTATTACCCAAATGCTAGTGTTGCCTCTCCTAGACCTAGGCAGCCCATCGATGAAGTCCATTGAGATGCTATCCCACTTCCACTGCGGGACCTCCAAAGGATGTAGCAGTCCGCCAGGCTTTTTCTGTTCCGCCTTAACCTGTTGGCACACCATACACTTAGAAACGAATTCTGCCACGTCCTTTTTCATGCCGTTCCAGAAGAAAGTCCTTTTTATGTCTTTGTACATTTTATCTCCGCCTGGGTGTATCGTCATCTTGGAGTGATGTGCTTCCTCGAGAACCTTCTTTATTAAATTGTTTGTCTGTGGGACGCATAGTCTTCCATCTCGCCTTAGTACACCCTTATCGTCAATGGAGTATCTGTTGAGGTGACTTGAAGTCTCACCCCTAATTAGCCTATCAATTATTTCCACAAGCTGAGGGTCTTCGCGTTGTGCTGCCCCTACTGAATCTACTAAAGTTGGGCGCACTTCGAGAGATGCAAGCAAGCCCGGTACGAAATCGGAGGAAGGCCTAAAGTCGAAGCTGGCTATAAACTCTAGGCTTTGTCTTTCAACAAACAACGGGCTTAGGGTCAATTTCTTTCGGCTCAACGCGTCTGCCACTACGTTGCCTTTGCCCGGAGTGTAGGAGATTTCGAAATCGTACGAGGCAAGAAACTCCATCCATCTTTGTTGCCTCAAGTTAAGATCTTTCTGCGAGAAAAGATATTTCAACGATTTATGGTCAGTGTAAAGTTCGAACTTCTCACCTAGGAGATAGTGTCGCCAAGACTTGAGTGCAAAGACGATGGCGGCTAGCTCTAGATCGTGGGTTGGGTAGTTCTTTTCGTGCACCTTCAACTGCCTCCCGCCATAAGCTACTACCCTTCCTTCTTGCATTAAGACGGCGCCTAGCCCTGTCCCACATGCATCCGTATAAACAGTGAACATCTTGCTCCCATCTGGCAGCGTCAAAACTGGGGCTGTTGTGAGAGCCCTCTTCAGTCGTTGGAAAGCAAACTCGCAATCCAAATCCCAATTGAATACTAGATTCTTCTTGGTCAATTTCGTGAGCGGAGCTGAAATTTTCGCAAAATCCCTTATGAATTTTCGATAGAAACCTGCTAGTCCTAGAAAGCTTCGGACCTCAGTTGCATTCCTTGGTGTCTTCCAATCTTGTACCGCCACTACCTTAGCAGGGTCCACCGCTAACCCTTGTTTGGATACTATGTGCCCAAGGAACCTCACCTCTTCTCTCCAAAAATGGCATTTGGAGAATTTGGCTTTTAGTTGATGGGCTCGCAACGTTTCCATGATTGCCCTTAAGTGCTGAGCATGTTCCTCTTCATTCTTTGAGAAGATAAGGATATCATCTACGAAGACCACTAAGAATTTGTTGAGGAAATCTCTAAATACCCTACTCATCAGGTCCACGAAGTAAGCAGGTGCATTTGTCAAGCCGAAAGGCATGACAAGCCATTCAAAGAAGCCGTCTGGGGTTCTGAAAGCCGTTTTATCGATGCTATCTTCAGCCACCCTTAGCTGATGAAAACCGGTTGCTAAATCGAGTTGGGAGAAAACAGACGCTCCTACAAGCTGGTCAAATAAATCGTCAATTCTAGGGAGAGGGTGCCTATTCTTTTTCGTTAGCTTGTTGAGCTCCCTATAGTCAACACATAGACGGAGTGAACCATCCGCCTTTGTAGCGAACACCACTGGAGCGCCCCATTCTGAAATGCTCCTCCTAATGAACCCCTTCTCTAGAAGCTCTTTAATCTGTTTACTGAGCTCTTTCCTTTCTCGTGGAGCCATATGTCTAACGGGCAACGCAACGGGCTTTGCATTATCTACAAGATATATGCGGAAGTCTATCTCCCGCTTCGGAGGCAAGCCCTTCACCTCTTCGAAGACATCCGGATATTCCCGGACCACTCTAACTGATTTCAAATTTTCAAAAGAGGCATCTAGCGATTCAAGATAACTAAGCATAACCGAATACGAGGGATTACAAGAAATTTCCAAAGTATTACCGAGCTGGGTTAGGAGCCTAACAACCCTTTTCTCACAATCAAGGATGGCCCCATTACTGGATAGCCAATCCATACCCAAAATCAAACCATACCCCGAAAAGCCCAAAACAAAGGCACTACATTCAAATTCTACACTTAGAATAGAAATTTTCAAATCCAGACAGATCATAGACAAATGAGCTGGGCCCCCAATTGGGTTTGAAACAATTAAGGGGTCCTCTACCATACTAGTTTTTAGGTGCAGAGATTCTACTAAAGCAGACGAGATAAAGGAGTGTGATGCGCCAGAATCAAATAAAGTGCGAACGGGGTGATCATAAAGATAAACTACACTTTCTACAGAAGTATTTGTACCTCGCTGTTGCAATGGTGGCGCTTCTAGCACATGGACCTGTGCCCCTGGGGTGGATCCAGTGCCCTGCCCCTGTCCTCGTTTCCTTGGGCAGTCCTTAGCCCTGTGGCCTGTCTGACCGCACGAAAAGCACCCACCATTCTCCTTAGCCTTCTTCTTCCGGCAGTCCTTTACTAAGTGCCCCACTTTGCCACAGAAATTACACTTCCTCTTCTCTTTGTTGCCTTTCCCGCCCTTCTTAAAGTCTGTCTTCTTAGGCTGCAAACCCTCTTTCTTCCCTTGAGAGCTTTCTGCCTTTGTCTCCTTCTTGCCCTTATCCTCTTCATTCAGCAATGCCATTTGCACCAATCTTTCATACGTGGCTCCCATGGGTATATGGGTCATGGCCAAACTGTGTAATGGCTCATTTAACCCTTTGACGAAACGGAGAGCCTTCTTATGCGGGGTGTTGACTAGGTCAAGCCCAAACCTAGCCAGCTCATCAAACTGATTTACATACAGTCTTGTCTCCTTGCTTAAGAAATAAGAATTTTTCCAACTGCAAACTTCTTTCTGCATCTGAGAGAAACTTAGTCTCAAACCTTGCCCTAAAGTCCTCCCATGTATCCACTGGTCTTTCAGCATTGGTGACTTCCCACCAGTAGGAAGCCTCGCCCTTCAATAGCCACACCGCCAATTGTACTTTTTGTCTATCTTCTACCTCAAAGATGATGAATAGGTCCTCCGTTTCTTTCAGCCAATTTCTAGCTGCCACGAAGGACTCAGTTCCATGCAAATCCCTTCCTCCCATAGCTTTAAAATCTTTACATATCTTAGCGAATGTGTTTCCCCGTGGAGGAGGTGGAGGAAAAGGTGCTGCTGCGGCTGGATGATTTCCTTCAGCTGGAGGAGGAGGAACGGTAGGACCTGGCTGAGTGGCCCTTGCTTCTAAGAAACGTCTAAACCAACCAGGTATGGGTACCCCTTCAGGCAAGTTAAGTTCTTGGGACATGCTGAAACAAAAAGGATAGGTTCAAAACGAAGGATAAGAGATAGTACCTATGGCTTTGGGGAGTGGACTTTGCCTTTTTTAAAATAAAATAATACTTTTCTTTTAAAAATGCTTCTTTAAATTTCCTTTTTGAAAATAAATTTTCAAAACTTTTTATCTTATCTGGTAAACCTATGCTCTGATACCAAGTGAAACACCCCACCTCCGTTAGGGTCACTCTCAAAGGGAATGCCCTAATTTTGGTGGAGGTTTATAAGTACAAGTCACAGATATACAAGACAGATATAAGAACACATATTTGTAAACAGCGGAAGAACAACAAACTTTATTTCATAAAGTCAAATACGTGTTACAACAACATCCTTTCCAAAAACATAACATAACACTTCATAATCTGTCTTGAGTACATTATTTTTAAAGAAGCATAAATAAAACATAGACAAACTGCCAAAGCCCCATAGTGGATTGTCCAAAGCCATAGTTCAAAACAGGAAAGTCCAAGCAATACATTTCTCTTCTTCAAGCTGGATGTTGAGGTAGGTCAAGCTGCTGTGTTCCCTCCCTGAGGACCTGGGGGGGGAAACGGAAGAAAGAAGACGAAAGAAAAATAGAGTCAGACATAAAGCCTGAGTAAGTCTAGTACTACTTTGTCTATGAATAAAGAACTGGGTATGATAAGTAAAACAGGAAGTGGGCAACATTATAAACTTGGTCAAGTTATCTAGGGTCGAATATACTATCGTACCCCGAATTAATCTCTGAACCCATATAAACTAGTTTCCAATTTGCACCCCAAAATCAGGGTGAGGTGATCCATTCTACGATGATCGGCTCCTACTCGCATAGTTACATGTGTCTTACGGCCCCCGATGTCTGTAGTTACCTATGCTGGTCCCACCATGGGGTGTATCAAGTCCCATAGTGGCAACCCGACACAACCTTAGAGTGCAAAGGTATGCTACTGGTGTCCAGTGCTTTATTTTTCTGCGCCGGAGTGCGTGCACGCCCGCACACCGTTAGAACCTACACTGCTACACCACCGCCGTCGATTTGACCTCTTACAATCAGCCCAGTAATCGTGCCCCACCCTGCCTAGTTTCAGGGTATCCTGATACACCTTCTAGGGTTACTGCTGAAAAGGGTCCCCCGTTACTAGGTTTTCTATCTCTAGCCAACATGCTAAGTTGGTTAAGTGTTTCCTAACCTAACCCCACCATTCCGTTTAGTTTAGCATGTTCCATTTTGATTAAGTCTTTAGTTTACTTAATCCTAACAATCCTGACTCAGCCTTAATTGTCTTATTAAGGCCCTGACCTCTCACATTAGACAGGTATTGTTGTGGCTGCCTGTTGCCGGTTGGTTCCGGGCAGTCTTACGCCACAACTCAGTCTAACCTCGGGTCCTTGCTGGGCTCCATGTTTAACCTCCCACATTGGATAGGTATTGTTGTGACTACTGGACAGCCGGGCGGTTCCGGGCAGGTTTACATCACAACTCAATCCAACCTCGGGTTAAACACATCGTCTTTTCTACATTTACATATTTTGTCATTCTTCTTTATTTCTTATATGTAAATATTTGCGGCCCATTATTATGTTAATGGTGTAGAGGTTACACCAACCATGGGCCCAACCCATACTTGAATTTGGGCCCTTCTATTTTATATTTTCATTCATTAATTAATTTTATCCCAACGTTATTTTTCCCCGTTTTACACGTCCGTTCATATATATTGGGCTCAGCCTTTTAAAGCCCAATTTAGCCATGCGAAAGGGGAGGCTTATGGCGTATACACCAAGAGGGGAAAGTGAGCGCATGAACTTGCATATGACGTTGGAAAATACATAATAGAAATTGGTGTACTTGCATAGTGGTGACATGTATTTTGGTCATAAAACATAGGTGACATAAATCAAGGCATGTAAACTTGCATAGGTTTAACTACAACATGAACCTATATTCTTATTTAGGCATAATGTCAAACATAAGCATGGCCTAAATACTTCTAGCATAAACATGGCATATTGTCAAACATAAGCATGGCATAAAATACTTCTAGCATGAACATAGCATAATTCAACTTAATCATGATTTAAGCCTAATCACATAACGGTGGTATAAACATACTTATGCATAAATATTCCTAAACATGGTGTTTGCTTTAAACTTGCAAAAAGGGATTTTTGAGTCTAACCTAGCCATGTCATCATATAATCTTTTAAAACAAGATAGACTTAATAACGGATTTCAATTATGCCAAATATCATTCCTAGCCATATTCATAAGTTTGTAAAAGCATGACTTAATGCATGGATTATGGTGTCAAAATTCTACATAGTTTCATATGAACTATAATAACCAAACTTGTTTCAATTACTTGCAAAACGATTTATGCACAAAATATACATCATAATGGCATAATAACAAAGCCTCAAATTTGCATGAATTTCAATTAACTACATACATGTAGCTTCAATATAGATTACACAATTTGCGCAATATTCCAAACGTTTATTTGCATAGAACTACCGCATGTAGTTCTTTATAATGAATAACATAATTTTGCACAAATATGAATTACTTCCATTGCCACAATTCAAGCATACACATCAACACAGTTGTTTATTAATACCAAAGTAATACTCTACTTACTATGGTTTGATGAATTCTCTAGTTTAGGGATTGAAGACGCAAATTCCTTTGTTGAATTGATTAGCTTTAGGTTGCTTGAATTGCTTTAGGCCTTAGAACTTTCTCCCTAATCCTCTCTTTAGTTGGCGGCTACTCTTCGTCGTTCCTCAGCAACATGGCGGCTATAATCTTATTTTGAATGAATAGATTAGGGTTTATTCTAGGGTTGTTTATATAGTGGTTAGGAATTGATTAGGACCATTGATGTTGCTAGGTTAGATCATAGCCATTCATTAGGAAGAGAGACCAATAAAAACCCGCCACCTAGCCCTAATGACAAAGCAAACCACTGAAATTCGACCAAACACAGACCTGGCCAGCCAGGTTGACTGGGCTCGACCAGGTCGACACCCCTGTCGACAGGGCTGTCGACAGCCCTGTCGACATGGGTAGCCCAGGTCGACAGCCCAGTCGACCTGGGTGGCTAGGCGGGTGTTTTATCCGCCTGGCCCGTTGGGTCCCATTTCAAATTATTATTTTATTCTGTTTGAATTTTAAATTTAATTCAAAACTTCCGAAGGCCATATCTTCTTCATACGGACTCCGTTTTTCGAAAACTCGGACTCTATTTCGCGTATTTTTCCGAGACGAACGCAATGGCGTATCCCGTTTCCCTTAGTTCTTTGATTTGAATTTGATTATACTTTAATTCATGAATTTCACAGTTATAGAATTTTCGGGGTGTTACAAATGTAATCGATTCTGGCGCTGTTTTTTTTCAGATTTGAATTAAACATTCCAGACAATCCAGCCGTTGGATTTTCAAAAAGTCGGTGTCGTTGGAAAGATATTTCCAAAGAGAACCCAACGGTTTCGATTTTGAGAAAATCCGATGGTCGGATCTCCCGCACTAATCGTTTGAAGTTACGGTTTCAAAACACAAACTGTAGCTTCGTTATTCAATTTATTTTAATTATATTTATATAAATATATATAAATATAATTCTTTCTTCGATTTCAAAACTATATTCATTTCATATATTTGATAAAAATGATATTTTTATCATCAAAAATATTTATTCAACACATGAATATTTTTAGCACTTCATATTCACAATAAAAATGTAGATTTTATTATTCAATCTATATATTCAACACATGAATGTTTTCGATTTCACACATACGAAAAAAATATGATTTTTATCGTTCTAGTCCTTTATTCAACACATGAATATTTTCTATAGTTTATATATATAATAAAAATGTGATTTTTATTGTAAAACAATTTATTTAAAAAAAACGATTATTTTATATAGTCTATACATAAGGTAAAAATGTTATTTTTGGTTTTAAAACAATTTATTTAAAATACTAATATTTTATATAGGCTATATATATAATAGAAATGTGATTTTTATCTTTCAAATAATTTACTCAACACATGAACTCATTCAACACATGAATTTCTACTCAACACATGAATTTCTATTCAACACACGAATATAGTTTCAACGCATGAAAATAATTCTAACACATGAATATTATTGAAAATTTCGGCAACATAACGGCAGGGTAGTTAAAACAGGGACCGTCCCTAGTACGGCTCCTCGCTCTACCTTAAAACCTCGCGGTTTTTGACAATGGGGATTTTATGCATCTAATTCGTACACAGACGAGCATGTTTATTTTTCTTTTCCACAAACTAATCCTATGTGGTTTCATCCAAAATAATTCTCAACCACAAACAGGTATTTTTCAACCACAATCAATCATTCATGATTTTCACCAAATTTCACATCAACCAATAATCCAAACAATATCACAACCAATATATATCGTCCATGGTCTGTGGAGAGGGGAGTATATATATATATTCGTATATAAATATTTTTCGATTTCACTTCAATATCATTTCAATTTATTTCAATGCATATATCACTTTTACAACGCATATATAACTTATACATCGAACATACAACTTATACAACGCTTATACATGAGGTGTACAACGCTTATATAACTCATACATCGACTATATAATTTGTACATCATTGTTTTCCATATCGTTTATAATTTAGAAATCTCACATTGGATTCCACTCCACTAAAAAAAGCAGAAGGCTCAGAAAATATGCGGTCTCTTCTAGAATGTAGAAGACGTCCACACGAGTCCACTGCCCTTTGTTTCACTGAATTTCGTCAACAAACAAAAAAGATATGATTTTTACAGTGAAATCAAAAACCGTAGTTCTTTAAAGTGCTATAGAACAGTTTAAAATAAAATAAACTGTTACCTCATCTATTCATTCAAAACTAGGTTTTGATTTATACTCCAACCCGTGTAACGATATGAGGATCGGGCGGCACAACGTCGAAGAGGAAGGAGGGGCGCACTCGCGCATGGTGGAGCGGTGGAGTTCGATCGCCTGTACAGGCGGCGGCGGCGCTGTGAAGTCGTCGACTTCAAGGGCACGAACCTCGAGACACGACGAACGAGGGGTGGCGTGGCAGGTACAGATTTGAAGCCCTCGACGAGTACTACAAAAGCTTCAACTGGGTCGAGGTCTATTACTGCGTGGATTGGCCGGAAAATGAACGGGAAGCTTTGAACAGCTTTCCGCCGTCAGTCGAGGGAGATAACGAGGGGTTACGGATTTTTTTTTATATTTTTAATTAATGAAAGAAAATTTTCTATTGGCCGATATTTATATAAATTCGAAAATAGGGTTTTCTCCAAACGAACTCCAATCCAAACCCAACGACTGTCGTCCCTAACTAAATACCCCCATCCCGAACACAATGGGATATGTTTCGTAGGCCCATTCGACTGTTTCAGTCAGTTTCTCTTCAAATTAAAATATAAAACATTCAATATTGGATTTGAACGTACATTTCAATTTGCCGGGGCCACATAATGATTCTAAAAATTCCCGTAAAATAAATCTAGCTATGTTTTGATGACACGGTCCCAACAAAACTAGTTTTGTCGAATTCTGAGACTGTTTGAAAAATAGCCATTTTCTGGTCGATCCAATTTAACAGAAATTCACCAAACACATTTTCTTTTACCACGCTCACATATTAATTTCAAAAATTATGAAATTTAAAACCCAGCAATAATTTGACATCCCGGATCCAAACATTGGTTTCGCCGAATTCCAAGGTCGTTTGCAAAATGTCTATTTTCAAGGGCGATATATTCTCTGTAGCGACCTTCCTGAAAATTCATTTGGCCCTAACTTTTGACTCCTGCTATGAAACTTCGATTTTACAGATTCGCTAGAAAGATATTCACTAACAGATTTAAATATTTTTGGTTTCACTAAATCCGTTTTATTTTGCACCCGGTACAGTCAGTCAAAGTTTGAATTGAAATTTTGAAACTGCCGCGCCTTTTCAGGCCTTGTTTATAATTCAAAATAATTATATTTATTTTCAAACATCGATTCAAACATACTTTTCGTCATTATTATTTAAAATATGTATTTTAAATATTTAAAATCAACTAAAATAGCCAAATTAAAATTTTTAAATTGGCTCAGATTTTCCAGGTTGTTACAATCTACCCCACTTAAAACTTTTCGTCCCCGAAAAAGAACAAAGTCGAAAGTGGTTTAATTTACCAACTCAACTTTCCTTCTGGCTTCCATTCTCCAACTTTTCAGTTTCTAAGAATTTTCAAATTCTTCAAAAATTTGGCTAACACCCTAAATTTTCGAAAAATTTCGCCATAACCTCCTTTGTACGGGGAGGGGTTTGGAAATTTATTGGGCCGTATTAGGTACCCAATAAATCCTAATAAGCATGCACATATTTATAGTGATATATTTCGGTGTCCACAGGGGAGTGTGTATAAATCATAACTCCAGAGAATAAATTCACGTCACCCTACAAATGGTTTTTGTGCCTTAATGACCAGAGAGACGTGTTTATTGTCATCTTCAGACCCGTGTGGGGTTTTTATTAATCTTGCAATTTACCATTACATTTTACATGGTCCATATCAGTCATCAGTCCAACCTGTAAAATATAGTCATCGCCATACAAGCCTCTCGCTCGTATGGTAAATTTTCAACCTCGTCACACAAGCTCCAAATGCTTTTGTGGTATATGATGAAGTATGCCTATGTGCAAGAAGTATGCCATGTAGTGTAGTTCAAAATTAATTGTTACTATCTTATGGCGACGTTTATTATTACAAACAGAATAACCAACACTCCGCATCCAATGGCATTCACAGGAGTTGATATAATAATAAAATTGCGCATCCAACTCATTAAGGTTTACCTATTTGTCGGGCACGCAAATGAATTCTTTACTCAACAGCTAATCCATCTACCTGTTCAAACATAAATGATGTACATGTATATATTTCTATCTATTTCAAATCAGTTCAATACTTGATTTTATTGTATAAATTCCACCATTCATTCTACTATTGATTAAATTAACTATCCTTCTAATAATTTAATTAATCAAGTCCACTATCGCACAACACAAACAACAATCAATTCATTCTACTCTTTTGAAAACATTCAGACTATATAATTAAAAAGTTTACATCCATGTAAAGAAAACAACAACAAAGTAAAGAAAAAATGGAAATGCAAAATATGGTAAATGTACCTTGCACCAGAGTCAATCAAAGACATCCACTCTGCACTTAGGATAGGCTTTCTTAATGCTTTCCTCTGTTTCCCAAGTACAATCTCGCGGATCTCCACTCCATTGCACTTTGACTAAGTGAACCTTCTTGTTTCTCAGCTCTTTGGTTTCTTTGCCAATGATCTTCGTCGGCTCTCTTATAACTGCCAATTCTGGAGTGATTTCCAAATCCTGTTGTGCGGCTTCTTTTACAATGAGATCTGGATCATGCACATGCTTTCGCAGTTGAGATACGTGAAATACATCATGCACTCCAGGCAACCAATCAGGCAATTGGACCCTATATGCGAGAGTTCCAATCCATTCAAGAATAGGAAACGGACCAATAAATTTGGGTGCCAATTTCCCCGTTTTACCGAATCGGATGACTCCTCTCATCGGAGATACCTTCAAATATACATAGTCGCCAACAACAAATGATATATCTCTTCTTCTCTTATCTGCATAGCTCTTCTGTCGACTTTGAGCAGCTAGTAATCGTTTCTTAACGAAATCGACTTTGTCCGCAGCATCGCGAATCATATCAGGCCCCAATACGAGTCTATTTCCAGGTTCTACCCAACAAGCAGGGGATCGGCACGGTCTACCATACAATACTTCGAATGGAGACATTTTCAGGCTCGCCTGGTAGCTATTGTTATATGAGAATTCGGCCAAACGTAAATGGTCTTCCCATGATCTGCCAAAATCAATAATACACGCCCACAGTAGATCTTCAAGAATACGATTCACCCTCTCAGTTTGGCAATCTGTTTGAGCATGATATGTGGTGCTCAAATTCAGCTTCGTTCCCAATTCTGCTTGGAATGCTTCCCAGAATTTACTAGCAAAAATCGGGTCACGATCACTAACGATGCTCAAGGGAACTCCATGCAGTCTAACTATTTCCGTGAAATAAATCTGTGCCGAACTTTGAGCAGTTCTGTTCGATCTGACAGGTATGAAATGGGCGGTCTTCGTGAAACGATCTACGATCACCCAAATACTGTCATTCACTCTCCTGGTTCTGGGCAAACAATCTATGAAGTCCATAGAAATTTGTTCCCACTTTCCACCTGGAATTTCTAAAGGTTGCAACAATCCAGCGAGCTTCTGCTAATCGCTTTTGACTTGCTGACAGGTGGAACACCGGCTAACATATATAGAGATATCTCTTTTCATTGCCTTCCACCAGAAAGTTCGCTTGAGGTCATTGTACATTTTACTAACCCTTGGGTGGATGCTCATTTTGGACTTGTGGCTCTCGTCCATTACTTCTCTTTTGAGCTCAAGATTGTCGTGAACACAAATTCTACCTTTCAATCTCAGAACTCCTGCGCCATCCACTTGGAAACTGGAGACTTCGCCCTTTTGAATTCTTCTGATCATCTCCTTGATAAAACTATCATCTTTCTGAAGAATAGCTATTTTATCAATCAACGATGGTGTAATGATAATACTGGCGATGATCACGTTCTTCTTGCTGAGCGCATCAGCTACGACATTGGCTTTTCCCGGAATATACAAAATATCTAGATCATATGCCGCGAGAAATTCTAACCAACGTTGCTGCCTCATATTCAAATCCTTCTGGGTGAATAAATACTTTAATGATTGATGATCAGTATATAATTCAAACTTCTCACCCAATAGATAATGCCTCCGGATTTTCATAGCAAACACGATAGCTAGCAATTCAAGATCGTGAGTTACATAATTATTTCCATGTGGTTTCAACTGACGGCTAGCATAAGCGACTAGATGGCCTCTTTGCATTAATACTGCGCCAAGGCCTTTTTTAGAAGCATCGGTCCAGACTTTTGAATCCTGATTGCCGTCAATAATTGTGAGCACTGGAGCAGTCGTCAATTTTAACTTCAGCTCCTGGAAAGCTGCCTCACATTCGGGAGTCCAGTTGAATCTCGAATGTTTCTTAGTAAGCTTCGTTAAGTGACTGGATATCTTCGAAAAATTCTTAATGAACTTCTGATAATAACTGGCCAATTCGAGAAAACTTCTGACTTCTGTGGGCGTATGAGGCTGTTTCCAATTCTGAATAGCAGTGATTTTATTGGGATCCACTGAAATTCCTTGCTTTGACACGACGTGACCAAGAAATTTGACTTCTTCTTTCCAGAATATACATTTGGAAAACTTTGCTTTCAAAACATTCTTTCTGAGAATTCTAACACTTGTTCCAAATGTTTTTCATGCTCGCTTTCTGATTTAGAGAAGATCAATATATCATCAATAAAAACTAGAACAAATTTATTCAATACTTCTATGAATACACGGTTCATTAGATCGACAAAATAAGATGGAGCGTTACATAAGCCGAACGACATTACTAACCACTCGTAGAATAAATCTGGCCCTCTGAATGATGTCAAAGGAACACACTCTTCGGCAATACGAAGCCGATGGAAACCTGCAGCTAGGTCCATTCGTGAAAACATTTGTGCGCCATTCAATCGATCCAACAAATCATCAATCCGCGACAATGGATATTTGTTCTTCAGCGTCTTCTTATTCAAGTCACGATAATCTACACATAATCTGAGAGTACCGTCTGACTTCAAGACAAATACCACTGCTGCTCCCCAATCAGAGAAACTAGGCCTGATTAGACTCTTCCATACTAGCTGTCGAGTTTGATTATCTAGCTCTTCTTTCTCTTTCAAGGTCATTCTTCGAATAGCGTGTACTACTGGCCTTGCATTCGGAATTAAAGAGATTTTAAAATCAATTTCTCTCTGCGGAGGTAAGCTAACAACTTCTTCGAACACGACCACATAGTTCTTGACAACTGGGATATTTTCAATGTCGACCGGAATATTCTCCGGGATGACAGGAACAGGTTCTATTTGAGCAGGAGAAACATCTAAAGCTGACCAAAAATCTTTTCTATCAGAATTCGGGCCTTCACATGGGATGGTTATACAGTCACCTGATTTAATCTTCGGCTTAACGACTCTGTCGGCGCATTTAACCTCAGCTTCATATTTGATTAACCAGTCCAATCCCAGAATAAGATCAAATTCGGTGAAATTCATGACGATCGCGACGGTAGGGAACCGATAACGGGAAAAAGAAACCGGCACCCCACAAACCCAACTAAGATCGACGGAACCCCCAACCGGATTATGGACAGTCATGGGTTCTTTGAGCTTTTTCAAATTCAAATCCATTTTCTTAATCGCATTCCTTGCAATAAAGCTTCGTGAAGCGACTGTATCAAATAGTACTTTAACTGGAATATCCTTGACAATAAGAGTGCCATCTAAAACATCTGGCCTTTCCTGACTAGATGAGGATCCAAGAACTTCTGCTACTTCATATACATGAACCTTTTCAGATTTCTTGAATAGCTAGAAAGCCTTTGAAAGATGAACAGCCTGATGGCATTGACTGCATTTTCTATTCTCTTGAAATCCCTTCTTGGATTGAAGTCCACCTTTTAATTGCTTCTTTAAGGGTCCACAGTTTATCGCCAAATGCCCCGTAACACCCCAAATTTTTGAATAATCGAATTAACTAAAATAAAGAATAATTATTCTCGGACGTGAGAATTAAGCGAATGGGGTTGCGCCATTGTGTTCGTCTCGGAATTCTGGTTGAAATAGTGTCCGAGTTTGCAGGAAACGGGTACCCGATGAAGGAGTTATAGACGAACAAAGTTTGGTGGCAAGAGAAAGAATATATATATATATATATTTGCACTGGCATACTTGGGAAGTGCGCCAGTACAAATTTACATTGGTGCACTTCCCAAGTGCGCCCAGGCCGAGGGAAAACCTGCACACCCTTCTGGTTCAATCTGACCCATGTTCTAACTCATTGTTGAGTCCTTTCTGACTCTTTGCTGAGTCATTAGGGCTGACTTGTCACCCTATCATGACTGAATGGTTTCGATTAACCCTAAGATCATCCGACGGCTTAAATTGATTCAAAACTCTATAAAAAGACCCATAGACTCAAACCCTAAATCAGAATTAAAACTGAAACTATGGTCGTCATGCTGTCGTCTTGAACCCTAGAGTAGCTAGCACAAATTAAAGAGGAAGAGCAGCAAATCAAATCAGTTCTATTCAACCCTAACAACGAATCTTCTTCAAAGGAGAGCTAATACAACTCCAGAAATCAGAATTCAGAACTCAAGACCGCTTTTGAGTAGTGAGTTCGATCACTTTAACAAAATAATTGCTAAATCAATTATGATGTGATATACGTTGGATTATAAGTTGTGGTTGTGAATCTAATTCATATGTTTAATCATGTATGTTAACTTGATTCATATTATATGATGTTATGCAAGTTTTATATATGATGTTATGCAAGTTACATGTATGATGTAATGCAAGTTTCACATATGATGTTATGCAAGTTAATATGATTATGCAAGTTGTACATATGATGTTATGCAAGTTAACAGGATCACGCAAGTTGTATGCGAGTTATATGATGTTATGTAAGTTTGGATCTAAAATATATGCTAGTAATTCATTATGTTAACTTGTGTCAATGAATCCCTTTTTATAATCCAACCACCTAGGTTTATAACATCAGTTTTTTTGCGAATATGGATGTGGAACATGTGCTAGTTCATATAGGTATTATGTTCATATGCAAGTTTAAGTGATAATTGGATTCACATATATATACAAGTTCACACCTTTAAAGTTTAGATCCATATTCAAGTTGACATTTTTATGTTGAAACAATGACATGCATAGTTATGGAAGTTTACACCTTTATGTGGATCCATAGTTTACTCAGGTTAACACCTTTTATTGGATCCATAGTTATGCAAAGTGACACCTTTATGTTTAGGTTGACGACATACATAGTTTATGTAAGTTTGTGATAATTACCTAGGCTAGTTGGGTGTAAAACTATGGTCATACATGCAAGTTCACCCCTTTTAGATCTATGATTTTTGGATCCTTGATAATACAAAGACTATGCAAGTATGTTGTAATTCTTAATTGCAAGTTAGATGCAAATTAGATCTATTATTGTGTGTATATGACTTTGTGATGTTTATTCCTTTTTTTTAAGTATTAGACTATTTGCTAGTCTAATATGTATATATAATGTTAAGCGAACGAATGACGGGGGTACGATGGGGATAATAGTGGATACACACATATTGTGAATTTGGCATGTAATGGCCTAAAAAAAGCATGTAATTAATTTTAAGGAATAAAATTAATTAGTGATGAAATTGGTATGATTTTACATATCATAAATGGATGGACATAATTGAGACAATTATGGACATCGTTAAATTTGGAATTGATTGATAATTTGAATAGGGAAAGTAATTCAAATTGGGGGAATGATTAATTAGGTGTAATTAATCGTCTAAGACACGAGGTTAGGCTCGTTTGTGGTGTAAGACTGCCCGGACCCACCCGACAAATCCAGTTGCCACAAATGCCAGTCTAATGTGAGAGGTCTTAGGCACAAATTAAATACGTAATAGTTGTAAAGACACGAGGTTAGGCTCGTTTGTGATGTAAGACTGCCCGGACACGCCCGGCAAATCCAGCTGCCACAAATGCTAGTTTAATGTGAGAGGTCTTTATGAGGTTACGGTCTTAATGAATTAAGAAACACTTAACCAGATAAACATGTAGTGGGACATGAGGGGGTTAAGTGGGTGCCTTGGGTGGCATGTGGAATCTAGTGGGTGCCTTGGGTGGCATTTGGAAATACGATTAGAAACACTTAACCAAAATTGAAACATGTAATTTAAACATGAATAAGAAGTGGGTTAAGTGGGATGTACTAGAGGGGACCAAGCTTAGGTGGATAGCTTGTGTCAAGTAATGGGGGCCCGTTTCAACCAGTTACCAAGACGTATCTTTGTGGGCTCGACCCAAGTCAAGGATGGGACACGCATACTGGGCTTGACTGTAAGAGGCCAAACCGGGTTAGCGGTGGCAACGCAAGTCCAACGGGTTCATATGCGTGTGTGGACCTGGGCTGGTAGGTAAGACGTTGTTGCATCGTGTAGGTATAAGCCGTGCATCATTGGTGGTATCGGGTTGCCACTTTGGGGAGTGATACAACCCACTATGGGGCCAGCACGGGTATCTACGAGGTAGGGAGCCGATCGAATGGGGCAGGGTAGTGGGTACACCTAGTGGAGATAGGAGCAGACGGCACCTATGTAGTTAGCTAGGGGTACACGAAGCTACCACTATTATTAATAATTACTAAGGGGGTACACCTAGTGGAGATAGCAGCAGGCGGCACCTATGACGTCAGCTAGGAGTACGTGGAATTACCATTATTACTTATTGAAGGGGTACATCTAGTGGGGGTAGGTACACGCTGGGTACCTATGCTAGCAACTAGAGATATACAGTCAAACATGGAGCATAGTGGGTACATCTAGTAGTACACGAAGCTATCATCGTTCTATTTAGCCAAGAGGGATCAAATTTCTAGAGTGACTAGTTCGGGTGCAGTTAGTGTTAGTACAGTACAGTATGGTACAGTACGGTAGAGTATAGTAATTATCCTATAGCGATTAGGAAGCGCCATTTACGTTATCTCTGTTTCTCTTGATTGCCTTTCCATACCCATGTGGTTCACACAGTCATTACCTTATTCTCCAGCTTATATCTTATCATATTGCTTTAATAATTATGTTGTTAGAGTTATCGCACTCGCCAGACTTTATGTCTGACCCCCTTTGTTTCCACCACTTTTCTTCCTCCCCCCCGGTTCTAAGGGTGGGACTAGTACTAGTGGAGCTTGATTGGGATCTCTTTGGGAGCACTTGGATTTGGATTGTCGAAGTAAAGTTCAGCCTATCATTTTCTTTATGGCTATTTGTAGTAGTGGGATTATGTTCTTTGTTTTATCAAGATGGATATTATGTACTTGACTTTGGTTTATGGTTTTTGATGATGTAACCAAACATATTTACCTTCTACTGCAATAAATAAAGTTTTAAATTTTCAAGTACTGCTTTATATCTGTCTTGTTGTGATTTTCTATTCTATATTCACTTAAAATGCTCCATGGAAGTTAATGCATTCCCTTTGCGAGTGACATTAATGGACGTGGGGTGTTACACGTGGTATCAGAGCTGAAGGTTACCAGAATAGATAAGATATTTTGAAAAACTATTTTTCAAAAGCATTTTTATAAAGAATACTTTCAAAAATATGTTGGTAGAAGAGTATTTTTGAAAGAAAGGTTTATTTTAAGAACATAATCCCCAAGAGTCATATATCCTTCCTTCGATTCTCCGTTTTGAATCTCTTCCTCTTTCTCTTTTTGAGTTTCCCCACCCTTTCGCGTATAGATGCCTTTTCTAAGATAAATAAGGACTTCTCGTACGAAGGACGGAAAACCACTTCAAGGGACTTAGATGTTTGTCGGGCTAGAAGTTAGTCCAAGGAAGTGGAGGGCTTGTTGGTACCTTTAAGATAGATGATGGGAGGAAGGCTCAAATAGCTGTTTGGTTAACAAAGGACGAAACCACATCTTGGTGGGAGGTCACGAATGGAGAATGTGAAGAAGAAGGCTAGTTGTTTTGGAGAAATAGGACACCTTAGGATTGTCCAAAGAGGCAAGGACAAAGTACAGGATCTTCTGGAGGGTAGTTGTATTCCCTCACGGCTGGTATACCTGATGGAGGTAGGACCGTCTAGGTTGAAATTTGGTTTTCTTTATCATCCTGTTTGAACTTTGTTTGATTCTGGCGCTTCATACTCATTAGTATCTGCTTCATTAGTTGAAACACTGCACCTAAATACTAGTCTAGTAAAGGATCCCATCCTAGTCTCAAATCCTGTTGGTAGTTCGGCTCATCCTTCAATGGTTTGTCGGGATTTGAGAGTGTCTATCTTGGGCATTTGATTTGAATGCAACGCCTTCATCCTTGGTTTCACGGGCTATAGTTTGATTCTAGGGGTGGATTGGCTAGCCAGGCGGGGTGCCATCCTAGATTGTGAAAGGAGGGTAGTTAGACTATTGATTCGTTATGGAAAGACCCTCGTATTCCTTGTGACCCTAGGGGTTCAGTGATGCTTAGCTGCCTAGAATCTTCTGAAGCATCCAACGATGATTGGGAATCTGTTTGTGTGGTCCGTGAGTATGGAGACGTCGTTGATAAAGTGCGGGGTTTACCCAGAGGCGCGAAATAAGTTTTCGTATGTGCTTAATAGATTAAGCAAAGCCAGTTATGTAATCAACGGTGGCTTTGGAGCAAGACTGGCAAGGACAGCCAGAGTCGGTCAAGTGCTCAATTGGTTGGCCGTCTTACTAGTATCATCCCACGTAGGTCGTCTGAATTCGAAGGAGGTATCCCTTGGGTGTTTGTCTGATATTGGTTTAGGCCTTTGGGGCTTGCACTTGGGGGATGTCGAGTTCGACTAGGAGGGTCTGTGTGAGAGATGGATAGTTGTGACGATTTTGCATAGGATAATAGCCTGGTTTTCTCTAAAAGCAGAGAAGAGCATGCCCTACATCTTAGGGAAAGCTTAGGGACCCTATAAGTGCACCAACTTAAAGCTAAGTTCTCCAAAATACCATTTTTGTAGGAAAGAAGTGAGGATTTTAGGGCATGTGGTCTCTAGGGAAGGGCGATATGTTATGGTGGATGGAGTTCTTGGCGTCCTACGATTTCGAGATAGCATATACACCTGGCAAGGGTAACGTTGTGGTGGATGTCTTGAGTAGGAAAAAGTTGATATTGAGTCCTTCGTTTGTCAAGCGGCGTAGCTTAGAGTTTATCTCTACCTTTGACTTTAGACCATCCATTGATTTTGTACCCAGTTTGCTAGTGTCCTTGAGGTCAGACCTACGCTTTTGGGATGGGTTGGCGAGGCACAGCGAGATGACCCACAGTTGGTTGAGTTAGTAGAGAAGCTCAAAGGAGGGGAGTCATCGAGCCATCTCCGTAGGTATACCCTAGATGATAAGGGTTGGTTACGTAGGGACGGTAGACTTTGTGTACCACGGGACGAGAGATTGAGGAAGACCATTTTTGATGATGCCCATCGTTCGAAGATGACCATCCATCCTGGCGGGGACAAGATGTACATGGACATGAGACGAGTTTAATTTTGGGCCGGTATGAAGAGGGATGTGGCCGAGTATGTCGCTAGATGCTTGGTGTGCCAACAAGTAAAAGCAGAGAAAAAGAAGCCCGGTGGATTGCTACACCCATTGGAGGTCCCACAATGGAAGTGGGAAAGTGTTTCGATGGACTTTGTTGACGGATTACCAAGATCGAGGAAGGGTAATACGGGGATTTAGGTCGTGGTAGACAGACTTACTAAGAGCGCCCATTTCATTTCCGTGAAGAGTAAGAGGACTTCTCCATGGTTAGCCTCCGTATACATTCGAGAAATAGTTCGTTTGCACGGTGTTCCTTCTAGCATAGTGAGCGATCGCGATCCTACCTTCACTAGCGAATTTTGGAAAAGCTTGCAAGAGGCGGTAGGGACTCAGTTATGTTTGAGTACCGCATATCATCCTCAGACGGACGGCCAGACCAAGAGGGTGAATCGTATTCTAGAGGACTTATTGAGGTTGTGTGTCTTAGATTTCGGAGGTACATGGGAGGAACATCTTCCGTTGGTAGAGTTCGCATATAATAACAACTTTCAGTCTAGTATTGGCATGGCACCATTTGAGGCTCTTTATGAACGGCCGTGTCGTCCGCCTACATGTTGGTGGGAGTCTACAGACAAGGTCTTGCTTGGACCCGATACGATTAGAGAGACTTCGGAAAAGATCAATTTGATTCGAAAGAGGATGAAGATGGCGCAAGATAGACAGAAATCTTATGCGGACAAGAGGAGCTCAGATCTTGAGTTTGATGTTGGGGACATGGTCTTTGTCAAGGTGTCTCCATTACGGAACGTCGTTCGCTTTGGGTCCGTTGGAAAGTTAGCACCAAGATTCGTACGGCCGTTTCCTATTAAGGAAAGGATTGGGCAGATGGCGTACAGAGTGGAGTTGCCGGAGAGACTTAGTGGTGTACACGACGTATTCCATGTATCAAATTTGAGGAAGTGCTTGCACGAGACCACGGAAGTGGTAGAGCTGAGCTTGCTTAGAGAGGTGGGGATCGAGCGTGATGCGACGATTCGACGAGCTCCTACGCGCATTCTTGGGTCGGAGATTAAGAAGTTGAGGAATCGAGAGGTCAAACTAGTCAAAGTGCAATGGGAGATGATGAGAGCAACGCTACTTGGGAGACGGAAGAGAAGATGCGTTAATTATACCCTTTTCTTCTCGAGGGTATGTCTTTTAAATTTCTCCTTTATCGCTTACCTTGTACTTATCTTATCTTTAGTATGTCCTCTCGCTAGTATCTTTGACATTTAGATAGGGTAGTCCTATGGTTGAAACATGTGTTTGAGACATGTTATGTATGATGGATGCACGTGGATGCAAGTGTTTGCTAGTGGTTGCTCGTGGATGCATATACACACACTTTAGGCACTAGATCGGCTCAGTCACTTCATATCGCATATTGCATATAAATGTGTGTACATATTTAAGTAATGGATGTATAATGGTTGTACCATCATATGGATGTTGCATTTTGGTGAATGTTTGTGCACACATGTAGAAATAATATATATCGATAGGGTTCTTTCGCATACATAATGGATGCATGGCACTATCGTGGTTTGCATTAAGGAGGGCAACTGAATCAGTAGACCGCCTGATTTTGCATTAGATAAGGAACATATACACACACTTCTTGCATATGTTCATACAGCATTAGAAATTTTATAAGGACAATGGATGCCGTGTTTGATGGTTGAGTAGATGGTTGTTTGGATGGTAGGATATGCATTCTCCTTAACTTGGAGATTTCGGGGGCGAAATCCTTTAAGGAGGGGAGAATGTAACACCCCGGATTTTTGAATATTCAAATTAACTAAAATAAAGAATAATTATTCTCAGACGTGAGAATTAAGAGAATGGGGTTGCGCCATTGTGTTCGTCTCGGAATTCTAGTTGAAATAGAGTCCGAGTTTGCGGGAAACGGGTACCGGATGAAGGAGTTATAGACGAACAAAGTTTGGTGGCAAGAGAAAGAAAAAAAATATTTGCACTGGCGCACTTGGGAAGTGCGCCAGTACAAATTTACATTGGTGCACTTCCCAAGTGCGCCCAAGCCGAGGGAAAACCTGCACAGCCTTCTGGTTCAGTCTGACCCATGTTCTAACTCATTGTTGAGTCCTTTCTGACCCTTTGCTGAGTCATTAGGGCTGACTTGTCACCCTATCATGACTGAATGGTTTCGATTAACCCTAAGATCATCCTACGGCTTAAATTGATTCAAAACTCTATAAAAAGACCCATAGACTCAAACCCTAAATCAGAATTAAAACTGAAACTATGGCCGTCATGCTATCGTCTTGAACCCTAGAGTAGCTAGCACAAATTAAAGAGGAAGAGCAGCAAATCAAATCAGTTCTGTTCAACCCTAACAACGAATCTTCTTCAAAGGAGAGCTAATACAACTCCAGAAATCAGAATTCAGAACTCAAGACCGCTTTTGAGTAGTGAGTTCGATCACTTTAACAAAATAATTGCTAAATCAATTATGATGTGATATACGTTGGATTATAAGTTGTGGTTGTGAATCTAATTCATATGTTTAATCATGTATGTTAACTTGATTCATATTATATGATGTTATGCAAGTTTTATATATGATGTTATGCAAGTTTCATGTATGATGTTATGCAAGTTTCACATATGATGTTATGCAAGTTAATATGATTATGCAAGTTGTACATATGATGTTATGCAAGTTGTACATATGATGTTATGCAAGTTAATAGGATCACGAAAGTTGTATGCGAGTTATATGATGTTATGTAAGTTTGGATCTAAAATATATGCTAGTAATTCATGATGTTAACTTGTGTCAATGAATCCCTTTTTATAATCCAACCACCTAGGTTTATAACATCAGTTTTTATGCGAATATGGATGTGGAACATATGCTAGTTCATATAGGTATTATGTTCATATGCAAGTTTAAGTGATAATTGGATTCACATATATATACAAGTTCACACCTTTAAAGTTTAGATCCATATTCAAGTTGACATTTTTATGTTGAAACAATGACATGCATAGTTATGCAAGCTTACACCTTTATGTGGATCCATAGTTTACTCAGGTTAACACCTTTTATTGGATCCATAGTTATGCAAGATGACACCTTTATGTTTAGGTTGACGACATACATAGTTGATGTAAGTTTGTGATAATTACCTAGGCTAGTTGGGTGTAAAACTATGTTCATACATGCAAGTTCACCCCTTTTAGATCTATGATTTTTGGATCCTTGATAATACAAAGACTATGCAAGTATGTTGTAATTCTTAATTGCAAGTTAGATGGAAATTAGATCTATTATTGTGTGTATATGACTTTGTGACGTTTATTCCTTTTTTTTAAGTATTAGACTATTTGCTAGTCTAATATATATATATATCATGTTAAGCGAACGAATGACGGGGGTACGATGGGGATAGTAGTGGATACACAAATATTGTGAATTTGACATGTAATGGCCTAAAAAAAAGCATGTAATTAATTTTAAGGAATAAAATTAATTAGTGATGAAATTGGTATGATTTTACATACCATAAATGGATGGACATAATTGAGTCAATTATGGACATCGTTAAATTTGGAATTGATTGATAATTTGAATAGGGAAAGTAACTCAAATTGGGGGAATGATTAATTAGGTGTAATTAATCGTCTAAGACACGAGGTTAGGCTCGTTTGTGGTGTAAGACTGCCCGGACCCGCCCGACAAATCCAGCTGCCACAAATGCCAGTCTAATGTGAGAGGTCTTAGGCACAAATTAAATACGTAATAGTTGTAAAGACACGAGGTTAGGCTCGTTTGTGGTGTAAGACTGCCCGGACCCGCCCGGCAAATCCAGCTGCCACAAATGCCAGTCTAATGTGAGAGGTCTTTATGAGGTTACGGACTTAATGAATTAAGAAACACTTAACCAGATAAACATGTAGTGGGACATGAGGGGGTTAAGTGGGTGCCTTGGGTGGAATGTGGAATCTAGTGGGTGCCTTGGGTGGCATTTGGAAATACGATTAGAAACACTTAACCAAAATTGAAACATGTAATTTAAACATGAATTAGAAGTGGGTTAAGTGGGATGTACTAGAAGGGACCAAGCTTAGGTGGATAGCTTGTGTCAAGTAATGGGGGCCCGTTTCAACCAGTAACCCATACGTATCTTTGTGGGCTCGACCCAAGTCAAGGACGGGACACGCATACTGGGCTTGACTGTAAGAGGCCAAACCGGGTTAGCGGTGGCAACGCAAGTCCAACGGGTTCATATGCGTGTGTGGACCTGGGCTGGTAGGTAAGACGTTGTTGCATCATGTAGGTATAAGCCGTGCATCATTGGTGGTATCGGGTTGCCACTTTGGGGAGTGATACACCCCACTGCGGGGCCAGCATGGGTATCTACGAGTTAGGGAGCCGATCGAATGGGGCAGGGTAGTGGGTACACCTAGTGGAGATAGGAGCAGACGTCACCTATGTAGTCAGCTAGGGGTACACGAAGCTACCACTATTATTAATAATTACTAAGGGGGTACACCTAGTGGAGATAGGAGCAGGCGACACTTATGACGTCAGCGAGGAGTACATAGAATTACCATTATTACTTATTGAAGTGGTACATCTAGTGGGGGTAGGTACACGCTGGGTACCTATGATAGCAACTAGAGATATACGGTCAAACATGGAGGATAGTGGGTACGTCTAGTAGTACACGAAGCTATCATCGTTCTATTTAGCCCAGAGGGATCAAATTTCTAGAGTGACTAGTAGGGGTGCAGTTAGTGTTAGTACAGTACAGTATGGTACAGTACGGTAGAGTATAGTAATTATCCTATATCGATTAGGAAGCGCCATTTACGTTATCTCTATTTCTCTTGATTGCCTTGCCATACCCATGTGGTTCACACAGTCATTACCTTATTCTCTAGCTTATATCTTATCATATTGCTTTAATAATTATGTTGTTAGAGTTATCGCACTCGCCAGACTTTATGTCTGACCCCCTTTGATTCCACCTCTTTTCTTCCTTCCCCCCTGGTTCTAAGGGTGTGTAATGATCCGCATTGGCAGAGGTATTATAATTAATTAATTTAATTATATAAATAGTGATATAATGAATTTAATGGTCGTGGAATTAAATAATGGTGAATATTTAATTAAAATAATAATTAAATAATATATTTAATTAAAATAATAATTAAATAATATATTTAATTCTGAAATAATCAGAATTGGATGAAATGACGATATGGTGTGAACTGGGTCATCTGTGATATTTAATTCAGTTTAGAATTGAATTAGACTAACGAATATATTTAAATAACGACAGTTTGAACGTATAATTATATTATAATTAAAATCGAGCTTGAAATGGAGCTACAGTTAGCGATTTGGCGATTTGAACTTCAACTTAATGTACAGGATTCGTTTTAAGCCGGATTTCTATGAAACAAGAAACGTGTGGAGCTGGTGGAGTATATCTTTCTAGTGGAAGAGGAAAATCGGGATTTCATCATGTAGATTTTGATTTACGTCCAAATCAAATTTTAGAAAAGTCGTTGTAGAATTCCTTTATAACTTATATTTTTAAAAAGGAATTTCATTTTAAATCGAATATTGATTTAATGGGGATTTGAAATATCGAGTTAGAAATTCATATAGGAATATTCTAGAGTTGTATGGTATTCCACTGTGAATATATACGATAAAATAAATTTATTTATATTTTATTTAATTATATTTAAATATATTTATATATTTAAATGGGTCATCCAAAGCTTTAAAAATAGCCGGCGTTGCAAACGAAGTCGGAATTCGACGAAACTAGTTCTGTTGGATCCGCAATACCAAATTATTGTTAGATGTCAAGTTTCATGATTTTTAGAGTCGCTGTAAGGACGTACGGATTTTTAGAGTGAAAAACAGTCAGTATTTTGACGGTTAAAAATACGTTGTGTGAGCATACGAAGTCGGAATTCGACGAAACTAGTTTCGTTGGGACCGTAATGTCGAACTGTAGCTGCATGTCCATTTTCTTTTATATTGGTATTATTTTGTGACCATGGCAAGCTAAAACGTCAATGAAATAGAAAAGGAATATTCCAGGAATATACCTTGACCTCCCCTATATAATACCCCCTTAACTATTCTCCTAAAAACCTAATTCCACTCTTCTGGAAATTTGAAACCGGCCGCTGTTTTCTTAAAAACGAGAAAAATCTTCACTTCGAAAATCAATTAAAAACTCCATACTCGATAGAAAAATCTCGAGCTCGGATTTATTACTCTCGTTCGAGTGAGGGCTTCGAGTGGGTATCCATACTAAGAAGTGCGTTCGAAATCCATCGGTGCTTTCCTGTAGACATCGTGCTTTTCTGGCTTGCAGTCGCGATACGAAGGAGCCGACGGACTGGTACAGCGAGGAGGAGATTTCAGAGCGAAGGTGAAAGATGGGGTCAGTCAGTAGTTTCGTGATTTATTGAAGGAGTAAATGGTGCCTGTAGTTGCGTGAAAAGTGATGATTTGGGGTTCAATGTTACAGGGAATCGGTTACAGTGGAACCGAAGGAGAGAAGGTCGATGTTGTCAACATAGGAGTGGTGTTCATCGTGAAGTACGGTGGAGTTTTTGTTGTGAAAAGGAGGAAAATGATTTTGATATTCACTGTGTAATGGTGAGCTTGAGGCGTTGTGCGGGTTCACCGTGAGTGGGATGGAATTGAAGGAGAAGTGGAAGTTTGAAAGCTTGGCAATGGCTGTAAACAGAGGGCGAGCTATTCAAAATGTTGTCAGGGAAGAAGGCTTTAAGGGATGGTTTGAGGAACGAAAATCTTGGGGTAAGTTTACAGTAAAAAGCTTCTGTAGTTTGTCTTGGTTCGATATTGTGTGGTATGGAATGAAAAGGAGTGATGTGTCATTTTTGTTGTGTTCAGCTGAGTGATTAAATTGGATAGGAGTGGAAGACTATGTGAAGAAGGCTTTGAATGTAATGATAGGATGGTTTCCGCAGTGTTGAACTAAAAGAAATTGCAACAAAAAATGTGTTGGAGCTTGGCGGACTGATGAGAATGAAACCGACGAAGAAAGGGGAAAGAAATAGATGGAACTAAACGAACTACTCCGGAACCACGGTGACGAATGGAATTATTCTAGGACTGATCTGGACAAAATTGAATATCGTTGGAATTAACTGAAACGAGTCATTAACAATGGAATCGACAACCGTAAATCATTATTTAAACGATTACGGACAATGTGAGTAAATCTCACCAACTTTGAACAGTTTATATTTCATGTTGTATTTTTAGAACTGTTAAAAATTGTTTGATTGATTGTGTGTTGACTGTTTGATTGAACTGCTAGTCAGTTAGTTGAATTTCTATATTGATTCTGTTTAACAGAATATATCATATGGAACTGAAAGTGATGTTATCTATATTTTTTAACATCTGTGATGCAGGGAAACAGGTTGGAGGATTCCTCAACATCTATTTTACTGTGATTCATATATTGTGATATATGATGTGATATATAATCTGTTGTTGATTATATGTGTTTGGACGATTTTTATCGTTGTTATATGGTATGTTAAATACCGTAAGAAATACTGGATGTGGGAAAGGGGATTTTCAAAGTGTATTTTGAAAATGAATTATTTATATAAAATTGATGGATTTTATATAGAAAAGGAAAAGGGTTTTATAAAGGAAATAGATTTATAAAATCGAAGGATTTTATAAAAGAAGGAATTTATAAAATCGAAGGATTTTATAAAAAGGAGATATTTATTTTGAAATAAATAAATAGGATTGGAAGGTAATCATTATAAGTGAATAAACGTTGTAGAAGGTAATCATTATAAGTGAATAAACGCTGTAGAAGGTAATCATTATAAGTGAATAAACGCTATAGAAGGTAATCATTATAAGTGAATAAACGCTGTAGAAGGTAATCATTATAAGTGAATAAACGTTGTAGAAGGAAATCATTATAAGTGAATAAACGTTGTAGAAGGAAATCTTTATAAAGCATATAAAGTTAGTGAATAAGGGTAAATCGACAAGTAGAGTTAATTGAATATCAGTTATTCAATTAGAGTTATCGAATTAGTTATTCGATAGGAGTTAATTGAGATAGAGTTAGGCAAACTAAGTTATCGAATATTAGTTATTCGGATAGAGATTAAAAGGAGTTATCGAATATTAGTTATTCGAATAGAGTTCAAAGGAGTTATCGAATATTAGTTATTCGAATAGAGTTAAAAGGAGTTATCGAATATTAGTTATTCGAATAGAGATTAAAAGGAGTTATCGAATATTAGTTATTCGAATAGAGATTAAAAGGAGTTATCGAATATTAATTATTCGAATAGAGTTAAAATGAGTTAATCAAATATTAGTTTATTCGAATAGAGTTAAATAAAAGGAGTTATCGATTATAGTTTAATCGAAAAGAGTTATCGATTAGTTTAATCGAAGTGAGTTATCAAATATAGTTTATTCGAAAAGAATTATTGAATTTAGTTATTCTAAGGAGTTATCGAATTTAGTTATTCAAAGGGGTTATCGAATTTAGTTATTCGATGGAGTTAATCGATTTAAGTTAAATCAAAGGAGTTAATCGAATATAGTTATTCGAATAGAATTAAAGGAGTTGGACTCGTAAATTATATTCGGAAGTTACATAAGGAAGTGTTAAGGAGTTAAAAGATGAACTTACCCTATTTTGAGATTTGAAATGTTGTTCAGTTAAGGTCTGAGAGGTAATTATACCCCAACTTGATTGACTTCGTTTTTAATTTAGAAATGGTTAAGGTTCGAGAGTGAAAGTGGTTAAGTGAATTTAGTAAATAAGTATAGTGGTTTGAGTTGTCGTCGCGATGTTGATTTAAAACATCTGTTTAAATCCAAGTATAGAAGATTTGGAAATGTTTTCCAAATAGAATCAGAAACGTAATCAAATATTGAAATAAGGAAAATATGAATATATATATATATATATATGATTGATTGATAGAATTTCCATCTGGAAATAATATCGTTGTTTGCACACCTGTTTTCTTTGATAGTTAACTCACCGACTATCGAAGTTTTTGACCATTTTAATGTTGTGTTAATATGGAGAGACCGGTTGGATTATTATCCAAAGAACCACTCTGTATTGGCATAAGCGTTGTGAATCATATATGCCAAAGATAACTGAAGACGGAGTAAAGTGCAAGGGCTATTGTATAAGTCTTAGATAACAGTGTCTAAGACGGATGTATTGAATAGTGCCTTCGGTTCATCCTGTTCCTGGATGACTTGTATGGACGGATGTCTGACAGAGTATTTCCAGACGATCACGTATATTGATTTCTCCAACCGTACCAAGAGTGGAAGCGGAGAAGGAAACTTCTTTTAGCTAACACATAATGTATTGTTGAGGACGTCAATCGGTGATTTGATGGATTTGACGATGTGGCATTCGAAGTGAATCTGATGTGATGATGAAGCGTAACCTCAAGCCTCATCAACCGGTAAATGACAGAAATCGGGAAGGCAACATGGCTAAGTCGGTCGCCCCGAAGTAGGGTGTATAATCACCTGATCTAGAGTTTCATTTATTTCTAAAATCTATTGTCGATACTGTCCCATTCGGGAAATGGTTGCTGATCCCAACCGTTGGTGATATACATTCGATACACTCAAGCGAAATGAGTGGTCGGTCATGTGTGGCCGGGTTGCAAGATGTTCTTGTTGAACCCAGTGTATTCCTTTCTAGAGGTACACTAGCGAAAGGTGGTTCCATACCTTGTCATAGTTGGAAATCCATTACCCAATACGTGCTTGCGGTTTTGATTGTATACTATATATGTAGAACGTGAGATGAAAGCGTTTCTTCTAGATGGTTATTATAGTTGTGGTTAATAGACATTATTATAATATCAAAAGGTTTTTGATATAAAGATATTTTGGATTCTCATAAGGGAAAAACCCGTTCCGTTATACGGCGTGGTCTTATGAGATATCGTTTACTTGTTCAAACTGTTTTTAAACTGTTTTATTCATACCAGTCCCATGACTGACCCAGATTTTATTTTGTTTTGTTTTCCCTAAACTCTTGGGTGCCCAATTTTGTACGGGCAGTCAAGTAGTCAGGATTTACGGATATACTGGAAGAGCTTGGAGCAGGAGGCTTCAGGATGATATAGCTATAGTTATTTCCGCTGTGTTGTAAGTGTTGTACTTTGATAATGATGTATATTCAAGTACAGATGTATGTTTCAAGTTATGTTATATATATATATTATATGTTATTCGTTCCGCTGTGAGGTTCGTGTTACTCTGATGTTGTGTTCTTCTTCTTCTATTCTAAGTTTCTATCTTATCTTTCCTCACCCTCTAATTTCTTTCATTAATGACCGGTATTTTCGATCCTTGGATGTTCGATATGTGTTTATGTCGATAACCAAAGTCGCTAAAAATCCGGGTCATTACAGTTGGTATCAGAGCGAGGTTAATTGATTAACTTGGCTCTGTGGTGTGACTCGGTAGAGATGGGGTTAGTAATACCCTAGATTGAGTTGAGTGTATATATACGAGTGAACGTATTTGTTATTTGATATAAAAATGGTTTTATATTGGGGAGATTTGTTGGTTGATTCGTTTATGAGTTCTGGTCGATCAGTTTGATCCACTGTATCGGTAGGGATTTTGTAAGCACTCGAATATGATGAACCGTCATGGTATGTTTTGAAAGAGGGTAAATGAAATAATTTTACCCAAATTATATTTTGATATAAAGGATTTATATTTAAATGATTATAATATATTGGATATATTGGTTGTTATTATAATCGAGTAAGATTATAAATTAAATGGTTATGTAAATAACCAATCAAAATTCACATAAGAGAAATACGTGAAATCAGATGAATTAAATCTGAAATTAAAATCAGAAATTGGAACTAAAATTCTGGAAAATTGGACAAGTGTTTGTAAATGGATTTGGATTAAAAATAAGGAAAATTTAAGATCCTGGGAGATTTTAAATTGTTTTACAAGCAGTGTGAATTATCTTTCGAAATGAATTTCAAAGTGGAAATGTTTAGAAATGGTTTTATAGTATTGAACTCACTTCGATCGCTGGAAAATAGGTTCTGATGATGACAGCTGCACCATCAGTATTCATTTTCGAGTTGTAAGTGACGAATTACTACCAAAGATATTGTTTTGAATTTGTTTTGGGAAAGACAAGTTGTGTAAAAATTCAAATGGGATTTATAATATAAAATTTGAATAGAAATTGAATAGAATTAACTAAGTCAAAGAGGAATTAGTTAATCGAGTTTTGAATTTGAAGTTGAACTTTGAAAGGTGAATTTGATTTGTAAATGGATATTCGAAATCGAATATAGAACTTAAATTTGAAATTTTGATTCAAATTAGTTAATAAGCAAGTTAAAATATATTTGAACATGTCATGTTCAAATATAAAAGTGAAATAGACTAAAGAGTTAATTAACAAATTAATTAACGAATTGAGTTAAAACGATCAGGTATAGTTAAAATAGAGATTGGGCAGGTATAAATATACATGAGATATGTATGGATAAGGTATGAAGGTATAAATAGAATGCTCGACGAAAAGTTATGTATTTAATTAATATATGAGATTTTATGCGCCGTATCGGCTAGCCGTTTGGCTTTTTCTTTTCTTTTGGATTGGTGAGGGCCATGGGAGGCTATTTGAAATATCCCGATGCTCCTGGTACAAAGGAGGTTATGGCGAATTTTTCCAGGAATTTAAGGAGTTAGAATATTTTTAAGATAATTTGATAGTTAGAAATCAACGTACCAATATATATATAGAAGTCGATAGGGAAACGAACTTAAAAATAGAATAGTAAAAATAAAATAAAAGACTAAGAATAAAATCTAGTAAGAATAGAAAGAGGAAGCGTATACATGCTTAAAAGTGAATAAGTAGTTGTATGGTATTGATTATTCGAGTAAGTAGTCATATCTGTTTTGACGTTATAAATGTTATTCAGTCAAGGTCTGAGAGGTAGTTATACCCTAACTTGATTGATTTCATTATTAACAAATAAATAGTAAGATTTCAGGCTCGAAGATCAATGTTGAATAAGATTTAGTTGAATATAGTATTTGGGTTGTCGTAACGATGTTTTACACAACATCCGTTTTAACCTAATTAAGTGTAAGCTTGGAGATATAATAAAGAATATTTCCTAAGTATAGAAATAAACGAGATCGGAAAAGAGATAAGTAATTGGAATATTTTCCAATTATAAATAGCATATATTTTCTAAAGTTTAGGAAATAAAGGAAGGCGATATTCGAAAATGTTTTCCAAATAACATAAAAGGCCAATATGTTTATTGGAAATATTTGGTTAACAAATATTGATAAAGAAATAGAGAAGTGGTTTAACTAATGGAATATTAATTAAGGGCTCAGTGACATGTTCAAAAGGAAAATTTTGATTTTTGAAAAGAGTAAACTATTTGAAAACTCCCAGGGAAAGACTGTTTGAATTAAAAACAAGTTTAACAAAAATTTGTGAAAGCAAATTTGAATTAAAGTAAAGCCAGTAAAGTGGTAACTGAGATTGAATTAGAATGATATCAAGACAAATTGGATTGGGAGATTCAAATTTGAAGTGTAATGTGACAATCATGTTAAGAGTTGGGAATCGAGAAGAAACTCAAGTTGAAATGATATTTGGCTCGGATATAAGTGAATGGTTGTGTCGTGGATAAAAGCAGAATGAGATTTGATTGGGATGACCCTTGTATCCGCTGAATTGATAACAGGTGGAAAGGATATAATGATATGCCGACAAAAAGGTACAAGTTTATATTTCTATTGGATATAAGATTTATGAGCCGATTGTCAAGCCGCTGGGCTGTTTGATTTTCTTTTGGGTTGGAGATGGCCTAGAGAGGCAAGTTGGAGTTTGACCAATTGACCAGTACAAAGGAGGTGCTGGCGAATTTTTTCGAAGAGTTAAGGCGTTAGAAAATTTTCAGGATTTTTGAAAATTTTCGTTGATGAGAATTGTTGAATAATTTAATTGAAATTAAATTGGTTCAGTTGAAACTGAAGTTAAGAAGTGAACAAATATGTTCTAACCAGTCAATAGGTTCGTTCTCTACCTTAGCAATTTCGAGGACGAAATTATTTTAAGTGGGGAAGATTGTAATGACCCGCATTGGCAGAGGTATTATAATTAATTTATTTAATTATATAAATAGTGATATAGTGAATTTAATGGTTGTGGAATTAAATAATGGTGAATATTTAATTAAAATAATAATTAAATAATATATTTAATTCTGAAATAATCAGAATTGGATGAAATGACGATATGGTATGAACTGGGTCATTTGTGATATTTAATTCAGTTTAGAATTGAATTAGAATAAAGAATATACTTAAATAATGACAGTTTGAACGTATAATTATATTATAATTAAAATCGAGCTTGAAATGGCGCTGTAGTTCGCGATTTGGCGATTTGAACTTCAACTGAATGTACAGGATTCGTTTTAAGCCAGATTTCTGTTAAACAAGAAACGTGTGGAGCTGGTGGAGTATATCTTCCTAGTGGAAGAGGAAAATCAGGATTTCGTCGTGTAGATTTTGATTTACGTCCAAATCAAATTTTAGAAAAGTCGCTGTAGAATTCCTTTATAATTTATATTTTTAAAAAGGAATTTCATTTTGAATCGAATATCGATTTAATGGGGATTTGAAATATCGAGTTAGAAATTCATATAGGAATATTCTAGAGCTGTATGGTATTCCACTGTGAATATATACGATAAAATAAATTTATTTATATTTAATTTAATTATATTTAAATATATTTATATATTTAAATGGGTCATCCAAAGCTTTAAAAATAGCCGGTTTTGCAAACGAAGTCGGAATTCGACGAAACTAGTTTTTTTGGATCCGCAATACCAAATTATTGTTAGATGTCACGTTTCGTGATTTTTAGAGTCGCTGTGTGGCCGTACGGATTTTTAGAGTGAAAAACAGTCAGTATTTTGACGGTTAAAAATACGCTGTGTGAGCATACGAAGTCGGAATTCGACGAAACCAGTTTCGTTGGGACCGTAATGTCGAACTGTAGCTGCATGTCCATTTTCTTTTATATTGGTATTATTTTTTAAGCATGGCAAGCTAAAACGTCAATGAAATAGAAAAGGAATATTCCAGGATTATACCTTGACCTCCCCTATATAATACCCCCTTAACTATTCTCCTAAAAACCTAATTCCACTCTTCTGGAAATTTGAAACCGGCCGCTGTTTTCTTCCAAACAAGAAAAATCTTCACTTCGAAAATCAATTAAAAACTCCATACTCGATAGAAAAACATCGAGCTTGGATTTATTACTCTCATTCGAATGAGGGTTTCGAGTGGGTATCCATACTAAGAAGTGCGTTCGAAATCCATCGGTGCTTTCCTGTAGACATCGTGCTTTTCTGGCTTGGAGTCACGATACGAAGGAGCCGACGGACTGGTACAGCGAGAAGGAGATTTCATAGCGAAGGTGAAAGATGGGGTCAGTCAGTAGTTTCGTGATTTATTAAAGGAGTAAACGGTGCCTGTAGTTGCATGAAAAGTGATGATTTGGGGTTCGATGTTACAGGGAATCGTTTACAGTGGAACCGAAGGAGAGAAGGTCAATGGTGTCAACATAGGAGTGGTGTTCATCGTGAAGTACGGTGGAGTTTTTGTTGTGAAAAGGAGGAAAATGAATTTGAGATTCACTGTGTAATGGTGAGCTTGAGGCGTTGTGCGGGTTCACCGTGAGTGGGATGGAATTGAAAGAGAAGTGGAAGTTTGAAAGCTTGGAAATGGCTGTAAACAGAGGGCGAGTTGTTCAAAACGTATTCAGGGAAGAAGGCTTTAAGGGATGGTTTAAGGAACGAAAATCTTGGGGTAAGTTTACAGTAAAAAGCTTCCTTAGTTTGTCTTGGTTCGATATTGTGTGGTACGGAATGAAAAGGAGTGATGTGTTATTTTTGTTGTGTTCAGCTGAGTGATTAAATTGGATAGGAGTGGAAGACTATGTGAAGAAGGCTTTGAATGTAATGATAGGATGGTTTCCGCAGTGTTGAACTAAAAGGAATTGCAACAAAAAATGTGTTGGAGCTTGGCGGACTGATGAGAATGAAACCGACGAAGAAAGGGGAAAGAAACAGATGGAACTAAACGAACTACTCTGGAATCATGGTGACGAATGGAATTATTCTAGGACTGATCTGGACAAAATTGGGTATCGTTGGAATTAACTGGAACGAGTCGTTGACAATGGAATCGACAACCGTAAATCGTTATTTAAACGATTACGGACAATGTGAGTAAATCTCACCAACTCTGAACATTTTATATTTCATGTTGTATTTTTAGAACTGTTAAAAATTGTCTGATTGATTGTGTGTTGACTGTTTGATTGAACTACTAGTCAGTTAGTTTAATTTCTATATTGATTCTGTTTAACAGAATATATCATATGGAACTGAAAGTGATGTTATCTATATTTTTTAACATCTGTGATGCAGGGAAACAGGTTGGTGGATTCCTCAACATTTATTTTACTGTGATTCATATATTGTGATATATGATGTGATATATAATATGTTGTTGATTATATGTGTTTGGACAATTTTTATCGTTGTTATATGGTATGTTAAATACCGTAAGAAATACTAGATGTGGGAAAGGGGATTTTCAAAGTGTATTTTGAAAATGAATTATTTATATAAAATGAATGGATTTTATATAGAAAAGGAAAAGGGTTTTATAAAGGAAATAGATTTATAAAATCGAAGGATTTTATAAAAGAAGGAATTTATAAAATCGAAGGATTTTATAAAAAGGAGATATTTATTTAGAAATAAATAAATAGGATTGGAAGGTAATCATTATAAGTGAATAAACGTTGTAGAAGGTAATCATTATAAGTGAATAAACGCTATAGAAGGTAATCATTATAAGTGAATAAACGCTGTAGAAGGTAATCATTATAAGTGAATAAACGCTGTAGAAGGTAATCATTATAAGTGAATAAACGCTGTAGAAGGAAATCATTATAAGTGAATAAACATTGTAGAAGGAAATCTTTATAAAGCATATAAAGTTAGTGAATAAGGGTAAATCGACAAGTAAGTTAATTGAATATCAGTTATTCAATTAGAGTTATCGAATTAGTTATTCGATAGGAGTTAATTGAGATAGAGTTAGGCAAACTAAGTTATCGAATATTAGTTATTTGGATAGAGATTAAAAGGAGTTATCGAATATTAGTTATTCGAATAGATTTAAAAGGAGTTATCGAATATTAGTTATTCGAATAGAGTTAAAAGGAGTTATCGAATATTAGTTATTCAAATAGAGATTAAAAGGAGTTATCGAATATTAGTTATTCAAATAGAGATTAAAAGGAGTTATCGAATATTAGCTATTCGAATAGAGTTAAAATGAGTTAATCAAATATTAGTTTATTCGAATAGAGTTAAATAAAAGGAGTTATCGATTATAGTTTAATCGAAAAGAGTTATCGATTAGTTTAATCGAAGTGAGTTATCGAATATAGTTTATTCGAAAAGAATTATTGAATTTAGTTATTCGAAGGAGTTATCGAATTTAGTTATTCGAAGGGGTTATCGAATTTAGTTATTCGATGGAGTTAATCGATTTAAGTTAAATCAAAGGAGTTAATCGAATATAGTTATTCGAATAGAATTAAAGGAGTTGGACTCGTAAATTATATCCGGAAGTTACGTAAGGAAGTGTTAAGGAGTTAAAAGATGAACTTACCCTATTTTGAGATTTGAAATGTTGTTCAGTTAATGTCTGAGAGGTAATTATACCCCAACTTGATTGACTTCGTTTTTAATTTAGAAATGGTTAAGGTTCGAGAGTGAAAGTGGTTAAGTGAATTTAGTAAATAAGTATAGTGGTTTGAGTTGTCGTCGCGATGTTGATTTAAAACATCTGTTTAAATCCAAGTATAGAAGATTTGGAAATGTTTTCCAAATAGAATCAAAAGCGTAATCAAATATTGAAATAAGGAAAATGTGAATATATATATATACGATTGATTGAATTTCCATTTGGAAATAATATCGTAGTTTGCACACCTGTTTTCTTTGATAGTTAACTCACCGACTATCGAAGTTTTTGACCATTTTAACGTTGTTAATATGGAGAGACCGGTTGGATTATTATCCAAAGAACCACTCTGTATTGGCATTAGCGTTGTGAATCATATATGCCAAAGATAATTGAAGACAGAGTAAAGTGCAAGAACTATTGTATAAGTCTTAGATAACAGTGTCTAAGATGGACGTATTGTAATAACCCGAAAATCTAGGCCAGTTTAAATTTTTTATTTTGGCAATTTATTGAATTTTGATTATTTAAAATGAATTATTTTAAATAATATCGACGAGAAATTTATTTTGAATATAATTCGAACGTATATATTCGTTTGAATCGACGTTAGAATATAAATATTTATTTATATTTATAAAAGGAATTGAAAATGGCGCGGTAGTTCGATAATTCGATTTCAAACTTCAATTGAACGTACCAGGTGCAAAACAAACCGGATTTTAGTGAAACCATAAATAATAGGATCTATTGGAGAATATCTTTCCAACGAATCCGAAAAATCAAAATTTCATAGCGGGAATCAAAAGATATGTCCAGTTGAAAATTCTGAATAGTCGCTATGGAATTCAGGCCCTTAAAAATGGGAATTTTGCAAACGACCTCGGATTTCGACGAAACCACTTTTATTGGGTCCGCGATGTCAAATTATTGCTAGATTCCAAATTTCATAATTTTTCGAATCAATATGTGAGCGTGGCGAAGGAAAACGCGTTTGACCAGTTTCAGTTGATTTTAATCGACTGGAAAATGACCATTTTTCATATAGGCTCAGAATTCGACGAAACTAGTTTTCTTAAGACCGTATCGTCAATACGAAGCTAGAAAATATTTTTTGGGAATTTTTCGAGTTAGTATGTGACCCCGGTAAATTGAAATACGCGTTCAAATTCAATATATAGAGTTATATGTTGATTTTGACGAAAACTGATCGAATTAGCTTACGATACATATTCCACTGTGTTCGGAATGGGGGTAATTAGCTATGGACGGCAGGCGGTGGGCCTTGTTTCGAGGTCGAAAATAAAAGTTGCTTTTTGAAATTAAAAATAAATAAAATACTATAAAAAAACCATATAAGGGTAAAACCCTAATTTTACTCTCAGAAGAATTAAGCCGCCCCTTTTCCTCAAAAATCCCGTAGCCCTCCCGTCGCTCAACCTCGTCAGGCGCGCCGCCCTGCGCGGGCCATCGCCGAACTCCGGTGAGGTCCCCCCCCTCTCGCCACCTTCCTCCTCTCGCCTTTCCCCTCTCGCACGAGACCCAAACTGAGTTGACCTCCGACCCATCTCGATCCATGACCCAACGCCCTAGCCCCATCTGAAACCACCTGCGCACCACCTCGATCCGCCGACCCTCCTCTTCCTCAATGAACCCGCGCCCAACCCCTTTAGCCCCGACGCCCCTACCCGCTGAAACCCAATCCGCAGACCCAGATGCGCGCAACCCCACCTGCGCCCCAATGTCACCGTCGATGATTGATGGCCCTCCTCCTCGTTGAAACAACCTGCGTGCCACCAGAGGACCGCGAGCACTCCTCCAATCGAAAATTCGCAGCGATCGAGAAACCCTAGGAAAACACCAATCGATGTAAGTTTTTGGTAATTTTTATTTAAATAAAAATCTGATTTTTATTTACATAAAATCCGATACATGAGTATAAGAAGTTTAGAAATTTATTTACATAAAGTTAGATCTTTTCTTTTTGCATATAAAGTTGGAATTTTTATCATTTATAAAGTTGAAATTTTTATCGTACATAAAGTTTGAATTTTTATCATGTAAAAGAAGTGATTTTTTCTTGAGAAAAGATGAGATTTTTATTCGTATGACGACGATGTAAAGAGGAGATTTTTATTGTATGAATAGCGAAATAAAAATTGGATTTTGATTCCTATGAAAAATTAGATTTTTATTATGAAGTTAGCGACATAAAAATTCGATTTTTATATATTGAATAACGAAGTAAAAATTCGATTTTTATACATTGAATAACAAAGTAAAAATTCGATTTTTATATATTGAATAACGAAGTAAAAATTTGATTTTTATATATTGAATAACGAAGCAAAAATTCGATTTTTATATATTGAATAGCGAAGTAAAAATTCGATTTTTCCATATGTAGAGAATACGGGCAAAGAAAGTGACAAGATGCAAGAACGGCGAGGATTTCTACATAAGAAGAGTCGAGGCATCTGGTTTAGCAAATCTGTGAGAACTTCTCACCTTTTAATTTTGTTTTTCTAGTTATCAATATATACTAGGATGCAGATGGTGTTTAGTAGCACCCGACACCCGTCGTCCACAGACCATGAACGGCTTGTATGCTTGTTTGTTTGATTTTGATGTGTAGTTGATTATGTGATGGGATGTGAAATGAAATAAAATATTTTATAGTGGAAAATATTTGATAGTTAAAAATAGAATTTTTAACGTGTATTTAAAATAAATAAAAATAAACAAATCCGACGATTTGTTTATATACACACATTTGACTGATATTGATTGGGACGATAAATTTTACACATCACCCAACTGCACAAATAAAATCTGTGTTTGATTGTTTGAAACCCCACACGGGTATTGGGATGATATTTGACGTACACTAATCCCGATTGTTTAGTTGTATGTCGATCGATTGATTGACAGACTGTTATAAGCGGTGAATATTTATATTTGATGCTTATACAGTGTGGAATGCACTTTGGATGATGGTTGATTATTCATCGGTTGTTGATATATACCTGTGTTGTAGAAAATCCATATAATTAACATTATATGGTAATTGATTGGGCCTCATTCCAGTTTAGAAGTAAAAATATTTGAAAAAGAAATATTTGAAATAGAATATTTGAAAATAGAAATGTATGAAGCCGAGTTGATTAGATTGACGCCATTTTGACGTGAACGATATTTATACCGATTTTATTCATTTTATAATGAATATCGAAAGTGATTTCAAAATCTGATATTTTGAAAAGAATTGAAATTCGAATTGAAATTGAATATAAATGAATTCGAATTGAAATTGAATCGAATTAAAATTGAATAGAAATGAATTTGAATTAAAATTGAATAGAAATGAATTCGAATTGAAATTGAATAGAAATGAATTCGAATTGAAATTGAATAGAAATGAATTCGAATTGAAATTGAATATAAATGAATTCGAATTGAAATTGAATATAAATGAATTCGAATTGAAATGGAATATAAATGAACTCGAATTTAAATTGAATTGAAAACGAACTGAAATTGAATTAGAAATCAAATTGAATTGAAATCAATTTGAAACGAATTTAAAACAAATTTATATTGGAATACTCAATTTTGATTAGAAATTGAATATGAAGTTGAAACCATTTTGAAAACGAATTTAAAACAATTTATAAAATACGTTGTAAAAGGAAATCGACGAAGTATATATTATATATATAATATAATGGCCTGAATAGAACGCGCCGCGCCGCGGCAGTTCGCGAATTTCGACCATTGACTTCGAACGAACATTGCGGGAGATCCGACCGTCGGATTCTCCTGAAACCAGAACCGTTGGGTTCGTATCGAAAAGAGCTTTCTAACGAATATTAGAAATTTGAAATCTAACGGTTGGATTTGGAATTATGTCCAAATCAAATTTGGAAAAAGGTCGCTGTAAGTCCAGTTCGATGGCCGTTGATGGAAATCGACTGTACGGGCCTGGATAAAATTATTAAAAATAGTAATAATTTATGTAAAATCATAAGAAATGATTTAGAAAGAATTGGGATGAAAAATTCCATATTTGAAAAGATAAAAATAGATTTTTATCGAAATGAACTAGTTTTGAACTAGAATTATAATTCTATTTATTTTTAAATAAATAAATGGAATTTGAAATGGTTTTGAAAATAACCAGAATTTCCAATGATTGCATTGGAATGGATTTGAATCGAAATTGTCTTCAGAATATTTGGATGTTGGATTTCATGATTATACAGATGTTGTTATGGAAATTTGAAAGATATAGATATATATATCGTTAGTTCCAATACGATATTTGTTGGTCGTAGAATTTGATGTTGAATATAAGCCGATATATTTTCTATTCAGAGCCTTGTATTTAATATCAAATGTGATTTGGGTTTGTCGTGAATGGTGTCTTCATTAACACTGTTCTTAAGCCCAGTTGAGAAAAATATTAAATCTTTTTATTTTAGATTTAATGATGTGTAGCAATTAAATGATATTTAATTGGAATTGAATTTGTATTGATTTTTGGGTTTATCGTGAACAGTGTTTTATAACACTTGTTCTTTAACCCGATAATTAATGAATGTGATTTTGGGTTTATTGTGGGGCGTGTTTCAAATGACATTGGTTCTTTAACCCAGTTAAAGACAGGATATTGATTTCTGTGAAGATTAAAACTAAGTGGAGTTTTAATGAATCTTTAATTAGATTGAAATGATCGAGAATGGAGTATCACCAGTTCTTGTTGCAGTCATGATAGGGGGTTCTCGCTTCGCGGTTTGGTGGCGAACGGGAGACTCTTACCCCCACATGTCCCTTGTGGTGGGGGTTGGTTAGGCAGTGGCCGGGAGACTCGAGAGGGTCGCCGTAACACAAGTTACTGGGGGACCATGTGAGAGCCACGGTGGGTTTTACCTGCTGCTTGGGGGATGAAGGGATGGTTGCAAAGCCTACCGGATTTCGTCGGCTATTTCACAGTTGGTATCAGAGCTTTGGTTTTGTAACGACCCGGATTTTGAGCGACTTTGGTTATCGACGTAAGCTCGACGTCGATAACCAAACCATCGAAAAATCCCGGTAATTAATGAAAGAAATTAGAGGGTGAGGATAGATAAGATAGAAACTTAGAATAGAAGAAGAAGAAGAACATACAACATCATCAGAGTAACACGAATCTCACAGCGGAACGAATAAAATATAACATAACTTTTGAAATACAAAGTTATAACTGTATATACATACCATTTCAGAGTACAACACATAACATCACAGCGGAATAAATAATAGCTATCGACTGCTGAAGCCTCCTGCTCCAAGCTCTTCAAGTGTACCTGTAAATCCTGACTACTTGACTGCCCGTACAAATTTAGGCACCCAAGAGTTTAGGGAAAACAAAATAAACTCCGGGTCAGTCATGTGACTGGTGTGAGTAAACTCAAATCATTTAAACAGGTATATGATATCTCATAAGACCACGCCGTGAATACGGAACGGGTTTTTCCCTTATGAGAATCCAAATAACTTTTCAAAGCAATATCATTCTGATATTATAATAATGTCTAAGTACAAATAAATATCAATCTAGCAGAAACGCTTGCATCTCACGTTACTACATATATAGTATACAATCAAAATCGCAAGCACGTATTGGATTATTGGATTTCCAACTATGACAAGGTATGGAACCACCTTCCGATCAGTGTACTCTAGGAACGATACACTGGAGTTCAACAAGAACATCTTGCAACTCAGCCACACATGACCGACCACTCATTTCGCTTGAGTGTATCGAATGTACATCACCAACGGTTGGGATCAGCAACCGTTCCCGTATATATATGGGACAGCATTGATAGATTTAAGAAACAAATGAATATTCACTAGATAGGTGATTATACACCCTACTTTGGTGCGACCGACTTAGCCATGCTGCCTGCCCGATTTCTGTCATTTACCGGATGTGAGGCTAGAAGCTACGCTTGATCAACACAATAGATTCACTTCGAATGCCACATTGTCAGATCCATCGAAAATCACTAATTGATGTCTACAACCATACATTACGTGTCAGCTAAAAGAAGTTTCCTTCTCCGCTTCCACTCTTGGTACGGTTGAAGAAATCAATGTACGTGACCGTCTGGAAATACTATGTCAGACATCCATCTTCATTCACTTAGAAATGTCACATCGTCATACCCGCCAAATCACAAATTGACTTATTCAAAAATAACACGGGTATACAGCTAAGAGAAACGAGTTCCTCCGCCACCAAACGTGAATACGTTTGAACAGATCAACTTACGCGATCCATTGGATATACTCCGTCAGACCTTCGTCCATACAAGTTGTCCTGGGACTGGACAAACCGAAGGCACTATTCTGTAAACAGGATAGCCCTTGCATTTTACTCCGTCTTCAATTATCTTTGGCATATATGATTCGCAACGCTTATGCCAATACAGAGTGGTTCTATGGATAATAATCCAACCGGTCTCTCCATATTAACAACGTTAAAATGGTCAAAACTTCGATAGTTTGTGAGTTAACTATCGAAGAAAAACAAGTGTGCAAACAACGATCTAAATTCCAAATGGAATGTCAATCGATCAATCATCATGTATATCTATACATATTTCCTTATTTTCTATATTTAGAAAATATTTGTTATCAACGTTGGAAAACATTTCCATTGTTTATTTACGTATCACTATCCTTCCACAACTATCAGACTCTAACTATAAACTAACAAGAGAACAACTTCCTAAGTATAAACCCCGAAGGCCGAAACCAACATCAGATCGATACCCAGGAAATCATTCAACTTATTAATCTCTAGTCAGATTCTAATTTTGCTTAACTTTATATTCTTTAACTCCATTCGCTCAACTCTAGATCGCAGCGATCACAATGGTTACGCCTGATTCCCTCAGGAAACATCCGACCGCCGTAGGCTATTTACAGCCCTGCGAATTACGCTAGCAGTCGTGCTAAATGGCAGCTCATCCTGAATAACTATGTTTGTTTTAACTCTAACTGTTTAACTCTAACTGTTTAACTCTAACTGTTTAACTCTAACTGTTTAACTCTAACTGTTTAACTCTAACTGGTTAACTCAACTGTTTAACTCTAACTGTTTAACTCTAACTGGTTAACTCAACTGTTTAACTCTATTTGACTAACTCGACTTGACTAACCCTGTTCGAATAACATATTCGATTAACTAACTTTCGAATACCATATTCGATTTCTCCTTTTTAACAACGTTTTATTCATTTGAAAAGATTTACATTTAAATAACGGTTCTACACTTTAAAAAAATGATTTCCTTTTTATAACGTTTCCTTTTCAATTCTATTTGTAAATGGTTTACAAATAATCCCTTTTCAAATTTATTCTTGAAATATTCTAACTCCTTAAATTCCCGGGAAAATTCGCCATAACCTCCTTTGTATCGGGAGCATCGGGAAAATCCCCAAACTCGCCACGCAGGCCTTTCCACTCAAAGAAAACGTTTTGAGATTATTTTCTTTTCGAATATCTCCTATTTATGAATATTCCAATTTATAAATATTCCTTATTTATAAATATTCCACTTTATAAATATCTCTTATTTATAAATATCCCATTTATAAATATTTCATTTTCAAATATCACTTTGAAAATATTCCCTTTTCAACATTTCGGTATGTTATGGTATTCAATCATATCAAATCACAATGTTCAATATCGTCCATACACACAATCAACAACAGGTTATAATTCACATCATATATTAAAATATATGAAAAACAATAAAATAACTGTTGAGGAATCCAGTCGGATTCCTCCAACTTGTTTCCCTGCATCACAGATGTTAGACAGTATAGATAACATCACTTTCAGTTCCATATGATATATTCTTTTAAACAGAATCAATATAGAAATTTAACTAACTGACTAGCAGTTCAATTAAACAGTCAACATACAATCAATCAGTCCATATTTAACAGTTCTAAAAATATAACATGAAAATATAAACTGTTCAGAGTTAGTGAGATTTACTCACATTGTAGGTGTATCGTTAAACAATGATAACCGTTTAGCAGTCCTGTTCTGACGATATTTTCCCGTCATATTTTCCAATAAATCTCCGAATCATTCTAACTGATCTCACGTTGTAGCCCCCGTCCGTGTGATCCTGTCGGATCCTGTTTTCTCGACCCATGATATAACAAACTTGCGCCCACCATGCTCCTTCTGTAATTCATGACATCTCAGCATGCTCCAATGAAGAACACCCTCCATTTTGCCTCCACGTTGTCAACTTGTTTTCATTTTCTTTTTCTATATATATTCCTTTTTACCTCGGGCCTTACCCCTTAGCTCAGTACGTTTTGCACCCCATAATGCTACCCCACAGTAGCGTCTCCTTCCCTAGTTACAACAAGGAAAACCGATCCAGAAAATATCACGTTGGCACATAGTACCACGTTGGCAAAAGAAAGGGCCATGGATGAAAACTTAGCACTAGCGCACCACTTGTTTAACAGTCCCTTCATCTTCAACCACGGTAATTCATGGCTCACCACAACCTCATCTACAACTTGTACCCTTCAAACTAAACACCACCGTGACCACTTCCCTCAACATCAAACCCAAACCGTCAGTTCATCTTCTTACTTCCGTTCAACACCAAAACCAAAAGGAAACAACTCGTCTATTTTTCCATCTACCCGAATACGCCACAAGGAACTCGAGTATACCTTTGTTCAACGCGATGAACTGCAGACCTGAGTACGCAGTCCTACTCCGTGCGACGGCTTTGGCGACCAGATCCGCCCAGACTCCTCCACCAGATGTCTAAACCCACGCTGAAACCCGAAACACCCATTATACCAAGATCGATCCTTCCAAAACTTAACAATTTCGAACCCTACTTCTCAGCGCATCTTTCCAGTGAAGAAGAGGAAGTTCGAACCCAACAAAATTCACGTGAGGAGGAAGAGAATCCACAAACGATTTCAAAGCACCCACCTTTTCGATTTTAGGGATTTGATTTTCTTTTTAATGATTTTGTGAAAGGATCGGTTTTGGGTTTCATTCCTCCAGATAATTAAACTGGCGGCGGAAATTTGTTGTGACGACCCGTAACTTCCCCGTAAAGGAAAGTGTCGGATAGTTCGAGAACAAGCCACAACAGAACGCATACAGAAGAACATTTCACTGTATATTACAACAATGCATCAGATTACAAGAATATACAGAGTATAAAAGAATATTACACAGAAATATCAGAGATTTAAATTACATTTAAATACATAGCAGCGGAAAAATAATACAATACACAACTAGAATGAGATATACGGATACGAAGCTTTCCGGATATCGTTCCAGCTGTAAACCAGGATCCTGTGAATATAAATCTGCAAAACCAAAACTACTAGCTGCCCGTGTCGAAAATAGGGGCACCCAGAGTTTAGGTTAAAACAATAAACTCCAGGTCAGTCATGTGACTGGTGTGAGAACTAAAACAGTTATTAATCTTTATTTTAAAGTTAGGTAAATCAAGGGACCACGCTGTATAACACGGAACGGGTTTCCTCCCAAGAATACCAGTGCATAAAACCAACAGCGCAATGCTAAATAGAGAAAAATGAAGCTGTTATAAGACCCAGGTCCTATCACACAATGCAACGCAAGCCGGGGGATAGGGTTTTCCCTTATAACAGCCAAAGAATGCTTGATACGTTTAAAACAAATCATTTGATACTATAAGAAGTGCATAGTGTATAAAACAACTTCAAATCATAAGTATCAATCATAGGCGACATGAGCGTCCCATGCCACTATGTCGCCATATATAGGTTTACAAATAAAACCGCAAAGTCACGTATTTGGAAATTGGATTTCCGTCTATGAACCGAGGCAAAAGATAGTCCTCAACCGATTCGAGACGCTCTAGCCCGCCCCTCAGGAACAGCCGCAACTGACCCTTGGATCCTCAGGGCCGGTCCACCGATGTGGATTATTATGCCTGAACACTACGTCTCCCCACCCTATGGGGTGTAAGTCTGGTCCGTCAGCCGACCAGAATGCATCGGCCGAAACCGATATAACCGAGGCGCCTCGCAACAGCAACAACCACATAAGTCAAACTCGTCAGGGCATGTAAAACCACTGACGCCACTTCTAGCTAGAAAGAAACGCATGCCCTCCCTGACGTCCGTCTCCCGTTTTTGGTTCATACCGGGTGTGAAACTCGCGAAGCAAACGTTACACAAAGCTACGCCACAAAGGCCGTGCTTTGATCATCACCACAAGACTTTGCTTTTCAACAGAAGCCTCGATCAATTGCCACTTAGGCATGCCACACAGGCAATTCACTCCATGCGTTTGATATCCATCAATATATAACCCCTGAGCTCGTACGTCTCAGAGAAGGGCGTTAAGCAAGAGAATAAATTCTCCGCCGCCAAACAGATATATATTTAATAGAGATCAATCACACGGACTAAAATCCAATGTCAGACATACAGTCCATTTACAAGTCCGTTCTGGGTCTGAACGAAACCGGAGGCACCTAGTACCCCGCATATCCATCGATCTCCAAGTACGTCTGGACGATCACTAACTGTTTCCATCTTCTTGGGTGTACAGCCCAATCAAGATCATCAGTAATTACCCAAACGACGTGAAGACCACCGGTCTTCGACCATCGTCTTCATCTTCGACTTATCGTCGTATCAGTTATTCAGAATGGGATAAACCCGGTCTTTCCGAATAACTCGCGTATATTTTGAATAAGTGTTACACAAACACAACATACGCCTCATTCCAATTCATCAGTCACTAACCGTAAATTAATCAAGAGAATAATTCCCCAAATATTAACCCCGAAGGCCGAAACCAACATCAGATCAATATCCAGAAAACCATTCTGCTTAGCTAACCGACAGTTAGTTTCTAAATTTCACATTCATAGGGAAATGTTCCCATTAATTTTATCCAAGATAAATTCTTTGAATTTATTCTTTATTCTATTTTTGAATCTCAATTCAAACTAGTCGGGATTAGCGAACCTTACCGAAGTAATCATTTATTTTAATTTCCCCATCCCAACCTATTTATCCCATGAAGTAAAACTGGTAATACTTCATATCTAACACCACTGTGTTATCGGTAAATTCAATTACCATTTCACGTTCAAATCTAATTAAAGATTTAACTATCGCCTGGAGCAAAACTGGTGATACTCCATTTCGATTATTTCAATCTAATTAAAGATTCGTTAAAACTCCACTTAGTTTTAATCTTTAATTGGGTTAAAGAATCAGTGTCATTTAAAACACAGTTCACGATAAACCCAAAATCACATTCATTAATTATCGGGTTAAAGAACGAGTGTTATTTAAAACACTGTTCACGATAAACCCAAAAATAAATATCAATTCAATTCCAATTAAATATTATTTAATTGGTTCACTTCATTAAATCTAAATAAAAAGATTTAATCTTGTCTCAACTGGGTTCAAGAACAGTGTTAGTGAAGACACCATTCACGACAAACCCAAATCACATTCGATATTCAATACAAGGCTCTGAATAGAAAATATATCGGCCTATATTCAATATCAAATTCTACGATTAACAAATGTCGTATTGGAAATAACGATATCAATATATATCTTTCAAATTTCCATAACAACACCTATATAATCACGAATTCCAACATCGAAATATTCCGAAGACAATTTCGATTCAAATCCACTCCAATGCAATCATTGGATATTTTGGTTATTTTCAAAACCCTTTTCAAATTCAATTTATTTACTTAAAAATAAATAGAATTATAATTCTAGTTCAAAACTAGTTCATTTCGATAAAAATCTATTTTTATCTTTTCAAATATGGAGTTTTTCATCCCAATTCTTTCTAAATCATTTCTTATGATTTTACACAAATTATTACTATTTTTAATAATTTTATCAAGGTCCGTACAGTCGATTTCCACCAATGGCCATCGAACTGCACGTATAGCGACCTTTTTCCAATTTGATTTGGACATAATTCCAAATCCAACCGTTAGATTTCTAATTTATCACATTCGTTAGAAAGCTCTTTTCGATACGAACCCAACGGTTCCGGTTTTAGGAGAATCCGACGGTCGGATCTCCCGTAATGTCCGTTTGAAATAAATGGTCGAAATTCACGAACTGCCGCGGTGCGGCGCGTTCTATTCACGCCATTATATTATATATATAATATATATAATATATTTCGTCGATTTCTATTTAAAACGAATTATATAAATAGTTTTAAAATTCGTTTCAAAAGCAATTTCAACTTCCTTTTCAATTCAAATCAAAATTGAATTCTTCTTTATAAATTCGTTTTAAAAATTCATTTCTATTCAATTCAAATTTCAATTCAATTTGAATTCATTTCAATTCGTTATATATTCACTTCATTTCGAAATCGTTATATATTCAATTCATTTCGAAATCGTTATATATTCAATTCATTTCGAAATCGTTATATATTCAATTCATTTCGAAATCGTTATATATTCAATTCATTTCGAAATCGTTATCAATTCAATTCATTTCGAAATCATTTTCAATTCAATTCATTTCGAAATCGTTTTCAATTCAATTCATTTCGAAATCGTTTTCAATTCAATTCATTTCGAAATCGTTTTCAATTCAATTCATTTCGAAATCGATTATAATCGATATAAATATCGTTCATGTCAAAATGGCGTCAATCTAATCAACACGGCTTCATAAATTTCTATTTTCAAATATTCTATTTCAAATATTTCTTTTTCAAAAATAGTTGTTATTATCAAAATATTTCGTTCAACACATGACCAATCTCAATGGATGAGTACTGTCAACACATGAACTTTTATTTCATATTGATAAAGATGTAAACTTTATTATTAAAATATTTCGTTCAACACATGACCAATCTCAATGGATGAAACTGTCAACACATGAACTTTTATTTTATAACGATAAAGATGTAAACTTTATTATTAAAATATTTCGTTCAACACATGACCAATCTCAATGGATGAAACTGTCAACACATGAACTTTTATTTTATAACGATAAAGATGTAAACTTTATTATTAAAATATTTCGTTCAACACATGACCAATCTCAATGGATGAAACTGTCAACACATGAACTTTTATTTTATAATATTCTTTATTTTTCAAATTGGAATGAGGCCCAATCAATTACCATATAAAGTTAATTATATGGATTTTCATACATTACACACATATAATAGCATTGAAAAATAATCAACCATCAACCAAAGTGCACTACACTGTATAAGCATCAAATATAGATATCTAACGCTTATAACAGCCTGTCAATCAATCGATCGACATATTTAATCAATCAGGATGAGTGAACTTCAAATTTCATCCCAACACCCGTGTGGGGTTTCAAACAATCAAACACAGATTTTATTTGTGCAGTTGGGCGATGTGTAAAATTTATCAACCCAATCAATATCAGTCAAATCAGTGTACATAAACAAACCGTCCGGTCTGTAAATGAATATTTTATTTTTTTCACTTCACGTTAAAAATTATATTTTTAACGATAAAATATTTTATTTCAACACTTGAATTTCTATCCAGTTCATTCTTTAGATAAAATGATATTTTTATTTTTCTAACTTATTTTAGAAAATTTCGGCGGCATAACGGCACGATACTAGAAACGGGACGAGGCCTAGCCTTATCCCCGGTCTAGTGAAGGCCCACGCCATTCACACATCAATCAAAATCACCAAACAATTCAATTTCAAATCAAATCATCTAATCAACTACACAACCAAACAATTTAACAAACAAGCCATCCATGGTCTGTGGGTGACGGGTGTCGGGTGCTACTAAACACCGTCTGCATCCTAGTATATATATAACTAGAAAAATTAAATTGAAAGGTGAGAAGTTCTCACTTTTTGCTATCCAATTATCTTGATTCTTTCTTTGATAGAAATCTTCTTCGTCATCGCATCTTCGTCATCTTCGTTGCCCGTAGTCACTATATATATAAAAATCACACATTTTCATATTTCGATGTTTTTAAAATAAAAATCACATTTTTATTTATTCACTTTCAATTTAGAAATCATATTTTTAATATTCCTATCATGCAAAAATTATTTTTACTTCTCTACATAAATAAAAATCATATGTTTACATCTTCTACATAATAAAGATTATATTTTTATTTTTGCAAGTTCAAATCTTTTTCTATTAAAAGATTAAACTTTTTTCTATTTCAAAGTTTAAACTATTTTTCTATTTTAAACCTTAAAATAAAATCAGTTTTCTTTTCCTTTAAAAATCAGTTTTTATATTTTTTTAAAAATTCAGTTTTTAAAATCCTAAAACTCAGTTTTTAAAATTCTTTTTCAAATCAGTTTTGCATCCTTTTAAAAACAGTTTTTATATCCCTTTAAAAAAAACAGTTTTTATCCTTTTAAAAAAAAACAGTTTTTATCCTTTAAAAAAAAACAGTTTTTATTTACATAATAAAATCGAAATTCGAAATAACTTACTGTAGAAGGTGGCCGAGCTCTGGATTTGCAGGAGGGGGGGAGCTCGCGTTCGAGGAGGAGGGGGGGCTGACCGGGCGGTGCTGCGGAGGCCAAGGGGGCTGTGGGTCTAGCGGCGGCTAGGGTTCCTCGAATTTTGGGATTAGGGTTTTGGGGGTGCGGTTCTTTTGAGGGAGAGGCAGTGGAGGAGCTGACGCCGATTGGGGGGTGATGGCGTGGGCACGACGGCGCGGTGGTGGGTAGCTTCAGGGGGCGACGGGGACTGGGTTCGATCCCCTTTTTTCTTTTTTCTTTTTTATACGATGACAGTTATGAGAGGAGAGAGAGAAAAAGGAGGGAGGTGTTATATTATATATTTTTTTTATTTTTTTATTTTTCTTCTTTAAAAAGGTACCTTTTTATTTTGACCTCGAAACGAGACCCACCGCCTGTCGTCCTTAGCATTTTACCCCCATTCTGAATACAATGGGATATGTATCGCAAGCTGATTCGACTGTTTGAATCAGTTTCCGTTAAATTTACATTTAAATCATTATATTGAATTTTAAACGTACATTTCAAATTACCGGGGTCACATACTAACACGAAAAATTCTAGAAAAATATTTTCTAGCTTCGTATTGACAATACGGTCCTAACAAAACTAGTTTCGTCGAATTCTGAGACCGTTAGAAAAATGGCCATTTTCCAGTCGATTAAAATCAACTGAAACTGGTCAAACGCGTTTTCCTTTGCCACGCTCACATATTGATTCGAAAAATTATGAAATTTGAAACCTAGCAATAATTTAACATCACGGACCCAACAAAACTGGTTTCATCGAAATCCGAGGTCGTTTGCAAAATGTCCATTTTTAAGGGCCTGAATTCCATAGCGACTATTCAGAATTTTCAACTGGACATATCTTTTGATTTCCGCCATGAAATTTTGATTTTTTGGATTCGTTGGAAAGATATCATCAATTAGATCCTATTGTTTTTGGTTTCACTAAAATCCGGATTGTTTTGCACCCGGTACATTCAATTGGAGTTTGAAATCGAATTATCGAACTACCGCGCCATTTTCAATTCTATTTATAATTATATATAAATATTTATATTCTAACGACGACGCGTATAATATATACGTTCGAATTATATTCAAAATAAATTTCTCGTCGATATTATTTAAAATAATTCATTTTAAATAATCAAAATTCGCTAAAATGGCCAAAATAAAAATTTTAAACTGGCCCAGATTTTCGGGTTGTTACATTTGTTTGGTTAGAGGAAGTTGAAAATTAGGTCATACGTTTGCAAAAGGTTAATATATAGGGCTTTAATCCATGGACGTGGCCTTTTGAATTCCCACATGATTCTTTTGTGGTTGATAGAAGGAAACGTGGTCTTTCGTTTGATCACACATATTTGCTTTTTCTAAGGTTTTAAGTATATAAAGTTTTAGCGTACCGTGTACATTGAATTCCACCCACTTACGGATCGGCATTGACAGATGTAAAAATACTGTTGAGGTGAGCAAGGTTTCCCGATCCTAGAAATATAAAAATGTCGGTAGGTTGACTCATATTGTGAAACCCCGAAATGTCGATACATGGTGCCCAATACTCCAAATAAAAAGTTGCTTATTTAATTAATTAAAAATTACAATAAAATTCTAAAAATTAAATTATCACTACTTCCCAAAAGGACCTTGTCTAAATTCAAACCCGATCTCTAGTTATATTGAATAAACCGTTACGGTCGATAAACGATTCTATAGCGACTATTTTGAAATTTGATTTGGACATATCTCAAAATCTACATGACGAAATCCCGATTTTTCTCTTCCACTAGAAAGATATCCTCCACCAGCTCCACACGTTTCTTGTTTCACAGAAATTCAGTTTAAAATGAATCCTGTACATTCAGTTGAAGTTCAAATCGCCAAATAGCGAACTGTAGCACCATTTCGAGCTCGTTTATAATTATACGTTCAAACTGTCGTCGATTGAATATATTCGTTATTATATTTCGAATCGAAACTCCACCAAATCCCGTATGCTATTCAATTCACATGATATTGTGAATTTCACTATTTCCGACTATTTCGACATTATAATATATTATTATATTATAATTATTCATTAAATATTCGATATTATTTAATTGAACGATCATTAACTTCTCTAAATCACCAATTATATAATTAAGTAAATTAATTATATATCTCTAAAAATGCGGGTCATTACATTCTTCCCCACTTAAAATAATTTCGTCCTCGAAATTGCTAAGGTAGTGGACGACCCTATCTATTGGAATTCCTAAGATTTGTTTATCCCTTCTTTCTGATTTTAACTGAACCAATTAATATTGATTAAAATATTTATTTATTCCGACTAACTAAAATTTTCAAAAATTCTGAAAATTTTCTAACACTTTAAATTTTCGGAAAATTTCGCCAGCACCTCCTTTGTACTGGTCAATAGCTCAAACTCCAACTCGCCTCTCTGGGCCTTCTTCAACCCAAAAGAAAATCAAAACGCCAAACGGCTTGTTTGGCTCATAAATCTCATGCTTATATCAAATGTAAACTTGTACCTTTTTGTCGGGCATATTAACTTTATCACTTTCACCTGTTATCAATCCAACATATACCCAAGGTCATCTCAACCAATTTCCAATCTGTTTTTATCCACAAATCCAAATCGAATTTCATTCGAAGTCCAATATCAAATTCTAAATTATTGACTTATCAATTTGGTTCCATTCTAGATTGTCTCTAATCCCATTTCAATTTTATTTAACTCAGTTCAAGTTAAATTTCAATTTATTTTTACCATCTCATCTATTTAACTTCATTAGTTAAATTTTAATTTCAGAACTCAAATTCCTGGGTTTCTTTCAAATCAAATTTGAAATCATAATACCAATTCAAAACATTTGAATTTCTAAACACCTTGTTTCCTCAAAACAATTCAAATTAAAATCTTTGGTAGTAATCCACCACTTAGAACTCGAAAATCACACCGATGATACTGCGCAGTCATCATCGGAATTATTTTCCAGCGACCCAAGTGATTTCAATACTATATCATTTCAAAACCATTACTGAATACTTCCATTTTGAAAACATTTCAAAATCTCCCAGGAACTTAAAATTTCCTTATTTTAATTCCAAATCTGATTTAAATTCATATTTAATTCATCTTATTTCATATACTTTACTTATATGATTCTGATTGGTTATATATAACCATTTCACTTTATAATCCCATTCGATTATAATTACAACCAATATATCTAATATATGATAATATATTACATATCCATACTGTGTCGGTCCATCGTATTCAAGTATTTATTTACTCCTGCCGATACAGTGGTTCAAACTGATCGACCAGAACTCATAAACAACTCAGCCAATGAATCTCCACAATATAAAACCATTTTTATATCAAATACAAATACGCACTCGTATATATACACTCAAACTCAATCTAGGGTATTACTAACCCTATCTCTACCGAGTCACGCCACAGAGCCAAGGTATTTCTTAACTTAAGCTCTGATACCAACTGTAACGACCCGGATTTTGAGCGACTTTGGTTATCGACGTAAGCTCGACGTCGATAACCAAACCATCGAAAAATCCCGGTAATTAATGAAAGAAATTAGAGGGTGAGGATAGATAAGATAGAAACTTAGAATAGAAGAAGAAGAAGAACATACAACATCATCAGAGTAACACGAATCTCACAGCGGAACGAATAAAATATAACATAACTTTTGAAATACAAAGTTATAACTGTATATACATACCATTTCAGAGTACAACACATAACATCACAGCGGAATAAATAATAGCTATCGACTGCTGAAGCCTCCTGCTCCAAGCTCTTCAAGTGTACCTGTAAATCCTGACTACTTGACTGCCCGTACAAATTTAGGCACCCAAGAGTTTAGGGAAAACAAAATAAACTCCGGGTCAGTCATGTGACTGGTGTGAGTAAACTCAAATCATTTAAACAGGTATATGATATCTCATAAGACCACGCCGTGAATATGGGACGGGTTTTTCCCTTATGAGAATCCAAATAACTTTTCAAAGCAATATCATTCTGATATTATAATAATGTCTAAGTACAAATAAATATCAATCTAGCAGAAACGCTTGCATCTCACGTTACTACATATATAGTATACAATCAAAATCGCAAGCACGTATTGGATTATTGGATTTCCAACTATGACAAGGTATGGAACCACCTTCCGATCAGTGTACTCTAGGAACGATACACTGGAGTTCAACAAGAACATCTTGCAACTCAGCCACACATGACCGACCACTCATTTCGCTTGAGTGTATCGAATGTACATCACCAACGGTTGGGATCAGCAACCGTTCCCGTATATATATGGGACAGCATTGATAGATTTAAGAAACAAATGAATATTCACTAGATAGGTGATTATACACCCTACTTCGGTGCGACCGACTTAGCCATGCTGCCTGCCCGATTTCTGTCATTTACCGGATGTGAGGCTAGAAGCTACGCTTTATCAACACAATAGATTCACTTCGAATGCCACATTGTCAGATCCATCGAAAATCACTAATTGATGTCTACAACCATACATTACGTGTCCGCTAAAAGAAGTTTCCTTCTCCGCTTCCACTCTTGGTACGGTTGAAGAAATCAATGTACGTGACCGTCTGGAAATACTATGTCAGACATCCATCTTCATTCACTTAGAAATGTCACATCGTCATACCCGCCAAATCACAAATTGACTTATCCAAAAATAACACGGGTATACAGCTAAGAGAAACGAATTCCTCCGCCACCAAACGTGAATACGTTTGAACAGATCAACTTACGCGATCCATTGGATATACTCCGTCAGACCTTCGTCCATACAAGTTGTCCTGGGACTGGACAAACCGAAGGCACTATTCTGTAAACAGGATAGCCCTTGCATTTTACTCCGTCTTCAATTATCTTTGGCATATATGATTCGCAACGCTTATGCCAATACAGAGTGGTTCTATGGATAATAATCCAACCGGTCTCTCCATATTAACAACGTTAAAATGGTCAAAACTTCGATAGTCTGTGAGTTAACTATCGAAGAAAAACAAGTGTGCAAACAACGATCTAAATTCCAAATGGAATGTCAATCGATCAATCATCATGTATATCTATACATATTTCCTTATTTTCTATATTTAGAAAATATTTGTTATCAACGTTGGAAAACATTTCCATTGTTTATTTACGTATCACTATCCTTCCACAACTATCAGACTCTAACTATAAACTAACAAGAGAACAACTTCCTAAGTATAAACCCCGAAGGCCGAAACCAACATCAGATCGATACCCAGGAAATCATTCAACTTATTAATCTCTAGTCAGATTCTAATTTTGCTTAACTTTATATTCTTTAACTCCATTCGCTCAACTCTAGATCGCAGCGATCACAATGGTTACGCCTGATTCCCTCAGGAAACATCCGACCGCCGTAGGCTATTTACAGCCCTGCGAATTACGCTAGCAGTCATGCTAAATGGCAACTCATCCTGAATAACTATGTTTGTTTTAACTCTAATTGTTTAACTCTAACTGTTTAACTCTAACTGTTTAACTCTAACTGTTTAACTCTAACTGGTTAACTCAACTGTTTAACTCTAACTGTTTAACTCTAACTGGTTAACTCAACTGTTTAACTCTATTTGACTAACTCGACTTGACTAACCCTGTTCGAATAACATATTCGATTAACTAACTTTCGAATACCATATTCGATTTCTCCTTTTTAACAACGTTTTATTCATTTGAAAAGATTTACTTTTAAATAACGGTTCTACACTTTAAAAAAATGATTTCCTTTTTATAACGTTTCCTTTTCAATTCTATTTGTAAATGGTTTACAAATAATCCCTTTTCAAATTTATTCTTGAAATATTCTAACTCCTTAAATTCCCGGGAAAATTCGCCATAACCTCCTTTGTATCGGGAGCATCGGGAAAATCCCCAAACTCGCCACGCAGGCCTTTCCACTCAAAGAAAATGTTTTGAGATTATTTTCTTTTCGAATATCTCCTATTTATGAATATTCCAATTTATAAATATTCCTTATTTATAAATATTCCACTTTATAAATATCTCTTATTTATAAATATCCCATTTATAAATATTTCATTTTCAAATATCACTTTGAAAATATTCCCTTTTCAACATTTCGGTATGTTATGGTATTCAATCATATCAAATCACAATGTTCAATATCGTCCATACACACAATCAACAACAGGTTATAATTCACATCATATATTAAAATATATGAAAAACAATAAAATAACTGTTGAGGAATCCAGTCGGATTCCTCCAACCTGTTTCCCTGCATCACAGATGTTAGACAGTATAGATAACATCACTTTCAGTTCCATATGATATATTCTTTTAAACAGAATCAATATAGAAATTTAACTAACTGACTAGCAGTTCAATTAAACAGTCAACATACAATCAATCAGTCCATATTTAATAGTTATAAAAATATAACATGAAAATATAAACTGTTCAGAGTTAGTGAGATTTACTCACATTGTCGGTGTATCGTTAAACAATGATAACCGTTTAGCAGTCCTGTTCTGACGATATTTTACCGTCATATTTTCCAATAAATCTCCGAATCATTCCAACTGATCTCACGTTGTAGCCCCCGTCCGTGTGATCCTGTCGGATCCTGTTTTCTCGACCCATGATATAACAAACTTGCGCCCACCATGCTCCTTCTGTAATTCATGACATCTCAGCATGCTCCAATGAAGAACACCCTCCATTTTGCCTCCACGTTGTCAACTTGTTTTCATTTTCTTTTTCTATATATATATTCCTTTTTACCTCGGGCCTTACCCCTTAGCTCAGTACGTTTTGCACCCCATAATGCTACCCCACAGTAGCGTCTCCTTCCCTAGTTACAACAAGGAAAACCGCTCCAGAAAATATCACGTTGGCACATAGTACCACGTTGGCAAAAGAAAGGGCCATGGATGAAAACTTAGCACTAGCGCACCACTTGTTTAACAGTCCCTTCATCTTCAACCACGGTAATTCATGGCTCACCACAACCTCATCTACAACTTGTACCCTTCAAACTAAACACCACCGTGACCACTTCCCTCAACATCAAACCCAAACCGTCAGTTCATCTTCTTACTTCCGTTCAACACCAAAACCAAAAGAAAACAACTCGTCTATTTTTCCATCTACCCGAATACGCCACAAGGAACTCGAGTATACCTTTGTTCAACGCGATGAACTGCAGACCTGAGTACGCAGTCCTACTCCGTGCGACGGCTTTGGCGACCAGATCCGCCCAGAATCCTCCACCAGATGTCTAAACCCACGCTGAAACCCGAAACACCCATTATACCAAGATCGATCCTTCCAAAACTTAACAATCTCGAACCCTACTTCTCAGCGCATCTTTCCAGTGAAGAAGAGGAAGTTCGAACCCAACAAAATTCACGTGAGGAGGAAGAGAATCCACAAACGATTTCAAAGCACCCACCTTTTCGATTTTAGGGATTTGATTTTCTTTTTAATGATTTTGTGAAAGGATCGGTTTTGGGTTTCATTCCTCCAGATAATTAAACTGGCGGCGGAAATTTGTTTGGTTAGAGGAAGTTGAAAATTAGGTCATACGTTTGCAAAAGGTTAATATATAGGGCTTTAATCCATGGACGTGGCCTTTTGAATTCCCACATGATTCTTTTGTGGTTGATAGAAGGAAACGTGGTCTTTCGTTTGATCACACATATTTGCTTTTTCTAAGGTTTTAAGTATATAAAGTTTTAGCGTATCGTGTACATTGAATTCCATCCACTTACGGATCGGCATTGACAGATGTAAAAATACTGTTGAGGTGAGCAAGGTTTCCCGATCCTAGAAATATAAAAATGTCGGTAGGTTGACTCATATTGTGAAACCCCGAAATGTCGATACATGGTGCCCAATACTCCAAATAAAATGTTGCTTATTTAATTAATTAAAAATTACAATAAAATTCTAAAAATTAAATTATCACTACTTCCCGAAAGGACCTTGTCTAAATTCAAACCCGATCTCTAGTTATATTGAATAAACCGTTACGGTCGATAAACGATTCTATAGCGACTATTTTGAAATTTGATTTGGACATATCTCAAAATCTACATGACGAAATCCCAATTTTTCTCTTCCACTAGAAAGATATCCTCCACCAGCTCCACACGTTTCTTGTTTCACAGAAATTCGGTTTAAAATGAATCCTGTACATTCAGTTGAAGTTCAAATCGCCAAATAGCGAACTGTAGCACCATTTCGAGCTCGTTTATAATTATATTATAATTATACGTTCAAACTGTCGTCGATTGAATATATTCGTTATTATATTTCGAATCGAAACTCCACCAAATCTCGTATGCTATTCAATTCACATGATATTGTGAATTTCACTATTTCCGACTATTTCGACATTATAATATATTATTATATTATAATTATTCATTAAATATTCGATATTATTTAATTGAACGATCATTAACTTCTCTAAATCACCAATTATATAATTAAGTAAATTAATTATATATCTCTAAAAATGCGGGTCATTACAGGTTTACAAAGCTCAGAGAACAAGGCACCTTAGAACCATACGAAAGAATTCATCAGATATTGGATTAGTAATATCCAACGAGAATGACTCGTTAGAGATAGGATCAGTAGTATCCTAGAACGAGTGTGAAGAGTATATTTTTGAAATATAAAAAGAAAAACAATTTTGTTTTGAAAATTTAAATCAATTATTCGTATTTGATTATTTATTTATATTGAATTTGGACAATCCGATATATAAAGATTTTGCATATATGTCTTGCAAATGTGTATTCGAAGTTTTAATGTACTGGATAGTTATAGAATCGCACTCTAGTGCCCGGGGATAATTCTGGTGATGGGGCACCATCGCCAGTATTTATTTTCGAGTTTCGAAAGTGAGATTTCTATATATTTCCAATTGACTGGTGTGAGAACCGAAATTAGATAGGGCTTATCGTTGTGAGTTGACATCAAAAATCTGATTTTTTGACTATATATCAAAGTTATGCATTTGAAATGATAACCAACTAATTGATTGATGGTTGTGTTGTTTGATTATGGCTTGATTAATTATTATTTTTTACCACTTAGCCAAATTGACCAAAAAGTGATTTGTATTGAAATTTGGTCGCATTTGCTTGCATATACATGCACTTACATTGAACAGGTCATATCAAGGAGGCTAGAGCAGAAGAATAAAATTGTTTGCTCGACAAATAGGTACATGTTTACCATAATTTACTGTTTTGTTTGGGTGATGATGATTTTATGAGCCGATTGGCTAGCCGCTTGGCTTTTTCTTTTTCTTTTTGAGATCAGAAGGCCTATATGGAAATTTCGGGATTTTCCCGTGGCTCTCGGTGCAGGGGAGGTTATGGCGAAATTTTTCGAAAATTTAGGGTGTTAGCCAAATTTTTGAAAAATTTGAAAAGTTCTTAAAAACTGAAAAGTTGAAGAACTTAAGCCATAGTCAAAACAGTGAAAGTTGAGTTGATTTGTGAAACAACTTTTGGCTTTGTTCCTTTTCGAGGACGAAAAGTTTTAAGTGGGGGAGATTGTAATAACCCGAAAATTTGGGCCAGTTTAAAAATTTTATTTTGGCAATTTTAGTGAATTTTGATTATTTAAAATGAATTATTTTAAATAATATCGACGAGAAATTTATTTTGAATATAATTCGAACATATATATTCGTTTGAATCGACGTTAGAATATAAATATTTATTTATATTTATAAATGGAATTGAAAATGGCGCGGTAGTTCGATAATTCGATTTCAAACTTCAATTGAACGTACCAGGTGCAAAACAAACCGGATTTTAGTGAAACCCAAAATAATAGGATCTATTGGAGAATATCTTTCCAACGAATCCGAAAAATCAAAATTTCATAGCGGGAATCAAAAGATATGTCCAGTTGAAAATTCTGAATAGTCGCTATGGAATTCAGGCCCTTAAAAATGGGAATTTTGCAAACGACCTCGGATTTCGACGAAACCACTTTTGTTGGGTCCGCGATGTTAAGTTATTGCTAGATTCCAAATTTCATAATTTTTCGAATCAATATGTGAGCGTGGCGAAGGAAAACGCGTTTGACCAGTTTTAGTTGATTTTAATCGACTGGAAAATGGCCATTTTTCATATAGGCTCAGAATTCAACGAAACTAGTTTTGTTAGGACTGTATCGTCAATACGAAGCTAGAAAATATTTTTTGGGAATTTTTCGAGTTAGTATGTGACCCCGGTAAATTGAAATACGCGTTCAAATTCAATATATAGAGTTATATGTTGATTTTGACGAAAACTGATCGAAATGATCGAATCAGCTTACGATACATATCCCATTGTGATCAGAATGGGGGTAATTAGCTATGGGCGGCAGGCGGTGGGCCTCGTTTCGAGGTCGAAAATAAAAGTTGCTTTTTGAAATTAAAAATAAATAAAATACTATAAAAAAACCATATAAGGGTAAAACCCTAATTTTACTCTCAGAAGAATAAAGCCGCCCCTTTTCCTCAAAAATCCCGTAGCCCTCCCGTCGCTCAACCTCGTCAGGCACGCCGCCCTGCGCGGGCCATCGCCGAACTCCGGTGAGGCCCCCCCTCTCGCCACCTTCCTCCTCTCGCCTTTCCCCTCTCGCGCGAGACACAAACCGAGGTGACCTCCGACCCATCTCGATCCATGACCCAACGCCCTAGCCCCATCTGAAATGACCTGCGCACCACCTCGATCCGTCGACCCTCCTCTTCCTCAACGAACCCGCGCCCAACCCCTTTAGCCCCGACGCCCCTACCCGCTGAAACCCAATCCGCATACCCAGATGCGCGCAACCCCACCTGCGCCCCAGCGTCACCGTCGATGATTGATGGCCCTCCTCCTCGCTGAAACAACCTGCGTGCCACCAGAGGACTGCGAGCACTCCTCCAATCGAAAATTCGCAGCGATCGAGAAACCCTAGGAAAACACCAATCGATGTAAGTTTTTGGTAATTTTTATTTAAATAAAAATCTGATTTTTATTTACATAAAATCCGATACGTGAGTATATGAAGTTTAGAAATTTATTTACACAAAGTTAGATCTTTTCTTTTTGTATATAAAGTTGGAATTTTTATCATTTATAAAGTTGAAATTTTTATCGTACATAAAGTTTGAATTTTTATCATGTAAAAGAAGTGATTTTTACTTGAGAAAAGATGAGATTTTTATTCGTATGACGACGATGTAAAGAGGAGATTTTTATTGTATGAATAGCGAAATAAAAATTGGATTTTGATTCCTATGAAAAATTAGATTTTTATTATGAATTTAGCGACATAAAAATTCGATTTTTATATATTGAATAACGAAGTAAAAATTCAATTTTTATATATTGAATAACGAAGTAAAAATTCGATTTTTATATATTGAATAACGAAGTAAAAATACGATTTTTATATATTGAATAGCGAAGTAAAAATTCGATTTTTCCATATGTAGAGAATACGGGCAAAGAAAGTGACAAGAGGCAAGAACGGCGAGGATTTCTACATAAGAAGAGCCGAGGTGTAATAACCCGAAAATCTGGGCCAGTTTAAAATTTTTATTTTGGCAATTTTAGCGAATTTTGAATATTTAAAATAGATTATTTTAAATAATATCGACGAGAAATTTATTTTGAATTTAATTCGAACGTATATATTTATACGCGTCGTCGTTAGAATATAAACAATTATATATAATTATAAATAGAATTAAAAATGGCACGGTAGTTCGATAATTCGATTTCAAACTTCAATTGAATGTACCGAGTGCTAAATAATCCGGATTTTAGTGAAACCAAAAACATTAAGATCTAATTGATAATATCTTTCCAACGAACCCGAAAAATCATGATTTCGTAGCGGGAATCAAAAGATATGTCCAGTTGAAAATTCTGAATAGTCGCTATGGAATTCAGGCCCTTAAAAATGGGAATTTTGCAAACGACCTCGGATTTCGACGAAACCACTTTTGTTGGGTCTGTGATGTCAAGTTATTGATAGATTCCAAATTTCATAATTTTTCGATTCAATATGTGAGCGTGGCAAAGGAAAACGCGTTTGACTAGTTTTAGTTGTTTTTAATCGACTGGAAAATGGCCATTTTTCTAACGGTCTCAAAATTCGACGAAACTAGTTTTGTTAGGACCGTATCGTCAATACGAAGCTAGAAAATATTTTTTGGGAATTTTTCTAGTTAGTATGTGACCCCGGTAATTTGAAATGTACGTTTAAAATTCAATAAAGTGATTTAAATGTAAATTTAACGGAAACTGATTGTAACAGCCAAATCAGCCTACGATACATATCCCATTGTGTTCGGAATGGGGGTAAAATGCTATAGACGACAGGCGGTGGGTCTCGTTTCGAGGTCGTATGTGAAAGTCAACTTTTTGCAAAATAAAATAATTAAAAAAATAAAAAAATTCTCCCTTCCTCCTTAACAAGCCCCCCCCCCCCCCGTTGAAATCATTTGCAAAACAGAAAAAAAAGGCATCACGCCCTAGCCGACGCGGCGCCTCCAGGAGGCCACCGCCGCGCCGGAGGCTGGCGCACCCCCCTCCTCTTCTTCCTCCTTCCTTCTTCCCTTCCTCCGCTTCCATCTCCTCCCCCGAACCCCTAACCTCGCGAGACCCCATAACCCCCTGCAACTAAATCAAGACCGACGCCCCTCCTTCCACCACCCTGCTCGCCACCGCCGCCGACTCCAGGCGCTCCGCCCCACCTCCGCACCCACGGCCTCCTCTCCGACCTCCTCCAACGATGGTGCAGCAGAGACCCCCCCCCCCCCCCCAAACAAAAGTGAATACGAGCAACGAAGATGACATAAGGGCGAGAACGTTGAAAATTTCTATCAAAGAAGAGTCAAGATGTTAGGATAGCTTTCGGTGAGAATTTCTCACTCTTCAATTTCCTTTTCTAGTTATATATATATATATACTAGGATGTAGACGGTGTTTAGTAGCACCCGACACAATCATGCATAGACCATGGACTTGTTTGTTTGGTTGCATAGATTAGTTAGATTATTTGATTTGAATTTGGTTGTTTGGTGATTTTGATTGATGTGTGAATGGCGTGGGCCTTCACTAGACCGGGGATAAGGCTAGGCCTCGTTCCGTTTCTAGTATCGTGTCGTTATGCCGCCGAAATTTTCTAAAATAAGTTAGAAAAAAATAAAAATATCATTTTATTTAAAGAATGAACTGAATAGAAATTCATATGTTAAAATAAAATGTTTTATCGTTAAAAATATAATTTTTAACGTGAATATGAATATAGTGAATGTGAATAAATAAAATATTCATTTACAAACCGGACGGTTTGTTTATGTACACCTATTTGAATGACATTGATTGGGACGATAAATTTTACACATCGCCCAACTGCACAAATAAAATCTGTGTTTGATTGTTTGAAACCCCACACGGGTGTTGGGATGAAATTTGAAGTTCACTCATCCTGATTGATTGAATATGTCGATCGATTGATTGACAGGCTGTTATAAGCGTTAGATATCTATATTTGATGCTTATACAGTGTAGTGCACTTTGGTTGATGGTTGATTATTTTTCAATGCTATTATATACATGTGTTGTATGGAAATCCATATAGTTACCGCTATATGGTGATTGATTGGGCCTCATTCCAATTTAGAAAATAAAGAATAATATAATATAAAGGTTCATGTGTTGACTGTACTCATCCGTTGAGATTAGTCATGTGTTGAACGAAATATTTTAATAATAAAATTTAAATCTTTATCAATATAATATAAAGGTTCATGTGTTGACTGTACTCATCCATTGAGATTAGTCATGTGTTGAACGAAATATTTTAATAATAAAATTTACATCTTTATCAATATAATATAAAGGTTCATGTGTTGACAGTACTCATCCGTTGAGATTATTCATGTGTTGAACGAAATATTTGAAATAGAAATATTTGAAAAAGAAATATTTGAAATAGAATATTTGAAAATAGAAATATTTGAAAAAGAAATATTTGAAATAGAATATTTGAAAATAGAAATATATGAAGCCGTGTTGATTAGATTGACGCCATTTTGACGTGAACGATATTTATATCGATTTTATTCATTTTAAAATGAATATTGAAAAGTGGTTTCGGAATTGAATATTTTGAAATGAAATCGAAATGAATTGAATATAAAACGATTTCGAATTAAAATGGATAGAAAACAGATTGAATTCAAATGGAATAGAAAACGAATTTGATTTAAATTGATTAGAAAACGAATTTGATTTCAATTGATTAGAAAACGAATTTGATTTGAATCGAATAGAAAACCAATTTAAATTGAATCGAATAGAAAACCAATTTGAATTGAATCGAATAGAAAACGACTTTGAATTGAATTGAAAACGAATTCGAATTGAATTGAAAACGAATTGAAATGAATTCAAATTGAATTGAAATTTGAATTGAATAAACATGAATTTTAAAACGAATTTATAAGGAGAAATTCAATTTTGATTTGAATTTGAAATGAAGGTTGAAATTGTTTTTGAAATGAATTCAAAACTATTTATATAATTCGTTTTAAATAGTAATCGATGAAATATATATTATATATATAATATAATGGCCTGAGTAGAACGCGCCGCGCCGCGGTAGTTCGCGAATTTCGACCATTTATTTCAAACGGACGTTACGGGAGATCCGACCGTCGGATTCTCCTAAAACCGGAACTGTTGGGTTCATATCGAAAATAGTTTTCTAACGAATATTAGAAATTTAAAATCTAACGGTTGGATTTGGAGATACGTCCAAACCAAATTTGGAAAAGGTCGCTGTAAGTGCAGTTCGATGGCCATTGTTGGAAATCGACTGTACGGGCCTTGATAAAACTATTAAAAATAGTAATAATTTGTGTAGAATCATAAGAAATGATTTGGGAAAAATTGAGATGAAAAACTCCATATTTGAAAAGATAAAAATGGATTTTTATCGAAATGAACTAGTTTTGAACTAAATTTAAAACCCAATTATTTTTAAATAAATAAATTAGATTTAAAAAGGGGTTTTAAATAATCGGAATCTCTAATATATTTGATTGGATTTGAAATGGGTTTATCGTGAACAGTGTTTTAAATAACACTAGTTCTTTAACCCGATAATAAATAGAATGTGATTTGGGTTTGTCGTGAACTGTGTTTTAAATAACACCTAGTTCTTTAACCCAGTAAAAGGAGTTTTAACGAATCTGCAATTAGGTTGAAATGTGAATTGATAATCTAAATTATCAAATTTGGAAAATGAACGAGAATGGAGTATTACCAGTTTTGCTCCAAAGCGATAGTTAAATCTTTAATTAGATTTGAACGTGAAATGGTGATTAATTTTATCGATAACACTGTGGTGTTAAATATGGAGTATTACCAGTTTTGCTTCATGGGATGAATAGGTTGGGATTGGGAAATAAAATAAATAATTACTTCGGTGTGGTTCGCAAATCTCGACTAATTTAGAAAACCATAATTTGGTTTGAAACGACATCCAAAGGAAGATTAAAGGATAAATTTTACAGAATTTATCTTGGATAAAATTAATGGGAACTTTCCCCTAAGAATATGAATTGGAATGAGGCGTATGTTGAGTTTGTGTAACATTTGTTTTTAATATACGCGGGTTGTTCGGAAAGGCCGGGTTTACACCCATTCTGAATAACCGATTCGACGATATGTCGAAGATGAAGATGGTGGTTGAAGACCGGAAGTCTTCACATCGTTTGGATAATTACTGACGATCCTGATTGGGCTGTACACCCAAGAGGATGGAAATAGTTGGTGGTCGTCCAGACGTACTTGGAGATGGATGGATATGCGAGGAAAGTGCCTCCGGTTCCGTTCAGACCCAGAACGGACTTGTAAATGGATTGTGTGTCTGACATTGGATTTTATTCTGTGTTGATTGATTTCTATTAAATATACATCTGTTTGGCGACGGAGAATTTATTCTTTTGCTTAACGCCCTTCTCTGAGACGTACGAGCTCAGAGGTTGTATATCGATGGACATCAGTCGCATGGCATGAATTGCCTGTGTGGTACGCTAAGATGCAATGATCAAGGCTTTTTTTGAAAAGCAAAGTCTTGTGGTTGATGATCAAAGCACGGCCTATGTGGCAGCTTTGTGTATAACGTGAATTCGCGAGCCTCACACCTCGGTATGAGTCAAAAACGGGATACGGACTGCAGGGAGAGCACGACGTTTCTTTCTAGCTTTGGTGGTGTCAGTGACTTACCAGCCCTGACATTTATATACTTTTCACCTATGTGGTTGTTGGAATGCGAGGCGCCTCGATTATATGTATGTAAGGACCGAGAAACGTGTGTTCACGCATAACTAATCCTCTAACGTAAGTGAGGACCGGCCCTGAAGCATCCAGGGGTTGCCCAGAGTGCGTAGCCCTGGGACATTTGCTAGAGTGTCTCGAACGCGGAGAGGAGCTTGCCCCTTGCCTCGACTCATGACGGAAATCCAATTTCCAATACGAGTATTGCGGTTTTAATTGTAGAACTAGTATGGAGACATGATATATGGTACCGATGCCGTCTATGATTGATATTTATGATTGAAATTGTTTTGAAACTATACACTTATTATAGTATCAAATGATTTGTTTTAAACGTACCAAGCATGTTTGGCTAATGTAAGGGAAAACCCTATCCTCCGGCATGCGTTGCATTGTGTGATGGGACCTGGGTCTTATAATAGCTTCATTTTTCGAAAAAACATTGCGTTGTTTATCTATATGCACTGGTATTCTTGGGAGGAAACCCGTTCCGTGTTATACGGCGTGGTCCCTTGAATTACTCTCTTTTAAAGTAAAGTTTTAGATAACTGTTTTAGTTCTCACACCAGTCACATGACTGACCTGGAGTTTATTGTTTTAACCTAAACTCTGGGTGCCCCTATTTTCCGCACGGGCAGCTAGTAGTTTCGGTTTTGCATATTTATATTCACAGGATCCTGGTTTACAGCTGGAATGATATCCGGAAAGCTCTGTATCCGTATATCACCTTCGGTTGTGCTTTGTATTATTGTTCCGCTGCTATGTAACTTAATGTAATCTCTGATATTTATCGAATGTAATTTATTCATTTATACTCTTTATATTCTTGTATCTGATGGAATTGTTGTAATAACAATGAAATGTTCTTCCGTTTGCGTTCTGATTTGTCTTGTCCTCACAGTAATTCGTTCTTTCTCATCTCTTCGGAGACTGAGGAAGTTCGGGTCGCTTCACGAGGCGTCTGGTTTAGCAAATCTGTGAGAACTTCTCACCTTTTAATTTTGTTTTTCTAGTTATCAATATATACTAGGATGCAGACGGTGTTTAGTAGCATCCGACACCCGTAGTCCACAGACCATGGACGGCTTGTATGCTTGTTTGTTTGATTTTGATGTGTAGTTGACTGTGTGATGGGATGTGAAATGAAATAAAATATTTTATAGTGGAAAATATTTTATAGTTAAAAATAGAATTTTTAACGTGTATTTAAAATAAATAAAAATAAACAAATCGGACGATTTGTTTATATACACACATTTGACTGATATTGATTGGGACGATAAATTTTACACATCGCCCAACTGCACAAATAAAATCTGTGTTTGATTGTTTGAAACCCCACACGGGTATTGGGATGATATTTGACGTACGCTAATCCCGATTGTTTAGTTGTATGTCGATCGATTGATTGACAGACTGTTATAAGAGGTGAATATTTATATTTGATGCTTATACAGTGTGGAATGCACTTTGGATGATGGTTGATTATTCATCGTTGTTGATATATACCTGTGTTGTAGAAAATCCATATAATTAACATTATATGGTAATTGATTGGGCCTCATTCCAGTTTAGAAGTAAAAATATTTGAAAAAGAAATATTTGAAATAGAATATTTGAAAATAGAAATATATGAAGCCGAGTTGATTAGATTGACGCCATTTTGACGTGAACGATATTTATATCAATTTTATTCATTTTATAATGAATATCGAAAGTGATTTCAAAATCTGATATTTTGAAAAGAATTGAAATTCGAATTGAAATTGAATAGAAATGAAATCGAATTGAAATTGAATCGAATTAAAATTGAATAGAAATGAATTCGAATTGAAATTGAATAGAAATGAATTCGAATTGAAATTGAATAGAAATGAATTCGAATTGAAATTGAATATAAATGAATTCGAATTGAAATTGAATATAAATGAATTCGAATTGAAATGGAATATAAATGAACTCGAATTTAAATTGAATAGAAAACGAACTAAAATTGAATTAGAAATCAAATTGAATTGAAATCAATTTGAAACGAATTTAAAACGAATTTATATTGGAATATTCAATTTTGATTAGAAATTGAATATGAAGTTGAAACCGTTTTGAAAACGAATTTAAAACGATTTATAAAATACGTTTTAAAAGGAAATCGACGAAGTATTTATTATATATATTATATATAATATAATTGCCTGAATAGAATGCGCCGCGCCGCGGCAGTTCGCGAATTTCGACCATTGACTTCGAACGAACATTGCGGGAGATCCGACCGTCGGATTCTCTTGAAATCGGAACCGTTGGGTTCGTATCGAAAAGAGCTTTCTAACGAATATTAGAAATTTGAAATCTAACGGTTGGATTTGGAATTATGTCCAAATCAAATTTGGAAAAAGGTCGTTGTAACTGCAGTTCGATGGCCGCTGATGGAAATCGACTGTACGGGCCTTGATAAAATTATTAAAAATAGTAATAATTTGTGTAAAATCATAAGAAATGATTTAGAAAGAATTGAGATGAAAAATTCCATATTTGAAAAGATAAAAATAGATATTTATCGAAATGAACTAGTTTTGAACTAGAATTATAATTCTATTTATTTTTAAATAAATAAATGGAATTTGAAATGGTTTTGAAAATAACCAGAATTTCCAATGATTGCATTGGAATGGATTTGAATCGAAATTGTCTTCGGAATATTTCGATGTTGGATTTCGTGGTTATACAGATGTTGTTATGGAAATTTGAAAGATATAAATATATATATCGTTATTTCCAATACGATATTTGTTGGTCGTAGAATTTGATGTTGAATATAAGCCGATATATTTTCTATTCAGAACCTTGTATTTAATATCAAATGTGATTTGGGTTTGTCGTGAATGGTGTCTTCATTAACACTGTTCTTAAGCCCAGATGAGAAAAATATTAAATCTTTTTATTTTAGATTTAATGAAGTGTACCAATTAAATGATATTTAATTGGAGTTGAATTGGTATTGATTTTTGGGTTTATCGTGAACAATGTTTTAAATAACACTTGTTCTTTAACCCGATAATTAATGAATGTGATTTTGGGTTTATTGTGGGTCGTGTTTCAAATGACATTGGTTCTTTAACCCATTTAAAGACAAGATATTGATTTCTGTGAAGATTAAAACTAAGTGGAGTTTTAATGGATCTTTAATTAGATTGAAATGATCGAGAATGGAGTATCACCAGTTTTGCTCCAGGCGATAGTTAAATCTTTAATTAGATTTGAACGTGAAATGGTAATTGAATTTACCGATAACACTATGGTGTTAGATATGAAGTATTACCAGTTTTACTTCATGGGATGAATAGGTTGGGATGGGGAAATAAAATAAATGATTACTTTGGTGTGGTTCGCTAATCCCGACTAGTTTGAATTGATATTCAAAAAGGAGATTAAAGAATAAATTTAAAGAATTTATCTTTGATAAAATTAATGGGAACCTTTCCCAAAATATAAGAATATTTGAATAAAAAGAATATTCTGAAGTGGAATGAGGCGTATGTTGTGTTTGTGTAACACTTTTATAATATATATGCGAGTTATTCAGAGAGACCGGGTTTATCCCATTTTGAATAACTGATTCGACGTGGTGTCGAAGATAAAGACGGTGGTTGAAGACCGGAGGTCTTCATGTCGTTTGGATAATTACTGATGATCTTGATTGGGCTGTACACCCAAGAAGATGGAAACAGTTGGTGATCGTCCAAACGTACTTGGACATCGATGGAGATGCGGGGTACTAGGTGCCTCCGGTTTCATTCAGACCCAGAACGGACTTGTAAATGGACTGTGTGTCTGACATTGGATTTTAGTCTGTGTGATTGATTTCTATTAATTATATATCTGTTTGGCAGCGGAGAATTTATTCTCTTGCTTAACGCCCTTCTCTGAGACGTACGAGCTCAGGGGTTATATACTGATGGATATCAAACGCATAGAGTGAATTGCCTGTGTGGCATGCCTAAGTGGCAAATGATCAAGGCTTCTATTGAAAAGCAAAGTCTTGTGGTTGATGATCAAAGCACCGCCTGTGTGGCATAGCTTTGTGTAACGTGAATTCGCGAGCCTCACACCCCGATTGTGAACCAGAAACGGGAGAGGACCTCAGGGAGGGCATGCGTTTCTTTCTAGCTAGGGTGGTGTCAGTGACCTACTAGCCCTGACATTTATATACTTTTCAACTATGTGGTTATTGTTGTTGCGAGGCGCCTCTGTTTGATCGGACGATCCGGGTCCGATGGAGTCATTCGTTGGCTCATTTACGCCCCAAAGGGAGGGGAAATGTAGTGTTCAGGCATAATAATCCACATCGGTGGACCGGCCCTGACGATCCAAAGGGTTTATGCGTTCTAATCCTGAGGCTCGGGCTAGAGAGTCTCGAATCGGTTGAGGACTATCTTTTGCCTCGGTTCACAGACGGAAATCCAATTTCCAAATACGTGACATTTGCGGTTTTATTTGTAGAGCCAAGTATGGCGACATAGTGGCATGGGACGCTCATGTCATAGACATTATTATAATATCAAAAGGTTTTTGATATAAAGATATTTTGGATTCTCATAAGGGAAAAACCCGTTCCGTTATACGGCGTGGTCTTATGAGATATCGTTTACTTGTTCAAACTGTTTTTAAACTGTTTTACTCATACTAGTCTCATGACTGACCCGGAGTTTATTTTGTATTGTTTTCCCTACACTCTTGGGTGCCCAATTTTGTATGGGCAGTCAAGTAGTCAGGATTTACAGATATACTGGAAGAGCTTGGAGCAGGAGGCTTCAGGATGATATAGCTATAGTTATTTCTGCTGTGTTGTAAGTGTTGTACTTTGATAATGATGTATATTCAAGTACAGATGTATATTTCAAGTTATGTTATATATATATTATATGTTATTCGTTCCGTTGTGAGGTTCGTGTTATTCTGATGTTGTGTTCTTCTTCTTCTTCTATTCTAAGTTTCTATCTTATCTTTCCTCACCCTCTAATTTCTTTCATTAATGACCAGTATTTTCGATCCTTGGATGTTCGATATGTGTCTATGTCGATAACCAAAGTCGCTAAAAATCCGGGTCATTACAGGGTGGGACTAGTACTAGTGGAGCTTGATTGGGAGCACTTGGATTTGGATTGCCGAAATAAAGTTCAGCCTATCATTTTCTTTATGGCTATTTGTAGTAGTGGGATTATGTACTTTGTTTTATCAAGATGGATATTATGTACTTGACTTTGGTTTATGGTTTTTGATGATGAAACCAAACATATTTACCTTCTACTGCAATAAATAAAGTTTTAAATTTTCAAGTACTGCTTTATATCTGTCTTGTTGTGATTTTATGTTCTATATTCACTTAAAATGCTCCATGGAAGTTAATGCATTCCCTTTGCGAGTGACATTAATGGACGTGGGGTGTTACACGCCCTTTTCGAATATAGTTAAAGCAGGTGGCAGTTGTTACTGGCACAGATTTGACCTTCTTTCGATTGAATCTAGGCTTCTTTCTGGCCCTAGACGTCGTATTGGCCTCAGGTTGTGCACTTGTTTCTAGGCTATCAGTTTCAGCTTTCCTTTTATTGCTCGAACTGACTTCCTCTTCGCCGACTAAAAGACCTCGATTGTTTAGATCTTCATACTGATAGGCCAAGTATATCATTTCAGAAAAAGGAAGCTTCACATGCCCCATTACTTTATTCTGGTATTTCCTTTGAAGACCATTAATAAACCTCAGATTCTTCCTCTTTGGATCTTGAATTAGATGAGGGGCAAAATGAGAAAGTTCATTGAATTTCTTATGGTATTCCGGAATGGTCATATCTCCGTGTATCAGATAATGAAATTCATCACATAACTGCTCGGTTGCTTCTGGAGGAATAAATCTTTCACTGAAAATCTCTTTAAATCTATCCCAGGTAATATTACCTTTTGGATTGTCCTTAATAATCGAATCCCACCAGAACAAAGCTTCTTCTTTGAGTGCCCAAGATGCCAGTAATCTTTTCTGTTCGTCACTCACTTTTAAACCTTCAAAGATTTTCTCAGCAGAACGAATCCAAGCTTGTGTTTCCATAATGGATTCTTTGCCCCAAAATGGTGATCCACCCAGATTTCGATACCTCTTTACTAGAGCCTCAATATCCGGGTCTACATTACTTCTTCTGTTTCTGCCACTCATTTCTAGTGCGTCTACAAATAGCAGACCAAGTGTCAGTGTCAACAGAAAAGACATTTCAAAACATAGAAACATATACTTGAATGTAAATGTGTCTATTGGGGTGTATTTCATTCTGTTATACTCATACTAGGATATTACTGATCTTATCTGCAATGAGTTATTCGTCCTAGAACACTACTGATTCTATTTCTGATGAATTCGTTAATATGTTATATTCCAGAACTAAGCTTAACCAAAGCTCTGATACCATGTTTGTGATGACCCCAAACCCCATAAGACGGTGGCAAGGGTAATATTTGGAATATAACACATAAATAGATAACAGCAGAACAGAAATAATTAAATACACCAGATAATGTACAATAGAATACACTGGATAAATGTAATCATCAGAGTTACATAGTATATAGGATCATACTCAGTACAAATACAGTTCAGCTATACATAAATGTCTACAGCGGAAAACAAAGCATAATATGTACAACGGGAGCTGAACAGCATAAAAAGAGATAAATGATAGAATCCATCTTCAGCTCCAGCTATCCAGAAAGGGCCTGCTAAAACCTTAATACAAGGTTGCCCGTGTAGAAAAAGGGGCACCCGAGTTTGCAAGTGAAACAAACTACGAGTCAGTCATGGGACTGGTATGAGAAATCTACTTAACTCATTTTATAATATGGCCAATCACAGGACCACGCCACTTTTGCGGAACGGGTTTACTCCATTGGATTGCCAGTGCTTCAAAACAAATAAATCTTTTAAACATCGCAATGCTTTTTATAAATATGAAGCCATTATAAGACTCAGTTCCCATCACACAATGCAACACAAACCAGAGGATAGAGTTTTACCTTATAATGGCCAAAATATGCTTGATACGAATAAAACAAAAGCATTTGATATTATTACTAGTGTTTATATGTTTCAAAAACAATTTCAAATCATAAGTATCAACCATAGACGACATTAATGCCCCATACCACTATGTCGCCATGTATAGGTATACAATCAAAACCGCACGGTATCGTATTTGGAAATTGGATTTCCATCATGAACCAAGGCTAAAGATAGTCCTTACCGAATTCGAGACGCTCTAGCCCGTGTCTCAGGATCAGAGCTCGAGTGACCCTTGGATCGTCCGGGCCGGTCCACCGATGTGGATTAAAATGCCTGAACACTGCGTTTCCCCGCCCTTTGGGGCGCCAATGAGCCTAATGACTCCATCAGCTCCACACAGTCACCGATATATCCGAGGCGCCTCGCAACAGCAACAACCACACAGGTGAAATTAATATAAATGTCAGGCCTAGTAGGTCACTGACACCACCCTAGCTAGAAGGAAAGGCATGCCCTCCCCGAGGTCCTCTCCCGTTTCTGGTTCATACCGGGGTGTGAGGCTCGCGAATTCACGCTATACACAAAGCTATGCCACACAGGCCGTGCTTTGATCATCAACCACAAGACTTTGCTTTTCAACAGAAGCCTTGATCATCTACCACTTAGGCATGCCACATAGGCAATCCACTCCATACGACTGATTTCTATCGATATATAACCTCTGAGCTCATATGTCTTAGAGAAGGGCGTTAAGCAAGATAATAAATTCTCTGCCCCCAAACAGATATATATTTAATAGAGATCAATCAGCACAGAACAAAATCCAATATCAGACACACAGTCCATTTACAAGTTCGTTCCGGGTCTGAACGAAACCGGAGGCACTCAATACCTCGCATATCCGTACAATCAACAAGTACATCCGGATGGCTACTATTTCAGCCCCTTCAAGGTAGCTACTTCCATCATGAGCATCAGTAGCACCCCTCCATTCGACGTGCAGATCATCGGTCTTGCACCGTCTTCATATCTTCGACTTTCAATCATCGATCAATTATTTGAAATGAGAATTAACTCGGCCTTTTCAAATAATTCACGTATATTTAGAATTTCAAATCAATTCATTTCAATGGTGAAATTATTCGACATCAATAATTCTGTTCTTTAATGTAATTTTCATGCCAAACACATTCAACCATCAAATATCACATAAACCGAGCAAATTTAGTTTATTTCCATTCCATATCTTTTATAATATTTTATCACGATTTATCGCTATTTTTATTTATTTAAAAATAGCCAATTCATTTAAACGACGCTTCAGGCTATAACGCGGCCGTGGCGCTGTTTTTCTTCAGATTTGATTTACACATATCTAAAAATCTAACCGTTGGATTTTCACAAATTTTATATCATTAGAAAGATCTTTTCAAAACGAATCCAATGGTTTCAGTTTTGGGAAAATCCGACGGTCGGATCTCCTGCACTAATCGTTTGAAGTTACGATTTCAAAATACGAACTACAGCTTCGTTATTCGATTTAATTTAATTATATTTTTATATATATATAAATATAATCGATTCTGGCGCTGTTTTTCTTTAGATTTGAATTAAACATTTCAAACAATCCAACCGTTGGATTTTCACAAAGTGGGTGTCGTTGGAAAGATATTTCTAAAGCGAACCCAACGGTTTCGGTTTCGGGAAAATCTGACGGTCGGAACTCCCACACTAATCGTTTGAAGTTACGGTTTCAAAACACGAACTGCAGCTTCGTTATTCGATTTATTTTAATTACATTTATATAAATATATATAAATATAATTCTTTCTTCGATTTCAAAACTATATTCATTTTATATATTTGATAAAAATGATATTTTTATCATCAAAAATATTTATTCAACACATGAATATTTTTAGCACTTCATATTCACAATAAAAATGTAAATTTTATTGTTCAATCTATATATTCAACACATGAATGTTTTCTACTTCACATATATGAAAAAAAATATGATTTTTATCGTTCTAGTCCTTTATTCAACACATGAATATTTTCTATAGTTTATATATATATATAATAAAAATGTGATTTTTATTGTAAAATAATTTATTTAAAAAAAGATTATTTTATATAGTCTATACATAAGGTAAAAATGTTATTTTTGGTGTTAAAACAATTTATTTAAAATACTAAAATTTTATATAGGCTATATATATAATAGAAATGTGATTTTTATCTTTCAAATAATTTACTCAACACATGAACTCATTCAACACATGAATTTCTACTCAACACATGAATTTCTATTCAACACACGGATAGAGTTTCAACACATGAAAATAATTCTAACATATGAATATTATTGAAAATTTCGGCAGCATAATAGCAGGATAGTTAAAACCGGGACTGTCCCTAGTACGGCTCCTCGCTCTACCTTAAAACCTCGCAGTTTTTGACAATGGGGATTTCATGCATCTAATTCGTACGCAAACGAGCATGTTTATTTTTCTTTTCCACAAACTAATCCTATGTGGTTTCATCCAAAATAATTCTCAACCACAAACAGGTATTTTTCAACCACAATCAATCATTCATGATTTTCACCAAATTTCACATCAACCAATAATCCAAACAATATCACAACCAATATATATCGTCCATGGTCTGTGGACGAGGGGAGTGTATATATATATATATATATATATATATATATATATATATATATGTTCGTATATAAATATATTTCGATTTCACTTCAATATCATTTCAATTTATTTCAACACATATATCACTTTTACAATGCAAATATAACTTATACATCGAACATACAACTTATACAACGCTTATACATGAGGTGTACAACGCTTATATAACTCATACATTGACTATATAATTTGTACATCATTGTTTTCCATATTGTTTATAATTTAGAAATCTCACATTGGGTTCCACTCCACCAAAAAATGCAGAAGGCTCAGAAAAATATGCGGTCTCTTCTAGAATGTAGAAGACGTCCACACGAGTCCACTGTCTCTTGTTTCACTGAATTTCGTCAACAAACGAAAAAGATATGATTTTTACAGTGAAATCAAAAACCGTAGCGCTTTAAAGTGCTATAGGACAGTTTAAAATAAAATAAACCGTTACCTCAGCTATTCATTCAAAACTAGGTTTTGATTTATACTCCAATCCGTGTAACGATATGAGGATCGGGCGGCGCAGCATCGAAGAGGAAGGAGGGGCGCACTCGCGCGTGGTGGAGCGGTGGAGTTCGATTGCCTGTACAGGCGGCAGCGGCGCTGTGAAGTCGTCGACTTCAAGGGAACGAAACTCGAGACACGGAGAACGAGGGGTGGCGTGGCAGGTATAGATTTGAAGCCCTCGACGAGTACTACAAAAGCTTCAACTAGGTCGAGGTCTATTACTGCGTGGATTGGCCGGAAAATCAACGGGAAGCTTTGAAGAGCTTTCCACCGTCAGTCGAGGGAGATAACGAGGGGTTACGGATTTTTTTATTTATTTTCAATTAATGAAAGAAAATTTTCTATTGGCCGATATTTATATAAATTCGAAAATAGGGTTTTCTCCAAACGAACTTCAATCCAAACCCAACGACTGTCATCCCTAGCTAAATACCCCCATCCCGAACACAATGGGATATGTTTCGTAGGCCCATTCGACTGTTTCAGTCAGTTTCTCTTCAAATTAAAATATAAAACATTCAATATTGGATTTGAACGTACATTTCAATTTGCCGGGGCCACATACTGATTCTAAAAATTCCCAAAAAATAAATCTATCTATGTTTTGATGATACGGTCCCAACAAAACTAGTTTTGTCGAATTCTGAGACCGTTTGAAAAATGGTCATTTTCTGGTCGATCCAATTTAACAGAAATTCACCAAAGACATTCTATTTTTCCATGCTCACATATTAACTTCAAAAATTATTAAATTTGAAACCTAGCAACACATCCCGAATCCAACAAAAGTGGTTTCGCCGAATTCCGAGGTCGTTTGCAAAATGTCTATTTTCAAGGGCGATATATTCTCTATAGCGACCTTCCTGAAAATTCATTTGGCCCTAACTTTTGACTCCCGCTATGAAACTTCGATTTTTCAGATTCGTTAGAAAGATATTCACTAACAGATTTAAAAAAAATTGGTTTCACTAAAATCTGTTTTATTTTGCACTCGGTACAGTCAGTCAAAATTTGAATTGAAATTTTGAAATTGCCGCGCCTTTTTAGGCCTTGTTTATAATTCAAAATAATTATATTTATTTTCAAACATCGATTCAAACATACTTTTCGTCGTTATTATTTAAAATATGTATTTTAAATATTTAAAATCCACTAAAATAGCCAAATTAAAAATTTTAAATTGGCTCAGATTTTCCAGGTTGTTACAAAATCCAACCCAACGACTGTCGCCTTTAGCTAAATACCCCCCTTCTGGTCACAATGGACTAGGTCCCGTCAGCCAGTTTGATCCTCTCAGCCCATTTTTCTTTGTTTTAATTATAAATCATTTAATTATTAAATTTGATCGTACATTTTAATTTACCGGGGCCACATATTAACTCTAAAAATACATTTTAATATAAATCTTTATTTTAAATACTCCTTTTATAATTAAATTAAAATTATTCGTTCTAACTTCGATTAAAATAAATTTCTAAGCCGTTATTATTTAGAATAAATTATTTTAACTATTAAAATCCAATAAAGTTTCTAAAATAAAAAATTTAAATTGGTTCAGAATTTGCGGGTTGTTACAGGAACAAATGCCCTCAATAAATTGTAGATTAGCCATATTAATTGACTTATTATCCCTTCCTTTGACCCGATTAGACTTAATTTGAGCACCCTGAAGAAAAGTCTTGCGCCTCATTCGCAGTTCCTGCCATCCTTCATCCGCTTTCTTAGTGTTTTTGTCAATGTTAGATTCATCATCAAGGATAATTTGATCAGAATTTTGGCTTTCATTCCTAGGATTTTCAGATGCCATTTTCGCATTTCAACCAAAAATATCATAATAGTGTGTATACATATATATATTAAGTCCATTTAGACACAATTTGTGAGATGATACTTCTCCATAATTTGGTTGCCCCCTCATTTCCATCCTAAATTGATCCAACGGCTGAGATATTGTGTATCCTAATTTGTATCCCTTTCTTTTGTGCATATACACACACACACACACATACATGTAGAGAGAGAGAGTAAGAAACTAATTATTATTATAAGAAAAAAATTATAGTAGAAAATTTAACAATGTAAATATTGAAATATCATACAATAATAATGCCTTTTCATTTCTATTGATAGGATGATATCTTTTCATTATGCTCTGATATAAGATAAAATTAAATTTTGATCAAATTATGATCAAATTCATAAGTTATATGCTAAATTCACCCTAGATCTGATCATATATGTTTAATTCAGATTTAGAGTTTTTGACCTAAAGGCAATCCATTTGATGTGATTAATAAATTGTTGATGTTATATTTTATTTTGAATAAAGTATTCTGTTATGTTATATTTACTACATAGTATAAATATTAACATAATAGAAGTCCTTGGAATAATAATACAGAGTTATATAGTTTCAAGTAAGTGACTTGAACATGAGATTATATAATATAATAATTATTATAATTCTTAAATGTCCCTAATCAATTTATATTGTATATAGGACAACAATAAAACATTGGGACTAGTTTGTTGATTGATTGATGATCATATCTCATTGATCGTTAATATATGTGATATTAATGTCAATACATGGATACATATTAGAGAATAGTATATTGGACTGACCCAACATGAGAAAACTTCATGGAATATAATTAATAGTGTCATAAGTTATTCTCACGGTGACAGTGATGTAATGATCCTCAGACCTGAAATCATTATATATATATGTATGTATGTATATATATATATATATATATATATATATATATATTCGAGTATTTTTGTGTTTTGATATCATCAAAAGTTACTTTTAACCGAGTAGACGATAAAGGTGATTATCAGATACATCTCGAATCGATTAAATAATATGAATAATCTAGATGGAATTTAACCTTACAATATAAGTAGAGATATCCATGGTCCTCTTGATTGAGTATGATTATGAAATACATGGTCGTGCTCAAATATTGATTTGTTTTATATAATCTACTCATCAATCAAGATAAAAAGTTAAATTATAAAGAGGATGATACATTCCATTGATCAAGTCTAATCTTGGATATATTAGTTAAAAGGATTAAATTACATTGAAACACCGATCACATAAAATGGTTTTATCGAATGTTTGATTTTATTACAACTTGGGTAACAACTATGTATTACAAGATGTCAATCACTGTTTATAATTTTAATATGATTTTAAATTATTGCTAACATTATAGTAACTTATAAGATCACACATTTAGAACGTTATAAAAAGAAAAACATTCTTTGGATAAACAAAATATCAATCTATTGATATTTTATTTAGCATTGCAATAGGTATTCCGGTTGGTTCCTTAATTTATGGAACACAATTATTTTAAATGGGGATGCTCCTTCCTTTTAACATATATGAAGATCAAAAAGAGAATACATATTCAAAAAGGAAAACCTAAAATCGGCTAGGGCTAGTAACAAAATTCCCCTTTTGATTTGAATCGTTTGACAATCGAATCAACGTTCACGTGGACACCGATAGAGGCACTGCTCCTGCTGTGCTTGCGATTCCATAATCTCCGGCTCGTTCGAGATACATTCTTCTGATTCATGGATTCAACCAAAAGGATTACAAACACTAAATAGGTACATTTTAATTTTGATTTACTATTTTTGCATAGATATTGTTTTATATTTTGTTAAAATTATAAAAATCTGGTTTCGATTAGATCGTGAAAAACCAATATGGGTATCAGAGCTATGCTTGCAAAAAATAGTATTTTAAACTATATTTTGGCTTATGTGCGTTTGATTTCTATGATAATCGAAAATATTTAAAAACGAATGTGAGAATTTAATATGAACTAATTTTTAGTGTGAAATTATTTCACTATAAGAAAAAATTGTATTTGATACAAAAGGTTTGAAATGAATAAATGACTTGTTAATTTCGTTTTAGCATTGCTAGATCTTTTGCTATTAAAATTTAAACATGTGGATTAATTTGTTAAATCTGTGTGTTTTAAAATTGTTTTGGATTTGTTTATATGTGTGCACCTTTCTAAACTATGAATCAAATAGTTGATTGCTGAAATTATAAATTGATGACTTATTTTTTTAGTTAGTGTAAAATCCATGCAATACTGGGATTAGAATATATTGGACAAGACTTGGTTTGTTGAATTTTAGATCAATGTAACTCTGTTAAAATTAAGGATCAAAACTCATTTTACATTGATTAGAATGTTAGCCCCTTATGGCACTATTTAAAAATGACCTTTACAATGCATGAATATGTTACAGTATTAAGATACTGACTTGTTTTAGAAACTAATCATACATGGCTACATGGACCATGATGCATTGATGAATGTTCATGATGCAAATGTTTTGAAAAGGCACAATGACCTGTTTTAATTTCATGTTATTTTCATTTAACATTTGAGTATATAGATATTGAATTAATTAAAAATTGTTTTGTATATTAGTGCCTAGATAATTGTAGGGTTTTGAGTGGGTATACTGGATATACAATTGAAATAACATTAAACTTATAATTTCTTTCAACAAAAAATAAGATTTGCTAATCGGATTATTAAACACTTATGAAATCGTTAGTATTATGCAAATTTTGAAACTTGGCTTGAGATATGATATAATCAGATCAATATACATATATACATAAATCTGATATGATCAAATTTCTTTAGGATGGAAAAACATAGCCAAGCCCTCTTCCATTTTCAACTATGTACATGATTTGTTTCTTTGCCTTTCTTTGAATTTTGATTCACAACATGTATTTATATATATATATATATATATATATATATATAGTTGTTGTTGCAATTGCAATTAAACTCCCTTAGTTATACACATTTTTAAATATGCCAAATGGCAAGTACATAGGTGTGAATACATTTAAACCAGTTTACAATTTATATGGATATATGAGTATACACACACACACACACACGCACATATATATATATATATGGAAAATAGTTGCTGGAATTTATATATTGATCATACTGTATGTATATATTTAATAACTTGTTATTCTTGGTTTTAAACTATATGTGTGTGTAACAACCCGGTATTTTACTAAATTTAATTTGAATTTCTATAATGTAATTTGGGTTTTCTAAATATAAGTTGAATTTTTTACATTTAAATACAGATATTGACTTAATAACATTTTACATTTATCTTGTTGTATCAATATGAGTTTAAGAAATGAAACTTATTTTAAGCTATGTGTAATTTATAAAATTTTAAAGATATTATCTAATTTTTACAAGTATTTATGACATTAAAATATATAGGTATGTATAGGTTTTTTTTAAGATGACATACACAAGTTTTATAAATCTATTTTGAATATTAAGACTTAAAATGTTATATATACATGAAATTTTATACGAATTGATTAAGTATTTAAATTTTTAAAATTGTTTTAGTTAAATATAAATTCGAATACAATAATATTTTGATTTAAATTAATTTAGTTAAAACAATGTTCGTTTGAGAAAAAAACAGTAGACGGTTAAAAATTCAGTGGATAAAAACGGGTAGAATCTGAAATAAAATTATAATTAAATATCGGTTTAGAATAATCGTTCATCTTTTAAACGCGTAGTTGTAAAATATTTTATAGAATTTTGCTGTAATTTTTAATTTGGAAAATGAGCCCATATTTTTCTAACGTATTTTAGGGCAACTGTGGTCCCTTTTGGCACTTTACAGAATCTGTTAACCGGTCTATTTTATTACTGTTCTGGGATTGTGGTATATTCTTGTACACGATTATAAATTTTATTTTGTTATCGGTGACAGTAAATAATTAAATAAATAAATATATAATCATAGTAATAAGTTATTTACTTCCACTATTTAATTTAGCATACGTTGTTCTGTTGACACTTATTACATGTGTTTAATTTTGTTACTTCCGTATTTAGCAAGTAAGTGGTTTTTCACTATCTACTCGTGTCTCTCCCATCAAAAGAATTTATTTTCTTCACTTAAATCAAAAGAATATAATACACACACACACATTTTACTTGGCCAATACACTTGTTTCATTTTTAGTTAATATGAAAGACACATGTAGTTTGGTTCCTGAACCAACAGAGAAAAGAATACACTTCTTCAACCTTCCTTTCTCGTTTGCGTTGTATCTTCTCAAGCAAAGTCTTAGAAGAAAATTATTATCATTATAAAAGAAGGAAAAAAATGGAACTAATTAAAGCTTCCTGTCAACCAATATAAGATTTGATCTCCTCAAATTTTGTTCGCCCACTACCTTCTTAGTCATTTGTGTCCTTCATAGGCTGGCGCTATCTCCTCCGCCTTGTCCTATCTGTCAACCACCTTGGCCAGCGCACCCACACTCGTTCCATCCCCTTTAAAATTCAGCTACTTCCATTCAAAGTTCACCGCAACCAGTCTTCCTTTTTTTTCCCCATAAAACATCTTGGTCTCTCCCTTGCAATCCCCGTCACCACTCATGTCACCTCACCCTGACGGCTTCTCCTCGCTAAGTGCCAACCGTGCCCTCCCTCCACATAAACATTTCAGCTTCTCTCTTCGAAGAAATTGGCCTTCCCATATTGTTTCACCGCATGTAATACTTCTCCACCCAGCAAACTTTCGGCTTCTCTACACACCAGCAACCGCCGCCGTGCCATACTCCGACACATGCACCGGCTGTCCACCCTTGCCTCACCTCTTCTTCCCCATACGTGCACCATCGCCTCTCCCTACTGTCAAAATTGTCCACCTCTTTATAAAAAAATAAAAAGAAAAGAAAAAACAGTTGGCTCCCCATATTTAAAAAGTTCATGCAAATCAATTTTTGCCACATTTACTTCTTTGTCCATTCACGTCAGCAATGCTACTTTGTACAAATACGTGTGTGGTGAAATAATTACGTGTATGTTGCAATTCAAAACTAGGCTTCCTTGTGTATGTAAGCGTGTTGAAGTGTATACATGCACGTGAGTTGCAAAGATGTGCGCGCACAGCGGTAGCGGCGTCAGTGAAGATTTGTTCGTGGTCGTTGTAGGCTCTATTGGTAGTTGATAAGGAAGCTCGACAGTGAAATTTGGAAGCACGCAGGTGAGAGTTCTAATTTAAATATATTTTAAATTAGTTATAATGGTTAATTATAATTAGTTGTCAATTATAATTAATAATTCAATGATGATCATGGGGTGTTATGAATGATTGCTATTTAATGTTGATGGATGTTTATACAGTTAGAATACACTATACACCAAGCGTTATTTACCGTAACGCTTTGCGCACCGTTATTTGATTGTTTAAATTATTGTGATAATGATGAATGGATTCATGACTGTTTATTTGATCAATTTAGTAGGTTAAATCTGGTTGAATGAAATCACATACACCGTAATGGTCGAATCATACAGGTAATTAATTTAAATCTCCTTTCCATGTAAATAATAATTTTATTAAGATAAAAATTGGGAATGGAGTTATAAAGTTAAATTTAGAAATCTATTTGGAAATCAAATTGAATATTCGTATGGAATGAAATGAGTTTGGAATTAGATCGTCCATGGGTTAATTAAACGTTGAATTGGGTCTCGGAAATTAGTTTGGAAAATGATTTGGAGTATGTGCTCAACATTGGTTTTTATGCGAATAATTTTAACGGTTATTTTAAATAATTAACCGAGTTTTGGTAAAATTATTATTATTTTGATCTAGTTAGAAATGAAAGTTTGGAATTCGAAATGATGATCTTGAATAGTTATTTTGGAAATATTTGAAGAGGTTTGGAAATATTATCATTAAATGTTCAATATAATGTGGTATGAAGAATTTGAAAATTTGGAATACTAGATTTTATGTGAATTCTTCTTTCCATAAGGGTATTGGAAAGGTATTCGAAGGAGTTTAAATAAAATATTATTTTTATTCAATTTGATTTGAAATGAAAATTTGGAATTTAAAAAGATTTTGAACTAAAGTTGGCAATACAAAAGTATTATTTCGAGGAAAAGAGATTCAGAATACAGTTTTATTCTAAGTTATGGGAACATAATTTATTTTGGAAAAAGGAATGAGATGATTTATATTTAAAATGTTATATAATGTAAATTGAAAGCGTCGCGTAATGACAGTTCGTTAATATCGATTTTAAATTTCAAATGGTTATAACTTGAACGTTTTAAATTGGATTGACGTAAAACAAAAAATGTCGAATTTCTATTACTGATGGTTTTTGAATAGAAAAAGAATTTTCCAATTCTAACATGTGTTTTTCAAGTTATGTCTAAAACAAAATGTGAAAAGATCGTTATACGTGCAGTTCGACGAATGTAATGGAAAGTTTAATGAAACGGGTTTATAAAAAGTTATTTAAAATTCAGTTGAAATCTGATAAATCATATTTTGTTATTTAAAACTGATTTGAGTTAACATATTTGAATTTTGAATGATTTTGGATCTATTTGGTTAGATAACCATTTTTCAGCACTTTCGGTAACGCTTTTAACGTTATTATAATATTTCTTTGAAATTGATTGAATTTTTGAAGATTATAAACCATGAACCATTGCTTAAATTATGGAAAAGGATTTGTTAAATATTTTGAAAGATTTTAAAAGAGTTTAAAATATATGGCATAAGATATATTTAAATCATAAGTAAGGTATTGGAAGTTTGAATTAGTAAGAAAATGAGTGGAGGTAGAATTAGTCTTTGGATATTCGATATAGAATTCCAGGGTTGGACAAATACTTTCATAAATATTAAACATATCCATATCCAAATTCTGCTGGTGTTTGCCCGAGTTGGTGAATCGATATCAAATATAAATCAACTAAATTCTATTTAAACTTATATTTGGGATATCAATTATTTATGTTATCATAAATGGAAATTTAAATCCAAATAAAGATTTGGTAGTTTTGAAAACTTATGGAAAGGGATAATGACAAACAAATGGATTTTGTTTTTGAAATATAAGGTTGCAAATGAATATTGAATTTCGAGAAAAGGGTTATGATGATAACAGGGTTTAAGGAAATTGATTGAATCCAACCTTAATTTGAAAGGAATTGATAACGATTTGGGAAGGAGATCTGAATTGAGAAACTTGTAAAGTCCATAGCTATTGTTTTAAAGTACGCTTATTATTTTGAAAGCACGGGATTGGATATATGTTCGAAACCATTCCAAGTAATAATTCGACGTTATAAAGGAACTGAAGGCTTGGAGATCGATAAGTGAAGATCGAGAATATTCGAACTATATGGATTGATTGTTGATGCTTCGGTTGGGCTGATCACCCAATACAAGATTATAAGTAGCATGAGATCTGAATATATTTGAATATTTTCGGATTGCTGTTCCGTTCAGACCTAGAACAGACTCATATGGATTGTGTGCCTAACATTGAAATTGACTGCATAGCACTGATTTCTGTTAATTCATATCGTATTATGGCAGTAAATTTTTCTCGTCTCTAAGATATATGAGCTTAGGGGCTATGTATTGATAGAAATCAGCTACATGTCATGAATTGTCAATGTGGCATACTCGAGTTATGAAATGAGCTAGTGGTGATCAAGGTGACATCGACGAACCTCTTACCTCGGATCCGATGTCTGGATGTAAACCGGGATGTATACTTTCGTGCTATGTATTCGGCCGTGTCTGGATGTTAACCGGGAGATGCATAGCTTCGTGTCCTCGATTGAACTTTCATGTCAGGAACCATCATGTTGGGAACCCATTAACCAATATGAACCTTCCGCTTTGTTTGTAAACTATGTACGTGTGCATAGTTACTATGCTTGCTAAGATTTATATATTTATTTGCAAAATGGTTTCAACACTATGCATTAATGATAGAATTAAAAAAGGATTTTCACGTATTAAAGCATTTTGGTTATCATAAGGCAAAACTCACCAATTTGGCGTGCGCTTGCATTGTGTGATATGGGACGAGCTTATGAAAGCTTCATTTTTCAAAGTCATTGCAGATTTCTGTGCATGGGAATTCACATAGAGCAAACCCATTCCATGTTAGCGGCATAGTCAATTGAATTTTCCCAACATTAAAATAAACCTGAATAATAACTGTTTTGAGTTCTCACACCAATCCCACGACTGGCCTAGAGTTTATTGTTCCCCACCTAAACTCTAGGTGCCCATATTTTTGTACAGGAAGCTAGTAGTTTAGTTTGCAGGCTTAGTTTCAGAGCTGGATTCAGTTGGAGCTAGAGTTTGTTTTGGTCGTACTTCTTCTGCTGTGAACTTTTTGTTTTCACTGAGAATATTAAGTACTCTAATTTACTATAACTCTGATGTAAAAAATTTGTAATGAAATGAAAAGTTCTGTTTTTTATGTTTAAATATGTCTGTACCCATAACTGTCCGTCTTTATAAACGATTAAAGTTTGTTTAATTACCGGCGAGAATCAGACAAAAAGGCGGGTCGTTACATTTGGTATCAGAGCTTAGGTTTATACAAAGCTATGAGGTACAACATATTTGAACAAAAGACGGGACTCATCAGAGTTATAATATCTCGTTAGAGGTAGGGTTAGAAATGCCCTAGAATGAGATTCTGGAGTATTATGTTTGAGAGAGCGTATTTTTAAAATATATAAATTATTTTGAAACTAAGGAAAAGTGTAATTATTTTGAAATATAGTTATGATAAAGAATTTTGAGTATATTATTGGACGTCGAGATTTGGACTATCAAGTATATAAGGATTTTTAATATACGCCTAGCTAACGTATATATGAAGTCTAATATAGACTGGATATATATAGAATCACACTTTAGTTGCCCAGAAATGATTCTGTTGATTGATCGATCATCATTAGATAGTTATTTTCGAGTTTTGAAAGTGAGATGACTATATGATTTCGAGTGAAATGCCGAGAAATACTTAAAACCATTAGATAAACGTTTGAAAATGTAACGACCCGGGGAAAAATTCGACGCTCGAATTTTCGACAATAATATATAAACCCATATTACTTGCCAAAAACCCAAGTACCAAATCCCAGATTGTTAATAGAAAGAAATTAGAGGGTGAGAAAAGAAAGAAAGACTATTAGAATAGAAGAAAGAAGAAGAACACCACATCAGAATCTCATAGCGGAATAGATAAAATATAATATCAAATCTCTTTATATAAAAGAGCCGTATATACATACCAATCATCACAGTACAACATATATCTGTCACAGTGGAATTAACTGTATATAACTAGCGGTGAAGCCTCCTGCTTCCAGCTCCTGAAAACTCCAAGCGAAACCTGACCTGGAAATATACTCGGTCTGACCCGAGCACATTTGAGGAAAAGCAAATTACACTGGGTCAGTCTGGAATACTTTCAGTGACAAATTCACATAACACGCAACTTGTTTAACTTTGGAAAATCCTTTCTGAAATCAAAGGATAATAGTAAGACCAGCCCACACATAAACACGGACGGTTTTTACCTTACTATAACCCAAAATGTTTTTGAAATCATAACTTGTCTGATATTATCATAGTGTATAAATACAAATAATTAATAATCTAGCGGAACGCTTGCATCTCACGCTCCACATATAATATACAATCAAAAACCGAGGGCGCTTATTGGAATTGGGTTCCGACCTTGACAAGGTATGGAACCACCTGTTGATAGTGCATCTCTAGAGGCGAATACACTGGGTTCAACAAGAACATCTTGCAACCCGGCCCACACATGACCGACCACTCATTTCGCTTGAGTGTATCGAATGTATATCACCAACGGTTGGGCTCAAACCACCGTTTCCCGAAAAGGGACAGCATCGAATATAGATTAAAGAAACAAATGAAATTTCTCTAGATAGGTGATTATACACCCTAATGGGAGCGACCAACATAGCCATGCTGCCTGCCCGGTTTTTGTCATTTCCCGGTTGTGAGGCTTGAGGCTAGAACTTATCTCTAGAACATCTGGTCATCGTCCACTTTGAATGCCACATCATCAGATCCTCTAGATATCACTAATTGACGTCCACAAAAATACCCTAGTTAGGAGCTAACCAACTATGACACGTTTGGAGAAATCAACGTACGTGGCCCATTGGAAATACTCTGTCAGACATTCATCCATACAAGTCATCCAGGAACAGGATGAACCGAAGGCACCCTCCTACTGCATCCTTATATAGGAATCACCCCAAGGATCAGTAGCGAGTAGTCCTTGCAATCCGCAAAATCTCAACCACGACCGAATCACATCAGAATACCTCTGCGTTGCAACACAAAGAATATTCGTCAAGTAATCCTTCCGCTTATGAAGATCCACGGTCTTTAATTGCTCTATCTTAAATAGGCATCTTTACGTATTTGCTGGTCGGAATGGTTTTTGAATATAAATCCGATCCCGGTCTTTCCGTACCAACAATTGTATTGGTCTGGTTTGATAGTCGGTGATTTAACTATCAAATAAACAATGTGTGAATATAAGTTAATTGATTCGGTACTTGGCATTACTTGGCCCTTTTTTTTAAAATATATGGTAACTCAACCTTTAATTCCTCCAATATATTAAACCTTTTATATATCCATATTTTACTATAACAAAGGCTATTTGGTATGTTTTAGAACATGAATATATATATATATATATATATATATATATATATATATATATATATATATATATATATATATATATACTGTAACGACCCGCATTCTACGCACCGAAGGATCGTAGAATATTTATTTATTTCACATATGAAGTCATATGGTCATGTAACTTTGGGAGACGACTATTTTGGTCATTTCCCATGTTCATGATTTTTGCCGATTTTTAAATGACCGTTTTGCCCCTAGTTGATCTTGTTTTGGCCATAACTTTTGATTGGAAAGGAGTTTTGACCTGAAACCACTTCCATTGGCTTCGGATGATGGTTTACCTTTCCGTAGAGTGGTCACATGTGAAAAACGGACTTACCGTTTGGGAGATATGCCTGAAATAAGGTTTGGAAGGTGAACAACTGCTTAACCGGGCCAAATATGGTGATTAATGAATGGGCCCATAACCCATTTCGGGATTAGGGTTATGGGGAGGCTGAAATGAGTTAGGTTTTCATTCTATTTCAGTTTTCTAGCCGCCACTTACCTCTTAGAAACCCTAACAATGGCCTCCAACCTCTAAAACACCTCCAAATCACTTTCTAATCAAGGATTAAGCTTAACAACATCAAATCAAGGCGGATTAGCACAAGAATCGAGGTAGAGCTGCTGTGTTGCATTGGTATTCGCGCCCAAACAGTAGAGTTTTAGCTTTAAAGGTTTTATTTGTGGCTAAGGTGAGTGATTTGCATAGTTCCTCACTAATTATGGTTAATTAAGGGTAATTAGTGTTGATTAGCGAATTTATACACTAATAAATTCTGGAAAAATATTTATAAATTCTTAAATAATGTTTTAGACCTCTGTTAGAAGTTGGGTTAATTTGATTAAGTTTTACTAATCATATCATTAGTTTTACCTAAACATGCTTAAGGGAAAATATGGGATTTTGGGTATGTTTGATCCATTTTACATGCTATAGTGGTTGTTTTGGTGTTTATGATTGATTGTACACGTTGCTATGACTATATGGTATGTTTTGTGATTGATTAAAACTGTTAGATTGGTCGAAAACGCCGTCGTATGGCGTAAAACAGTCGCTGGAAAGTCGCAGGAAATATGCAGGGTTTCGAACCGGACCAGATCGGATTATTGGGCTCGGATCGGATAGGGGAACCTGGCAAGTGGACTCGATTCGGATTGGAACTTAGCATAAGGGGCTTCGCGAGAAGGAAGGCCATTTGTTTAGAATTGGAGTTGGGCAGGGGATCGGATCAGAGAGACCAACAGGGGATCGGATCGGAAGCAAGGGCGTAGGGATCAGATCGAACTAGAACTAGGGGGCGGGATCGGATCGGAGGACCAAGCTTGGAGCTGGAGCGAAGCACCGGATCGGATCGGGACATCTAGGAGGGAGCAACCACTGAACGAGGCATAGGGCATCCGAACCAAACCAGGGCTGGAGGACCGAACCGAGGAGGAATGGATCAAGACATGAGTCAGAACCACCGAACCGAACCGGATCGGGACCACCGAACCGAACCAAATGTATACTTTTGCCTCATCTCGACGACTCTTTTGAAGACCAACTCCAATTCGACCAAAACCCGAGATGCAAAGGAAGTCCAAATGAGGATCTTTGACTCAGGATCCAGTTAGGAACCAATGAGTGAGCTTCATGATTGGGCTTCGCTGCGGGACGTTTTCTAAGGGGTTGTTGATGTCTGTAACTTTGAATCACTATGTGTAGGGAGTACGTGAACGGATTCAGGGCCACAGTGGCCTAGGTACGACTAAAGAGCTATAGACCAATGAAGTGGGGTCATTTGTAAAGATTTGGTCATGACTCCATGTGGTAAGCTTGGTAGTAGCAGTAATTGTACAAGTCGAACTCTTTCACTAAAATGCTTTTATCTGTTTTTATCTGTCTTGTAAGTTTCTGTTCTGTTTACTAAAATGCTCCACAAAAGTTAAGGCATTCCCTTTGTGAGTGTCCTTAACGGAGGTGGGGTGTTACAGGCATTTCGATCGCCGTTTGGATTTTATGAGTGGTTGGTCATGCAATTCGGACTGACCAATGCCCTAGCATATTTTGTGGATCTTATGAATAGGGTATTTAGAGATCAGTTGAATAAGTTTGTCCTTGTGTTCGTTGATGATATTTTGGTCTATTCGATGACAGAGGAAGAACACAAGGAACATTTGAGGATAGTGATGGAGGTGTTGAGAAAACACCAATTGAAAGCAAAGTTTTCTAAGTGTCACTTCTAGAGGAGGGAAGTGAGATTCTTGGGCCATGTTGTTTCAGAGAATGGTATTGCCGTGGATCCTGCGATGGTGGCTACGGTACTGGATTGGTCTACGCCCAAGAATGCAATGGACATAAGAAGTTTCTTGGGATTAGCTGGATATTATCGTAAGTTTATCCAAGACTTCTCCAAGATAGCAACACCGTTGACTCAGTTGACCAAGAAGAATCAAGCTTTCGTCTAGGACGAAAGGTGCGAGAATGCATTCAATAGTCTAAAGGACAAGTTGACATGTGCACCGGTGTTAGTCATTCCTGAGGGGAATGAAGAGATGACAGTATATACGGATGCATGTGGCACAGGGCTAGGTGCTGTATTGATGCAAGGAGGTAGGGTTGTAGCTTATGCAAGTCGGCAACTGAAACCGCATGAGGAAAGATACCCTACCCATGATTTGGAATTGGCAGCGATCGTGTTTGCATTGAAGATGTGGAGACATTATCTCTTGGGAGAAAGATTTGAGTTGTTTACCGATCATAAATCGTTAAAGTATCTTTTCTCTCAAAAGGATATAAATCTCCGACAGCAAAGGTGGTTAGAATTCTTAGCTTCCTATGATTTCGATATTGTATACACACCAGGAAAGGGAAATGCGGTAGCTGATGCATTGAGTAGGAGACATGCCAGTTTAGGGGCTATGTTTCTAGAATGGAAGCAACTGGAGTACATCGCTGGGTATGATTTCAGACCAAAGTGCGATTTGGATCCAGAAATATTAGCAAGTTTGACGATCAGACCCACTTTGATTCAGAGGATTGGTTCCAGTCAGAGGAACGATCCTAACCTATTGGAAATCATCCAAAGTTAAAGATGGGAATTGACGGAGAGATGAATAGGTATGGGCTTGATCGAGATGGATGGCTTAGAAAGAATGGAAGACTAGTTGTACCCAATGTCAATGGATTGAGAGATGAAGTGCTTAGAGAATGTCATCACTCAAAACTGACTATACGTCCTGGTGGTAACAAGATGTACCGAGACATGAAGCAGACCTACTACTGGGAAGGGATGAAAAGAGACGTTGGGAAATTTATATCCAAATGCATGAATTGCCAGCTAGTTAAAGCTGTGCAAAAGAAGCCTAGTGGTTTGTTACAACCATTAGAAATTCTAGAATGGAAATGGAAACAAGTGTCAATGGATTTCATTGATAGGTTACCAAGGACTAAATCGGGCCATGATAGCATTTGGGTGATTGTGGACCGATTGACTAAGAGTTCAAGGTTTATACCCGTTAAGCCGAACAGGACGGCAGCTAAGATAGCGGAAGTGTATATAAAGTGGGTAGTGAGATTTCATGGAATACCCAAAGGCATTGTGAGTGACCGAGATCCGTTGTTCACTAGTGGATTTTGGAAGAGCTTACAAGAGGTGTTAGGATCAGAATTACATCTCAGTACCGCATATCATCCTCAAACCGACGGACAAACAGAGAGGGTGAATCGTGTTAGAAGATCTCTTGAGAGCTTGCATACTGGATTTTGGTGGATCATGGGATGACCATTTGCATCTAGTAGAGTTTGCATATAATAATAGTTATCAATCCAGTATTGGTATGGCTCCATTTGAAGCTTTGTACGGAAGACCGTGCAACTCACCGTCATGTTGGGTAGAAACGGGTGAGAAGTTTGAGCATGGACCCGATGTGATAAGAGAAACTTCAGACAAGATTAAGGTTATCCAACAGCGAATGAAGGCTTCCCAAGATAGGCAGAAGAGTTATGCTGATAAAAGGAGAAGAGAATTAAAGTTCTCCATTGGCGACTTGGTGTTTGTCAAGATTTCTCCGTTGAAGAGCGTGATACGATTTGGCAGGAGAGGCAAGTTAGCACCAAGATTTGTTAGTCCATTCCCAGTTCTTGAGCAAATTGGGAATTTGGCATACAAAGTTGAATTACCAGAGAAGATGGCAGGAGTTCACAACGTATTTCATGTTTCCCAGTTAAGGAAGTTCGTGCACGACCCAGATGTGACTATTTCACCTGATTAGTTGGATGATATCAAAGTTGAATCCGAGGCGGTTGGGAACCGCAAGCCTATGCGTATTGTTGGGAATGATACGAAGCAACTTCGAACGAAAGCGGTGAATCTAGTCAAAGTCCAGTAGGGCGAGAATGAGAATGACTGTACTTGGGAGACAGAGGAGAGCATTAGGAAGACGTATCTAGAACTCTTCGCCTGGTAAGATTTTAATTTCGATTTAGTCTTTCCGCATGCTAGGATAGGCTTATTTGTTTGTTTTGCATGTTTGATTGTTGTATATGATTGGTAGGCATGCGGGATCCTTTGTATGTTTTGGGTTAAGGAATTCCGGGGACGAAATTTCTTAAGGGGGGAGAGTGTAACGACCCGCATTCCACGCATCGAAGGATCGTAGAATATTTATTTCTTTCACATATGAATTCGTATGGTCATGTAACTTTAGGAGACGACTATTGGGGTCATTTCCCATGTTCATGATTTTTGCCGATTTTTAAATGACCGTTTTGCCCCTAGCTGATCTTGTTTTGGCCATAACTTTTGATTGGAAAGGAGCTTTGACCTGAAACCACTTCCATTGGCTTCGGATGATGGTTTACCTTTCCGTAGAGTGGTCACATGTGAAAAACGGACTTACCGTTTGGGAGATATGCCTGAAATAAGGTTTGGAAGGTGAACAACTGCTTAACCGGGCCAAATATGGTGATTAGTGAATGGGCCCATAACCCATTTCGGGATTAGGGTTATGGGGAGGCTGAAATGAGTTAGGTTTTCATTCTATTTCAGTTTTCTAGCCGCCACTTACCTCTTAGAAACCCTAACAATGGCCTCCAACCTCTAAAACACCTCCAAATCACTTTCTAATCAAGGATTAAGCTTAACAACATCAAATCAAGGCGGATTAGCACAAGAATCGAGGTAGAGCTGCTGTGTTGCATTGGTATTCGCGCCCAAACAGTAGAGTTTTAGCTCTAAAGGTTTTATTTGTGGCTAAGGTGAGTGATTTGCATAGTTGCTCACTAATTATGGTTAATTAAGGGTAATTAGTGTTGATTAGCGAATTTTACACTAATAAATTCTGGAAAAATATTTATAAATTCTTAAATAATGTTTTAGACCTTTGTTAGAACTTGGGTTAATTTGATTAAGTTTTACTAATCATATCATTAGTTTTGCCTAAACATGCTTAAGGGAAAATATGGGATTTTGGGTATGTTTGATCCATTTTACATGCTATAGTGGTTGTTTTGGTGTTTATGATTGATTGTACATGTTGCTATACTGTGTGGTATGTTTTGTGATTGATTAGAACTGTTAGATTGGTCGAAAACGCCATCGTATGGCGTAAAACAATTGCTGGAAAGTCGCAGGAAATATGCAGGGTTTCGAACCGGACCGGATCGGATTATTGGGCACGGATCGGATAGGGGAACCGGGCAAGTGGACTTGATTCGGATTGGAACTTAGCATAAGGGGCTAGACGAGAAGGAAGGCCATTTGTTTAGAATTGGAGTTGGGCAGGGGTCGGATCGGAAGAAAGGGCGTAGGGATCGGATCGGTCTAGAGCTAGGGGCGGGATCAGATGGGAGGACCAAGCTTGGAGCTAGAGTTGGAGCGAAGCACCAGATCGGATCGGGACATCTAGGAGGGAGCAACCACCGAACCAGGCATAGGGCATCCTAACCGAACCAAGGCTGGAGGAACGAACCGAGGAGGAATGGATCAAGACATGAGTCAGAACCACCGAACCGAATCGGATCGGGACCACCGAACTGAACCAAATGTATACTTTTACCTCATCTTGACGACTCTTTTGAAGACCAACTCCAATTCGACCAAAACCCGAGATGCAATGGAAGTCCAAATGAGGAGTTTTGACTCAGGATCCAGTTGGGAACCAATGAGTGAGCTTCATGATTGGGCTTCGCCACGGGACGTGTGCTAAGGCGTTGTCGATGTCTGTAACTTTGAATCACTATGTGTAGGGAGTACATGAACGGATTCAGGGCCACAGTGGCCTAGGTACGACTAAAGAGCTATAGACCAATGAAGTGGGGTCATTTGTAAAGATTTGGTCATGACTCCATGTGGTAAGCTTGGTAGTAGCAGTAGTTGTACAAGTCGAACTCTTTCACTACTTCGATGGGTCTAGTGATTGACAGAGGTGGACATCGTATGCTTTACGCACTGAGTGAGAGATGTGAGGATGGTTGTTATGGCTGATTTGTTTGCCATCATTATGACATGCACACCCCACCCCCCGTTATCTTTACACCATCTGTTCAGTGGCACCTTAGAGTATTGTACGGTATGTAGTGCTAACTCTTTGGTTGCAGGTCTAGGTTCAGGTATGGTTTAGTATACCTGTTATTGTTCTGTTTAGCTGCTTATCGCTCATACCAGACTTTTTGTCTGACCCAGAGTTTTATGTCTCTTCTTATTACTCTGGGTGCTCTCACGAGCAGACTAGAGACAGGTTAGCTGGGTATGCACGAGTAGCTGATCCGGAGACGAGCAGGAGGCTTCCACGTATGATACATATAGTATTCTCCCTGTGTTGTTAAAGATCACTGCTTGGGCATTAGTAGTGCATCTTCTACTTTAGCTTTCTTTTGTTTTAGAGACAGTAATTTGGAAAGTTGTAATAAGCTGTATTTGGATTTCCGCTGCTATGTTGGCTTAGTTTTCAGCTTATGCACTGTCTCGCCTGTTTTATGTTAAGATTATGTTATTATTATATTTTGTTCCATGCGCTGTGAGACATTCTACAAGTTCTTTGTTAGTTCATTCTCTTCTTTCCTTTCTTTGGCGACCGTTCTGTGCTAGTCGGGCATGTGTACAGCGCACCTTCGGAGGAAATGTAGGCTGGTGCGGGGCGGGCCGTCACATATATCTAACTTCCTATTTCAATTACTTTTGGAATTGTCATTATATTTTTCCAACCATTTTTTCCATTTTCTTAAATCTTTGCATTACGATATATATATTCATATATAAATAATACTAAATGGAATAAACCAAATTACCAATTTTGATATGACAAATCAAGTGTTCATTTATAAATCAAATATCCTTATTTATCTTGTAACTAACATTTATATTCAAAACCCTCGTACTCATGTTCAATATTCCTCGTATGGAATACTTAACCAATTACAACACCTTTTTCCCCGTTTCAAACTAATACCATTCCTTGATAATAGTGAAGCCGTTCAAGTTGTGGTATTTTATTACCTCTCAGACCTTGATCGACAACGTTCTTCACTCAGAATAAGTACCAGTTTGAAACTTAAACACCTCATACAATCTTATTTACCATCTCGATTTCAATTTTGGCTTTATAAATCGCTTCTTACATTTGAAATCTTCGTTCGATAAATCTTTTACTTAATTCCTTTATTTAAGTAAATATCCACCAAAAGCATAACTTTGAACTTGAAACCTTATTTCACTTATACTTTTGGGTTTTAATGAAATCCCACGTCCAATAATCAATTTCCATTTATTCGGGCATTCTTAAAAATAAAACTTTTACTTGGATTCCATAACTAAACCCCTTATTTCCTTCTTTACAATCAAACCCTTTTTAACTTGGATTTTACTTTCAAATCCATTTACCAATATAAAACAATTCTTATGTAATTTCCTTTGAATCCTTATTTCAATACATTCACTTTACTTAATTTGCTAATTAAGTGAAATCTTATTTAAATACCCTACCTACACTTACAAATCCCATTTATAACACTAGTTTAAAAACTTGGATTTTAAATCTCTATATTACTCTTATCGCTACTCAACATTTCTTAATCGATGTCTAGCTAAAAGTCTTTGCTTTAATTATAATACTTAAACTTTCATATTAACTATATTAAAATAGTTAACTTTTCTATGAACATGATCCTTATCATTTTCAAAACTTATAAAAATAATTAACTTTGTTAACACTAAACGATACCAGAATTACTTTGAATTTTAGTTAATCAAAGATTAACTAATATCCCCCACCGTTTGTTAAATTTAACGAATATTGTGAAATTTAAATCCCATTTGTCAATTTCAGTTCAAAACGATTGATTTTGTCAACCGTACATATCAGTTAGAAGTTAACTGATTTTCATTTGTCATTTCCCCTTTTTAAATTAATTAAATAACTTAATTAATATAAAATCACTATTTAATTGTATAAAAATACAATTATCCCACTTTACCAACACTTAGGTAAAATCTCTGGATTTCTAGCTTTCAGCACATGTACAAATCATGCTGTCTTACTACATAAAATCATTTAAATAATTTCTTATATAAACTCGATTAAAATATTTATTTATAAATTACTATTTAAATTATTAAAATAAAATGACCGAAAACTTTAATTCAGTTATAAAATAATTTATAACTTTAAAACTGCATCGATTCACCGAACGCTAAACCGACGTCTGAAACAACACATTTTAGGCCATTCACTGCCAATTACCAAATCAACACTGTCGATTGATTTTAAACATAACACAGGTGAATATTTATTCAACCATCACGCTCAAATAGGTTTTTCTACCATATGGGGTTCAATCAGTTCATATATCAACAATATAAAACAAACAAACAACATATATAATATTTGAAATCCGGTCGGATCCCTCCATCCTGTTCTTCCCTGCATCACAGCTCGTTATACATTTCATAATAATATATGAAATAAATTTCATATAATCTAATATTTTAACGATTTTATATAAATAACAACAATCAACCAAACAATAAACAACTAATAACAACCAATCAACCAATTTATACTTTTAAACAGTAAATTATATTTTAATATGAATTTACCACATCACGGTATTCCAGAGGGTGTGAGAATTAACTCACCAATTTATTCAGTCGACGGTTGACGCGTTTTTTGCATTTAAGTTGAAACGAACATTCAAAATTTGCTGAAATTTCAACTGCGTTAGATCAGTGCCTAGTCAGTGCTATCACCTAGGCCTCATCCCTGCGATCCCAACGGATCCAGTTTCACTGAATTTCGTTCATAAACGAACAAGATACGCTTATTTAAAGTTAATATATTTCAACAATTAATTAACTAACCATTTATTAATTAATCTAATTAAGTAATTACCTTAAATAACATTGTCCACGTCAGCAGGGAGGACGCGTTTTCTCCCTTCACAACAGCGAAGACCCGATCCCTTTATCCTTCTTCCTCCTGTTCTTCACGGTCAAACACCCCAATCCATCAACCTCGTACTGTGCCACCACCATGGGCCTGAGACCGTCGCCAACCCGTCAATGACACCGCCCAAGCCTCGTGCTCCATCGCCTTTGACGCCGTGACCCAGTACCCCGTTGACGCCGTAATTTGCCATCACCCCCAATCTTGTTTAACCCCTAAATTTGACCGCCACAGGCCACATCGGACCGCCACACCACTCCCATTGCCAACCCCTTACATCGGGCTTCCATTCACCTTCGGCCTCGAACCCCCATATGCCACCAACTCGCCGGAAATTCACCAAAACCCAACTTAGCTTTCGAAATCAACCCAGAAAACTGTCCTTCGTTCATCTCTTCGATTCTCTCACCTCTGACCACCAGAAAACTCAAGACCACCACCAAATCGAAGCCTGAACTCCCCTCTTCCAATTCACCTAGGTCTCGGCCTCTAAAATTGGATAAATCCCTTGAATTTAGGCAAAGAACGAAATTGGATTTCTTCACTGTTCATCCGATTCCGGCCACCTCCGACCATGATAGGTCCCCAACTTTCTACAACAGGTAGATATCGACCCGATCTACAAGTTTGCTTCAGAACTCCCATGCAAATTCATGATAGATTTTAAGATATAAATTGATTTGTGTTGGAGGAATTTTCTGCAGAGTTGCTGAAGAAATTTCAGATTTTTGGGGCTAGTGTTATAAGTTAGGGGTATATATAATATAAGAATAATATAATTTAAGTTGATTTGACGAACGATGTTGACTAACGATATTTTGTTTCGTGTCTATCGCATTTTTGAACGTCGTTTATTCGCTCCTGCGCTCACGTACAAACCATGTTCGAGATGCGAATGGACGACATAGTATAATTTGACGATACGGTCCTAATGAAACTTGTTTCGTCGAATTCCGAGTCCTTTTGCTCGAATGGCACTCATTCACGTTCAAATGGTCATTTTTATTTGTATATTATTTTGCCACGCTCACAAATTAACCCCGATTGACGCGCCACTTGAAATCTAGCAACAATTTACTGTTGCGGTCCCAATAAAATTAGTTTCGTCGAAAACAGAGGTCGTTTGAATAAAGTCCCTTTTATAACTGCCCAATTCAAATAAAATAAATCAATTTTAAATTACCTCAATATAATAATATTAAAATATTTAAATTGTCCATACACGGCCAGAATTTCATACATTACCAAGATAAAATATCCCGGGTTGAATTTCAAGCCAAATCGATATTATAAAAATTTTGAAAACCCTTTATTTAATATAAATAACGATAAAATTTATAAAGGAATTCCACAGCGACTATTTTAAAATTTGATTTGGACATAAAAAAAATCTACAGCATGAAAACTTGATTTTTCTCTTTCATTAGAAAAAATATTATCCAACAGATTCGAACGTTTCTTGTTTCGAGAAAATCTGACTCATATTGGGCCCTGTACAGCCGTTTGAAGTTCAAAGCACCAAATTACCAACTACCGCGCCGCTGCAGCTTGTTTTATAATTAAATTATAATTTAAACGTTATAACGTCGTTTTAATAATGAAATCGCTTCTATAATTTCAAGAAAAACAATATCGAACCATTTTAAATTCCCCGATCACTTTATACTGCAAATCGACATTTTTCCCAAATATGCCAAAAATAAAATATTATTATATTATTTATATAATTTAAATAAATAATCAAACTAAAATGGTTATATTCGATAATATATATTCAAATCAATATTTTAAATAAATAAAATATTTCAATAAAATGGCCAGAAAAATACGGGACATTACATTCCTTCCCCCTTAAAATAATTTCGTCCTCGAAATTGCTAAGGTAGAAAGTATGCTATAACCCATTATCTTTATAATAATATTTAATTTAAAACTCGGTTTTAATCCCAAAACTAATCTAATTGGTTTTAAAACCAATTTAATTCAAATAAAAGAATTTTCCAAAAATCTTCAAAAAAATTCTAACACCTTAAATTCTAGAATTTTTTTGGTAGAGTCTCCCCTGTATAGAGGACATCTACAATATCGCAGGTTCAAGAAATATATATACATCGACTCTCATGGTCGGAAAAATTCAAAATCCAAACTCAAAACCCAAATAAAAACCAAAATTTCATATTTGCATAGGCGTACCTTTTTGCGAGCATTATTATGCGATATGCGATAATCTATACTCTAGCTTGCCTAATTATAACGTAGCTCTATTCAAACTAGATTCAATTCACTCCAGAATTTTCTCTTGGATGGATTTTAAAGCTGAATTGGCACTTCTGCACCTGTTCTTAACTCAGATGAACTCATTAGTCTACAAACAAATGTTAATTATGTTAAAAACATCCATATCATTCACATCAACCAATTATACACACAATTCAGCCCACACGAGATTATAACCACGTCTTTAGCAATTTATTTATATCTTTAATTATCCCTTCGGATTTATTACATTTGGATTTATTTTGGTTTTCAACCAAGTTGATTTAGTTCAGGTTCAGGTTCATATTCAAGCAACCAACAACACAATCCAAACATATCATACAAACAAATCAACCGATTGTCCATATTATAATAATTCATGAAAATTATTACATTTATTATTTTATAAAATAAATTGGGCAATAATAAATTCAAAAATAATTTTTATGATAAATTACAAATACGCGCTCTCATATATATACTCAACTCAATCAAGGGTATTACTAACCCCATCTCTATCGAGTCACACCACAGAGCCAAGATTATCACTAAATCAATAGCTCTGATACCACTGTAATGACCCGAGGAAAAATTCGATGCTCGAACTTTCGACAATAATATATATACCCATATTACTTGCCAAAAACCCAAGTATCAAATCCCAGATTGTTAATAGAAAGAAGTTAGAGGGTGAGAAAAGAAAGAAAGAATATTAGAATAGAAGAAAGAAGAAGAACACCACATCAGAATCTCACAGCGGAACAGATAAAATATAATATCAAATCTCTTTATATAAAAGAACCGTATATACATACCAATCATCACAGTACAACATATATCTGTCATAGCGGAATTAACTATATATAACTAGCGGTGAAGCCTCCTGCTTCCAGCTCCTGAAAACTCCAAGAGAAACCTGACCTGGAAATATACTCGGTCTGACCCGAGCACATTTGAGGAAAAGCAAATTACACCGGGTCGGTCTGGAATACTTTTAGTGATAAATTCACATAACACGCAACTTGTTTAACTTTGGAAAATCCTTTCTGAAATCAAAGGATAATAGTAAGACCAGCCCACACATAAACACAGACGGTTTTTACCTTACTATAACCCAAAACGTTTTTGAAATCATAACTTGTTTGATATTATCATAGTGTCTAAGTACAAATAATTAACAATCTAGCGGAACGCTTGCATCTCACGCTCCACATATAATATACAATCAAAAACCGCGGGCGCATATTGGAAGTTGGGTTCCGACCTTGACAAGGTATGGGACCACCTGCCGATAGTGTATCTCTAGAGGCGAATACACTGGGTTCAACAAGAACATCTTGCAACCCGGCCCACATATGACCGACCACTCATTTCGCTTGAGTGTATCGAATGTATAATACCAACGGTTGGGCTCAAACCACCGTTTCCCGAAAAGGGACAGCATCGAATATAGATTAAAGAAACAAATGGAATTTCTCTAGATAGGTGATTATACACCCTAATGGAGCGACCCACATAGCCATGCTGCCTGCCCGATTTTTGTCATTTCCCGGTTGTGAGGCTTGAGGCTAGAACTTATCTCTAGAACATCTGGTCATCGTCCACTTTGAATGCCACATCATCAGATCCTCTGGATATCACTAATTGACTTCCACAAAAATACCCTAGTTGGGAGCTAACCAACTATGATACGTTTGGAGAAATCAACGTACGTGGCCCATTGGAAATACTCTGTCAGACATTCGTCCATACAAGTTGTAACAACCCGCAAAATCAGGACCAATTTAAAATTTTTATTTTAGGAAATTTTAATGAATTTTGACAATATAAAATAATTTATTTAAATAATAATGATCACAAATTTGATTTAAATCGAAGTTAGAATGAATGATTTAATTTTTATTATAAAAAGAGTAAAACATGTTAATCACTTTGTTTACATTTTCTTTGTAAAAGAAAAAGAGTAAAACATGTTAATCACTTTGTTTACATTTTCATTGTAAAAGAAAAAGAGTAAAACATGTTAATCACTTTGTTTACATTTTCATTGTAAAAGAGAAAGAGTAAAATATGTTAATCACTTTGTTTACATTTTCTTTGTAATAGAAAAAGAGTAAAACATGTTAATCAGTTATGTAAATAAAAAGAATAGAATTTAGAAATATATTTATTTACATTTTCTATTGTAGGTAAAAATAGAATTGTTAATATTGAATATTTTATCGTCATTTTGAATGCGGTAAAAATAGAATTGTTAATATTGAATATTTTATCGTTATTTTGAATGCGGTAAAAATAGAATTGTTAATATTGAATATTTTATCGTCATTTTGAATGCGGTAAAAATAGAATTGTTAATATTGAATATTTTATCGTCATTTTGAATGCGGTAAAAATAGAATTGTTAATATTGAATATTTTATCGTCATTTTGAATGCGGTAAAAATAGAATTGTTAATATTGAATATTTTATCGTCATTTTGAATGCGGTAAAAATAGAATTGTTAATATTGAATATTTTATCGTCATTTTGAATGCGGTAAAAATAGAATGGTTAATGTTGGATATTTTATCGTCATTTTGAATGCGGTGAAAATAGAATGGTTAATGTTGTCATTTTTATCGACATTTTTAGTGCGATAGAAATAGACAATGTTAGTGATTCATTTTTATCGACATTTTTAGTGCGATAGAAATAGACAATGTTAGTGATTCATTTTTATCGACATTTTTAGTGCGATAGAAATAGACAATGTTAGTGATTCATTTTTATCGACATTTTTAGTGCGATAGAAATAGACAATGTTAGTGATTCATTTTTATCGACATTTTTAGTGCGATAGAAATAGACAATGTTAGTGATTCATTTTATTCGACATTTTTGGTGCGATATAAATAGCGATGTTAATGGTACATTTCTATCGTCATTTAGATGTGATAAAAAGAACAGGAACATGAGAATCATTTATTTACAACTCCTATTGTAAATAAAAAGAGTAAAAATATGAGGGGCACTTTATTTACAACTTCTTTTGTAAATGAAAAGACCAAAATATGTTAATCATTTTATTGGTATTTCTATGGTAAATAAAAGCACAAGGCATGTGAATCCTTTTTATTTTCATTTTCTATTGTAAATGAAAAGGAACAACATTCTTGTCAAGACTTGATTAGTGAATTTAAATTGTCATTTTGAGTTAACATGTCAGTAAATTAGAAAATGGACTTTTCTATACATTAAAAGGATTAGTTAAAAATGAACATTTTGTGTCATAAAAAAAAAAAGATTAATTAGACATGAATATTTTGTGTCAGTAAAAAGGATTAATTAGAAATGAACACTTGGTGTCATTAAAAAAAAAAGAATAAATTAAACATTTTTTTTATGCATAAGAAAAGAGATTAAAACAAAATACTCATTTTTGTGTATTAAAAGTGAATTAGACAAATGGACATTTTTGGCACATTAAAATGAATGAAGTAAAAATAGACATCTTTATTCATTGAAAAGGATTAGACAAAATTCTCATTGTGTTGCATTAGAGGTTAAGAAAAAAAATCATCATATTTGTTTATGTTGAGAAAAAGAATGGATGTAAAATGCATGTTTTCATACATTAAAGAGAATGAATTAAGGATGTATATTTTTATACATCAAAAAGAATGAAGTCAAATATTCATTTTGTCATTAAAATGAATGAGACCAAAAATATGCATTTTTGGTAAATAAAAGTCACGATTTTTTTATTGTCATATGCTCATAATAAAGAGTATTGAAATATTTGCCTGTGATGTTGTATTTTGATGTGTTAAAGGTGATGTTAGTATATTTAAAATTGAATATTACACTTCCATTTACAAGTCATCCGACTTGTTTATGTGATTGGGTCGATTATTTTTACACATCGCCCAAGTGCACAAATAATTTATTATTGTTTGTTGGATGAAAACCCCACACGGGTATTGGGACGATACTTGACTGACACAAATCCCAATGTTTAATTATATGTCTATCGATTGATCGACAGGCTGCGATGAGCGTTATTGTTTTATTTTAATGCTCACACAGTTGACATTGTCACTCTGGTTGTTAATGGATGGATTGAGGATTATTTCCTATTATTACCCTATACATGAAATGTATGAAACCCATATGACCCAAATTATATAGTACATGGTTGAGTCGCATTCCAATGCAGAGTTTCTTTTTCAATAAAGAATTTTTAAAAGAATTTTTGTAAAATAAAAGATTTTGTATTATAAAGTATATTTTACATTCAGAATCTTTTATATATAGAATATTTTATTTATTATTTTAAAATGTTTTTTTTTATATAGTAATGAATTAATAACTTTAAGATAGACCTTTTATTTAAGATTATTAGATCTTAACAATTATGGTTGGTGATTGATATGTGAATTGGATTTGTAGTGGACGATGTTTAAATAACATTTATCCTTTAATCCAATTTACATTGGAATTATTATTTGAAATTTATAAATCTATTTTATAAATTAAATCAAAATTGGAATATTAATAAATCTTTTTAGAAGGATTAAAATGTAATTTATTTTATCTTTGATAAATTAATGATAACCTTTTAACATAAATAATAATTTTTATTTAAAAGGATATTCAAAGTTGGAATGTGGCGTATGGTTGATTTTAATTACAAATACGCGAGTTATTCAGAAAGACCGGGTCTAACCCATTCTGAATAATCATCACGACGATCAAGAGTCGAAGATGAAGACGGTGACTGAAGACCTGAGAGCTTCACATCGTTTGGTTGATGGTGACTAATATCTTGAATTGGGACTGATCCCCCAAGGCAAGGTAAAAGTGATGATCTTCCAGACGTACTGGAGATCGACGGATACGTTGTTTCGTTCAGACCCAGAACGGACTTGTAAATGGATAGCATGCCTGACATTGAAATTTAGTTCATGTAATTAAATCGGTTTTTATTTAATATATAAATGCATGGTGGCGGAGGATTTATTCTCTTGCTTAACACCCTTTTGTATGTTAAATAATTACCGATCGCATGATATGAGTTGTTGATGTGGCACGCCAAGTTGCAATCGAACAAAGCTTATTGTTGCAAAGCAGAGCCTTGTATGATGATCAAAGCATAGTCTGGTATGGACATAGCTTTGTGTAATACGTTACTTCGCGAGCCTCACACCCCGGTTGAGTCTAAAACGGAGCAAGGGAACGCAGGGAGTGCGCACGTTTCTTTCTAGCTAGAAGTGGTGTCGGTGCTTAAACTGGCTGACATTTTACTTATGTGGTTGTTGGATTTGAGGTACCTCAGGTATATTGGTCGTATTGTGGCCAATCAGAGATCCGTTAGGATCGGGAAACGTGTGTTCAGGAATAACTAATCCAGTCCATTGCACCAGTTGGACAGAGTACCAACACGGGGACGGACCGGCCCTGCAGGATCCAAGAGTTGGACAGAGTACCAATCCTGGGGCATTGCTAGAGTGTCTCGAATCGGTAAGGAATTCGCTCCTAGCCTTGACTCAGATGGAAACCCAAATTTCCAATACGACATCACGCGGTTTTGATTGTATACCTATATATGGCGACATAGTGGGATGGGGCACTCATGCCGTCTAGGATTAATACATTTACTTTGATGTCCTTCAATTTGGTTGCACACTATTATTATATAATACCGTGTTTATCGTATCAAGCATCTTTTGATCATTATAAGGTAAAACCCTATCCTCCGGTTTGCGTTGCATTGTGTGATGGGACTTGGGTCTTATAATGGTTTCATTTTTCTAAAAAAACATTGCGCTATTTTGACGATTTACTTTAGTCATGCACTGGCAATCCATAGGAGAAAACCCGTTCCGCGAAAGTGGCGTGGTCCTGTGATTAGCCTTGTTATATTTTATAGGTTAGGTAGAATTCTCACACCAGTCCCATGACTGACCTGTAGTTTTGTCCACTGGCAAACTCGGGTGCCCATATTTTCCACACGGGCAGTCGAGTAGCTATTTTTTTGCAGATATATTAAACAGGATTCTAGGTTGAAGCTTAAAGCTGTGTCCAGAGATAGAAAGTCTTCCGCTGTGTTCTTCCGTTGCAGTATATTACATTTTTGTATTTATCTTCCGCTGTAATTATATTCCAATGTACTCTGATATGGATATTCTGTACTCTGATGTAACATTATATGATGATATGTTATAAAAGTCTTCTGTTGTTGTTTTAATATGTTGTATGCCCAAAGTTAAAGTATTCGTAGATTTCACTTTTTGGGTCAGACCTGTGTGGTTTATGGTCGATTCAAAGGGTGGGAATTTGCGGGTCTTTACACAAGTCATCCCGGAACAGGATGAACCGAAGGCACCCTCCTACTGCATCCTTATATAGGAATCACCCCAAGGATCAGTAGCGAGTAGTCCTTTCAATCCGCAAAATCTCAACCATGACCGAATCACCTCAGAATACCTCTGCGTTGCAACACAGAGAATATTCGTCAAGTAATCCTTCCGCTTATGAAGATCCACGGTCTTCAATTGCTCCGTCTTCAATCGGCGTCTTTACGTATTTGCTGGTCGGAATGGTTTTCGAATATAAATTCGATCCCGGTCTTTCCGTACCAACAACCGTATTGGTCTGGATTGATAGTCGGTGATTTAACTATCAAATAAACAATGTGTGAATATAAGTTCATTGATTCGGTACTTGGCATTACTTGGCCCTTTTTTTTAAAATATATGGTAACTCAACCTTTAATTCCTCCAATATATTAAATCTTTTATATATCCTTATTTTACTATAACAAAGGTTATTTGGTATGTTTTAGAACATGAATATATATATATATATCTAACTTCCTGTTTCAATTACTATTGGAATTGTCATTATATTTTTCCAACCATTTTTCCCTTTTTCTTAAATCTTGGCATTACGATATATATATTCATATGTAAATAATACTAAATGGAATAAACCAAATTACCAATTTTGATATGACAAATCAAGTGTTCATTTATAAATCAAATATCCTTATTTATCTTGTAACTAACATTTATATTCAAAACCCTCGTACTCATGTTCAATATTCCTCGTATGGAATACTTAACCTATTACAACACCTTTTTCCCCGTTTCAAACTAATACCATTCCTTGATAATAGTGAAGCCGTTCAAGTTGTGGTATTTTATTACCTCTCAGACCTTGATCGACAACGTTCTTCACTCAGAATAAGTACCAGTTTGAAACTTAAACACCTCATACAATCTTATTTACCATCTCGATTTCAATTTTGGCTTTATAAATCGCTTCTTACATTTGAAATCTTCGTTCGATAAATCTTTTACTTAATTCCTTTATTTAAGTAAATATCCACCAAAAGCATAACTTTGAACTTGAAACCTTATTTCACTTATACTTTTGGGTTTTAATGAAATCCCACGTCCAATAATCAATTTCCATTTATTCGGGCATTCTTAAAAATAAAACTTTTACTTGGATTCCATAACTAAACCCCTTATTTCCTTCTTAACAATCAAACCCTTTTTAACTTGGATTTTACTTTCAAATCCATTTACCAATACAAAACAATTCTTATGTAATTTCCTTTAAATCCTTATTTCAATACATTCACTTTACTTAATTTACTAATTAAGTGAAATCTTATTTAAATACCCTGCCTACACTTATAAATCCCATTTACAACACTAGTTTAAAAACTTGGATTTTAAATCTCTATATAACTCTTATCTCTCCTGTTATCAAAACTTATCGCTACTCAACATTTCTTAATCGATGTCTAACTAAAAGTCTTTGCTTTAATTATAATACTTAAACTTTCATATTAACTATATTAAAATAGTTAACTTTGCTATGAACATGATCCTTATCATTTTTAAAACTTATTAAAATAATTAACTTTGTTAACACTAAACGATACCAGAATTACTTTGAATTTTAGTTAATCAAAGATTAACTAATATCCCCCACCGTTTGTTAAATTTAACGAATATTGTGAAATTTAAATCCCATTTGTCAATTTCAGTTCAAAACGGTTGATTTTGTCAACCGTACATATCAGTTAGAAGTTAACTGATTTTCATTTGTCATTTCCCCTTTTTAAATTAATTAAATAACTTAATTAGTTTAAAATCACTATTTAATTGTATAAAAATACAATTATCCCACTTTACCAACATGTAGGTAAAATCTCTGGATCTCTAGCTTTCAGCACATGTACAAATCATACGGTCTTACTACATAAAATCATTTAAATAATTTCTTATATAAACTTGATTAAAATATTTATTTATAAATTACTATTTTGATTATTAAAATAAAATGACCGAAAACTTTAATTCAGTTATAAAATAATTTATAACTTTAAAACTGCATCGATTTACCGAACGGTAAACCGACGTCTGAAACAACACATTTTAGGCCATTCACTGCCAATTAAAAAATCAACACTGTCGATTGATTTTAAACACAACATAGGTGAATATTTATTCAACCATCACGCGCAAACAGGTTTTTCTACCATATGGGGTTCAATCAGTTCATATATCAACAATATAAAACAAACAAACAACATATATAATATTTGAGGAATCCGGTCGGATCCCTCCAACATGTTCTTCCCTGCATCACAACTCGTTATACATTTCATAATAATATATGAAATAAATTTCATATGATCTAATATTCTAAACGATGGAATATAAATAACAGCAATCAACCAAACAATAATCAACCAATAACAACCAATCAACCAATTTATACTTTTAAATGGTAAATTATATTTTAATATGAATTTATCACATTACAGTATTCCAGAGGGTGTGAGAATTAACTCACCATTTATTCAGTCGACGGTTGACGCATTTGTTGCATTTAGGTTGAAACGAACGTTCAAAATTTGCTGAAATTTCAACTGCGTCAGATCAGTGCCTAGTCAGTGCTATCACCTAGGCCTCGTCCCTGCGATCCCAACGGATCCAGTTTCACTGAATTCCGTTCATAAACGAACAAGATAAGCTTATTTAAAGTTTATATATTTTAACGATTAATTAACTAACCATTTATTAATTAATCTAATTAAGTAGTTACCTTAAATAACATTGTCCACGTCAGCAGGGAGGACGCGTTTTCTCCCTTCATAACAGCAAAGACCCGATCCCTTTATCCTTCTTCCTCCTGTTCTTCACGGCCGAACACCCCAACCCATCAACCTCGTACTGCGCCACCACCGTGGCCCTGAGACCGCCGCCAACCCGTCAATGACACCGCCCCAGCCTCGTGCTCCTTCGCCTCTGACACTGTGACCCAGAACCCCCTTGACCGCTGTAATTTGCCATCACCCCCAATCTCGTTTAACCCCTAAATTCGACCGCCACAGGCCACATCGGACCACCGCACCACTCCCGTTGCCACCCCCTCACATCGGGCTTCCATTCACCTTCGGCCTCGACACCCCCATATGCCACCAACTCGCCGGAAATTCACCAAAACCCAACTCAGCTTTTGAAATCAACCCAGAAAACTGTCCTCCGTTCATCTCTTCGATTCTCTCACCTCCGACCACCACCAAATCGAAGCCTAAACTCCCCTCTTCCATTTCCCCATAGTCTCGGCCTCTAAAATTGGATAAATCCCTCGAATTTAGGCAAAGAACAAAATTGGATTTCTTTACGTTCATCCGATTCCGGCCACCTCCGACCACGATAGGTCCCCAACTTTTTACAGCGGGTAGATATCGACCCGATCTACAAGTTTGCTTCAGATATCCCTTGCAAATTCATGATAGATTTTAAGATATAAATTGATTTGTGTTGGAGGGCTTTTTTGCAAAGTTGCTGAAGAAATTTCAGATTTTTGGGGCTAGGGTTATGAGTTAGGGGTATATATAATATAAGAATAAAATAATTTAAGTTGATTTGACGAACGATGTTGACTAAGGATATTTTATTTATTGTCTATCGCGTTTTCGAACGTCGTTTATTCGCTCCTGCGCTCATGTACAAACCACGTTCGAGATGCGAATGGACGACATAGTATAATTTGACGATACGGTCCTAATGAAACTTGTTTCGTCGAATTCCGAGTTCGTTTGCTGGAATGGCGCTCGTTCACGTTCAAATGGTCGTTTTTATTTGTATTTTATTTTGCCACGCTCACAAATTAACCCCGATTGACGCGCCACTTGAAATCTAGCAATAATTTACTGTTGCGGTCCCAATAAAATTTGTTTCGTCGAAAACAGAGGTCGTTTGAATAAAGTCCCTTTTATAACAGCCCAATTCAAATAAAATATATCAATTTTAAATTACCTCAATATAATAATATTAAAATATTGAAATTGGCCATATACGACCAGAATTTCATACATTACCAAGATAAAATATCCCGAGTTGAATTTCAAGCCAAATCGATATTATAAAAATTTAAAAACCCTTTATTTAAAATAAATAACGATTAAATTTATAAAGGAATTCCACAGCGACTATTTTAAAATTTGATTTGTACATAAAACAAAATCTACAACACGAAAACTCGAATTTTCTCTTTCATTAGAAAAAATATTATCCAACAGACTCGAACGTTTCTTGTTTCGAGAAAATCCGACTCATATTGGGCCCTGTACAGCCGTTTGAAGTTCAAAGCGCCAAATTACGAACTGTCGCGCCACTGCAGCTCGTTTTATAATTAAATTATAATTTAAATGTTGTAACGTCGTTTTAATAACGAAATCGCTTCTATAATTTCAAGAAGAACAATATCGAACCATTTTAAATTGCCCGATCACTTTATATTGCAAATCGACATTTTTTCCAATTATGCCGAAAATAAAATATTATTATATTATTTATATAATTTAAATAAATAATCAAACTAAAATGGTTATATTCGATTATATATATTCAAATCAATATTTTAAATAAATAAAATATTTCAATAAAATGGCCAGAAAAATACGGGACATTACAGAAAATGTTTTGATAAATTCAAGTAAAACGTTTTGATAAATTAATATGAATTGGAGTAGATAAGAAAAAGTTAAATAAGTAATGTATTCCTTGTTTTTAGAGTATAAATTGAAATCGCAAATAAATTATGAAGTAATAAGGAGTAATGAACGTTTGAAGGTAAATTTCACATCTTCGCTCGTTGGTGTTTTTGTTGCCCTTGACCGGTCGTTATCTTTTGCTTATCATCTCTTCGGTCTCTCCATGCTTGAAATTGTGAAACTGTGAATTTCTTGAACCCTCCCTTTGCCTTGTTTTGAGAAATCTAAGGACAAGTTGTATTAATAACAGAGTTTCGAATTTGGAAATAAGTATTCTGAATTTTAATTAACATTGAATTTTTGCAAACAGTTAACAAACGAATTTTGAAATATTGAATTTATCCAAGATACTATGTTTTGGAAAACGAGATTTACAAGGTAATTTGTTTCAAGTTATTTTCGACTATTCAAATAATGTAAATTTACAAGCAAGATTTAAATATTTGAAACCAGAATGAATAAAATCGTATACTTGGTGCAAATGATTTGAAAATTTATTTTCGTGAAAGTTTGATTTGGTTTATAAAATGAATTGGTTTATAAATCCTATGATTTGGAAATTTGTAAAGCTAAAATTTGTACAATTCTAGATTTAAGCTAAATTGTATCATAAAGTGAAATTCTGATTTCCAATTATTGAACGAAGTTGATTTTCCATGTTATTGGATGTAAAGTTTGATGACTTGAAATCCCGATATTTTGAAATATTAGAAAAAAATATTATCATGTCTTGAAAATATTTGTAAATTATTATTGTTTATAACTTCGGGATATTAAATAAAATGATTTGTTGTTAAGATTCAAGTAACTCGTGACTAAAGAAAGGTATGAAGTGATGGTGATCTCCTTTGGGGTTTGGAGAGACATCATTTATTTATATCGATGCGTGCATAGGTCGTGCCTAGTGGCCTTGTCATTGGAAGAAACCTCTTGACTTGGGACATAAATATTGTTGTGTCATTTCATTGTGAAATATTTAAAATTTTCGAAATAATTTTGGTTTTAAAATCCCGAAGCAAGTATGATTCTATATGAAAAAGGAATATAGTTTTCCGAATGTTTTGTAATTACGTTTTAAAATCGTGTTATTTGTTTTGTTTTATACAAATAGGATTTTAACGACTTCTCCTTTTTGAGGATGAGAAGCCTTAAGGCTGGGTGAATGTAACAACCCAGTATTTTACTAAGTTTACTTTGAATTTCGATAATGTAATTTGGGTTTTCTAAGTTGAATTTTTGATATTTAAATACAGACACTGACTTAATAATATTTTACATTTATCTTGTTTTATCAATATTAGTTTGGGAAAGGAAACTTATTTTAAGCTATGCGTAATTCATAAAATTTTAATGATATTATCTAATTTTGTCAAGTATTTATGATATTAAAATATATAGGTATATATGGCTTTTTTTTAAGATGACGTACACAACTTTTATAAATCTATTTTGAATATTAAGACTTAAAATGTTATACATACATGAAATTTTATACGGATTGATTAAGTATTTAAAATTTTCAAATTGTTTTGGTTAAATATAGATTCTTATACAATAATATTTTGATTTAAATTAATTTAGTTAAAACAATGTTCATTTGGAAAAATAACAGTAGACGGTTAGAAATTCAGTTGATAAAAATGGGTAGAATTTGTAATAAAATTATAATTAAATATCGGTTTAAAATAATCGTTCAGTTTTTAAACGTGTAGTCTTAAATATTTTATATAATTTTGCTATAATTTTTAATTTGGAAAATAAGCCCATATTTTTCTAACGTATTTTAGGGCAACCGTGGTCCTTTTTGACACTTTACAGAATCTATTAACCGATCTATTTTATTACTGTTTTGGGATCGTGGTATATTCTTGTACATGATTATAAATTTTATTTCGCTATCGGTGATAGTAAATAATTGAATAAATATAATAATAGTAATAATTATTTATTTCTACTATTTAATTTAGCATACATTGTTCTGTTGACACTTGTTACATGTGTTTAATTCAGTTATTTCAGTATTTAGCAACCAAGTTGTTTTTCACTATCTACTCGTGTCTCTCCCGTCTAAACAATTTATCTACTTCTCTTAAATCAAAAGAAATGAATATATATATATGTATATATATATATTACTTGGTCAATACACTTGTTTTTTTTTATTAATATGCAAGACACGTGCAGTTTGGTTCCTGAACCAACGGAGAAAAGAATACACTTATTCAACCTTCCTTTCTCCTTTGCGTTGTATCTTCTCAAGCAAAGTCTCAGAAGAAAATAATTATCATTATAAAAGATAGAAAAAAAGGAACTAATCAAAGCTTCCTGTCAACCAAAATAAGATTTGATCTTCTCAAATTTTGTTCGCCCACCACCATCTTAGTCATTTGTGTCCTTCATAGGCTAGGGCCATCTCCCCCGCCTTGTCCTAGCTGTCAACCACCTTGGGTAGCGCACCTACACTCGTTCCATCCCCTCAAACATTCCGCCACTTCCATTCAAAGTTCACCGCAACCAATCTTCCTTTTTCCCCCACAAAACAACTCGGTCTCTCCCTTTCAATCCTCGTCACCACTCATGTCACCTCACCCAGACGGCCTCTCCTCCCCAAGTGCCAACCGTGCCTTCCCTCCACATAAACTGTAATGATCTAGAAATTTTGACATTTAAAATATAAATTAAATTAAGAGATAACCTACAATAAATATTTATTTTGGATTTTTGTCCATTTTTGAATGATATCTAAATAAACCATTTACGTGGATTTACAAACATTTTTAAAACGAGATGAACACTTCTAACCAATTTGAATCTTTAAAGTTAAATTGCCTCTGTTGTTTAAATATGAAAGCTAGTGAAAACAAGAGTTATTACAATTTTAATTTATTTTTTAACTTTATGAATTTAATATTAATCGTGAAATTCGGGTAAGAAGAAAATGAATGCTTATATTTAATTTGAACTTGGATCTTAATTTTGAACTTAGCATTCACTTTTAAAATGAAATGGTGTTTGTAAATACATGCTTAAACATTTTGCTAAGATTTAACGGTATTACAAGTTTTGAACCATAATGATGAAAATAAAATTTAGCCTGAAAAAATTCTTGAATTTAATTAAGAAACAATTTATTGATTTTGGACGAAGAATTATGTTGCATAGTAAAGTATCATTGAGACTAATTTATTTTAAAACAAACCATTAAGTAAAAATGGTGTAATAAAAACATCAAATTAATTGCAAAATATAAGATTTAAGTTTAGTATAAATAGTGATTAATTTTATTTTGAATAAAACGCTAAATTTATGTCAAGATGGTACTAATTGTAATACATATAATGTAACAAAAACAAAGAATGAAATTTGGAAATATAAGTGGTGTAGTCAAACTAGAAATCGAATCTATATTTATATAAGGAATGCGTAATAAAAGGGAAGAAACAAATTCACAAATTTTGTGTTACCATTTGAATTTAATTTACGGTTCATAACGGTTACATTTATAACATTTTGAAATAACATAAACAACGCTGGTTGTTAATTTACGTTTGAGTAGCGTTCGTTTACCATTCATAAGAAATAAATCAAGTTTCCTCCTTTGAAAGAGATATGGCAGGCAACAATATCTGATTAAATCTGGTCTAAATCTTGCCATATGATCGATGCTTTCTAAGAACTAGAAAACAACGAATTTTATAATAATACTGCAAGCGCACAGATCATGTAGTATGCAGGTCGAATCACAGGGAGGTAAATTAAATTAAATTATTTATATAATTTCTTGGGCGAGTTAGACGACTTTTGAGATTTGGTGGAAAATAGAACAATTGAAATTGCAACAATTAGGATTATCGTTGAAACTAATCAAACGATTAATCACTAATGAAAGTAAATTGCAAAACAAGAATATAAATGCAGAAAATAAAAATGCAGAATAGAAATAACAGAAATAAAATTAGGATTATCGTTAAAACTAATCAAACGATTAATCACTAATGAAAATAAATGTAAAATACAACTAGTACTCTACCAAACCTAATTGTGCAGATGACACTAGTTGCTAAGAAATAGAAAAATGCAGAAAATAAAAACTTTGTTAATTTCAGGATGATGTTTATAATGAGAATACAAGGGTATTTTATAGGATAGATAGCCAATCCTAACCCTAACCCTAATACAATGATAAATGGGCCTTAGGGCAATCACAAAAGAGTTTACAATGAGAATTACAAATGGCCCTTAATGAAATCTAGTAAATTTGGGCCTTTCCTCTTTTCCTCCTGCTTCCTTGAGAATTCTTCATTGATTTGTGATATGCATAGCCTTTCTGCCAATTATTTTCTTATCCAAAAAGCAACTGAATGTGAGATCTTCGTCAGCAGGTCTTCATATGCAAATATACAACAATTTGATCTTTGTTTTTATATTTTCTGACTGCATGCGGTTAAGTCGGCATATCTGTAAAAGTAACAAAATAATACCCAAGTAATATTTATTTATATACAAAAGATAAGGTATAAGAGAATAAAATAAACATATTTCTATGTCAATCAAATACCCCCACACTTATCTTTTACTCGTCCTCGAGTAAAACAAAAAATAAAAAACTAGATAAGTCACACTTTCATAGGAAACACGATTGCATTGAGCGTATGCAACAAGCCGTTAAACCTCTAGATGTCCCTAGTAGGACGAGTGGTGTCTCGTGAGGGTTTTCAGCGGATACTACCCACAAAATCCAAATGCAGTATGTTGTGGTTCTAATGCAACTACATGAATGCAGAGGACTTTTGCAATTGAAAACAAAAAATGAAAACACGACTTGTTTCAGGAAAGTGGTACAACAAATTAAATCAACAACTTCTAATTAGTTGATTTTATTTTAGATACCTCAACTTGTCATAAATTTTCAATATAAATCATGTTTTCAAATGTTAAATTCCAGCTTGGCCAGTTAGTTCGGTCGATAACATAGTTCAGCCATGAAATAAATTCTTAGTTTGCTTGTCACAGTTTGTGAAGTGGTATTCTAATTTCCTTGTGTATGGCTAGTCAAATCAATAAGGTCAAGAAATGTTTGGGCATCATCGCCTATTCTCTATCTCTATAAAAGTTAAAATTTATGATTAATTACATACACCTAACTTAAAAGACCAAGGTATACAACCCTTACACTGCCTTGCGGACTGACGGAGAGTTAGGACAGAGCTTGGCGGACTGTGCAGATCGACGCTGACTTTGTCAACAACATGTCGGTAATCCTTAGGTGTCCAACTCATAAAATGAGACCAAGATATTCCGACGCTGACTTTGTCAACAACATGTCAGACAGAGCTTAGCAGGTTTGCACACCAACACTAGATATACAAGCAATGTTGGATACCCTTGGATTACTATTATTATTATTGAAAATATAAGAACAAGAGAGAGTTATGTGAATTCAGCTTAACACAATTTAGTTTTAAAGATTCAAAAAGCCAGTATAAGTATTTTAAGTCCTCCACTCATTAAACAAAGACTTCAATTTAGAATAAACTTCATGGCCATCACCTAAGAATCTCCCTATGTACCAGTTATTCTATTATCCCTCAAAATTCAAAATTTCATTATATTTCATATTCGATCTTAGTTGAGAGAAAAAAATACTATCAACTGATTAACAATCGTTAACTTATTTTGTTGTATCAATCTAAAATGAGTCGTATTTATAAAACAAAAAAAAGGGATGTTACTACGATCTAAAATGCATGATGGTCCTATCTAAATGCATGAAAATGAAAAGAAAAAAAACAATTAAAGAAAAAAAAACGGTATGTTACTACGATCTAAAATGGATGATGGTCCTATCTAAATGCATGGAAATGAAAAGGAAAAAAACAATTAAAGAAAAATAAAAAGGATGCAATGCAGACTCCCCCCCCCCCAGAACCAAATAGTGTCCACACTGTAACGTTTCCTAAATTTGAAAGATCGTACCCAAAGGTGAATAAGTTGCAAAATTAGTTGTAAAATGAAATGAAGTTTAGCCACTATATGTGAATGAAAATCATATGCAGAATGAAATCTACCATGATGATGAGTATTATGTGAAAAATGAGATTTCCTTTCTCCCTCACACTTGCCTATATCGAAAATGATGTTTGAGGATTTAGTATCTGATTTTTGAGGTACCAGAGGCTTGTCAATAACTTCTGAAATCAAAATCTTCCCTATGCAATTTTGGTTGTGACAGTGATTAATACCATTCAAATGCAGATTATCCCATAAAATTTTCAAAGGTGTTCCTTCTTGGTCCTCAGTAAGATCAGAGGCCAACATTACGGGAAAATTTTGTGTAGAGTCCAAGTAATCATACTCAAAGTGTTGTGGCAAGGGTTTGAGGTCTAACTTAGGAAGTTCTTGTGTGCTAAGATTGGTCAACGTTCCTTGGTTAGATTTAGATGACATAGGTTTTGGGTCAAGAAGTTCATTTAATTCAGAAATGTATTCGAGCTCATCGAAATCACATTTTCAAGGCTTCAGAAGTGTTAATAAAGGTTTCATTAACTGTGGTCTGAATCATGCCAATTTCATCAATCTCAAAATTCCTAGGAGAATTATGATAGCTAACAATCTTTTCACTCATCATTGTTGAATATAAAAAATCAAGACTTAAGATTGACACAAGTAGTTGTTATTACAAAATAGATAACGTACTCATGTATATCCTATTAGTTGATAATCTAGATTTGAAGGGGGAAGAGGGTCTTATGGCCGTTCACGTATAGTATAAATAGTAAGGGATACGACCAATGTTTTACGGGTAGTATGCAACCTCTTTTGCTAGAAGTTCAATAAATTGAACTAATATATATCCACGATCAAACCGTTGAGAGAATTAATTTCATAAAATACACTCTTTTAGTTAATTATTTTGCAAATCAAATCAAGTTTTAAGATGAGAGTAATGATTTTAATTATGAAATCCGTTCTTCACGAAATCTATTTAACAATTTCAGTCAATACTACAACAAAACAATAATAATTGCAGAAAATTAAAATATTGTACAAGCAATTCACTACCCCTGCAGAAATTTTTTACAAGCAAATCCTATTTTTTTTCTTATCAGCAGAGCACCTGTAGAGTTAGAAAATCTTACAGTGGGTGTGGTTGTCTGTCCAGAAAATTAGACTTCACTATTTGCAATCGCTCATCTTTAGATCCTTTGTTTTGTTTGCTTGAATTCCTTCTTCACTCTGGCCCTTGACTCTTTTTTCTTAGAATAGAAAGAAAAAGAAAAAATAAAACAAACAAAATAAAAATATAAACTAAACTCAAAGAACGACAGAGAAAAAAAAGAAAAAAAAGAAAGAAGAAATAAATAAAACAAATTAAGACTCAACAAATTCAAGATGGGACAAAACTAAAACTAAGCTAAAATTAAAAAAAAAATATAGGCTAAACAATTGACTTGCACAAAATAAAATAATAAAAAGAAACTAAACTAATAAAAAGCTAAGACATAATAAAAGGAAAAAGAATAACTCATGCACTCAAAAGGAACAGATCAGAGAGCTAATTTCAGAACAATCCTTTTTATTTCAAATCAGGAAACACTTGAACCAAAATGAAGAGATCAGGAAACAAATCGCATTCCTTCAGCTAAAACAAATCGTGCCCCTTAAGCTAAAACAAATCATACCCCAAAAATAACCCTCTTAATAAAGCAAATAAAACAAACACACCTCCCTCAATAAAAGGAAACAAGTCCTAAATTTCTCACGCTTAAACCCAAAATTCACAACTTTTTTTAAAGTAAAAAGGAAATTGAACTAGTCTCTCAAACGAGACAAAAAGAAATCGCGGCCGCCTTTGTTCCTGGGTGTCAATCGAATTGGCAAGTCGGATTTTTTTTAGCTCTCGAATTGGTTTTCAAATCGAAGATTTTTGGTACTGTGGTGATTTGAATTGGCTGTAGAAGGAGGTGTTTGTTGGTATGAGGTCTGGTTTGCGGATTTTGAGGACTGAAGAGGAAGCTTGGTGATGGTGATCGAATATTGAAAGGGGTCTTGGTGGTTTGGAGGAGAAGAGGGCTTTGGTGAACTTGTGATAGAAATTGTGGCAAAGAAGGAAATTGGAAGCAGTAGCAGGGGCTATTTGTGGCAGTGGCGTGGAGCAAGTGGTGAAGTTTTGATTTGAAAGGTTTATGCTTGGAATGTTTTGATGTAGAGGGGTTGATGGAAAATTCAGATGCGGGTTTCTGGACATGGTAGGGGATGGATTATGGTTTATGAAGATGGAGAAATTTGCAGCAAGGAAAGAAAGAAGTTTTAGAAAGATTTTTTTTGGAAAGTAATCATATTGCAAAAGAAAGGTGAGAAGGGTAAGAAATAAAAGAAAAGAAAGAAACTTAGAGAAAATTGGCAAATTTTTTTTTGTTTTGTGTAAAAAAAAGGGTAAGAAATGTAAAAGTTGGGAAGAAAAAGGAAAAAGTGGAAAGAAATAAATAGCAAGGTAAAGAAATAATTAAAAGGCAGAAAAGGGAAAGATTTCAATATGTTTTTTTTTGTTATTGCTGTAAAATAATGAAAACCAGTGTATTGACAATTGGAAAGAAGTAAAAGGAAAGAAGGAATAGATGGAAAGCAATTAAAGAAAATTTGGCAAAATAAATGTACAACAACAATGAAAAATAAAAATAAAGTAAAAATTGGAAAGAAGGAATAGATGGAAAGAAGGAATAGATGAAGAGGGGAAAAATGTAAAAGGAAAAAAATCGAAAAGGGGAAAGAAATAAAATAAAAAAATCAGAAAATTTGGCAAGTTTTTTTATTGCTTGGATGATTTTAGTATCAATGAATATTACAAAATCAATCCAATTAAGAATTTTTTCTTTATATACAAGAAAACAAAAGGAAAGTAAAATAAAAAAACTAACATGAATCATAAATTAAATAAATAATAAAATTAAGTGTTTACCTCCCCGGCAACGGCGCCAAAAACTTGATCGACGCTTTCTAAGAACTAGAAAAGCACGAATTTTATAGTAATATTGCAAGCGCACAGATCGTGTAGTATGCAGGTCGAATCACAGGGAGATAAATTAAATTAAATTATTTATATAATTTCTTGGGTGAGTTAGATGACTTCTGAGATTTGGTTGAAAATAGAACAATTGAAATTGCAACAATTAGGATTATTGTTGAAACTAATCAAACGATTAATCACTAATGAAAGTAAATTGCAAAACAAGAATAAAAATGCAGAATAGAAATAACAGAAATAAAATTGGGATTATCGTTGAAACTAATCAAATGATTAATCACTAATGAAAATAAATGTAAAATACAACTAGTACTCTACCAAACCTAATTGTGCAGATGGCAATAGTTGCTAAGAAATAGAAAAATGCAGAAAAGAAAAAGAAGAAGAAGAACTTTATTAATTTCAGGATGATGTTTACAATGAGAATTCAAGGGTATTTTATAGGATAGATAGCCAACCCTAACCCTAAACCTAATACAATGATAAATGGGCCTTAGGGCAACCACAGAAGAGTTTACAATGAGAATTACAAATGGGCCTTACTGAAATCTAGTAAATTTGGGCCTTTCCTCTTTTCCTCTTGCTTCCTTGAGAATTCTTCATTGATTTGTGATATGCATAGCCTTTCTGCCAATTATTTTCTTGTCCAAAAAGCAACTGAATGTGAGATCTTCGTCAGCAGGTCTTCATATGCAAATATACAACAGTTTGATCTCTGTTTTTATATTTTCTGAATGCATGCGGTTAAGTCGGCATATATGTAAAAGTAACAAAACAATACCCAAGTAATATTTATTTATATACAAAAGATAAGGTATAAGTGCATAAAATAAACATATTTCTATGTCAATCACCATATCAATACAAAGATTTTTGAAACAGTGCCAAAGATGTTGAACAGTTCGTATATAAAGAACCCAATATCATACTCAAATAAAATATTTTGAGTAGCGGGAACCGGGTACCACATGTTGCTTTTCCTTCTGCTGTTGTTCCCTTCGTGTATATTATAAAAACAGCAGAGCTTCTTCTTCTCCTTCTCACTTACACCATATTTTCTTTCCGTCATTTCAATTTAATGAAAATCCCAATGTCCCATATGCCTTCTTCCATTTCTTTGGCCTCTCCCCTTTTCCTCTTCCTGAACAGTAGCTTCAGCTTCCCCTCTTCACCCTCCACCATCCACTCCTACACACAACGGCACCCCCACGTCTACCTTCGCCTCCTCCATAAAAAAAGTGCACCCTTTTCCTTTCCCCACTCAGCAAGTCAGACCTCCCACTCCATTCAATTGCACCACGGCACATCCGAACCTTCCATGTCATCACCTCCAATGCCCGCATCGACCCGTGCACCACTTCCAGACCCCGCTGTTCCATTTTTGCGTGACCCTCTTCCCTTCCCTAAACCTCATCTTCACTTAACAGCATGTCCTCAGCCACAGCTATCCATGCCTGCGCACCCCTCTTCTCCGCCATTAAACAGTCACCGCTTCTTCCTTCTAGCAGCTTCCGCCCTTGCCGCAACCCAAGCGCCCTCCTCCTTGCTGGCCCGAAGTCTCTGCCAACGACCACTCCGAGAACCAGTGATGGCTCCATCGTACTCCACTCTTGCTATCCCCTCTTCAGGTAACCGCGATTTGCCTTGTCACACTCACAGCTCCTTTAATACCTCCACCACCCTACGTTTGCACGCCATTCACGTCGATCTCCGCTGCTCCTCTTTTAACTGCTCGGCCTTCCATATCTACCCACCACCGCAAGGCGCAACACCAACAAAAACTCCATGCAGAACCTCTAGCGCCTCCACCATATAAAGCTTTCCCCTCCTTACTCCAATAGTAGCCACTTCGTTTCTCCACCCTAAAAATTTCCATATTCTCCTTTTAAACCACTCTCACCGCCCACTTCCAGTGCTACGTTCGCAAGCCGAGCACCTCGTCGCCACCACTAAGCATTACACCAACCCGACATTCCTCCATTGACCGCTGCAAACTCAAAGTGGATCACTTCTTTCCCATAGCAGTCGCTGCTTTTATAAAACCACACGCCAAATCTACTTGCCACCTTTTCTCTCTCCTTCTTGCCGCATTAACACCGCAAAGCCGCTCGACACCCAGATCGGCCCGTCCCCCTTCGTCTAGTCGAGAAGTCTCGGCCTTCTTCTTGCCTCGAAGAGTTAAGTGCAACATATAGAGAATTGAAAGGTGTTGTATGCATGCGTCAATGGTCAAGTAGGAGTGTGCGACGTCCGTGAAGATTGTATGAGATTATCTGACACCTATTCAAAGTGGATACGAAGCGTGAGGGTAAATTGGTAAGCAATAACCAGTGAGAATATTTTCTTAAATTTATTGTAATAGGTAGAAATGTTAAAATTGCTAGTAGTTGATCAATTAACGATTATCGAGTTCATATTAATGGTTGCTATAATTGTGAATATTTGAATGGATGTTGTGTAAGTTAAAAACACTAAAACACTAAGTGTTATTTAATGTGACGCTTGCGCAAGAATTTGATGGTTGTTTAAATTTTGTAATGTTGATGGATGGGCTAATGTTCATATGGATTGATTTGTTGTATCACACACCATAGTTTTGGAGTTATATGGGTAGTCGATTTAAATCTCCTTCTTATGTGAATAATGATTATTTAGTATAATAAAATAAAATTTAAAAGTTAAATTTTGAATTTAGATTTTTAAATAATTTGAAAACTAGGTCACGAATAGTAAATGATTTTCATAAAAACGAAATGGTTTTGGGAATATCTTAAAATTTTGTTTTAAATCTAACTAAAGATATGATTTTTGCGTTGCGGTTGTTTTATGTAACGTTTAGCTATCCATAAATTTTAAAATTTAATTAAAGAAAAATTTGATTCAAATATGTAACTAAACATTGGTTTATTAAATACACTTGGTTCTATTATTTTAAATGCCATTTGTAAGTTCTAAACAATTAAACAATTTGATAATATTATATTTAGTTTCCAACGAAATTTGAAATATGGGTTTAATTGAAGTTATGAAATTTTAATTACGGATTGGAATAGGATTGGAAAATTTTAACCGTTATTGAATGTGTAAAAGACGTATATATGTTGACGACAGTTCTTCCAATAATACATATATATATACACCAGAACGTTCTTGGATGACAGAGAGGATAGTGTCTAAGGATTGGGTTTAGAAAATACAGTTTCCTGCTCTCCCTGGCTATCCCTAGCTGATTCGACGAGCGAGATGGTTATTTTCAAAAACTGATTTGGAATTTAATTAAAACCCTTTGAATTTAGAACAATTTTGGAAATTTAACAAGCGTTACTCTTTAATTAAAAGGATTTGAACCTTTGAATGATTTTGAACCCATTTGGTTTAAGTATCTATTCTGTAGCACTTTAAGTAATACTAACATTTCCTTGAAATGACTTGGTTTTGAGATTTCTAAATCAAGAACTATTATTTACACTTTAAAAGGGTTTCTAAAAAATGTTGGAAGGCTTTAAAGTGACAAATATTTGTGTATGAAACTTTAAACCCAAATTTATATTTGATGGTTGAGAAGACGTATGAAGTAATAACAATAAAATAAAGAAATTTTGAATATGGAATTTATAAGGACGAAATAGGATTGTAATAAGAAGTTTAAAATGAATCCAACCTTATTCCAAAACGAATAATGATTGGGAGGGAGATTTGGATTGAAACCGACATAGTCCATAGCTTTTGTTTTAAAGTACGCTTATTACTTGGAAAGAACGGGATTGAATTGAAGTCCAAAAACCATTCCAAGTAATAATACGACGCTATGAAGCAAACTGAAGACTTGAAAATGACAAATGAAGACCAGGGATATTTGGATTGAATGTTGATGTCTCGAATCGGGCCGTCACCTGATTTGAGGTTATAAGTGGCACGAGGTTTGAATATATTTGAGGCTTTTCAGATTTTGTTCCGTTCAGACCCAGAATGGACTTTTATGATTGTGTATCTGACATTGTAATTGACTATGTAGCACTGATTTCTATTGATATATATATATCGGATTATGGCAATTAATTATTCCCGTCTCTAAGTTTTATGTGCTTAGAGGTTATGTATTGATAGAAACCAGTGACATGTTGTAAATTGATAATGTGGCATACTAAAGTTATGGAACGAGCTAGTGGTAATCAAAGCATAGCTTATTGAACCGTAACTTTGTGTATACCGTGACATCGACAAGCTTCACACCCTGGATGATGAGAAACTGGTGGTTAGGTTGTTGATATATACATAACCTGTGATTGGAAGCTGAGTCAGTGGTACCACTTGTGAACTTGGGGGGAATAGGGTTTGTTCGGGGGGTCTGAGTCTGGACGAAACCCGTTGATCTACCTCGCGATTTGTAGTTGGTGTCCAGGTCTGGATGAAAAAGTTGTGGTACATTTCGCTTGTGTTCTTGATTGATCTTTCGTGCCAGGAATCATCAAGTTGGAAACCCAAACTCCAATATGCGACCCGCACGATTTTATTTGTATACCTATGGCGACATAGTAGGATGGGGTACTATGCCGTCTAAGATTAATACATTTATTTTTGAAATTATTTCTACACTATGCACTAAATAAACGAGGATTTTCATGTATGAAGGCATTTTTGGTTATCATAAGGCAAAACTCGCCCATCTTTTGTGCACTTGCATTGTGTGATGTGGGACAAGCTTATGATAGCTTCATTTTCCAAAAGTCATTGTGAATTTATATGCACAGGTATTCACATGGAGTAAACCCGTTACGCATTAGCGGTGTGGTCCGGTGAATTTCCCAACATTAAAATAAATCCTAAAAATAACGATTTTATGTTCTCACACCAGTCCCATGACTGACCTGGAGTTTATTATTCCTTCCTAAACTCTTGGTGCCCACTAATTTTTCCACACGGGCAGCTAGTTGTTTAGTTTTACAATTGTAGACCCTTGAAGCGAAATTCGGAGAACGTAGTGAGTTAAAGCTTCAAATTAGAGTTGGTGTTTGTGCCATGTCATTTACTTCTTCCGCTAAGAATATGTTTTCCGTCCGCTGTATATTTATTGTAACTCTGGTATTCCTTGTAACTCTGATGTAACAATTGTATTATGAAATGATAAGTTCTGTTATTTTGTTCAATATATGTTAGTGCCTATAACAATCCGCCTTTCTGAAAAGTTTAAGTTAGTTTAATTACCTGCAAGAATCGGGCAAAAAGAGAGGTCGTTACATTTGTGGTATCAGAGCTTTGGTTATACAAAGCTACTAGGTACGACATATTTTGAAAAAAAGATAGAACTCATCAGAGTTATAATATCTCATTAGAGATAAGGTTAGGAATACCTTAGGATGAGATTCTGGAATATTTCGTTGTGAGAGCGTATTTTGAAACCATAAATTTTGAAACTAAGTAAATGGTTTGAAAAGAGTAATTTTTTGAAATACAATTTTTAATAGGAATTTTCGAGTATTTTACTCGATGTCACGATTGGACTATTGGCATATAAAAGATTTTGAATTTATGCCTGGCCAGTGTATGTACGAAGTCTTATATATATATACTAGATAAATATAGAATCCTACTCTAGTCGCTCGGGGATGATTGATGCATCATCATCTGTATTTGTTTTCAAGTTTTGAAAGTGGAATGACTATATAATTTTGATCGAAATGCCAAGGAATACTTAAAAATCATCTAGCTAAGTATTTTAATTAAAATGATTTGGTAAATTAACATAGAAATTTAATTTAGAAATGAACTAAAATGAAATTTGGAAGAACAAAAACTAGGAGTTCTGAATGAAAAGAGGTGGAATTAAATAACTTAAAATTTGAAAGAAAATTAAACCCATAAACCATGAATACGATTAAGAATAAGAACTTGAAATTAAATGGTGCGATGTGATTAATTATTTATAAACAAGGCAGTTAAATAAATTAGATAAAGGAGAGAAAATAGTATAACCATTTGAAAAAAAAATTAGGTTGTCACTTGAACCAAAATGGAATTTGGGATACCATGGGGTGAGTTTTGGATGACTCAGAAGCAAGCAAAAAGAACATTGGCTCGAAAGGAAGAAGAGATAGAGAAGCTTAGAAAACTTAAAGCTATCCGGTGTTATAGACGCTTCAAAAACGGTCAATATGCAGTCTATTGCCAAGAGAAATCTAAAAAAAAGAAGAAAGTCACTCGAAAGGATATACATTGTTTCAAGTATAAGAGAATTTGATATTTTATGAATAAATGCCAAAGGAGAAAGAAAGAAATCAAGGACCCTGCAACGGAAAGGAAGTGTCATCGATGCAGGATGGGAGGGCATGTAGTTCGGGATGTCCATTAAAGAAGGGAGAAAAGCCATTGGGAGAAGCAACGTCTTCGCAAAAAGTAGCACAAGAAAGAAAACTATTCAATCTGTAGGATTAATTTTAAGAATAGTACAAGATTAAGGAATGAATGTATTAAGAATCAATGTATAAGGTAAGAATGCTTGTGTTAATCGAAACCTTGGTTGTTGATTTAATTTGTCAAATTATAAACCAAAAGTTTAGACCCTAATTAAAATTTGGAAAGGATTGAAACACGTATATGCTGAATCGAAGTGCGCAGTGGAAGCAGGGTAATATTTTGAATAAAACCGTTTCAAGAGATTGGCATCCGATTAGTTGAATAAATAAAATTAGATATTTGAAATAAGAATGAATAGAAGTCATATATTTCAAAATTAAAATGGATTTAAAAAGAAAGGTTGTTCGATTATACGAATATGACTTCTGAATTATGGAATTAAACTCTTGGAAAATATTATGAGAATATGGAAGTCTTGGAATTGCTTGAAACGATTTGAAATTTGATCTAATGGAAGTTAAAATGACTATGATATATAACGATTTTATGAAACTGTAGAATGTAGAAAGGCTTGAATTTGCATGATTCAAATTTTGAAATGTTATTAGGGAATCATATTAATCAACTTGGACTTCCAATTGGAGAAAGGAAAATTTTAAAGCATTATGAATCAATTAGAAAAGATCAAATTATGTATAATTATTGCAAGAATGCTCGAAATAAGTTGAAACTCATAAAGTTTGAAACATGAAATGTAGATTTCGAGGATATGGAAACACAAGTTGCATGAAATTTTATTTGATTTCTAGTTAGCGAATGGTATTTGCTTCCAACTATTTTGGGATACGATAAATGATTTATAAAGGTAGTTTATAAAATTTCAACGACTTGAATCCCGATACTTTGAAATATTTGGAAACAAAAAAATTTATAGTATTTGTAAATTATGGATTACGAAATGATTTACAACTTCGGGATACGAAATGATTTTGGTTTATTCGAGTAACCCGTGACTAAACTGAGGGGTGATTGGATTGTGTGCAATGGGTGATACTTAGTAGCCCATCATGTAGGAAAACTTCTCTAACAATTAATATATAAGTTGATTCAAATTCATTATTGAATGTTGAGATTTTGAAAGTAAATTTGGTTTTGAAATCCCGAAGTGAAGTATGATTCTTTATATAGAAGAAATATGCAGTATTTCAATGATTTGGAAATGAAATGGGATTCTATGTCGGGAAAATCATTTGGAGGTTTTTAAAAGTTTTGAAATATAGTAATTTAAATAACACTTTAATTTAACTTATCTAGTTTATTCATCACCTCACAAAACTACTATATTTTGCATTGGTACCTATGGTTTATTTATTTCAAGTCCTTTTACATATATTAGTTAACTGTTTTATTTAATTATTTACCAAGTTTGCTGAATTACTTTTATTTAACCCTTTTATTGTAATTCTAAGACTATCTTATATTAAACCGTTGAATTTTATTTAACCTACTTTAACCAAAACGGCTTATTTCAAGATAACTTTGTCGTTTAAACTACTTAGATTTTTCCATACTTTGAGCATAGCTCTTTTACATTTTATATATGTAGCAAGTTTCCTTATTTAGTTTTATATAATGATTTAAGTTTTGCTCAAATATTAGTTTTAATATAAGAAGGTTTACTCATTTAGTTGTATGATAAATTTTGCGTTCAATCTATTAAGAACCTTTGATAAATTTTCAAGCTTATAAGAAATTGTCAAGTATTTTGATTTAATAAGCTTTGTTTATATGTTGACCTTAATAAATTTTATAAATGAGATCTATTTTACTTAAGACTATTTTTACAACTCTTCTTTTCGAGGATGAAAATTTTAAGTAGGGAGATTGTAACGACCTAGAAATTTTGACATTTAAAATATAAATTAAATTAAGTGTTAACCTACAATAAATATTTATTTTGGAATTTTGTGCATTTTTGAATGATATATAAATAAACCATTTACGTGGATTTACAAACATTTTTAAAACGAGATGAAAACATCTAACCAATTTGAATCTTTAAAGTTAAATTGCGAAAGCTAGTGAAAACAAGAGTTACTACCATTTTAATTTATTTCATAACTTTATGAATTTAATATTGATCGTGAAATTCGGGTAAGAAGAAAATGAATGCTTATAGTTAATTTGAACTTGGACCTTTATTTTGAACGTACCATTCACTTTAAAATGAAATGGTTTTTGTAAATATAAGCTTAAACATTTTGCCAAGATTTAATGACATTACAAGTTTTGAACCATAACAAAGAAAATAAATTTTAGCTTGAAAAAAATCTTGAATTTAATTAAGAAACAATTTATTGATTTTGGACAAAGAATTCTTTGCATAGTAAAGTATCGTTGATATTAATTTATTTCAAAACAAACCGTTGAGTATAAATGGTGTAATAAAAACGTTAAGTTAATTCCGAAATATAAGATTTAAGTTCAATATAAATACTGATTAATTTTATTTTGAATAAACCGCTAAATTTATGTCAAGACGGTATTAATTGTAATACAAATAATGTGATAAAAACAAAGAATGAAATTTGGAAATATAAGAGGTGTAGTCAAACTAGAAATCTAATCTGTATTTATATAAGGAATGCGTAATAAAAGGGAAGAAACTAATTCGCATATTTTGCGTTACCATTTGAATTTAATTTACATTTCATTGCGGTTAAATTTATAACGTTTTGAAATAACATAAACAACGCTGGTTGTTAATTCACGTTTGACTAGCGTTCGTATAACGTTCATAAGAAATAAATTAAGTTTCGTCCTTTGAAAGAGATATGGCAGACAATAATATCTGATTAAATATGGTCTAAATCTTGCATATCAATACAAAGATTTTTGAAACAATGCCAAAGATGTTGAACAGTTCGTGTACAGAGAACCCAATATCATACTCAAATAAAATATTTTGAGTAGAAGGAACCAGGTACCACATGTTGCTTTCCCTTCTGCTATCGTTCCCTTCGCGTATATTAGAAAATCAGCAGAGCTTCGTCTTCCCCTTCTCACTTACACCATATTTTCTTTCTTCCATTTCAATTTAACGAAAAGCCCAACGTCCCATACACCTTCTTCCACTTCTCTGGCCTCTCCCCTTTTCCTCTCCCTGAAATAGTAGCTTCAGCTTTCCCTGTTCTCCATCCACCGTCCATTCCTCCACACACCGGGGTCGCCACGTCCACCTTCCCCTCTTCCTTGCCTGACCTGCACCTCCTCCATAAAAAACTGCACCCTTTTCCTTTCCCCACTTAACAAGTCAGACCGCCCTCTCCATTCAATTGCACCACTGCACATCCGAACCTTCCCCGTCATCACCTCCAATGCCCGCATTGACCCCTACACCGCTTCCAGACCCCGCTGTTCCTTTCTCACGTGACCCTCTTCCCTTCCCTAAACTACATCTTCACTTAACAGCACGTCCTCAACCTCATCTATTCACGCCTACGCACCCCTCTTCTCTGCCATTAAACAGTCACCGCTTCTTCCTTCTAGCAGCTTCCGCCTTTACCGCAACCCAAGCGCCCCTCCTCCTTGCTGGCCCGAAGTCTCCACCAACGACCAATCCGACACCCAACAACTACTCCATTGTACTACACTCTTGCTTTCCCCTTTTCAGTTAACAGCAATTTGCCTTGTCACGCTCACATCTCCTTTACTACCTTCACCACCCTTCGTCTGTACGCCATTCACGTCCATCTCCGCTGCTCCTCTTATAACTGCTTGGCCTTCCATATCTACCCACCATCGCATGACCCCGCACCAACCAAAACTCCATGCAGAACCTCTAGCGCCTTCACCATATAAAGCTTTCCCCTCGTCATTCTAATAGTAGCCGCTTTCTTTCTCCACCCAAAAAGTTGCCATCTTTTCCTTTTAAACCACTCTCACCGTCCACTTCCAGTGCTACGTTCGAGAGCCGAGCACTCCGTCGCCACCACTAAGCACTGCACCGACCCGACACTCCTCCACTGACCACTGTAAACTCAAAGTGGATCACTTCTTTCCTATAGCAGCTGCTGCCTTTATAAAACCACACGCCAAATGTAACGACCTGGCTTTTTTGCCCGGTTCTCGTTGGCAATTAAACAACTTAAACCGTTCATAAAGACAGATGGTTATGGGTACTTACACATTTGCACAAAAATATCAGAACTTTTCTTTTCATTACACAATATTAGTGTTACCAGGAACATCAGAGTACAACATAAGCTCAGTAGAAATAAACTCTTCAGCGAGTTAAGAAAATCCAAAATATAGCTCTTGCTCCAACCCTGAATCCAACTCTGAAATCTAAACCTGCAAACTAAGCTACTGGCTGCCCGTGCAAAATTATGGGCACCCAGAGTTTAGGTGTGGGAACAATAAACTCCAGGTCAGTCGTGGGACTGGTGTGAGAACTCAAAACAGTTGTTATTTAGGGTTCATTTTAAAGTTGGGTAATTCAACAGACCACGCCGCTAACGCGGAACGGGTTTACTCCATATGAATTCCCGTGCATAGAAATTCGCAATGACTTTTAAAAAATGAAATTACCATAAATTATCGCGGCACACACACAATGCAAGCGCACACATGGGCGAGGTTTCTCCTTATGATAGTCAAATATGATTGATACATGAAAATCCTCTTTCAATAGTATAATATAGTGTGAAAAATCCTTTCGAAAGTAAATGTATCAATCTTAGCCAGCATAGGTACCATATACTATACTGACGTATGGTATACAACAAAAATCATACAGGCACATAGCGAAGATTGGGTTTCCAACAATGACTAGGCTTTCAACCAAATCTCCTTCCATCTTGGATTTTGTTAAATTATTTAAATCCATTCTCAAATTACAAAAAAAATCCATATTTAACCTTTCTCTTTTAAAACACATCCCTTAAATCAAAGATAATTTAGCCTCAAAGCCTTAATTAATTTTCCATTTGATAACTCGTTATCAAAAACCCAGTTTCCTTTGAAAACACTTACCCCACATTTCAACCCTAGTTTCCAATTAAATTGGTTTCCGAACATTCAATTCTATAATCTTAACTAAAAGATTATTCTTCCTTCCCAATTCCTTATTTTTAATTTCCTCAAATCAAAGATTTGGTTAAATCCCCAAATTACAATATGAATTTCCATAAATCAATCTCATTAGGTTTCAAGAATGATATTATTAAAGATATGATTCACGACAAAACCAAAATCAATCGATATTGAACGTAAGTTACACAGAAATTGTATCTACTTATATTCGATATCAATTCTCATAATCAACGAATACTCTAAGTGGAATAACGATATAATAATAATATCTTCCAAATTCTTCGAATAGTATATGTTTACACCAAAGAATTTCATATCAAATATCTAAAGATTATTTCTATCCAACTTATCCCAATCAAATTGGGAAACCAATACTTTAATTTAAAGATTTATCCAACTCTTTGACATTAGATCTAGATAGAAATATCATCCACTTATACTTAATATTAATTTTGTATCCAACTCACACTATAAACGGAATAACGGTGAACTACCTTTTAAATTCCTCAAATAGTAAGAGTCATCATCTACCGAATTAATATCAAACACCGAAGATTTATCTCCTACCACATCTGATTATTTGAAATTGAAAACCCTGTTTTAGTATCAAGTAAATCAATATAATTTCCATATAAAACATTTTTAATACTTTTATATCTTTGAAACATTCCACCAATCATTTACAAATGAATACTTACAGTTCGGGAAACAACTTGCAGTTTACCACTTCAAAACAGATTATTTTCAAAGAAAGAGTTAACATAGTGTTTCAAAAGCGTTACGAAACAGCTATCTTAACTACTTTGATCAAAATATCGTTTATCTTAGCCAAAACTTAAATGTAACGACCCAGAAAATCTGAACCAATTTAAAATTTTTAAATTGGCTAAAATAATGGATTTTAAATATTTAAAATAAATATTCTAAATAATGGCGATGAAAACTGAGTTTGAATCGACAATTGAAAATGAATATAATTGATTATAAGTATAAACAAGGCTTGAAAAGGCGCTGCAGTTTCAAAAATTGAATTCAAACTTTGTCGGACTGTACCGGGTGCAAAACAAAACGGGTTTAAGTGAAACCAAAAATATTTAAATCTATTAGTGAATACCTTTCTAACGAATCTGAAAAATCGAATTTTCATAGCGGAAAATAAAAGTTATGGCCGAATGAATTTTCAGGGAGGTCGCTATGGAATTTATATAGCCCGTGAAATTGGCCATTTTGCATACTACCTCGGAATTCGACGAAACCACTTTTGTTGGATCCGGGAGGTGAAGTTATTGCTAGGTTTCAAATTTCATAATTTTTGAAGCTAGTATGTGAGCGTGGCAAAGGAAAATGTGTTTTGGTCAGTTACAGTTAAATTGGATCGACCAAAAATGGGCCTTTTTGCAAACGGTCTCAGAATTCAGCGAAACTAGTTTTGTTGGGACCGTATCATCAAAACATAGCTAGATTTATTTTTCTGGAATTTTATGAATCAGTTTGTGGCCCAAGCAAATTGAAATGTACGTTCGAATTTAATATTGAATGTTTTATATTTTAATTTGAAGAAAAACTGACTGAAACATTCGAATGGGCCTTCAAAACATATCCCATTGTGTTCGGAATGGGGGTATTTGGCTAGGGACGACAGTCGTTGGGTTTGGATTGGTGTTAGTACGTGACGAGGGATATTTTTGGATTTTTAAAATATATAAATATAAAAAAAATATCATTGGTCAGCCGACTCTCTCTCTCCCCCGATTAAAAATCACGAACGGCGGCTACCCTTTCTCCCTTTCCCTCTTGATTTCCGACCAAATCCTTCATCGTTGACCCTCGCCGCAGTTGAAGATTTCGAAGACCTCTCCGAGAGCTTCAAATCAACGCAAGCCTCACCCTCCACCGTGCGCTGTGCGACGAGATCTACCAGCACGAAGTTCGGAGCTTCGAGGAGCCGCCGCCGTCGACTGGCACAGTTGAACAGGGCCCCACCTACCTCTTCGGGTGCGCGCCTCCTAGCTCTCCAACGTGGCGAGGTCTGATCGTCACCACGCTACACGCTTTGGCCAGAAAATCCAACCCTAGTTTTGAACAGGTTTAGAAAGGTACGGCCTTGTTTTTCTGAAATGAAAATAACATTTAACAGTGTTGCAAAACTTCTAAAAATCATATCTTTTTGCTATGTGGTCGAAATTCAGTGAAACAAGAGACAGTGGACTCGTGTGGACGTCTTCTACATTTTAGAAGAGACCGCATATTTTTCGGAGCCTTCTGCTATTTTTGGTGGAGTGGAACCCAATGTGAGATTTCTAATTTATAAACAATATGGAAAACGACGATGTATAAATTATATAGTCGATGTATGAGTTATATATGCGTTGTACACCTCTTGTATAAGTTGTACATTCGATGTATAAGTTATATATGCGTTGTAAAAATTATATATGTGTTGAAATAAAAGTGAATTGCTATATATATATATATATATATATATATATATATATATATATATACGCCCCTCGTCCACAAACCATGGACGATATTTATTGATTGTGATTGGTGTGAAAATTGATTGATAGCGAATGGTTGTTTGGGATTGTTTGTGGTTGATATTGATTGATTGTGGTTGAAAAATACCCGTTTGTGGTTGAAAAATATTTGGTTGAAACCACATAGGATTAGTTTGTGGAAATGAAATAAATATATACATGCCGCCAGCGTGCGAACTAGATGCATGATCCCCATTGTCAAAAACCGCGAGGTTTTAAGGTAGAGCGAGGAGCCGTACTAGGGACGGTCCCGGTTTTAACTACCCTGCCGTTATGCTGCCGAAATTTTGAATAATATTCATGTGTTTGAATTATTTTCATTTGCTGAAACTATATTTATTCGTGGTATAGAAAACCTTCATGTGTTGAATCGATATTCATTCGTTGATTAGAAATTCATGTGTTGAATGGTATTCGTGTTTTAAATATAAAAACCACATTTTTATCTATATATAGAAACTATAGAAAACCTTCATGTGTTGAATCGATATTCATTCGTTGAATTGAAATTCATGTGTTGAATGGTATTTACATTTTGAAATAAATTGTTTTATAATAAAAATCACCTTTTTATCATCTATATGAACTATGTAAAATAATCCTGTTTTGAAATAAATTGTTTTACAATAAAAATCCCATTTTTATCACCTATATAAACTATACAAAAAAAATAGTGTTTTGAAATAAATTGTTTTACAATAAAAATCACATTTTTATTATATACATGAATTGTTGAAATGTGAAGTTTTAAAAATAGCCACTCGTTCAAATAAAGATATATGAGTTGAAATATTCATTAATCAGCTAATGATATGATTTTTGCCTATACATGCAACATTAGAATGAATGGTGTTTTTAAACCAAATGGAATCAAATATGAAGTTGAATGGAAAATGAGAAGTGATAAGAACCGTATATATGTACATGCATATTTATTGAACAGGTTATAGTGAAGGGGCTAGAGAAGAGGAATAAAATTTTGTGCCCGACAAATAGGTACACATTTACTGTTTTGTTTGGGTGATGATTTTATGAGCCTGTTGGCTAGCCGCTTGGCTTTTTCTTTTTTTTTTTGACATGAGACGCCCGTGTGGCTATTTGGGAATTTTCCCAGCCCTCCCGTACAAAGGAGGTTATGGCGAAATTTTCCAAAATTTAAAGGCGTTAGTGAAATATTTGAAGTAAAAACGATATTGAAATTGTTGAATGAACTATATTTATATAAATATATAAATAGAAATAAAATTAAAACGAAACGTGACCGTGTAGTTCGTGATTTGAAATCGTGATTTCAAACAACTAGTGCGGGAGATCCGACCATCGGATTTTCCTGAAATCGCAACCGTTGGGTTCGCCTTGGAAAAACCTTTCCAACGACACCAACTTCGTAAAAATCCAACGGTTGGATTGTCTGGAATGTTTAATTCAAATCTGAAGAAAAACAGCGCCAGAATCGATTATATTTATATTTATATAATTATATTTAATCGAATAACGACGCTGCAGTTCGTATTTTGAAATCGAAACTTCAAACGATTGTACCGGGAGATCCGACCGTCGGATTTTCCCGAAACTGGAACCGTTGGATTCGTTTTGAAAAGACCTTTCTAATGATGTAAATTTGTGAAGATACAACGGTTAGATTTTCAGATATGTGTAAATCAAATCTGAAGAAAAACAGCGCCACGGCCGCGTTATGGCCCGAAGCGTCGTTTTGAATAAATTGGCTATTTTAAAATAAATAAAAATAGCGATAAATCGTTATAAAATATCATAAATGATATGGAATGGAAATAAACTGAATTTGCTCGATTTATGTGGTATTTGATGGTTGAATGTGTTTGGTGTGAAAATTACATTAAAGAATAAAATTGGTGTTGTCGAATGATTTAACCATTGAAATAAATTGATTTGAAATTCTAAATATATGTGAATTATTTGAAAAGGCTGAGTTAATTCTCATTTCAAATAATTGACCGACGATTAAAATTCGAAGATGAAGACGGTGGTCGAAGACCGGAGATCTTCACCTCGTTTGGATGGTAACCGAGGTCCTGATTGGGAGGCATCCCGAAATATGGATAATGAGTGGTGATCGTCCAGACGTACGTGGTGATCGATGGGTTTGCGAGGTATTTAGTGCCTCCGGTTTCGTTCAGACCCAGAACGGACTTGTAAATGGACTGTGTGTCTGACATTGGAGTTTATTCCGTGTTGATTGATTTCTGTTAAATATACATCTGTTTGGCGGCGGAGAATTTATTCTTGTGCTTAAATCCTTCTCTGAGACGCATGAGCTCAGAGGTTGTATATCGATGGACATCAGTCGCATGGCATGAATTGCCTGTATGGCATGCTAAGATGCAGTGATCAGGGCTTCTGTTGAAAAGCAAAGCCTTGTGGTGATGATCAAAGCACCGCCTTTGTGGCGTAGCTTTGTGTATAACGTGAATTCGCGAGCCTCACACCCCGGTATGAACCAGAAACGGGAGGAAGGACCTCAGGGAGGACATGCGTTTCTTTCTAGCTAGGCTGGTGTCAGTGACCTACCAGCCCTGACATTTATATACTTTTCACCTATGTGGTTGTTGCTGTTGCGAGGCGCCTCGGTTTGATCGGACGATCCGGGTCCGATGGAGTCATTCGTTGGCTCGTTTACGCCCCAAAGGGCGGGGAAACGTATTGTTCAGGAATTTAAATCCACATCGGTGGACCAGCCCTGTCGCTCCTAGGGTCACTCGAGCTCTGATCCTATGGCTCGGGCTAGAGAGTCGCGAATTCGGTAAGGACTATCTTTTGCCTTGGTTCATGACGGAAATCCAATTTCCAAATACGTGATCGTGCGGTTTCGATTGTATATATATTTGGCGATATAGTGGCATGGGACGCTCATGTCGTCTATGATTGATAGTTATGATTTGAAATTGTTTTCATAAACACTAGAAGTAATATCAAATGCCTTTGTTTTATTCGTATCAAGCATATTTTGGCCGTTATAAGGTAAAAAACTCTATCCTCCGGTTTGCGTTGCATTGTGTGATGGAAACTGAGTCTTGTATTGGCTTCATTTTTTATAAAAAGCATTGTGATTTTTTAAAAGAAAGATTTGTTTTAAAGCACTGGCAATCCGATGGAGTAAATCCGTTCCACGAAAGTGGCGTGGTCCTGTGATTAGCCATATATTAAATGTGTTAAATAGATTTCTCATACCAGTCCCACGACTGACTCGTAGTTTATTTCACTTTCAAACTCGGGTGCCCCTTTTTCTACACGGGCAGCCTTGTATTCAGGTTTAGCTGGTTCTTTCTGGATAGCTGGAGCTGAAGACGGATTCTATCATTTATCTCTTTTTATGCTGTTCAGCTCCTATTGTACATATTATGTTTGTTTTCCGCTGTAGACATTTACGTATAGCTGAACTGTATTTTACTAAGTATGATCTTATATACTGTGTAACTCTGATGATTACTTTTATCCAGTATATTCTATTTTTCATTATCTGGTGTATTTATTTAATTATGTTCTGCTATTATCTGTTTTCTGTGTTATATTCCATGGATTACCCTTACCGCCGTCAGTACGGGGTTTGGGGTCGTCTCAATTTGGTATCAGAGCTTTGGTTAAGCTTAGTTCTGGAATGTAACATTTGAACGAACTCGTCAGAAATAGAACCAGGAGTGTTCTAGGACGAGTAACTCTATACAGATAGGATCAGTAATATCCTAGTATGAGTAGCAGAATGAAATAACACCTAGATAGACACATTTACATTCAAGTATTTGTCTCTATATTTTGAAATATCTTTTCTGTTGACCTGACACTTGGTCTGCTATTTCCAGAAGAACTAGAAAATGAGTGCCAGAAACAGAAGAAGTAATACTGACCCGGATATTGAAGCTCTATTCATGAAGTATAGAAATCTGGGTGGAAAACCCTTCACGGGTGAAGAAGCAATTATGAAAACACAAGCTTGGATTCGTTCGGCTGAGAAAATCTTCGAAGCATTAAAGCTGAGGGATGACCAGAAAAGATTACTGGCCTCCTGGGCACTTAAAGATGAAGCTTTGTTTTGGTGGGATTCTGTTATTAAGGATAATCCAGAAGGTGATATCACCTGGGATATATTCAAAGTGATTTTCCTGGAAAGATTTACTCCTCCCGAAGCGACTGAGCGATTATGCGACGAATTTTCTTATCTGATACAAGGTGACATGACCATCCCAGAATATCATAAGAAATTCAACGAACTTTCTCACTTTGCTCCTCATCTGATTAAAGACCCAAAGAGGAAAAATTTGAGATTTATTTACGGGCTTCAAAGGAAATATCAGAATAAAGTAATGGGGCATGTGAATCTCCCTTTTTCAGAAATGATTTATATGGCTTATCAGTATGAAGATCTCCATAAGAAAGGCATGTTGCGCGACGAGGAGGAAGTCAGCTCTAGTCATAAAATTGAGTCTGAAACTGATCGTCCTAAGGCCAGTACAATGTCTGAGGTCGGTAAGGAGCCCGAAGTAAATCGAAAAAGGGCCAGATCCGAAAAAGAACCAGTAACGACAGCTGTATGCAGTAACTGCAATAGGCAAGGGCACCTTTCGGTAAGTTGCAGATCTCTCAAGAAACGAGTAAAGGATGGATCTAAATCCGGCAAGAAGTTCCAAGAGAATAGAAAGTGCAGTCAATGCCATCAGTCCGGTCATCTTTCAAAGGCCTGCCCGCTATTCAGAAAACCTAAAGCAGTACATGTAAATGAAGTGGTAGAAGTACCTGCATCCTCGTCTTCTCAGGAAAGGCTGATGTTTTAGAAGGCACGCTCAATGTCAAAAACATTCCAGTTAAAGTACTGTTTGACACAGGCGTGTCACGAAGCTTTATTGCAAAGAGTGCAGTCAAGAAGTTGGATTTGAGATTGAAAAAGCTCAAAGAACCAATGATGGTCCAGAATCCGGTTGGAAGTTCCATCAATCTCAGTTGGATTTGTGCAGTACCTGTCTCTTTTTCTTGCTATAAATTCCCTATTATCTCTATCGTCATGAATTTTAATGAATTCGATCTTATTCTGGGATTGGATTGGCTAACCAAATATGAAGCAGAGGTTAGATGCGCCGAGAGAGTTGTTAAGGCAAAGGCACAATTGGGGAATTATATAACCATACCATGTGAAGGCCCGACATCTAATAGAAAGGACTTCTGGGCAGCTTTGAATGTTTCTCCCTCCCAAATGGAAAATGTCCCTGAAATCACAGAGAATATTCCCGACCTAGTGAAAGATATTCCTGTCGTCAAGAACTATGCGGATGTGTTCGAAGAAGTTGTTCGCTTACCTCCGCAGAGAGAAATAGATTTCAAAATTGCTTTAATTCCGAATGCAAGGTCGGTAGTTCACGCTATTCGAAGAATGTCCTTGAAAGAAAAGGAGGAATTAGACAATCAAACACGACAGCTCGTATGGAAGGGTCTGATCAGGCCTAGCTTCTCTGATTGGGGTGCAACAGTGGTGTTTGTCCCAAAATCTGATGGTACTCTACGTCTAAGTGTGGATTATCGTGATCTGAACAAACAGACAATAAAGAACAAATATCCATTGCCGCGGATTGATGATTTGTTGGATCGATTAAATGGCACACACGTATTTTCACGAATGGACCTAGCTACAGGTTTCCATCAACTTCGAATTGCCGAAGAGTGTGTTCCACTGACAGCATTCAGAGGTCCCGACCTGTTCTACGAGTGGTTAGTAATGCCGTTCGGCTTATGTAACGCTCCAGCTTACTTCGTCGATCTGATGAATAGAGTGTTCAGAGGGGTTTTGAATAAATTTGTTCTGGTTTTTATTGACGATATTCTAATCTTCTCTAAATCAAAGGCCGAACATGAAAAGCATCTGGAACAGGTTCTAGAAATTCTGAGACGGAATGTATTAAAAGCCAAATTTCCCAAATGTATCTTCTGGCAAGATGAAGTAAAATTTCTAGGCCACATCGTATCGAAAGAAGGAATCGTTGTGGATCCAAGCAAAATCACAGCTATTCAGAATTGGAAACAGCCCAGTACCCCCACTGAAGTCCGCAGTTTTCATGGATTGGCTAGCTATTACCGGAAGTTTGTTAAAAACTTTTCGAAGATATCTGGTCATTTAACGAAGCTTACAAAGAAGCACTCTAAATTCAAATGGACTCCAGAAAGTGAGGAGGCTTTCGAAAAGCTAAAGTTAAGACTAATGACTGCTTCAGTGTTAACCATCATCGATGGCAATCAGGATTTGAAAGTCTGGACTGATGCTTTTAGAGAAGGCCTTGGCGCAGTGTTAATGCAAAGGGGCCAAGTGATTGCTTATGCTAGCCGTCAGTTGAAGCCACATGAAAAGAACTACGTAACTCATGATCTTGAGTTATTGGCTATTGTGTTCGCTTTGAAAATCTGGAGACACTATCTACTGGGTGAGAAATTTGAACTGTTTACAGATCACCAGTCGTTAAAGCAGAAAGACCTAAATCTGAGGCAGCAACGTTGGCTGGAGTTTCTTGCAGCATATGATTTTGAAATTCTATACACTCCAGGGAAAGCCGATGTCGTGGCCGATGCGTTAAGCCGAAAGAATGAAATGATCGCCAGTTTTATCATTTCGACTTCTTTGATTGATAGGATATCGGCTCTCCAAAAAGACGACCAATTTATCAAAGTAATGGGTCAGCGAATTCGTGAAGGCAATGCCTCGGATTTCCAGCTAGACAGCGAAGGGATTCTGAGGTTAGAAGGACGAATTTGTGTCCCAGAAATTCCTGAACTCAGAAGTGATGTACTTGATGAATGCCAAAAATCTAAGCTCAGTATCCATCCGGGTGTGAGTAAAATGTATAACGATATCAAGCGCACATTCTGGTGGAAGTTGCTAAAGAGAGACTTCTCGATATATGTTAGTCGATGCCCTACTTGCCAGCTAGTCAAAAGTGACCAACAGAAACTAGCTGGATTATTACAACCGCTAAACGTTCCAGGCTGGAAGTGGGAACATATTTCTATGGATTTCATTGATGGTCTGCCCAGAACCAGAAAGGAAAATGACAGTATTTGGGTGATCGTAGATCGCTTCACGAAGACCGCCCATTTCATACCTGTCGGATCAAACAGAACTGCTCAGAGTCTGGCGTAGATTTACTTTAAGGAAATAGTTAGACTGCATGGAATGCCGCTCAGTATAGTTAGTGATAGAGATACAATATTCACTAGCAAATTCTGGGAAGCATTTCAAGTCGAGCTGGGAACGAAGTTGAACTTGAGCACCGCTTATCATCCTCAGACAGACGGTCAGACTGAGAGGGTGAATCGTATTTTAGAAGATCTATTGCGGGCTTGTGTTATAGATTTCGGTGGATCATGGGAAGACCATCTGCATTTGGCTGAATTCTCATATAACAACAGCTACCAGGCGAGTCTGACAATGTCGCCATTCGAAGCATTGTATGGTAGGCCGTGCCGATCTCCTGCTTGTTGGGTCGAGCCCGGAAATAGACTTGTGTTGGGTCCTGATATGATTCGAGAAGCTGCCGACAAAGTCGATTTCAATAAGAAGCGATTACTCGCCGCTCAAAGCCGACAAAAGAGCTATGCCGATAAAAGAAGAAGAGATATATCCTTTGCTGTTGGCGACTATGTATATTTGAAAGTATCGCCGATGAGAGGAGTTATCCGGTTCGGTAAAACTGGAAAGTTGGCGCCCAAATTCATTGGTCCGTTTCCTATTCTGGAACGGATCGGAACTCTCGCTTATAGGGTCAAACTGCCTGACTGGTTGCCTGGAGTTCATGATGTATTTCACATATCCCAACTCCGAAAGCACATTCATGATCCAGACTTGATCGTGGAAGAAGCAGTTCAGCAGGACATTGAAATTACTCCAGAATTAGCTGTGAGAAGAGAGCCGCTAAAGATTATCGGCAAAGAAACCAAAGAGCTGAGGAACAAGAAGGTCCACTTAGTCAAAGTGCAATGGAGTGGAGATCCACGAGATTGTACTTGGCAAACTGAGGAGAGCATTCAGAAAGCCTATCCCAGATGTCGAGTGGATATCTTTGATTGACTCTGGTGCAAGGTACATTTACCCTACTTTGCAATACCATTTAATTCTCTACTCTGTTGTTATTTTCTTTCCATGGATGTGCACTTTCAAATTCTATAGTCTGAATGATTTTGAAAAGAGTATAGAAGTTGATCAGTATATTTTTGAAAGGTTAAAATGATTTGATTGTTGGTTGTGTTGTGTGATTGTAGATTTATCAAACCACTTTCGACTTTGTTCCTTTTCGGGGACGAAAAGTTTTAAGTGGGGGAGATTGTAACGACCCAGAAAATCTGAACCAATTTAAAAATTTTAAATTGGCTAAAATAATGGATTTTAAATATTTAAAATAAATATTTTAAATAATGGCGATGAAAACTGAGTTTGAATCAATAATTGAAAATGAATATAATTGATTATAAGTATAAACAAGGCTTGAAAAGGCGCTGCAGTTTCAAAAATTGAATTCAAACTTTGTCGGACTGTACCGGGTGCAAAACAAAACGGATTTTAGTGAAACCAAAAATATTTAAATCTGTTAGTGAATACCTTTCTAACGAATCTGAAAAATCGAATTTTCATAGCGGAAAACAAAAGTTATGGCCGAATGAATTTTCAGAGAGGTCGCTATGGAATTTATATCGCTCGTGAAATTGGCCATTTTGCATACGACCTCGGAATTCGACGAAACCACTTTTGTTGGATCCGGAATGTGAAGTTATTGCTAGGTTTCAAATTTCATAATTTTTGAAGCTAGTATGTGAGTGTGGCAAAGGAAAATGTGTTTTGGTCAGTTACAGTTAAATTGGATCGACCAAAAATGGGCCTTTTTGCAAACGGTCTCAGAATTCGGTGAAACTAGTTTTGTTGGGACCGTATCGTCAAAACATATCTAGATTTATTTTTCTGGAATTTTTCGAATCAGTTTGTGGCCCAGGCAAATTGAAATGTACGTTCGAATTTAATATTGAATGTTTTATATTTTAATTTGAAGAAAAACTGACTGAAACATTCGAATGGGCCTTCGAAACATATCCCATTGTGTTCGGAATGGGGGTATTTGGCTAGGGACGATAGTCGTTGGGTTTGGATTGGTGTTAGTACGTGACGAGGGATATTTTTGGATTTTTAAAATATATAAATATAAAAAAATATCATTGGTCAGCCGACTCTCTCTCTCCCCCGATTAAAAATCACGAACGGCGGCTACCCTTTCTCCCTTTCCCTCTTGATTTCCGACCGATTCCTTCATCGTTGACCCTCGCCGCAGTTGAAGATTTCGAAGACCTCTCCGAGAGCTTCAAATCAACGCAAGCTCACCCTCCACCGTGCGCTGTGCGACGAGATCTACCAGCTCGAAGTTCGGAGCTTCGAGGAGCCGCCGCCGTCGATTGGCACAGTCGAACAGGGCCCCACCTACCTCTTCGGGTGCGCGCCTCTTAGCTCTCCAACGTGGCAAGGTCTGATCGTCACCACGCTACACGCTTTGGCCAGAAAATCCAACCCTAGTTTTGAACAGGTTTAGAATGGTACGGCCTTGTTTTTCTGAAATGAAAATAACATTTAAAAGTGTTGCAAAACTTCAAAAAAACATATCTTTTTGCTATGTGGTCGAAATTCAGTGAAACAAGAGACAGTGGACTCGTGTGGATGTCTTCTACATTTTAGAAGAGACCGCATATTTTTCTGAGCCTTCTGCTATTTTTGGTGGAGTGGAACCCAATGTGAGATTTCTAATTTATAAACAATATGGAAAACGACGATGTATAAATTATATAGTCGATGTATGAGTTATATAAGCGTTGTACACATCTTGTATAAGCGTTGTATAAGTTGTATGTTCGATGTATAAGTTATATATGCGTTGTAAAAATTATATATGTGTTGAAATAAAAGTGAATTGCTATATGTAAATATATATATATATATATGTGTATATATATATACGCCCCTCGTCCACAAACCATGGACGATATTTATTGATTGTGATTGGTGTGAAAATTGATTGATAGCGAATGGTTGTTTGGGATTGTTTGTGGTTGATATTGATTGATTGTGGTTGAAAAATACCCGTTTGTGGTTGAAAAATATTTGGCTGAAACCACATAGAATTAGTTTGTGGAAATGAAATAAATATATACATGCCGCCTGCGTGCGAACTAGATGCATGATCCCCATTGTCAAAAACCGCGAGGTTTTAAGGTAGAGTGAGGAGCCGTACTAGGGACGGTCCCGATTTTAACTACCCTGCCGTTATGCTGCCGAAATTTTGAATAATATTCATGTGTTTGAATTATTTTCATTTGTTGAAACTATATTTATTCGTGGTATAGAAAACCTTCATGTGTTGAATCGATATTCATTCGTTGATTAGAAATTCATGTGTTGAATGGTATTCGTGTTTTAAATATAAAAACCACATTTTTATCTATATATAGAAACTATAGAAAACCTTCATGTGTTGAATCGATATTCATTCGTTGAATTGAAATTCATGTGTTGAATGGTATTCGCATTTTGAAATAAATTGTTTTATAAAAAAAATCAACTTTTTATCATCTATATGAACTATGTAAAATAATCCTGTTTTGAAATAAATTGTTTTACAATAAAAATCCCATTTTTATCACCTATATAAACTATACAAAAAAAATAGTGTTTTGAAATAAATTGTTTTACAATAAAAATCACATTTTTATTATATACATGAATTGTTGAAATGTGAAGTGTTAAAAATAGCCACTCGTTCAAATAAAGATATATGAGTTGAAATATTCATTAATCAGCTAATGATATGATTTTTGCCTATACATGCAACATTAGAATAAATGGTGTTTTTAAACCAAATGGAATCAAATATGAAGTTGAATGGAAAATGAGAAGTGATAAGAACCGTATATATGTACATGCATATTTATTGAACAGGTTATAGTGAACGGGCTAGAGAAGAGGAATAAAATTTTGTGCCCGACAAATAGGTACACATTTACTGTTTTGTTTGGGTGATGATTTTATGAGCCTGTTGGCTAGCCGCTTGGCTTTTTCTTTTTCTTTTTGACATGAGACGCCCGTGTGGCTATTTGGGAATTTTCCCAGCCCTCCCGTACAAAGGAGGTTATGGCGAAATTTTCCAAAATTTAAAGGCGTTAGTGAAATATTTGAAGTAAAAACGATATTGAAATTGTTGAATGAAATATATTTATATAAATATATAAATATAAATAAAATTAAAACGAAACGTGGCCGTGCAGTTCGTGATTTGAAACCGTGATTTCAAACAACTAGTGCGGGAGATCCGACCATCGGATTTTCCTGAAATCGCAACCGTTGGGTTCGCCTTGGAAAAACCTTTCCAACGACACCAACTTTGTAAAAATCCAACGGTTGGATTGTCTAGAATGTTTAATTCAAATCTGAAGAAAAACAGCGCCAGAATCGATTATATATATATATATATATATATATATAATTATATATAATTATATTTAATCGAGTAACGACGCTGTAGTTCGTATTTTGAAATCGAAACTTCAAACGATTGTACCGGGAGATCCGACCGTCGGATTTTCCCGAAACTGGAACCTTTGGATTCGTTTTGAAAAGACCTTTCTAATGATGTAAATTTTGTGAAGATCCAACGGTTAGATTTTCAGATATGTGTAAATCAAATCTGAAGAAAAACAGCACCACGGCCGCGTTATGGCCCGAAGCGTTATTTTGATTAAATTGGCTATTTTAAAATAAATAAAAATAGCGATAAATCGTTATAAAATATCATAAACGATATGGAATGGAAATAAACTGAATTTGCTCGATTTATGTGGTATTTGATGGTTGAATGTGTTTGGTGTGAAAATAACATTAAAGAACAAAATTGGTGTTGTCGAATGATTTAACCATTGAAATAAATTGATTTGAAATTCTAAATATACGTGAATTATTTGAAAAGGCCGAGTTAATTCTCATTTCGAATAATTGACCGACGATTGAAATTCGAAGATGAAGACGGTGGTCGAAGACCGGAGATCTTCACCTCGTTTGGATGGTAACCGAGGTCCTGATTGGGAGGCATCCTGAAATATGGATAATGAGTGGTGATCGTCCAGACGTACGTGGTGATCGATGGGTTTGCGAGGTATTTAGTGCCTCCGGTTTCGTTCAGACCCAGAACGGACTTGTAAATGGACTGTGTGTCTGACATTGGAGTTTATTCCGTGTTGATTGATTTCTGTTAAATATACATCTGTTTGGCGGCGGAGAATTTATTCTTGTGCTTAAATCCTTCTCTGAGACGCATGAGCTCAGAGGTTGTATATCGATGGACATCAGTCGCATGGCATGAATTGCCTGTGTGGCATGCTAAGATGCAGTGATCAGGGCTTCTGTTGAAAAGCAAAGCCTTGTGGTGATGATCAAAGCACTGCCTGTGTGGCGTAGCTTTGTGTATAACGTGAATTCGTGAGCCTCACACCCCGGTATGAACCAGAAACGGGAGGAAGGACCTCAGGGAGGACATGCGTTTCTTTCTAGCTAGGGTGGTGTCAGTAACCTACCAGCCCTGACATTTATATACTTTTCACCTATGTGGTTGTTGCTGTTGCGAGGCGCATCGGTTTGATCGGACGATCCGGGTCCGATGGAGTCATTCGTTGGCTCGTTTACGCCCCAAAGGGCGGGGAAACGTATTGTTCTGGAATTTTAATCCACATCGGTGGACCGGCCCTGTCGCTCTTAGGGTCACTCGAGCTCTGATCCTGTGGCTCGGGCTAGAGAGTCGCGAATTCGGTAAGGACTATCTTTTGCCTTGGTTCATGACGGAAATCCAATTTCCAAATACGTGATCGTGCGGTTTCGATTGTATATATATTTGGCGACATAGTGGCATGGGACGCTCATGTCGTGTATGATTGATAGTTATGATTTGAAATTGTTTTTGAAACATATAAACACTAGAAGTAATATCAAATGCCTTTGTTTTATTCGTATCAAGCATATTTTGGCCGTTATAAGGTAAAAAACTCTATCCTCCGGTTTGCGTTGCATTGTGTGATGGGAACTGAGTCTTATAATGGCTTCATTTTTTATAAAAAGCATTGCGATTTTTTAAAAGAAAGATTTGTTTTAAAGCACTGGCAATCCGATGGAGTAAACCCGTTCCACGAAAGTGGCGTGGTCCTGTGATTAGCCATATATTAAATGTGTTAAATAGATTTCTCATACCAGTCCCACGACTGACTCGTAGTTTGGTTCACTTTCAAACTCGGGTGCCCCTTTTTCTACATGGGCAGCCTTGTATTCAGGTTTATCTGGTTCTTTCTGGATAGCTGGAGCTGAAGACGGATTCTATCATTTATCTCTTTTTATGCTGTTTAGCTCCTATTGTACATACTATGTTTGTTTTCCGTTGTAGACATTTATGTATAGCTGAACTGTATTTTACTAAGTATGATCCTGTATACTGTGTTACTCTGATGATTACTTTTATCCAGTATATTCTATTGTTCATTATCTGGTGTATTTATTTAATTCTGTTCTTCTATTATCTGTTTTCTGTGTTATATTCCACGGATTACCCTTGCCACCGTCAGTACGGGGTTTGGGGTCGTCTCATTAAACTTTATGATTCGAAACACTTTTACATAATTTATAATGATTTTATCATTTTTCCATATTTTTAAAACATTTAAAATAATTGTTTATAGTTATGGTGAACAACTGCTCTTACATCGACCTTTTCCAAAACGGTTTTAAACACAACTTGAAAATTATTATAACGACCCGGTTTTTAGCAACTTTGGTTATCGCCATAAACACAATGATGACTAACCAAACATCGAATAATACCAAAAAGTTAATGAAAGAAATGAGAGGGTGAGGATAGATAAGGTACAAACTTAGAATAGAAGAAGAAGAAGAACACAACATCAGAGTAACACGAACCTCACAGCGAAACGAATAACATATAATATATATCAAATTTTGAAATATAAATCTGTACTTGAATATACATATCATTTCCAAAGTATAGCACTTACAACACAACGGAAATAAACAATAGCTATATGATCCTGAAGCCTCCTGTTCCAAGCTCTTCCAGTATATCTGTAAATCCCGACTACTTGACTGCCCGTACAAAATTGGGCACCCAAGAGTTTAGGGAAAACAAAACAAAATAAACTCCGGGTCAGTCATGGGACTGGTATGAGTAAAACAGTTTAAAATAGTTTGAGCCATTAAAAAATATCTCATAAGACCACGCCGTATAACGGAACGGGTTTTTCCCTTATGAGAATCCAAAATATCTTTATATCAAAAACCTTTTGATATTATAATAATGTCTATCAACCACAATATAATAATCATCTAGCAGAAACGCTTTCATCTAACGTTCTGCATATATAGTATACAATCAAAACCGCAAGCACGTATTGGGTAATGGATTTCCAACTATGACAAGGTATGGAACCACCTTTCGCTAGGGTACCTCTAGAGAGGAATACACTGGGTTCAACAAGAACATCTTGCAACCCGGCCATACATGACCGACCACTCATTTCGTTTGAGTGTATCGAATGTATATCACCAACGGTTGGGATCAGCAACCGTTTCCCGAATGGGAAAGCATCGACAATAGATTGTTAGAAGTAAATGAAGCTCTAGATCAGGTGATTATACACCCTAATAGGTGCGACCTACATAGCCATGCTGCCTGCCCGATTTTTGTCATTTCCCAGCTGTGAGGCTAGAGGCCACGCTTATCTCTGACAGATCACACATTTATTCACTTTGAATGCCACATCGTCATACCCGCCAAATCACAAATTGATTTCCCAAAAAATACAACAGGTATACAGCTAAGAGAAACGAATTCCTCCACCATCAAACGTAAATACGTTTGAAGAGATCAACTTACGCGATCTATTAAATATACTCTGTCAGAAATTCTTCCATACAGGTCGTCCTGGGACTGGACAAACCGAAGGCACTATTCAATACATCCATCTTAGGCAATCTTTACCTAAGATTTATACAACAGCCCTTGCACTTTACTCCGTCTTCAATTACCTTTGGCATATATGATTCGCAACACTTATGCCTAACTTCCCCGTGAAGGAAAGCACGGATAGAATTGAGAACAAGCCATACCAGAACGCAAACAAAAGAACATTTCATTGTTAATTACAACAATTCCATCAGAATACAAGAATATACAGAGTATGAATAAATAAAATACATTCGATAAATATCAGAGATTACAATAAATTACATAGCAGCGGAAGAACAATACAAAACACAACTGAAAGTAATACACGGATACAGAGCTTTCCGAGCATCGTTCTAGCTGTAAATCAGGATCCTGTGAATATAAATCTGCAAAACCAAAACTACTAGCTGCCCGTGTGGAAAATAAGGGCACCTAGAGTTTAAGTTGAAACAATAAACTCCAGGTCAGTCATGTGACTGGTGGGAGAACTAAAAACAGTTATTAATCTTTACTTTAAAAAGAGAGTAATTCAAGGGACCACGCCGTATAACACGGAACGGGTTTCCTCCCAAGAACACTAGTGCATATAACAAAACAGCGCAATGCTTTTTGGAAAAATGAAGCTATTATAAGACACAGGTCCCATCACACAATGCAACGCAAGTCAAAGGATAGGGTTTTCCCTTATAATAGCCAAACATGCTTGGTACGTTTAAAACAAATCATTTGATACTATTATAAGGGTATAGTGTCAAAACAATTTCAATCATAAAAATCAATCATAGACGGCATGGGTACCATATATCATGTCGCCATAATAGGCTCTACAAATAAAAACGAAATATCTCGTATTGGAAATTGGATTTCCGTCATGAGTCGAGGCAAGGGGCAAGCTCCTCTCCGCTTCGAGACACTCTAGCAAATGCCTCAGGATTACACACTCTGGGCAACCCTTGGATGTTCAGGACCGGTCCTCCCTTACGTTTGAGGATTAATTATTCCTGAACACACGTTTCCCGGTCCTAACAGACCTAAAATCGAGGTGCCTCGCAACCAACAACCACATAGGTGAAAAGTATATAAATGTCAGCCAGTTTAAGCACTGACACCACCACTAGCAAGAAAGAAACGTCGTGCTCTCCCCGCAGTCACTATCCCGTTTTTGACTCATACCAAGGTGTGAGGCTAACGAATTCACGTTATACACGAAGCTGCGCCACACAGGCCGTGCTTTGATCATCAACCACAAGACTTTTCTTTTCAATAGAAGCCTTGATCAATTGCCACTTAGGCGTGCCACATAGGCAATTCATGCCATGCGACTGATGTCCATCGATGTAAAACCTCTGAGCTCGTACGTCTCAGAGAAGGGCGTTAAGCAAGAGAATAAATTCTCCGCCGCCAAACAGATGTATATTTAATAGAGATCAATCAACACAAAATAAAATCCAATGTCAAACACACAGTTCATTTACAAGTTCGTTCTGGGTCTGAACGAAACCGGAGGCACTTTCCTTGCATATCCATCGATCTCCAAGTACGTCTGGACGATCACCAACTAATTCCCTCATCTTGGGTGTACAGCCCAATCAAGATCATCAGTAATCACCCAAACGATGTGAAGACTTCTGGTCTTCAACCACCGTCTTCATCTTCGACTTATCGTCGAATCGGTTATTCAGAATGGGTATAAACCCGGCATTTCTGAATAACCCGTGTATATAATAAACAAATGTTACACAAACACAACATACGCCTCATTCCAATTCATCAGTCACTAACCGTAAATTAGCAAGAGAACAATCCCCCAAATGTTAACCCCAAAGGCCGAAACTGTGACAACAGGGAATCTCGCTCGATCCGAACTAGTTGCTAAACCGACCCAGACCGTTCGAAACGCCCTATCGTTTGAGAACACGACAAATCAGAACGCACACGGAAGAACATTTCATTGTATATTACAACAATGCATCAGATTACAAGAATATATAGAGTATAAATGAATAAATATTACACAGAAATATCAGAGATTTAAATTACATTTAAATACATCGCAGCGGAAAATAATACAATACACAACTAGAAGAGATATACGGATACAAAGCTTTCCGAATATCGTTCCAGCTGTAAACCAGGATCCTGTGAATATAAATCTGCAAAACCAAAACTACTAGCTGCCCGTGTCAAAATAGGGGCACCCAGAGTTTAGGTAAAAACAATAAACTCCAGGTCAGTCATGGGACTGGTGTGAGAACTAAAACAGTTATTAATCTTTATTTTTAAAGTTAGGTAAATCAAGGGACCACGCCGTATAACACGGAACGGGTTTCCTCCCAAGAACACCAGTGCATAAAACAAACAGCGCAATGCTAAATAAAGAAAAATGAAGCTTTTATAAGACCCAGGTCCCATCACACAATGCAACGCAAGCCGGAGGATAGGGTTTTTACCTTATAATAGCCAAGAATGCTTGATACGTTTAAAACAAATCATTTGATACTATTATAAGTGCATAGTGTATAAAACAACTTCAAATCATAAGTATCAATCATAGACGGCATAAGCGCCCCATCCCACTATGTCGCCATACTAGGCTCTACAAATAAAACCGCAAATGTCATGTATTTGGAAATTGGATTTCCATCTATGAACCGAGGCAAAAGATAGTCCTCAACCGATTCGAGACGCTCTAGCCCGCCCCTCAAGATCAGAGCTCGAGTGACCCTTGGATCGCCAGGGCCGGTCCACCGATGTGGATTAAAATTCCTGAACACTGCGTTTCCCCGCCCTTTGGGGCGTAAATGAGCCAACGAATGGCTCCATCGGACCCGGATCGTCTGATCTAACCGAGGCGCCTCGCAACAGCAATAACCACACAGGTGAAAAGTATATAAATGTCAGGGCTGGTAGGTCACTGACACCACCCTAGCTAGAAAGAAACGCATGCCCTCCCTGAGGTCCTCTCCTGTTTTTGGTTCACAACCGGAGTGTGAGGCTCGCGAATTCACGTTACACAAAGTTGTGCCACACAGGCTGTGCTTTGATCATCACCACAAGACTTTGCTTTTCAACAGAAGCCTCGATCAATTGCATCTTAGCATGCCACACAGGAAAACCACTCTATGCAACCGATATCAGTCACACAGAATGAAATCCAATGTCAGACACACAGTCCATTTACAAGTCCGTTCTGGGTCTGAACGAAACCGGAGGCACTTTCCTCGCATGTCCATCGATCTCCAAGCACATCTGGACGACCACCGATTGATTCCCTCATCTTGGGTGTACAGCCCAATCAAGATCATCAGTAATCACCCAAACGATGTGAAGACTTCCGGTCTTCAACCACCATCTTCATCTTCGACTTATCGTCGTATCAGTTATTCAGAATGGGATAAACCCCGTCTTTCCGAATAACTAGCGTATATTTTAAATAAGTGTTACACAAACACAACATACGCCTCATTCCAATTCATCAGTCACTAACCGTAAATTAATCAAGAGAATAATTTCCCAAATATTAACCCCGAAGGCCGAAACCAACATCAGATCAATATCCAGAAAACCATTCTGCTTGGCTAACCGACAGTTAGTTTCTAAATTTCACATTCATAGGGAAAGGTTCCCATTAATTTTATCCAAGATAAATTCCTTGAATTTATTCTCTAACCTTCTTTTGAATTTCGATTCAACTAGTCGAGATTAACGAACCTAACCGAAGTAATCATTTGTTTTAATTTCCCAATCCCAAACTATTCATCCCATGAAGTAAAACTGGTTATACTTCATATCTAACACCACGGTGTTATCGGTAAATTCAATTACCATTTCACGTTCAAATCTAATTAAAGATTTAACTATCGCCTGAAGCAAAACTGGTGATACTCCATTCTCGATCATTTCAATCTAATTAAAGATTCATTAAAACCCCACTTAGTTTTAATCTGTGACTGGGTTAAAGAATCAGTGTCATTTAAAACACGGTTCACGGTAAACCCAAAGTCACATTCCATTAATTATCGGGTTAAAGAACGAGTGTTGTTTAAAACACTGTCCGCGATAAACCCAAAAATCAATATCAATTCAATTCCAATTAAATATTATTTAATTGGTACACTTCGTTAAATCTAAATAAAAAGATTTAATCTTTTCTCAACTGGGTTCAAGAACAGTGTTAATGAAGACACCATTCACGACAAACCCAAATCACATTTGATATTAAACACAAGGCTCTGAATAGAAAATATACCGGCTTATATTCAATATCAAATTCTACGACTAACAAATATCGTATTGGAAATAACGATATATATATATATATCTTTCAAATTTCCATAACAACATCTGTATAATCACGAAATTCAACATCGAAATATTCCGAAGACAATTTCGAATCAAATCCATTCCAATGCAATTATTGGAAATTCTGGTTATTTCAAAACCATTTCTAATCCAGTTTATTTATTTTAAAAATAAATAGAATTATAATTCTAGTTCAAAACTAGTTCATTTCGATGAAAATCTATTTTTATCCTTTCAAATATGGAGTTTTTCATCCTGATTTTTCCCAAATCATTTCTTATGATTTTACACAAATTATTACTATTTTTAATAATTTTATCAAGGCCCGTACAGTCGATTTCCATCAACGGCCATTGAACTGCACTTATAGCGACCTTTTCCAAATTTTATTTGGACATAATTCCAAATCCAACCGTTAGATTTCTAATTTCTAATATTCGTTAGAAAGCTTTTTTCGATACGAACCCTGTAACACCCCACACCCGCTAAGGTCACTCACAAGGGGAATGCCTTAGCTTCGGTGGAGTATTTAAGTGAATATAGAACTGAAAAATTACAACAAGACAGATATAAGTAATACTTGAAATTTTAAAACATCATTTCATTGCAGTAGAAGGTAAACATGTTTTGGTTACATCTCAAAAACCAACAAGAGTCAAGTACAAAATATCCATCTCGTTAAAACATACGTACATAATCCCACTACATACTAATAGCCATAATAGAAAAGATAACCGAGCTTTTCTTCAAGAGTCCAAGCTCCAAAAGATAGATAACGCAATCTAATCAAAGCCCACTAGTGCTAGGCCCACTCTGAGAACCTGAGGGTTAGGGAAAAAGATAAAAACAACGGGGTCAGACATAAGTCTGAGTGAGCCCTATAACCTTAACAATACAATCACTAAAGTAATTAGGGTATGATATAAACCTGGTACGGTACGACTGGGGATAAATGACTACTCTAAGTAGCCAACTAGACTTAGGATAAACTAAGATAACGGTAAAGACGCGCTTATCCACCCAAGGATAAATACTACATTGCACCACACCAGATCTACCCACCCAAGGATAATTCCTACACTGCACCACACCAGATCCACCCACCCAAGGGTAATTCCTACTTAAAGGTTGATCCCACTAAGTGTACTTAGTAATTTTTAATAATAGTTTCGTGTACCCCTAGCTGTCTACATAGGTGCCATCTGCCCCTATCACCACTAGGTGTACCCACAACTTAGTAATTTTAATAGTAGCTTCTTGTACCCCTAGCTGACTACATAGGTGCCGTCTGCCCCTATCTCCACTAGGTGTACTTCTACTCCCCAAGCGATCGGCTCCTACCGTAGATACCCATGCTGGCCCCACAGTGGGATGTATCACTCCCCAAAGTGGCAACCCGATACTATCAATGGTGCACGGCTTATATCTACACGATGCAACAACGTCTTACCTACCAGCCCGGGTCCACACACGCATATGAAACCCGTTGGACTCGCGTTGCCACCGCTACCCCGTTTTGGCCTCTTATAGTCAAGCCCAGTACGCGTGTCCCGTCCTCGACATGGGTCGAGCCCAATAAGATACATATGGGTTACTGGTTGAAATGGGCCCCCACAAGCTACTACTTAAGCTTGTCATTTTATCTAGTGCATCCCACTTAACCCCTTTTTCGTAATCATGCTCACTTACATGTTAAGGTTTGGTTAAGTCATCTAATCATATTTCAATTGCCACTCAAGGTCCCCACAAGCTACTACTTAAGCTTGTCATTTAATCTAGTGCGTCCCACTTAACCCCTTTTTCATAATCATGCCCACTTACATGTTAAGGTTTGGTTAAGTCATCTAATCATATTTCAATTGCCACTCAAGGCACCCACTAGATTTCTACATGCCACCCAAGGCACCCACTTGATTTCCACATGCCACCCAAGGCACCCACTTAACCCTTTAATCATGTTTAGTTACATGTTCCACTTTGGTTAAGTATTCTAGTCGTATTCTCTATTGCCACCCAAGGCAACCCACTAGATTTTTCCACATGCCACCCAAGGCACCCACTTAACCCTTTAATCATGTTTAATTACATGTCCCATTTTGGTTAAGTATTCTAATCTTATCTTCTATTGCCACCCAAGGCAACCACTAGATTTTCCCATGCCACCCAAGGCACTTACTTAACCCTTTAATCATGTTTAATTACATGTTCCACTTCGGTTAAGTATTCTAATCGTATTTTCTATTGCCACCCAAGGCAACTACTAGATTTTTCCACATGCCACCCAAGGCACCCACTTAACCCCTCATGTCCTCTACATGCTAATATGGTTAAGTGTTTCTTAATTGATTAAGAACGTAACCGTTGTAGAGACCTCTCACATTAGACTATCTCTTATGGCAGCTGGATTTGCCGGTCGGGTCCGGGCAGCCTTACGCCATAACCGAGTCTAACCTCGTGTCTTTACACTTGTCACGTATATAGTTTGTGCCTAAGACCTCTCACATTGGGCCAATCATTTGTAGCCGCTGGATTTGCCAATCGGTTCCAGGCAGTCTTATGCTACAAAAGGGTCCAACCTCGTGTCTTAGTCGATTAATTACACCTAATTAATCACCCCCATATTTCGAATTAATTTTCCCTAATTAATTCCAATTTTTAACGATGTACATAATTGACTCAATTATGTCCATCCACTTTATGGTATGCATAATCATACCAATTTCACACCATTTCATTAACATGTATATTAACCCCATCGTTCCCCACGTAAATCGCTAATATGACATAAAAGGGAAGATTCATCACAAATAAAATGGGTTCAACTTGCATAACATTAACATGGGTTTTAAAGGTGTCAACATGCATATAGTATCAACCAAACTAGCATAATATAATCAACCCAAACTTGCATGAATCACATATGTCGTAAAGAGGTTAACTTGCATAAGTTATTTATGTCATACAAAGGGGTAAACTTGCATATGTATGTATGACATACAAAGGGGTTAACTTGCATATGTATGCATATCATACTAAGGTGTAAACTTGCACATGTTACTTGCATATAATCAAACACCAAACTTGCATAACATGTCATATATGAACTTGCATATAATCATACACCAAACTTGCATAACATATCATATATGAACTTGCATATAATCGAACACCAAACTTGCATATCATGTCATGTATGAACTTGCATATAATCATACATCAAACTTGCATATCATATATGAACTTGCATATAATCAAACACCAAACTTGCATATCATGGTGTCATAATGGATCAATGTTTATCATAGTGATTTGCATAACTAGCATCATGAACACATAGCCTAACACTTGCATAACATCATGATCATATATCATATGACTTGCATAACTTGCATAACATCATGAACATGTAGCATATGACTTGCATAACTTGCATAACATCATGATCACTTAGCATATGACTTGCATAACTTGCATAACATCACTAACACATAGCATATAACATGCATAACATCATTAACACATAGCATATAACTTGCATAACATGCATTGATCCACATTCATAGCCATAACCTCATTATATCCTATCATAATCATTTCAATAATTGGTCATTAAGGCTATAGAAAACTCACCACTTGTTGATTAGCACTTAAATGAAGAAGATTAAGTTGCTAGAGTTGATTAGAAGTTGATTTGAGAAGCTTTCCTCCTCTTTAATTTGTTGGTGGCTCCTCCTAGTTGCATTTTGACGGCATAACGACGTTGTCTCCAATTTTAGTATGAATTAGGGTAGTCTTAGGGTGTATTTATAGATTAGTTAGGTGTTTTAGGCCCTTAGATTAACCCTAAATTAGATTAGAGCCGTCAGATCTCGTCACAAGCCACCAGACCCAGCCCAAAAGCCAAACTGATGCACCCAGGTCACCTGGGCTCGACCAGGGTGGTCGACCCCCAGGTCGACCCTAGGGTCGACTCCCCAGTCGACCTGGGTGGGGAGGTCGACTCCCCAGTCGACCCCCAGGTCGACCCCCTGGGTCTGGCGGGATTTTTCCCGCCACTTCTGAAAATCTGTTTTTAAATTTCTGAAAACTTCTTTGGGCCTTATCGGGGTCATACGGACTCCGATTTTCAAAAACTCAGACTCTATTTCGCGTATTTTTCCGAGACGAACGCAATGGCATAGCCCGTTTCCCCTGATTCAGATTTTTAAATTTAATTCTGCCCTATTTTATATTATAGCAAGTTATTTAACATACAGGGTGTTACATTCTCCCCTACTTAAAGGATTTCGTCCCCGAAATCTCTAAATCAAGAAGAACGTATCCTACCAACCAAACAACCATCTACTCAAACCATCAAACACTGGCATCCATTGTCCTTAGAGCTTCTAATGCTGTATGAACATATGCAAAGAGTGTGTGTATATGTTCCCTGTCTAATGCAAAATTAGGCGGTGTACTAATTCAGTTGACCTCCTTAATGCAAACCATGATAGTGCCATGCATCCAATATGTATGCAAAAGAATCCTATCGACACACACTATCTCTACATGTGTGCACAACCATGCACCAAAATGCATCATCCATGTGATAACGCAACCATTATACATCCATTAATATAGCTACCTACACACAATTTTATGCAATATGCAATATGAAGTGATTGAGCCGATCTAGTGCCTAGAGTGTGTGTATATGCATCCACGAGCAACCACTAGCAACCACTTGCATCCACACGCATCCATCAAACATAACATGTCTCAAACACATGTTTCAACCATAGGTTTTACCCTATCTAAAGGTCAAAGGTACTAATGAGAGGACATAATAAAGATAAGATAGGTACTAGACAAACGATAAAGGAGAAGTTAAAAGACACACCCTCAAAAAGAAATGAGTACAATGAACGCATCTTCGCTTCTGTCTCCCAAGTAGCATTACTCTCATCTTCTCCCCTTGGCACTTTGACTAGTCGAACCTCTCTGTTTCCCAACTTCCTAATCTCTGACCCAAGGATGCGGGTAGGAGCTCGTCGAATAGTCGCATCACGCTCTACCTCCACTTCTCTCAGCAAGCTCGGCTCTACCACCTCTGCGGTCTCATGTAAGCACTACCTCAAATGTGACATATGGAATACGTCATGCTCCCTATGCAACCGAACTATCTCTCGAAGATAAACTGAAGCTAGCCATGGAGCAGCCCTCTTGCTCTTCACGGGTATGAAATGGGCACTCTTAATAAGTCTGTCTACCACAACCCAAATTCTCGTATTATCCTTCTTCGACTTAGGTAACCTGTCAATAAAATCCATCGAGACGCCATCCCACTTCCATTGCGGAACTTCCAATGGGTGAAGCAACCCACCTAGTTTCTTTTGCTCCGCTTTCACCTGTTGGCACACCAAGCATCTAGCGACATACTCGGCTACATCTTTCTTCATACCGGCCCAAAAGAAAACTCGCTTTATGTCTTGGTACATCTTGTCCCCACTGGGATAAATGGTCATCCTAGAACAGTGTGCATCATCAAGGATAGCTTTCCTTAAACCCTCGTCTTGCGGTACACAAAGTCTACCGTCTCTACGCAAGCACCCCCTATCGTCTAAAGTATACCTACTCAAATGGCTGGACGACTCCCCTTTTATGAGCCTCTATACCAACTCAACCAGCTATGGGTCGTCCCTCTGTGCCTCGCCAATCCGTCTCAAAAGAGTAGGTCTGACCTCCAAGGATGCTAGCAAACCGGGTATAAAGTCAACGGAAGGTCTGAAATCAAACATCGAGATAAATTCCAAGCTTCGTCGTACCACGAACAATGGACTCAAGGACAACCTTTTTCCGCTCAAGGCGTCCGCCACCACGTTACCCTTGCCAGGGGTATACGCTATCTCGAACTCATAGGATGCTAAGAACTCCATCCACCTTTGCTGTCTCAAGACTATGCGCTCGAAGAGTCTCCAACACTTCCTTAAGATGTAGGGCATGCTTTTCTCCATTTCTGGAGAAAACCAGGATATTCTCCCATACAAAATCGTCACAACTATCCATCTCTCACGCAGACCATCCTAGTCGAACTCGATATTCCCCAAGTGCAAGCCCCAAAGGCCTAAACCAATATCAGACAAACACCCAAGGGATACCTCCTTCGAATTCAGACGACCTACGTGAGATGATACTAGTAAAACGGCTAAATGATTAAGCCCTTGTCCAACTCTGGATGTCCTTGCCAGTCTCGCTCCAAAACCACCGTTGATTAAATAACTGGCTTTGCTTAACCTATTAAGCACATACGAAAACTTATTAAGGAACTCCCTGAACACCCTCATCAAATCAGCAAAGTATGCGGGGGCGTTCGTCAAACCAAATGGCATCACAAGCCACTCATAGAAACCATCCGGAGCCCTAAAGGCGGTCTTCTCTATACTATCCTCAGTCACTCCCAACTGATGAAATTTCGTGGCCAAGTCCCACTGCGAAAACACTGAGGCGCCAACCAACCTAATCAAAGAGATCCTCAATCCTCGACAATGGGTGTCTATTCTTCTTTGTGAGCTTGTTGCGTTCTCTATAGTCTACACAAAGTCTGAGGGACCCATCCGCCTTCATGGCAAAAACTACTGGAGCACCCCACTCCGATATACTTCGTCTTATGAACCCCTTCTCAAGCAACTCCCCTACTTGCTTATGGAGTTCCCTCCTCTCACGAGGAGCCATGCGGCGCACTGCCAAAGATACTGGTTTAGCATCGTCTACCAGATATATTCGGAGGTCTATCTCCCGCTTCGGAGGTAAGCCCTTCACCTCCCCAAACTCATCCGAGTATTCCCGAACCACTCTAACAGATCGCAAACTCTCGACCGAAGCGTCAAGCGATTCAAGATAACTTAGCATAACAAAATCTATGAGGTTACAAGAGATCTCGAGAGTGTTACCCAAGCGGGTTATGAGCCCAACAACTCTCTTTTCGCAATCAAGAATGGCACCATTACTGGATAACCAGTCCATGCCCTAAATCAACCCATAGCCCGTGAAGCCCAAACAAAAGCATCACCTCTAAACTCAACGCTAAGTATGGAAACCTTCAAACCCAAACATATCATGGACAAATAAGTGGAGCCCGCCCAATTGGGTTTAAAACAACCATGGGATCATCTACTCAACTGGTGTCTAGGTGCAGTGACTCAACTACTGATGATGAGATAAACGAATGTGGTGCGCTAGAGTCGAATAAAGTTCGAACAGGATGATCGAGAGAACCAAATTTCAACTTAGACGGTCCTACCCCCATCAGGTATATCCGTCGTGAGGGAATATATCCATCCTCCAGAAGATCCTGAACTTCGTCCTTACCTCTTTGGACAACCCCAAGGTGTCCTATTTCTCCAAAACAACTAGCCTTCCCCTTCACATTCTCCTTTCGTGGCCTTCTTACCACGATGAGGTTTCGTCCTTTATTTACCTAATAGCTATTTGAACCTTCCTCTCTCGTCCATCTAAAAGGTACCCATAAGCCCTCCACCTCCTTGGACTACCTTCTTAGCCTGGCAAACGACTTAGTCCCTTGGAGTGGTTCTTCCGTCCTTCATACGGAAGTCCTTATTTATCTTAAAAAGACATATATACGCGAAGGGGAAATTCAAAAAGAGATAGAGGAAGAGATTCAAAACGGAGAGTCCGAAGGATAAAGATATGGCTATTTGGGGATTATGCTTTTCTTTCAAAAACTTTTCTCTTAAAAGACATGTTTTTGAAAATACTTCTTCCGAAAATGTTTTTAGAAAAATAGTTTTTCTAAAAGTTTTATCTGTTCTAGTAACCTTAAGCTCTGATACCACGTGTAACACCCCACACCCGCTAAGGTCACTCACAAGGGGAATGCCTTAGCTTCGGTGGAGTATTTAAGTGAATATAGAGCTGAAAAATTACAACAAGACAGATATAAGTAATACTTGAAATTTTAAAACATCATTTCATTGCAGCAGAAGGTAAACATGTTTTGGTTACATCTCAAAAACCAACAAGAGTCAAGTACAAAATATCCATCTCGTTAAAACATACGTACATAATCCCACTACATACTAATAGCCATAATAGAAAAGATAACCGAGCTTTTCTTCAAGAGTCCAAGCTCCAAAAGATAGATAACGCAATCTGATCAAAGCCCACTAGTGCTAGGCCCACTCTGAGAACCTGAGGGTTGGGGAAAAAGATAAAAACAACGGGGTCAGACATAAGTCTGAGTGAGACCTATAACCTTAACTATACAATCATTAAAGTAATTAGGGTATGATATAAACCTGGTACGGTACGACTGGGGATAAATGACTACTCTAAGTAGCCAACTAGACTTAGGATAAACTAAGATAACGGTAAAGACGCGCCTATCCACCCAAGGATAAATACTACATTGCACCACACTAGATCTACCCACCCAAGGATAATTCCTACACTACACCACACCAGATCCACCCACCCAAGGGTAATTCCTACTTAAAGGTTGATCCCACTAAGTGTACTTAGTTATTTTTAATAATAGTTTCGTGTACCCCTAGCTGTCTACATAGGTGTCGTCTGCCCATATCTCCACTCGGTGTAACCACAACTTAGTAATTTTAATAGTAGCTTCTTGTACCCCTAGCTGACTACATAGGTGCCGTATGCCCCTATCTTCACTAGGTGTACCTGCTACTCCCCAAGCGATCGGCTCCCTACCGTAGATACCCGTGCTGGCCCCACAGTGGGGTGTATCACTCCCCAAAGTGGCAATCTGATACTATCAATGGTGCACGGCTTATATCTACACGATGCAATAACGTCTTACCTACCAGCCCGGGTCCACACACGCATATGAAACCCGTTGGACTCGCGTTGCCACCGCTACAGCGTTTTGGCCTCTTATAGTCAAGCCCAGTACGCGTGTCCCGTCCTCGACATGGGTCGAGCCCAATAAGATACATATGGGTTACTGGTTGAAATGGGCCTCCACAAGCTAATACTTAAGCTTGTCATTTTATCTAGTGCATTCCACTTAACCCCTTTTTCATAATTATGCCCACTTACATGTTAAGGTTTGGTTAAGTCATCTAATCATATTTCAATTGCCACTCAAGGCCCCCACAAGCTACTACTTAAGCTTGTCATTTAATCTAGTGCATCCTACTTAACCCCTTTTTCATAATCATGCCCACTTACATGTTAAGGTTTGGTTAAGTCATCTAATCATATTTCAATTTCCACTCAAGGCACCCACTAGATTTCTACATGCCACCCAAGGCACCCACTTGATTTCCACATGCCACCCAAGGCACCCACTTAACCCTTTAATCATGTTTAGTTACATGTTCCACTTTGGTTAAGTATTCTAGTCGTATTCTCTATTGCCACCCAAGGCAACCCACTAGATTTTTCCACATGCCACCCAAGGCACCCACTTAACCCTTTAATCATGTTTAATTACATGTCCCACTTTGGTTAAGTATTCTAATCTTATCTTCTATTGCCACCCAAGGCAACCACTAGATTTTCCCATGCCACCCAAGGCACTTACTTAACCCTTTAATCATGTTTAATTACATGTTCCACTTCGGTTAAGTATTCTAATCGTATTTTCTATTGCCACCCAAGGCAACTACTAGATTTTTCCACATGCCACCCAAGGCACCCACTTAACCCCTCATGTCCTCTACATGCTAATATGGTTAAGTGTTTCTTAATTGATTAAGAACGTAAATGTTGTAGAGACCTCTCACATTAGACTATCTCTTATGGCAGCTGGATTTGCCGGTCGGGTCCGGGCAGCCTTACGCCATAACCGAGTCTAACCTCGTGTCTTTACACTTGTCACGTATATAGTTTGTGCCTAAGACCTCTCACATTGGGCCAATCATTTGTAGCCGCTGGATTTGCCGGTCGGTTCCGGGCAGTCTTATGCTACAAAAGGGTCCAACCTCGTGTCTTAGTCGATTAATTAAACCTAATTAATCACCCCCATATTTCGAATTAATTTTCCCTAATTAATTCCAATTTTTAACGATGTACATAATTGACTCAATTATGTCCATCCACTTTATGGTATGCATAATCATACCAATTTCACACCATTTCATTAACATGTATATTAACCCCATCGTTCCCCACGTAAATCGCTAACATGACATAAAAGGGAAGATTCATCACAAATACAATGGGTTCAACTTGCATAACATTAACATGGGTTTTAAAGGTGTCAACATGCATATAGTATCAACCAAACTAGCATAATATAATCAACCCAAACTTGCATGAATCACATATGTCGTAAAGAGGTTAACTTGCATAAGTTATTTATGTCATACAAAGGGGTAAACTTGCATATGTATGTATGACATACAAAGGGGTTAACTTGCATATGTATGCATATCATACTAAGGTGTAAACTTGCACATGTTACTTGCATATAATCAAACACCAAACTTGCATAACATGTCATATATGAACTTGCATATAATCATACACCAAACTTGCATAACATATCATATATGAACTTGCATATAATCGAACACCAAACTTGCATATCATGTCATGTATGAACTTGCATATAATCATACATCAAACTTGCATATCATATATGAACTTGCATATAATCAAACACCAAACTTGCATATCATGGTGTCATAATGGATCAATGTTTATCATAGTGATTTGCATAACTAGCATCATGAACACATAGCCTAACACTTGCATAACATCATGATCATATATCATATGACTTGCATAACTTGCATAACATCATGAACATGTAGCATATGACTTGCATAACTTGCATAACATCATGATCACTTAGCATATGACTTGCATAACTTGCATAACATCACTAACACATAGCATATAACATGCATAACATCATTAACACATAGCATATAACTTGCATAACATGCATTGATCCACATTCATAGCCATAACCTCATTATATCCTATCATAATTATTTCAATAATTGGTCATTAAGGCTATAGAAAACTCACCACTTGTTGATTAGCACTTAAATGAAGAAGATTAAGTTGCTAGAGTTGATTGGAAGTTGATTTGAGAAGCTATCCTCCTCTTTAATTTGTTGGTGGCTCCTCCTAGTTGCATTTTGACAGCATAACGACGTTGTCTCCAATTTTAGTATGAATTAGGGTAGTCTTAGGGTGTATTTATAGATTAGTTAGGTGTTTTAGGCCCTTAGATTAACCCTAAATTAGATTAGAGCCGTCAGATCTCGTCACAAGCCACTAGACCCAGCCCAGAAGCCAAACTGATGCACCCAGGTCACCTGGGCTCGACCAGGGAGGTCGACCCCCAGGTCGACCCTAGGGTCGACTCCCCAGTCGACCTGGGTGGGGAGGTCGACTCCCCAGTCGACCCCCTGGGTCTGGCGGGATTTTTCCCGCCACTTCTGAAAATCAGTTTTTAAATTTCTGAAAACTTCTTTGGGCCTTATCGGGGTCATACGGACTCCGATTTTCGAAAACTCGGACTCTATTTCGCGTATTTTTCCGAGACGAATGCAATGGCATAGCCCGTTTCCCCTGATTCAGGTTTTTAAATTTAATTCTGCCCTGTTTTATATTATAGCAAGTTATTCAACATACGGGGTGTTACAAACCCAGCGGTTCCGATTTTAGGAGAATCCGACGGTCGGATCTCCCGTAATATCCGTTCGAAGTCAATGGTCGAAATTCGCGAACTGCCGCGGCGCGGTGCGTTTATTCAGGCCATTATATTATATATATATATATATATATATATATATATATATAATGTATACTTCGTCGATTTCCTTTTTAAAACGTGCTTTATAAATCTTTTAAATTCATTTCAAATCGATTTCAATTCAAATTGATTTCTAATTCAATTCCAGTTTTAATTCGATTTGAATTCATTTTCTTTTCAATTCAATTCAATTCAATTCGAATCCGTTTTAAATTCAATTCGACTTCGTTTTATATTCAATTCAATTCGAATCCGTTATAAATTCAATTCAATTCGAATTCGTTTTATATTCAATTCGAATTCATTTCTATTCAATTTCAATTCGAATTTCAATTCTTTTCAAAATATCAGATTTTGAAATCATTTTCGATATTCATTATAAAATGAATGAAATCGATATAAATATCGTTCACGTCAAAATGGCTTCAATCTAACCAACACGGCTTCATATGTTTCTATTTTCAAATATTCTATTTCAAATATTTCCATTTCAAATATTCTATTTCAAATATTTCTTTTCAAATATTTCTATTTCAAATACTCTATTTCAAATATTTCTATTCAAACTGGAATGAGGCCCAATCAATTACCATATAATGTTAGTTATATGGATTTTCTACAACACATGTATACAATAACAACGATGAATAATCAACCATCATCCAAAGTGCATTCTACACTGTATAAGCATCAAATATAAATATTCAACGCTTATAGCAGCCTGTCAATCAATCGATCGACATACAACTAAACAATCGAGATTAGTGTACGTCAAATATCATCCCAATACCCGTGTGGGGTTTCAAACAATCAAACACAGATTTTATTTGTGCAGTTGGGCGATGTGTAAAATTTATCGTCCCAATCAATATCAGTCAAGTGTGTGTATATAAACAAATCGTCCGATTTGTTTATTTTTATTTCATTTCATATGCACGTTAAAAATTCTATTTTTAACTATAAAATATTTTTAACTATATAAATATTTTATTTCATTTCACATCACATCACACAATCAACTACACAACAAAATCAAGCAAACAAGCATACAAGCCGTCCATGGTCTGTGGACGACGGGTGTCGGGTGCTACTAAACACCGTCTGCATCCTAGTATATATATAACTAGAAAATAAATAAAAAGGTGAGAAGTTCTCACACATTGCTAAACCACATGCCACGACTCTTCTTATGTAGAACATCTTCGCCGCGTTTCCACTTGGTCCCATCGCACTCTGTTTCCCACAGTATATGTTAAAATCACTTTTTTATACCGCTACTTATATAGCAAAGATTATATTTTTAACACGTTGTTTAAAAAAAAAAGATTATATTTTTAACACGTTGTTTAAACAAAAAAGATTATATTTTTACTCGACTATATACAGTAAAAAGATTATATTTTTACTCGACTATATACAGTAAAAAGATTATATTTTTACTCGACTATATACAGTAAAAAGATTATATTTTTACTTCGCCATCTCAACAATAAAAATCGTATCTTTATATATACGCTACTGTATATATATAAAAGCCATATTTTTATTAAACTACACATATATAAAAGTCATGTATATTTTTATTTTCGATATTCATAATTAAAAATCACATTTTTAATTGGATACCAAACTAAAAATCACCCTTTTTAATTATTTAAACACGCTGAAAATAAAATGAATGCTCACCAGGGTCGGAGGAGGAGTTGTCTGCTGCGCAAAGGGGAGGAGGAGGAGCTGGAGGTGATCTCCGCGGGTTTTGGGTGGGTTATGGGGCTTTTTAAATCGAAGAGGAGGGTAGCGTGGTGGGGACAGGCGGAGGGGGTAGGAGATGGAGGCGCGGTCAGAGGCGAGGTGGAGGTCGGAAGGTGGTAGCGTGCTGGGGGCTTAGGGCGCGGGGCTTCCGTTGATGGGGCGAGGGCTTTGGGTCGGATTTGCGGGATTGGGGTTTTCTACAGAGCAGAGAGGCGAGCAGCGGGTAGGAGAAAGGGGGGAGGCGTGCGCCAGCGCCGGAGATGGCGGCCGGAGCTTGGGCGACGCGGCGGGGGTCCGCCTGGAAGGAGCGACGCGCGATAGGTTGTATCGGTTTTTTTTATTTGATTTTGACCCCGTTGACTTCTGAAGGGAGAGAGGGGAGAAGGGTGTTTATATATTAATATATATATTTAATTTAATTTTCCCCAAAAAGTAACTTCTAATTTCGATCTCCAAACGAGACCCACCGCCTGTCGTTCATAGCTAATTACCCCCATTTCGAACACAATGGGATATGTCCCGTAAGCCAATTCGACCGTTTCGATTAGTTTCCATCAAAATCAAAATATAACTCTATATATATTGAATTTGAATGCCCATTTCAATTTACTGGGGTCACATACGAATCCCGAAAATTACAGAAAAGTTATTTCTAGCTTCGTATTGGCGATACGGTCCTAACAAAACTAATTTCGTCTAATTCCGAGACCGTTTGAAAAATGGCCATTTTCCAGTCGATTAAAATTGACTGAAACAGGTCAAACGCGTTTACGTGTGCCACGCTCACATACTGACTCTAAAAATTCTGCAAATTTGCAACTAGCAATAAATCGACATTCCGGATCCAACAAAAGTGGTTTCATCGAAAACAGAGGTCGTTTGCAAAATGGCTATTTTTAAGGGCTATATATCTATTTAAACTATATAAATAAATATATATATATTCCATAGTGACTAGTTTGAACCTTCAACTGGCCATAACTTCTAATTTATATTATGAAATTTTAGTTTTTCACATTCGTTAGAAAGATATTGCCAAATAGAGTTATATATTTCTAGGTCGTCCCAATTCTGATTTAAAACGAATTCTATATATTAAATTGAAATTCAAAATCGGAATTTCAAACTACCGCGCCATTTCAGGCTCGTTATATAATTTAAAATAAATTATATATTTTATTTTCGATTCAAATATATTTTTCATCGTTTTTATTTAAAATAATTCATTTTAAGTATTCAAAATTCGTTAAAATAGCCAAAATAAAAAATTTAAATTGGCTCGGATTTCCGGGTTGTTACAGAAACCAACATCAGATCAATACCCAGGAAACCATTCTTCTTAGCTAACCTACAGTTAGTTTCTAAATTTCACATTCTTAGGGGGAAAGGTTCCCATTAATTTTATCAAAGATAAATTCTTTTAAATTTATTCTTTAATCTTCCTTTAGATGTTATTTCAAACCATGTTAAGGTTTTCCAAACTAGTTGGGGTTAGCGAACCACACCATTATTTATTTCATTTCCCAATACTAACCTATACATCCCATGAAGCAAAACTGTTAATACTCCATATCTAACATTACGGTGTAATCGGTAAAATTAATTACCATTTCACGTTCAAATCTAATTAAAGATTTAACTATCGCTTTGGAGCAAAACTGGTGATACTCCATTCTCGCTCACTTTCCAAATTTGGTAATTTAAATTATCAATTCATATTTCAATCTAATTACAGATTCATAAAAACTCCTTTTACTGGGTTAAAGAACTAATGTCATTTAAAACACAGTTCACGATAAACCCAAATCCCATTTGATATTAAATACAAGGCTCTGAATAGAAAATATATCGGCTTATATTCAATATCAAATTCTACGACCGACAAATATCGTATTGGAAATAACGATATAAATATATCTTTCAAATTTCCACAACCATATCTGTAAAATCACGAAATCCAACATCGAAATATTCCGAAGATAATTTCGATTCAAATCCATTCCAATTCTTATATCGGAAATTCTGATTATTTTTAAAATCCCTTTCAAATTCAATCTATTTATTTCAAAAATAAATTGATTATAACTCTAGTTAATAACTAGTTCATTTCGATAAAAATCTATTTTTATCTTTTCAAATATGGAGATTTTCATCCCAATTTTTTCCAAATCATTTCTTATGATTTTACACTAATTATTGATATTTTTAATAATTTTATCAAGGCCCGTACAGTCGGTTTTCAATAACTGCCACCGAACTGCACTTACCGCGACCTTTTCTGAAATTGATTTGGACGTATCTCCAAATCCAACCGTTAGATTTCAAATTTCTAATATTCGTTGGAAATCACTTTTCGATACGAACCCAACGGTTCCCGTTTTAGGAGAATCCGACGGTCGGGTCTCCCGTAATGTCCGTTCGAAATCAATGGTCGAAATTCACGAACTGCCGCGGCGTGGCGCGTTCTATTCAGGCCATTATATATATATATATATATATATATTATATTTCGTCGATTTCCTTTTAAATCGAATTTTATAGATCGTTTCAAATTTTTTTCTAAAACAACTTCAACTTTCATTTCAAATTCAAATCAAAATTGAATTTTCCATTATAAATTCTTTTTTACTTTCCTTTCTATTTGATTTCAATTCAAATCGATTTTTATTCGATTTGAATTCATTTTCTTTTCAATTCAATTCAATTCGAATTCATTTTTATATTCAATTCAATTCGAATTCGTTTTATATTCAATTCGAGTTCGTTTTATATTCAATTTAATTCGAATTCGTTTTATATTCAATTCAATTCAAATTCGTTTTATATTCAATTCAATTCGAATTCGTTTTATATTCAATTCAATTCGAATTCACTTTATATTCAATTCAATTCGAATTCACTTTATATTCAATTCAATTCGAATTCGTTTTATATTCAATTCAATTCGAATTCACTTTATATTCAATTCAATTCGAATTCACTTTATATTCAATTCAATTCGAATTTTTAAATCTCTTTTCAATATTCATTATAAAAATGAATGTAATCGATATAAATATCGTTCGCGTCAAAATAGAGCATCTTTAATCAACACGGCTTTATATATTTCAATAATTCCATTATTCTATTCAACTAATGAATATTTATTCTATTCAACACATGAATCTATATTTCTTTCAACACATGACTAATCTCAACAAATGAGTACTGTCCACATGTGACTATTTTTGTTATTCAATATATTTTATAAAATTATGATTTCTATCGTTTAATTTCTAATCAGACTCCAACCGTAAATTAGTAAGAGAACGATTCCCTAAGCATTAACCCCGAAGGCTGAACCCAACATCAGATCAATACCCAGGAGACCACTCATCTTATCTATTTTCCAATTAGTTTCTAATTTTATATATGATAAAGATGTAAATTTTATTGTTAAAATATTTCGTCCAACACATGACTAATCTCAACAAATGAGTATTGTCAACACATGAACCTATATTTTAAAATATTCTTTATTTTCCCAATTGGAATGAGGCCCAATCAATCACCATATAATGTTAATTATATGGATACCATACAACACATGTATATAATAGCAACGATAAATAATCAACCATCATCCGAAGTGCACTACACAACTGCATAAGCATCAAATATAAATAATTAACGCTCACACAGTCTGTCGACCAATCGATCGACATACAATTAAATAATTGGGATTAGTGTACGTCAAATATCATCCCAACACCCGTGTGGGGTTTTCAATCCACAAACACTGAATATTATTGGTGCAGTTGGGCGATGTGTAAAATTTGTCGTCCTAATCATTGTCCTTCAAATAGGTGTACATAAACAAACCGTCTGGTTTGTAAATGAAGATTTATTTATTCACATCCATGTTAAAAATTATTTTTTTAACGATAAAATATTTTTAACTATATAATATTTTATTTCATTTCCCATCACACAATCAATTCAATCAAATTTATCAACCAAACAAATAAATCAATCACCAAACAATTAACTAAACAAACAAGTCGTCCATGGTCTGTGGACGACGGGTGTCGGGTGCTGCTAAGCACCGTCTGCATCCTAGTATATATTTTTATAACTAGAAAATAAAATTTAAAGTGAGAAGTTCTCACCGACTAGCTAATCCAAACGCCACGACTCTTCTTATGTAGAAGTCTTCGCCGTTCTCGCCTTATGTCACTTTCGTTGCCCGTAACCACTACATATATAAAAATCGATTTTTTACTTCGCTATTCAATATATAAAAATTGAATTTTTTACTTCGCTATTCAATATATAAAAATCGAATTTTTATACGGCTACTTCTATAAAGATCACATCTTTATTATTTCTACTATATAAAAATCACATCTTTATTCTTTCTATAAGATAAAAAATATATTTTTATTCTTTCTTCATCATTAAAAAATCATATCTTTATATAAACGAAAATCATAACCCTTCTATAAACAAAATTATTCCTTTATGTTAAAAATTATTCCTTTATGTTAAAAATCTAAACTCTCAAAATATAAAAATTCAAACTTTTATCATTTAAACTTCATAGCTCATTATACTTCAAAAATTATAACGTTATGTAAATAAAATTCTAGCTTTATATAATGCTGTATAAAATTAAATAAAACTGAAAATAAAAATCGATATTTTAAAAACTCAAATTTGCTGTTAAAAGGGGGAGGAGGGCTTCTCAGTTGGAGGCGGCGACGCTGGAGGCGGTGCAGAGGGTCGGAGGTCATCAGGGGGAGGGTTGGCGTCGAGGCGCGGTGGTTCTTGGACGGGATTGGGGAGAACTGAATGGAGGAAGAGGAGTTGAGGAGGCGCGCGCGCTGCAGGAGGCGGAGGCATCTGGAGTGGAGGGGGCTCGGCGGAAGAGGAGGCGCGGTGGTCGCCCCCCCCCCCCCCAAGGAGGCGCGGCGCGGCGCGATAAGCTAGGGCACAAGCCCTTTCTTTTTTCTATTTGGGTTTCGGGTTATGCCCGTGAGGGGGAGAGAAGGATAAGGGAAATTATATATATATAATATTTTATTTTAATTAAATTCCCCTATAAGTTGACTATCCGTCCGACCACCAAACGCGGCCCAACGACTGTCGCCCCTAGGGTAATACCCCCATTCCGGAAACAATGGGATATGTTTCGCGAGCCAGTTCAGCTGTTACGATCAGTTTTTGTCAAAATCAAAATATAACTCTATATATTGAATTTGAACGCTCATTTCATTTTACCGGGCCCACATACAGTCTCTAAATATTCCAGAAAAATATTTTCTAACTTCGTATTGACGATACGGTCCTAACAAAACTAATTTCGTTAAATTCTGAGACCGTTTGAAAAATGGCCATTTTGCAGTCGATTAAAATCAACTAAAACTGGTCAAATGCGTTTTCCTTTGCCACGCTCACATATTGATTCGAAAAATTACGAAATTTGAAACCTAGCAATAACTTGACATCACGGATCCAACAAAAGTGGTTTCATCGAAAACCGAGGTCGTTTGCAAAATGGCTATTTTCAAGGGCCGAAATTCCATAGCGACTATTCTGAAATTTCAACTGGACGTACCTTTTGATTCCCGCTATGAAATTTTGATTACTCGGATTCGTTGGAAAGATATTCTCAATTAGATTCTAATATTTTTGGTCTCGCTAAAATCCGGTTTATTTTGCACCCGGTATGTTCAATTGAAATTTGAAATTGAATTATCGAACTACCGCGCCATTTTTAATTCCTTTTATAATTATAAATAATTATTTATATTCCAACGAGGATTCAAGTAAATATATACGTTCGAGTTCTATTCAAATTAAATTTCTCGTCGTTTTTATTTAAAATAATTCATTTTAAATATTCAAAATTCATTAAAATTACCAAAATAAAAATTTAAAATTGGCTCGCATTTCCGGGTTGTTACAATCTGCCCCACTTAAAACTTTTCGTCCCCGAAAAGGAACGAAGCCGAAAGTTGTTTAGCTAATCAACTCAACTTTCACTATTTTCGCTACGGCTTAAGTTCTTCAACTTTTTAGTTTCAAGAACTTTTCAAATTTTTCAAAAATTTGGCTAACACCTTAAATTTTCGAAAAATTTCGCCATAACCTCCACTGCACCGGGTACTTCGGAATATTTCATATAGCCTCCCATGGCCTTCTTCAATCCAAAAGAAAAAGAAAAAGCCAAGCGGCTAGCCAATCGGCTCATAAAATCATCATCACCCAAACAAAACAGTAAATTATGGTAAACATGTACCTATTTGTCGGGCAAACAATTTTATTCTTCTGCTCTAGCCTCCTTGCTATGACCTGTTCAATGTAAGTACAAGTATATGGAAGCAAATGCGACTAATTTTCAATACAACTCACAATTAGATTCAATTTGGCTAAAGTTTCACATTTTAATTAATCAAACAATAATCAAACAACATAATCAGCAATCAATTAGTTGATTATCATTTCAAATTAATAACTTTGATACATATACAGAAAATCATGTTTTTGATGCCAAATCACAACAATAAACCTATTTAGTTTTGGTTCTCACACCAGTCTAATGGAAATATATAGATATCCCATCTTCAAAACTCGAATACCAATTCTGATGATGTTCGAACTATAGCGATCATCAGAACCTTCTCCGGGTGAGTAGAGTGTGATTCTATATCTATCCAGTATATTAAAACTTTTAATATACGTTCATGATGCGTATATGCAAAACCTTTATATACTCGATTGTCCAAATTCAATACAAATAAAATATTCAAATACGTAAAATTGAATTTAATTTTCAGAACAAAATTTGTTTTCATTTGAAAAATATTCTCTTCACACTCGTTCTAGGATACTACTGATCCTATCTCTAACGAGTCATTCTAATTGGATACTACTAATCCAATATCTGATGGATTCTTTCGTTCGGTTCTAAAGTGTCTTGTTCCCGAGCTCTGTAAACCAGAGCTCTGATACCAAATGAAACGACCCGAACTTCCCCGTGAAGGAAAGCACGGATAGAATTGAGAACAAGCCATACCAAAACGCAAACAGAAGAACATTTCATTGTTAATTATAACAATTCCATCATAATACAAGAATATACAGAGTATGAATAAATAAAATACATTCGATAAATATCAGAGATTACAATAAATTACATATCAGCGGGAGAACAATACAAAACACAACTGAAAGTAATACACGGATACAGAGCTTTTCGAGCATCGTTCCAGCTGTAAATCAGGATTCTGTGAATATGAATCTGCAAAACCAAAACTACTAGCGGCCCGTGCGGAAAATAAGGGCACCCAGAGTTTAGGTTAAAACAATAAACTCCAGGTCAGTCATGTGACTGGTGTGAGAACTAAAAACAGTTATTAATCTTTACTTTAAAAAGAGAGTAATTCAAGGGACCACGCCGTATAACACGGAATGGGTTTCCTCCCAAGAACACTAGTGCATATAACAAAACAGCGCAATGCTTTTTGGAAAAATGAAGTTATTATAAGACCTAGGTCCCATCACACAATGCAACGCAAGTCGGAGGATAGGGTTTTCCCTTATAATAGCCAAACATGCTTGGTACGTTTAAAACAAATCATTTGATAATATTATAAGTGTATAGTGTCAAAACAATTTCAATCATAAATATCAATCATAGACGTCATGGGTACCATATATCATGTCGCCATACTAGGCTCTACAAATAAAACCGAAATATCTCGAATTGGAAATTGGATTTCCGTCATGAGTCGAGGCAAGGGACAAGCTCCTCTCCGCTTCGAGACACTCTAGCAAATGCCTCAGGATTACACACTCTGGGCAACCCTTGGATCTTCAGGGTCGGTCCTCCCTTACGTTTGAGGATTAATTATTCCTGAACACACGTTTCCCGGTCCTAACAGACCTAAAATCGAGGCGCCTCGCAACCAACAACCACATAGGTGAAAAGTATATAAATGTCAGCCAGTTTTTGCACTGACACCACCACTAGCTAGAAAGAAAAGCCGTGCTCTCCCCGCAGACACTATCCCGTTTTTGACTCATACCGAGGTGTGAGGCTCGCGAATTCACGTTATACACGAAGCTGTGCCACACAGGCCGTGCTTTGATCATCAACCACAAGACTTTGCTTTTCAACAGAAGCCTTGATCAATTGCCACTTAGGCGTGCCACACAGGCAATTCATGCCATGCGACTGATGTCCATCGATATACAACCTCTGAGCTCGTACGTCTCAAAGAAGGGCGTTAAGCGAAAGAATAAATTCTCCGCCGCCAAACAGATGTATATTTAATAGAGATCAATCAACACAGAATAAAATCCAATGTCAGACACACAGTCCATTTACAAGTTCGTTCTGGGTCTGAACGAAACCGGAGGCACTTTCCTCGCATATCCATCGATCTCCAAGTACGTCTAGACGATCACCAACTGATTCCCTCATCTTGGGTGTACAGCCCAATCAAGATCATCAGTAATCACCCTGTAACACCCCGTAATTTTATAACATTAAAATTCACAAATAAAAGTATACTTAATTTTTAGAAAAGAATTAAGTGAAATGGGTTGCGCAGAGAAATATATATATATATATTGATATATATATATATATAAAAATTAAAAATTAAATAAATAAATGTGCAAAAAAGTTCAAAACAGCGAATTGGGAGGGGGAATAACCAAACCGGCCCATTTTTGAGGTCGACCCAAGCCCCGCTGGGTCGACTAGGGGTTAATCCAGGGTGTTTGGCTGTCAACCTGTGGGCCGATTCACTCAAATGCAGATTTTGCATTTGATTGGTTTTCATGGTTCAGGGTTAATCTAATGTTCCTAAATAACTTCCTACACCTATAAATACATCCTAATGCTAACCCTAAACCTAATTTAAACAGAATAGTTACCGTCATACCATCGCCATGGAAATCAATGGAGCCGCCGCCAACTAAGAAAGAAGAAAAGCAAATTCAATTCTAATTCTCTCAACCCTAAAGCAAAGCAAAACTCTCTCTTTTCTTCTCTAAATTGTGAGTATGATGATCTTAACAAGATTATTATCATTTTAATTAGGTTGAGTTGTGAATGGATTATGAGTAGATGATGTGAATTATCATATATGTTGTTGTAAACCCCTTTTTCTATCATGTATATTGTAAATCCAATGTTATGTGATGATGATATCTTATATGTTGTAAATCATGCTATGATGATGTTATGTATGTTGAAAGTTTCTATGCTAAATTGTGATGAATCATACATGTTAAAAAGGCCATGATGTTACCATCTATGCTAGTTAGTTCATATTAATTAAATCATCATGTTTGGGTTATGTTGATCTATATGAAAAGTCACATATGTAAGTTAGATTGATTAGAAAAGTTATGAACATATACCAAGACATCTATTATGACATCTAGAATTATGCTATGACATATGTGATATCCTATGCTAGTTCACACCATCATTATATTGCCTAAAACCCCATATGCAAGTTTATGTATAGATTTGGGCTATGATCATATCATATAAATTGAGACATTTAACAAGTTGACACCTTTTGATCCTTAATATGTGTAGTTTATGCAAATTTCACCCCTATTATGATTAGATTTATTTTAATTGTCTACATGTTGTGATAATTTATCTTTGTGCTAGGTGTTAGACTATACAAGTCTAGCCTATATTATGCGTTGAATAAGTGAACGTATAAACGTGGGGTAGGGGTAATATTAAGGATTTAATATTAAAAAGTTGGGGTGCAATTGATATGATTTTACATGCCATAAGTGGATGGCCATAATTGAGTCAATTATGGACATCATTAAAAGTTGACTTAATTAATAATTTGAATAGGGAATTATTAAAACTAGGGTAAAAGATTTTAAGTGTTAATCAATGCTTAGGGCACGAGGTTGGACTCGTTTGTGACGTAAACCTGCCCGGACCCGCCCGACAAATCCAGTGGTCACAAATGTCAGCCCAATGTGAGAGGTCCTAGGCCTAAACTAAAGCATAACGGTTGTAAAGACACGAGGTTAGACTCTTTTATGGTGTAAGACTGCCCGGACCCGCCCGGCAAATCCAGCTGCCATAAATGCCAGTCTAATGTGAGAGGTCTTTATGAGATTATGGCCTGAATGAATTAAGAAATACTTAACCAGATAAACATGTAAAGTGGGACATGGGGGTTAAGTAGGTGCCGTGGGTGGCATGAGGAATATAGTGGGTGCCCTTAGTGGCATGTGAAATACGATTAGTAAAACTTAACCAAACACACATGTAAATGAACATGACTAAGAGGGTTAAGTGGGATATATTAATGACAAGCTTAGGTGGGTAGCTTGTGGGGGCCCATTTCAACCAGTATCCCAAACGTATCTTTGTGGGCTCGACCCAAGTCGAGGACGGGACACGCATACTGAGTTTGACTATAAGAGGCAAAAACAGGGAGCGGTGGCAACGCAAGTCCAACGGGTTTCATATGTGTGTGTGGACCCAGGCTGGTAGATAAGACGTTGTTACATCGTGTAGGTATAAGCCGTGCATTCTCAAGTTGTATCGGGTTGCCACTTTAGGGGAGTGATACACCCCACTGTGGGGCCAGCACGGGTATCTACGAGTAGGGAGCCGATCGATAGTGGGTAGTGGGGTACACCTAGTGGAGATAGGGGCATACGGCACCTATGTAGTCAGCTAGGGGTACATAAGGCTATTTATAAAGTTTTTGTGTGAAGCAAGTGGGATCAAACAATAGGGTGACTGGTGTGGTGCAGTGTAGTAATGAGCGGTGCAGTGTAGTAATCATTCGTTAGTAATTAGGTGTGCCTTTACCGTTATCTTTAACGTTATCTTAAACCCTATCTTTATCTTCCTAAGAGTTCATAGACATTTACTTGTCTTCCATCTTATGCCTTAGTCTATTTATATTGATAATAGTATCGTTAGAATTATCATACTCGCCAGACTTTATGTCTGACCCCCTCTATTTCTATTCTTTTTCCCCCTCCAGGTCCTCAGGTTGGGCCCAACTCTAGTGGAGTTTGATTGAATTGCTTCATCTCTCTTTGGAAAGCTTGGACCGTTGAAGTAAAGTCTAGCTTGTTATCTTTTTAATGGCTATTTATGTAATGGGATTATGTATTTTGTTTTTATGAAGATGGATATTGTACTTGGTTATGATCTATGGTTTTATGATGTAACAAACATGTTTAATTTCTGCTGCAATAAAATGAAGTTTTAGATTTCCAAGTACTATTTATTATCTGTCTTATTGTAATTTTTCTGTTCTATATTCACTTATAACCTCCATGGAAGTTAATGCATTCCCTTTGTGAGTGGCATTAATGGACGTGGGGTGTTACACGTGGTATCAGAGCTTAAGGTTACCAGAACAGATAAAAATACTTTAGAAAAATAGTTATTTTTGGAAGAAGTGTTTTCAAAAACATATTTTAATGAGAAATTTAAAGAGAAAAGTTTTTAAGAAAAACATAATCCCCAATAGCCACATATCTTTATCTTTCGAATTCTCCATTTTGAATCTTTCCTTTTTCATTTCAGCAAGGCTGAAGATCTTAATCTACCCGACGGTGTAACGATACCAGGATGGTATAGGAGGCTAGGGCCGCTGTAGGTCCAGCCAATGTTCCTCCACCACCAGTTGCACCCGTTCCTCCTCCTCCTCGCGTAGATACTTTTGCAAAGACGTGCAAGAAATTCAAGGCTATGGGTGGAAAGCCATTTCAAGGGTCAGAAACGTTTGTGGAAGCTAGAGATTGGCTTAAGGAGGTGGAAGAATTGCTAGAAATCTTTGAAGTAGAAGAAGGGAGGAGAGTTCATTTAGCAGCTTGGTTGATGAAGGGAGAGGCCTCGTTTTGGTGGGAGGTCACTAATGGGGAGCATCCTGTTGACTCTTGGGCGGATTTCAGACGTAGGTTCGAGGCGAAGTTTCTCTCAAGGGCGAAAGAAAATCTATATATGGAAAGGTTCTTGACATTGAAGCAAGGAAGCTCATCAGTGAAAGAATATGTCAATAAATTTAATCAGTTAGCAATGTTTGGCTTGGACTTAGTAAACACGCTGGAGAAGAAGGCGCTGAGGTTCGTGAATGGCTTGAATGAACCATTGCAAGGGTTGGCTATGACCCACATCCCTATGGGGGCCACCTTTGAGAAGTTAGTAGAAATGGCGCTTATGCATGAGGAGAAAAGCGCTAAAGCTGATAAGGCACCCGAGAAGAAGGGGGATCAGAAGAAACCACAACAGCAAAACAAGAAGGGTGGAAAAGACAATAATGGCAAGGGAATGAAGAAGTGCTTTAACTGTGGAACCCCGGGCCATCTCAGCAAGGATTGCCGAAAGAAAAAGAAGACGGGCTGTTTTCATTATGGCAATGCGGGACATTTAGTGAAGGACTGCCCAAAGAAGGGGCAGAGGGCAGGAGCTACCTCGGGAGGACAGGTGCAGGCTCTTATGGCACCTGGGCAGGCTAGGGGACAAGTTCAGGCTCTCGCGGTCCCACCGCTGCAAGAACGAGGTAGAACCATTTCTGTTGAAAGCTTAGTTTTTCTGTTTGATCATCCTGTCCGTACCTTATTCGATTCGGGCGCATCACATTCGTTTATCTCTACATCATTAGTTGAATCACTGCACTTAAACACCAGTTTAGTAGAGGATCCCTTAGTTGTTTCGAATCCAATAGGGGGCTCAGCTTATTTGTCCATGATGTGTTTGGATTTGAAAATTTCCATACTTAGCGTTGAATTTAGATGTGATGCTTATGTGTTGGGCTTCACGGGCTATGGGCTAATTTTAGGAATGGATTGGTTATCCAGAAATGGGGTCGTTCTTGATTGTGAAAGGAGAGTAGTTAGGCTCGTGACTCGCCTTGGCAACACTCTCGAAATCTTTTGTAATCCCATAAATTCGGTTATGCTAAGTTATCTAGAATCGCTTGACGCGTCTGAGGAAAATCTATGATCTGTTAGAGTGGTCCGAGAATATTCGGATATGTTTGAGGAGGTGAAGGGCTTGCCTCTGAAGCGGGAGATAGATTTTCGAATATATCTTTTGGATAATGCGAAACCAGTATCTTTGCCAGTACGCCACATGGCTCCACGTGAAAGGAGGGAACTCGGTAAGCAAGTGAAGGAGTTGCTTGAGAAGGGGTTCATAAGACGAAGTATATCGGAGTGGGGTGCTCCAGTAGTATTTGCCACGAAGGCGGATGGGTCCCTTAGACTTTGTGTTGACTATAGAGAAATTAATAAGCTTACTAAGAAGAACAGACACCCACTGCCGAGGATTGACGATCTCTTCGATCAGTTAGTTGGCGCCTCAGTGTTTTCGCAGTTGGACTTAGCCACTGGTTTCCATCAGTTGAGAGTGGCTGAGGATAGCATTGACAAGACTGCCTTTAGGACTCCGGACGGTTTTTATGAATGGCTAGTGATGCCCTTCGGTTTGACAAACGCCCTAGCATATTTTGTTGATTTGATGAGTAGGGTGTTTAGGGAGTACCTTAACAAATTCGTGGTAGTCTTTGTAGATGACATCTTGATCTTTTCTAAGGATGAAGAAGAGCATGCCCTACATCTTAGGGAAGTGTTGGAGACCCTACGAGCGCATAGCCTTAAGGCTAAATTTTCTAAGTGTCACTTCTGGAGGAAGGAAGTACGGTTCTTGGGGCACGTGGTTTCCAAAGAAGGGATAGCCGTGGATCCCGCGAAGGTGGTGGCCATCCAAGATTGGAAGGTCCCTAAAAATGCTACCGAAGTGAGAAGTTTCTTGGGGTTGGCTGGCTACTATAGGAAGTTTATCAAAGACTTCGCAAAGATATCAGCTCTATTGACACGCTTGACAAAGAAGAACCTAGTTTTCACATGGGACGTAGATTGTGATGATGCGTTCCAACGTTTGAAGAGAGCTTTGACTTCAACCCCAGTCTTAGTATTGCCAGACGGGAGTAAGCCGTTTACCATTTATACTGATGCTTGTGGGACAGGACTAGGCGCAGTCTTAATGCAAGAGGGTAGGGTAATAGCCTATGGTGGAAGGCAGTTGAGAGCGCATGAGAAAAATTATCCTACACATGACCTAGAATTGGCCGCTATTGTTTTCGCGCTTAAGTCTTGGCGTCATTATCTTCTTGGCGAGAAATTCGAATTATTCACTGACCACAAGTCTTTAAAATACCTATTCTCTCAAAAGGACTTGAACTTAAGGCAGCAAAGGTGGATGGAGTTCTTAGCGTCCTACGACTTCGAAATAGCCTATACCCCTGGCAAGGGTAACGTGGTGGCAGACGCCTTAAGTAGAAAAAGATTATCCTTAAGTCCTTTATTTGTTGAGCGGCGAAGTTTAGAATTCATTTCGATGTTTGACTTTAGACCTTCCGTTGACTTCGTACCCGGTTTGCTAGCATCCTTGGAGGTCAGACCTACACTTTTGGGACGGATTGGCGAGGTACAGCGAGACGACCCGCAGTTGGTTGAGTTAGTAGAAAAACTCAAAGGAGGGGAGTCATCAAGCCATCTCCGTAGGTATACCCTAGACGATAAGGGTTGGTTACGTAGGGACGGTAGACTTTGTGTACCAAAAGACAATGACCTAAGGAAGACTATTCTTGACGAAGCACATCATTCGAAGATGACCATTCATCCCGGCGGGGACAAGATGTACAAAGACATGAAGAGAGTTTACTTTTGGGCCGGCATGAAGAAAGATGTGGCCGAGTATGTCGCTAGATGCTTGGTGTGCCAACAAGTAAAAGCGGAGCAAAGGAAACCCGGTGGGTTGCTTCACCCATTGGAGGTTCCACTATGGAAGTGGGAAAGTGTCTCGATGGATTTTGTGGATGGGTTACCGCGATCAAGGAAGGGTAATACAGGAATTTGGGTTATAGTAGATAGACTTACTAAAAGCGCCCATTTCATTCCCGTAAAGAGTAAGAGGACTGCTCCATGGCTAGCCTCCGTATACGTTCGAGAAATAGTTCGTTTGCACGGTGTTCCTTCTAGCAAAGTGAGCAACCGCGATCCTATTTTCACTAGCGAATTTTGGAGAAGCTTACAAGAGGCGGTAGGGACTCAGTTATGTTTGGGCACCGCATATCATCCTCAGACGGACGGCCAGACCGAGAGGGTGAATCGCATTCTAGAGGATCTGTTGAGGCTATGTATCCTAGACTTTGGGGGTACGTGGGAAGAGCATCTTCCATTGGTGGAGTTCGCATATAATAACAGCTTTCAGTCCAGCATTGGTATGGCACCATTCGAAGCTCTTTATGGACGACCTTGTCGTTCACCTACATGTTGGTGGGAATCTACTGATAAGATCTTACTTGGGCCCGATATGATTAGGGAGACTTCGGAGAAGATCGACTTGATTCGAAGGAGGATGAAAGCAGCACAGGATAGGCAGAAATCTTATGCGGATAAGAGGAGGACAGATCTCGAGTTTGAAGTTGGGGACATGGTCTTTGTCAAAGTGTCTCCATTACGGAACGTTGTTCGCTTTGGGTCCGTTGGGAAATTAGCACCAAGGTTTGTAGGGCAGTTTCCTATTAAGGAGAAAATTGGACAGATGGCGTATAGAGTGGAGTTGCCCGAGAAACTTAGTGGTGTACACGACGTATTCCATGTGTCACATTTGAGGAAGTGCTTGCACGAGACCGCGGAAGTGGTAGAGCCGAGCTTTCTTAGAGAGGTGGAGATAGAGCATGATGCGACAATTCGACGAGCTCCTACGCGCATTCTTGGATCGGAGATCAAGAGGTTGAGGAATCGAGAGGTCAGACTAGTCAAAGTGCAATGGGGAGATGATGAGAGCAACGCTACTTGGGAGACAGAAGAGAAGATGCGTTCACGATACCCTTTTCTTTTTGAGGGTATGTCCTTTAATTTCTCCTTTATCGCTTAGCTTGTACTTATCTTATCTTTAGTATATCCTCTCGCTAGTATCTTTGACCTTTAGTTAGGATAATCCTATGGTTGAAACTTGTGTTTGAGACATGTTATGTATGGTGGATGCAAAGTGGATGCAAGTGTTTGCTAGTGGTTGCTCGTGGATGCATATACACACACTATTAGGCACCAGATCGGCTCAGTCACTTCATATTGCATATTGCATATATATGGATGTATTTAGTAAAATGGAGGTATAATGGTTGTATTATCATATAGTTGTTGCATTCGGGTGGATGGTTGTGCACGCATATAAAATTAATACGTATCATTAGGATTCTTTTGCATACATATTGGACGCATGGCACTATCATGAATTGCACTAAGGAGGTCGACTGAATCAGTAGACCGCCTAATTTTGCATTAGATATGGACATATACACACACTGTGCATATAAACATTAAAGCATTAGAAGTCTTTTAAGGACAATGGATGCTGGTGTTTGATGGTTGAGTAGATGGACGATTAGATGGTAGGATATACATTCTTCTTGACTTGGAGATTTCGGGGACGAAATCCTTTAAGGAGGGGAGAATGTAACACCCCGTAATTTTATAACATTAAAATTCACAAATTAAAGTATACTTAATTTTTAGAAAAGAATTAAGTGAAATGGGTTGCGTAGAGAAATATATATATATATATATATATATATATATTAATATATATATATAAATTAAAAATTAAATAAATAAATATGCGAAAAAGTTCAAAACAGCGCATTGGGAGGGGGAATAACCGAACCGGCCCATTTTTGAGGTCGACCCAACCCCCGCTGGGTCGACTAGGGGTTAATCCAGGGTGTTTGGCTGTCAACCCGTGGGCCGATTCGCTCAAATGCAGATTTTGCATTTGATTGGTTTTCATGGTTCAGGGTTAATCTAATGGTCCTAAATAACTTCCTACACCTATAAATACATCCTAATGCTAACCCTAAACCTAATAAAAATAGAATAGTTACCGTCATACCATCGCCATGGAAATCAATGGAGCCACCGCCAACTAAGAAAGAAGAAAAGCAAATTCAATTCTAATTCTCTCAACCCTAAAGCAAAGCAAAACTCTCTCTTTTCTTCTCTAAATTGTGAGTATGATGATCTTAACAAGATTATTATCATTTTAATTAGGTTGAGTTATGAATGGATTATGAGTAGATGATGTGAATTATCATATATGTTGTTGTAAACCCCTTTTTCTATCATGTATATTGTAAATCCAATGTTATGTGATGATGATATCTTATATGTTGTAAATCATGCTATGATGATGTTATGTATGTTGAAAGTTTCTATGCTAAATTGTGATGAATCATACATGTTAAAAAGGCCATGATGTTACCATCTATGCTAGTTAGTTCATATTAATTAAACCTTCATGTTTGGGTTATGTTGATCTATATGACAAGTCACATATGCAAGTTAGATTGATTAGGAAAGTTATGAACATATACCAAGACATCTATTATGACATCTAGAACTATGCTATGACATATGTGATATCCTATGCTAGTTCACACCATCATTATGTTTCCTAAAAACCCCGTATGCAAGTTTATGTATAGATTTGGGCTATGATCATATCATATAAATTGAGACTTTTAACAAGTTGACACCTTTTGATCCTTAACATGTGTAGTTTATGCAAGTTTCACCCCTATTATGATTAGATTTATTTTAATTGTCTATATGTTGTGATAATTTATCTTTGTGCTATGTGTTAGACTATACAAGTCTAGCCTATATTATGCGTTGAATAAGCGAACGTATAAACGTGGGGTAGGGGTAATATTAAGGATTTAATATTAAAAAGTTGGGGTGCAATTGATATGATTTTGCATGCCATAAGTGGATGGCCATAATTGAGTCAATTATGGACATCATTAAAAGTTGACTTAATTAATAATTTGAATAGGGAATTATTAAAACTAGGGTAAAAGATTTTAAGTGTTAATCAATGCTTAGGACACGAGGTTAGACTCGTTTGTGACGTAAACCTGCCCGGACCCGCTCGGCAAATCCAGTGGTCACAAATGTCAGCCCAATGTGAGAGGTCCTAGGCCTAAAGTAAGGCATAACGGTTGTAAAGACACGAGGTTAGACTCTTTTATGGTGTAAGACTGCCCGGACCCGCCCGGCAAATCCAGCTGCCATAAATGCCAGTCTAATGTAAGAGGTCTTTATGAGGTTATTGCCTGAATGAATTAAGAAATACTTAACCATATAAACATGTAAAGCGGGACATGGGGGTTAAGTAGGTGCCTTTGGTGGCATGAGGAATATAGTGGGTGCCCTTAGTGGCATGTGAAATACGATTAGTAAGACTTAACCAAACACACATGTAAATGAACATGACTAAGAGGGTTAAGTGGGATATATTAATGACAAGCTTAGGTGGGTAGCTTATGGGGGCCCAGTTCAACCAGTATCCCAAACGTATCTTTGTGGGCTCGACCCAAGTCGAGGACAGGACACGCATACTGAGTTTGACTATAAGAGGCCAAAACGGGGAGAGGTGGCAACGCAAGTCCAACGGGTTTCATATGTGTGTGTGGACCCGGGCTGGTAGATAAGACGTTGTTGCATCGTGTAGGTATAAGCCGTGCATTCTCAAGTTGTATCGGGTTGCCACTTTAGGGGAGTGATACACCCCACTATGGGGCCAGCACGGGTATCTACGAGTAGGGAGCCGATCGATAGTGGGTAGTGGGGTACACCTAGTGGAGATAGGGGCAGACGACACCTATGTAGTCAGCTAGGGGTACGTAAGGCTATTTATAAAGTTTCTGTGTGAAGCAAGTGGGATCAAACAATAGGGTGACTGGTGTGATGCAGTGTAGTAATGTGCGGTGCAGTGTAGTAATCATTCGTTAGTAATTAGGTGTGCCTTTACCGTTATCTTTAACGTTATCTTAAATGCTATCTTTATCTTCCTAAGAGTTCATAGACATTTACTTGTCTTCCAGCTTATGCCTTAGTCTAGTTATTTTGATAATAGTATCGTTAGAATTATCATACTCGCCAGACTTTATGTCTGACCCCCTCTATTTCTATACTTTTTCCCCCTCCAGGTCCTCAGGTTGGGCCCAGCTCTAGTGGAGTTTGATTGAATTGCTTCATCTCTCTTTGGAAAGCTTGGACCGTTGAAGTAAAGTCCAGCTTGTTATCTTTTTAATGGCTATTTATGTAATGGGATTATGTATTTTGTTTTTATGAAGATGGATATTGTACTTGGTTATGATCTATGGTTTTATGATGTAACAAACATGTTTAATTTCCGCTGCAATAAAATGAAGTTTTAGATTTCCAAGTACTATTTATTATCTGTCTTGTTGTAATTTTTCTGTTCTATATTCACTTATAACCTCCATGGAAGTTAATGCATTCCCTTTGTGACTGACATTAATGGACGTGAGGTGTTACACACCCAAACGATGTGAAGACTTCTGGTCTTCAACCACCACCTTCATCTTCGACTTATCGTCGAATCGGTTTTTCAGAATGGGTAAAAACCCGGCCTTTCTGAATGACCCGCGTATATAATAAACAAATGTTACACAAACACAACATATGCCTCATTCCAATTCATCAGTCACTAACCGTAAATTAGCAAGAGAACAATCCCCCAAATATTAACCCCGAAGGCCGAAACCAACATCAGATCAATACCCAGGAAACCATTCTTCTTAGCTAACCTACAGTTAGTTTCTAAATTATACATTCTTAGGGAAAGGTTCCCATTAATCTTATCAAAGATAAATTCTTTTAAACTTATTCTTTAATCTTCCTTTGGATGTTATTTCAAACCATGTTAAGGTTTTCCAAACTAGTCGGGGTTAGCGAACCACACCGAAGTAATTATTTATTTCATTTCCCAATCCCAACCTATTCATCCCATGAAGCAAAACTAGTAATACTCCATATCTAACACTACGGTGTTATCGGTAAAATTAATTACCATTTCACGTTCAAATCTAATTAAAGATTTAACTATCGCTTTGGAGCAAAACTGGTGATACTCCATTCTCGCTCACTTTCCAAATTTGATAATTTAAATTATCAATTCACATTTCAATCTAATTACAGATTCATAAAAACTCCTTTTACTGGGTTAAAGAAGTAATGTCATTTAAAACACAGTTCACGATAAACCCAAATCCCATTTGATATTAAATTCAAGGCTATGAATAGAAAATATATAGGCTTATATTCAATATCAAATTCTACGACCGACAAATATCGTATTGGAAATAACGATATAAATATATCTTTCAAACTTCCACAACCGTATATGTAAAATCACGAAATCCAACATCGAAATATTCCGAAGATAATTTTGATTCAAATCCATTCCAATTCGTATATTGGAAATTCTGATTATTTTTAAAATCCCTTTCAAATTCAATCTATTTATTTCAAAAATAAATTGATTATTACTCTAGTTAATAACTAGTTCATTTCGATAAAAATCTATTTTTATCTTTTCAAATACGGAGTTTTTCATCCCAATTTTTTTCAAATCATTTCTTATGATTTTACACTAATTATTGATATTTTTAATAATTTTATCAAGGCCCGTACAGTCGGTTTTCAATAACTGCCACCGAACTGCACTTACCGCGACCTTTTTTGAAATTGATTTGGACGTATCTCCCAATCCAACTGTTAGATTTCAAATTTCTAATATTCGTTGGAAAGCTCTTTTCGATACGAACCCAACGGTTCCAGTTTTAGGAGAATCCGACGGTCAGGTCTCCCGTAATGTCCGTTCGAAATCAATGGTCGAAATTCACGAACTGCTGCGGCGCGGTGCGTTCTATTCAGGCCATTATATATAATATATATATATATATATATATATATATATATATTTCGTCGATTTCCTTTTAAAACGAATTTTATAGATCGTTTCAAATTTGCTTCTAAAACAACTTCAACTTTCATTTCAAATTCAAATCAAAATTGAATTTTCCATTATAAATTCTTTTTACTTTCCTTTCTATTTGATTTCAATTCAAATCGATTTGAATTCATTTTCTTTTTAATTCAATTCGAATTCATTTTTATATTCAATTCAATTCGAATTCGTTTTATATTTAATTCAATTCGAATTCGTTTTATATTCAATTCAATTCGAATTCTTTTTATATTCAATTCGAATTCGTTTTATATTCAATTCAATTCGAATTCATTTTATATTCAATTCAATTCGAATTCACTTTATATTCAATTCGAATTCACTTTATATTCAATTCAATTCGAATTCACTTTATATTCAATTCAATTCGAATTCACTTTATATTCAATTCAATTCGAATTCACTTTATATTCAATTCAATTCGAATTTTTAAATCTCTTTTCAATATCCATTATAAAAACGAATATAATCGATATAAATATCGTTCGCGTCAAAATAGCGCATCTCTAATCAACACGGCTTTATATATTTCAATAATTCTGTTATTCTATTTAACTAATGAATATTTATTCTATTCAACACATGAATCTATATTTCTTTCAACACATGACTAATCTCAACAAATGAGTACTGTCCACATGTGACTATTTTTGTTATTCGATATATTTTATAAAATTATGATTTCTATCGTTTAATTTCTAATCAGACTCCAACCGTAAATTAGTAAGAGAACGATTCCCTAAGCATTAACCCCGAAGGTCGAAACCAACATCAGATCAATACCCAGGAGACCACTCATCTTATATATTTTCCAGTTAGATTCTAATTTTATATATGATAAAGATGTAAATTTTATTGTTAAAATATTTCGTCCAACACATGACTAATCTCAACAAATGAGTATTGTCTACACATGAACCTATATTTTAAAATATTCTTTATTTTCCCAATTGGAATGAGGCCCAATCAATCACCATATAATGTTAATTATATGGATTCCATACAACACATGTATATAATAGCAACGATAAATAATCAACCATCATCCAAAGTGCACTACACAACTGCATAAGCATCAAATATAAATAATTAACGCTCACACAGTCTGTCGATCAATCGATCGACATACAATTAAATAATTGGGATTAGTGTACGTCAAATATCATCCCAACACCCGTGTGGGCTTTTCAATCCACAAACACTGAATATTATTGGTGCAGTTGGGCGATGTGTAGAATTTGTCGTTCCAATCAATGTCCTTCAAATAGGTGTACATAAACAAACCGTCCGGTTTGTAAATGAAAATTTATTTATTCACATCCACGTTAAAAATTATTTTTTTAACGATAAAATATTTTTAACTATATAAATATTTTATTTCATTTCCCAGCACACAATCAATTCAATCAAATTTATCAACCAAACAAATAAATCAATCACCAAACAATTAACTAAACAAACAAGCCGTCCATGGTCTGTGGACGACGGGTGTCGGGTGCTGCTAAGCACCGTCTGCATCCTAGTATATATTTTTATAACTATAAAATAAAATTTAAAGTGAGAAGTTCTCACTGACTAGCTAATCCAAACGCCACGACTCTTCTTATGTAGAAGTCTCCGCCGTTCTTGCCTTATGTCACTTTCGTTGCCCGTAGCCACTACATATATTAAAATCGAATTTTTACTTCGCTATTCAATATATAAAAATCGAATTTTTACTTCGCTATTCAATATATAAAAATCGAATTTTTACTTCGCTATTCAATATATAAAAATTGAATTTTTACTTCGCTATTCAATATATAAAAATCGAATTTTTATATGGCTACTTCTATAAAGATCACATCTTTATTATTTCTACTATATAAAAATCACATTTTTATTCTTTCTATAAGATAAAAATTATATTTTTATTCTTTCTTCATCATTAAAAAATCATATCTTTATATAAACGAAAATCGTAACCCTTCTATAAACAAAATTATTCCTTTATGTTAAAAATTATTCCTTTATGTTAAAAATCTAAACTCTCAAAATATAAAAATTCAAACTTTTATCATATAAACTTCATAGCTCATTATACTTCAAAAATTATAACATTATGTAAATAAAATTCTAGCTTTATATAATGCTGTATAAAATTAAATAAAACTGAAAATAAAAATCGATATTTTAAAAACTCACATTTGCTGTTAAAAGGGGGAGGAGGGCTGCTCAGTTGGAGGCGGGGACTGTAACACCCCGTATTTTCTGTGAACGTATAAGTAACAAATTAGAGGATAATTAAATTTTAAAAATGAGAATCAAGGGAAATGGGTTGCGCCATTGCATTCGTCGCGGAATTCTGCTTGGAAACGAGTCCGAGTTTGCAAGAATCGGAGTCCGTATGAGGGAGATATGACCCTCCGAAGTTTCGGAAATATTCAGAGTTCAAAACAGCTCGAAATTCGAATTTAAACCCAGAAGCGGGCTGGGCGGGAAATTTCCCGCCCAGGACCCAGGTCGACTGGGGAGTCGACTACCCAGTACCCAGGTCGACTGGGGAGTCGACCCCCCCCCTTGATTAGGTCGACTGGGCAGTCGACCTGGGTGTCGACCTGGTCCCCGAACCTAGTTTTGGGCCTGGGTGCATCCTTATGTATCTGGTCTCGTTTTCTGCCTAGATTCGTCCGCCTAACCCTATTTAAACAGCCCTAAGCCTAGCCTTCTCTACACACAATTCTATTCTGCTTCTACTCTACCTCTGTTCTAAATAAAAAATAAAAAATGGCGTCGCTACTATGCTGGAATCAAAACTAGAAGCTAATCAACATCAACCTAAGCAACTCAATTCAAACTAGAGATTAAAGCTTCTGCAATGATTCTACAACAATTAAAGTTCTTTCTTTAATCCAATCAAGGCAAGTGCAGTTATTTTCCGATATAAACTTTAATCATAATTGTGACATGAATTGTAAATCTGAATATGAGGTTATATCTGTTCTGTTCTGTTTAGATCTATCTTATTTTGTATCTCTTTCCTCTTTCTGTTCTATAGCCAGGCTACCACGAGCCTGAGCCGATCTCATAAGAGATTAGCATACGCTAAAATGTTTGGGACAACAAAATGAATGATGCATAAATTGGGCATAACTAATAGGTGACTGATTTGAGGAAAGAACATGGACTGTAGCTAGAACATAAATCTGAGACATATGACTGGACATGTTATATTTATAACATAAAGGGTATTGAGCATATGATTTGAGGACACGACATAAAAAGGCATATAAGTGGACATAAATATAGACTGTATTGAACATATGATTTGAGATAAAGAGAATATGGCTTAGGTATAAAGATTTACATGAAAGTAGGATATCAATTAATGTAAATAAACACCTAAGTAAGGGATCTTTGGGATATATGACATGCATAGTAATCGATGGCTATATTTGGTATAATTTATATATGGATCTTCTGTACTATGCAAGTTTAATAAAAATTGAAACATATGATATATGGTAAATTATGACCATAATCTGTGCTATGTAAATTTAATGCAAACATGGGGTATGTGATCATATTGTGAATCATGACTATTATTTATGTATGTGAACTTAGGCAAGATTTATAATTAGGCAAGATATGTTTGTGAAACTTTAAGGAATGATTAAATCTGTTATATTTGCCTAATTTGCTAGTTCTGCTATATTTGCCTAATCTGCTAGTTCTGTTATATTGCCTAATCTACTAGTTCTGTTATATTGCTTAATCTGCTAGTTCTGCTCTACTGCCTAGTCTGCTAGATCTGTTCATCTGCCAAATCTATCATCTGCTAAGTCTGTTAAAAATGCCAAATCTGCTAAACTAAATCTGTTGAGATGCCTAATCTGTTATCTGCTGAATCTGCTAGTTTGCTTAATCTGCTGAATCCGTTAAGCCGCCTAAATCTGTTATCTTCTATGTCTGTTAAGTTTATATATTCAGTCTGTTATTGACATAATCTGAATTAGCTATGAATAATTGACATGTATATTAGGTGTGGTGTAACAATCTGAAAATCTGGGCCAGTTTAAATTTTTTATTTTGGCCATTTTAGCGAATTTTGATTATTTAAAAAGAATTATTTTAAATAATATCGACGAGAAATTTATTTTGAATATAATTCGAACGTATATATTTATATACATCGTCGTTATAATATAAATATTTATTTATAATTATAAATAGAATTGAAAATGGCGTGGTAGTTCGATAATTCGATTTCAAACTTCAATTGAAAGTACCGGGTGCAAAACAATCCGGATTTTAGAGAAACCAAAAACATTAGGATCTAATTGTGAATATCTTTCCAACGAATCCGAGAAATCAAAATTTCATAGCGGGAATCAAAAGATATGTCCGGTTGAAAATTCTGAATAGTCGCTATGGAATTCAGGCCCTTATAAATGGACATTTTGCAAACGACCTCGGATTTCGACGAAACCACTTTTGTTGGATCCGCAGTGTCTAGTTATTGCTAGGTTTCAAATTTCATAATTTTTCGAATCAGTATGTGAGCGTGGCAAAGGAAAACGCGTTTGACCAGTTACAGTTGATTTTAATCGACTGGAAATTGGCCATCTTTCAAACGGTCTTAGAATTTAACGAAACTAGCTTTGTTAGGACCGTATCATCAATACGAAGCTAGAAAATATTTTTCTGGGATTTTTCTAGTTAGTATGTGGCCCCGGTAAATTGAAATGCGCGTTCAAATTCAATATATAGTGATATATATTTTGATTTTGATGAAAACCTATCGAAACAGTCAAATTGGCTTGTGATACATATCCCATTATGTTCGGAATGGGGTTATTATGCTAGGGGCGACAGTCGTTGGGTCTCGATTGGAGTTCGAGCGAAAAGTCAACATTAAGGAGAATTAAACCAAATTAAATAATTAATATATATATATATATAAATTTCTTATTCTCTCCACTCAGTCACACACCCCGTTTCAGTCAAAATCAAAAAGAGGGGGGGCCCGTCGTTCCCCTTTGCGCCTCCGACGTCCACCCTCCACCGCCGTCGACAGGCCATCGCACCCCCTCTCCCCTCCTCCGCACCTTCCTCTCCTCCTTTCCCTCCTGATTTTCGAACCCCACGCCCCACGTAAACACCCCCAACCCGAACCCTAACTCCGCCTAGAACAGCACCGCCAGCCACCTTGGGACCCGCCGCCGCTGCTGACCCCCTCTCGCCTCCTCAGCCGCCTCTCCCCCTAGAACCGTCGCCCTCCTCTCTAAACCTTACCCCAACTGCCAAGAAAACCCTCCTCCAGTCACCACCTTGAACCCCCACAGCCGGGAAGACCAGCGCTGCTCCGGCCACCTGCCACGACCGGCACCTCCCCGCCACCTGTGGCGTGCCCCTCATTCTTTATCCCTTCCAAAATAATGTGCGCTTCTTCCTTTTATCATTTGATTATGATTTCCTAGTTAAAGACGAGATTTTGACATGATAAAGGCAAAGTTTTTACTTGTTTAAAGGCGAAGTTTTTACTTGTTTAAAGGCGAAGTTTTTACTTGTTTAAAGGCGAAGTTTTTGTTTGTTTAAAGGTGAGGTTTTTAGAATGCAAAAGCGCGGTGTAAAAATATAATTTTTATATGTATGATTAGTAAATAAAAATATAATTTTTATATATAGGAATAGTAAAGGATAAAATCCCATTTTTATGTGTTGACTAAAGAATAAAAATATGGTTTTTGAAATATTTAGAAAAGAATAAATACAGCGAGATAAATAAAAATATAATCTATATATTATGTAGCGGTATAAAAATGTGATTTTTAACATGTAACAGTGTTAAACAGATCTCGTTGACCGCACGGCGAAGACGTTCTACATAAGAAGAGTCGTGGCATGTGGTTTAGCAATTAGTGAGAACTTCTCACTCTTCAATTTCTTTTTCTAGTCATATATGTATACTAGGATGCAGACGGTGTTTAGTAGCACCCGACACCCGTCATCCACAGACCATGGATGGCTTGTTTGTTTAATTGTTTGGTTGTGTAGTTGGTTAGATTATTTGATTTGAATTGAATTGTTTGCTGAAATGAAATTGATTTGATTGATGTGTGAATGGCATGGGCCTTCACTAGACCGGGGATAAGGCTAGGCCTTGTCCCGTTTCTAGTATCGTGCCGTTATGCCGCCGAAATTTTCTAAAAATAAGTTAGAAAAATAAAGATAACATTTTATTTAATAAATGAACCGAATAGAAAATTCATAGGTTGAATAAAATAGTTTGATCGTTAAAAATATAATTTTTGACGTGAATATGAATAAATAAATATTCATTTACAAACCGGACGGTTTGTTTATGTACACCTATTTGAAGGACATTGATTGGGACGATAAATTTTACACATCGCCCAACTGCACAAATAAAAATTTGTGTTTGATTGCTTGAAACCCCACACGGGTATTGGGATGATATTTGACGTACACTAATCCCGATTGTTTAGTTGTATGTCGATCGATTGATTGACAGGCTGTTATTAGCGTTGAATATTTATATTTGATGCTTATACAGTGTAGAATGCACTTTGGATGATGGTTGATTATTCATCGTTGTTGATATACATGTGTTGTAGAAAATCCATATAATCAACATTATATGGTAATTGATTGGGCCTCATTCCAGTTTTAAAACAGAAATATTTGAAAAAGAAATATTTGAAATAGAATATTCGAAAATAGGAATATATGAAGTCGTATTGATTAGATTGACGCCATTTTGACGTAAACGATATTTATATCGATTTTATTCATTTTATAATGAATATCGAAAGTGATTTCAAAATCTGATATTTTGAAAAGAATTGAATATAAATAAATTCGAATTGAAATTGAATATAAACGAATTCGAATTTAAATTGAATATAAACGAACTCGAATTTAAATTGAATATAAATAAATTCGAATTGAAATTGAATTGAATTGAAAACGAACTGAAATTGAATTAGAAATCAATTTGAATTGAAATCAATTTGAAATGAATTTAAAATGAATTTAAATTGGAATATTCAATTTTGATTTGAAATTGAATATGAAGTTGAAACCGTTTTGAAAATGAATTTAAAACGATTTATAAAGCACGTTTTGAATTGAAATCGACGAAGTATATATTATATATATTATATATATAATAGAATGGCCTGAATAGAATGCGCCGCGCCGCGGCAGTTCGCGAATTTCGACCATTGACTTCGAACGAATATTACGGGAGATCCGACCGTCGGATTATCCTAAAACAGGAACCGTTGGGTTCGTATCGAAAAGAGCTTTCTAACGAATATTAGAAATTAGAAGTCTAACGGTTGGATTTGGAATCATGTCCAAATCAAATTTGAAAAAGGTCGCTGTAAGTACAGTTCGATGACCGTTGATGGAAATCGACTGTACTGGCCTTGATAAAATTATTAAAAATAGTAATAATTTGTGTAAAATCTTAAGAAATGATTTAGAAGGGATTGGGATGAAAACTCCATATTTGAGAAGATAAAAATAGATTTTTATCGAAATGAACTAGTTTTGAACTAGAATTATAATTCTATTTATTTTTAAATAAATAAATTGAATTTGAAATGGTTTTGAAAGTAACCAGAATTTCCAATGATTGCATTGGAGTGGATTTGAATCGAAATTGTCTTCGGAATATTTCGATGTTGGAATTTGTGATTATACAGATGTTGTTATGGAAATTTGAAAGATATATATTTATATCGTTATTTCCAATACGACATTTGTTAATCGTAGAATTTGATGTTGAATATAAGCCGATATATTTTCTATTCAGAGCCTTGTATTGAATATCAAATGTGATTTGGGTTTGTCGTGAATGGTGTCTTCACTAAAACTGTTCTTGAACCCAGTTGAGAAAAGATTAAATCTTTTTATTTAGATTTAATGAAGTGTACCAATTAAATAAAATTTAATTGGAATTGAATTGATATTGATTTTTGGGTTTATTGTGGACAGTGTTTTAAATAACACTCGTTCTTTAACCCGATAATTAATGAAATGTGATTTTTGGTTTATCGTGAACTGTGTTTTAAATGACACTGATTCTTTAACCCAGTTAAAGATTAAAACTAAGTGGAGTTTTAATGAATCTTTAATTAGATTGAAATGATCGAGAATGGAGTATCACCAGTTCTGCTCCAGGCGGTAGTTAAATCTTTAATTAGATTTGAACGTGAAATGGTAATTGAATTTACCGATAACACCGTGGTGTTAGATATGAAGTATTACCAGTTTTACTTCATGGGATGAATGGGTTGGGATTGGGAAATTAAAACAAATGATTACTTCGGTAAGGTTCGTTAATCCCGACTAGCTGAATCAAAATTCAAAAGAAGATTAAAGAATAAATTCAAGGAATTTATCTTTGATAAAATCAATGGGAACCTTTCCCTATGAATGTGAAATTTAGAAACTAACTGTCGGTTAGCCAAGCAGAATGGTTTTCTGGATATTGATCTGATGTTGGTTTCGGCCTTCGGGGTTAATATTTGGGGAATTATTCTCTTGATTAATTTACGGTTAGTGACTGATGAATTGGAATGAGGCGTATGTTGTGTTTGTGTAACACATATTTAAAATATACGCGAGTTATTCGGAAAGACCGGGTTTATCCCATTCTGAATAACTGATACGACGATAAGTCGAAGATGAAGACGATGGTCGAAGACCGAAGGTCTTCACGTCGTTTGGATGATCACTGATGATCTTGATTGGGCTGTACACCCAAGATGAGGGAATCAGTCGGTGGTCGTCCAGATGTGCTTGGAGATCGATGGATATGCGGGGTACTAGGTGCCTTCGGTTTCGTTCATACCTAGAACAGACTTGTAAATGGACTGTGTGTCTGACATTGGATTTTAGTCTGTGCGATTGATCTCTATTAAATATATATCTGTTTGGCGGCGGAGAATTTATTCTCTTGCTTAACGCCCTTCTCTGAGACGTACGAGCTCAGGGGTTATATATTGATGGATACCAAACGCATGGAGTGAATTGCCTGTGTGGCATGCCTAAGTGGCAATTGATCGAGGCTTCTGTTGAAAAGCAAAGTCTTGTGGTGATGATCAAAGCACGGCCTTTGTGGCGTAGCTTTGTGTAACGTTTACTTCGCGAGTTTCGCACCCCGGTTGTGAACCAAAAACGGGAGAGGACCTCAGGGAGGGCATGAGTTTCTTTCTAGCTAGGGTGGTGTCAGTGACCTTCCAGCCCTGACATTTATATACTTTTCACCTGTGTGGTTGTTGTTGTTGCGAGGCGCCTCGGTTAGATCGGACGACCCGGGTCCGATGGAGCCATTCGTTGGCTCATTTACGCCCCAAAGGGCGGGGAAACGCAGTATTCAGGCATTTTAATCCACATCGGTGGACCGGCCCTGTCGCTCTAAGGGCCCACCTGAGTCTGGGTCCTGTGGCTCGGGCTAGAGAGTCATGAAATCGGTTGAGGACTATCTTTTGCCTCGATTCATAGACGGAAATCCAATTTCCAAATACGTAACTTTGTGGTTTTATTTGTAAACCTATGTATGGCGACATAGTGGCATGGGACGCTCATGCCGCCTATGATTGATACTTATGATTTGAAGTTGTTTTATACACTATACACCGATAATAGTATCAAATGATTTGTTTTAAACGTATCAAGCATCCTTTGGCTGTTATAAGGGAAAACCCTACCCCCCGGCTTGCGTTGCATTGTGTGATAGGACCTGGGTCTTATAACAGCTTCATTTTTCTTTATTTAGCATTGCGCTGTTTGTTTTATGCACTGGTATTCTTGGGAGGAAACCCGTTCCGTGTTATACGGCGTGGTCCCTTGATTTACCTAACTTTAAAATAAAGATTAATAACTGTTTTAGTTCTCACACCAGTCACATGACTGACCTGGAGTTTATTGTTTTAACCTAAACTCTGGGTGCCCTTATTTTCGACACGGGCAGCTAGTAGTTTTGGTTTTGCAGATTTATATTCACAGGATCCTGGTTTACAGCTGGAACGATATCCGGAAAGCTTTGTATCCGTATATCTCTTCTAGTTGTGTATTGTATTATTTTCCACTGCTATGTATTTAAATGTAGTTTAAATCTCTGATATTTCTGTGTAATATTCATTTATACTCTGTATATTCTTGTAATCTGATGTATTTTTGTTATATATAATGAAATGTTCTTTTGTATGCGTTTTGTTTTGTCATGTTCTCAAACGATAGGGCGTTCTCGAACGGTCTGGGTCGGTTTAGCGACTGGTTCGGACCGAGCGAAATTCCTGATCGTCACACGTGGGCATAAATGGTAAATTATTCATTAATTGGCCGCAAAGATAAACATGGCTAACTCGAGGTTAGAATGAGTTTGCGGCATAATTCTGCCCGGAACCACCCGGCACATCCAGTGGCCACAAACAATAGGTTCTAATGTGAGAAGTTAGTCATAACGTGCTTGAAACCCGAGGTTAGACTCATTTTGCGGCAGAAATCTTCCCGGAACCAACCGGCCTAACCAGTAGCCGCAAACTGTCAGTCTAATGTGAGAGGTCTGGGCATAAATATTTAATTAATGAAAATTTGAGATAAATATGAAGTCTAAAATGTGTTGGGCGGATAGGGTTAAACCCACTAGACTGATGAATTTAATAAATCTGTTCCGTGAATCTGTAGGCCCAATTACAAAGTTAGACAAATCTGTAAGTCTGTTAATCTGTAACTGGTAAATCGGTAAGTCTGTTAAATCTGTATATCTGATCCGTTAGTCTGAAAACTTATCTGATCTGTGAACTAGTTGATCTGAATTCTGTATGTCTGAAACTTGTAAACAAGTTAATCTGAAATCTGTTAGTCTGGGGACACAATGTTAGGAGGGGAATTACTTGTGTCATCTGTTGTTTGGGACCCATATTAGTCAGTAACCCTTTCTGTTATCAAAACTTTGACCCAACAGTAGGTAGGGTCCGGGCACTCTTACTGAGCTAATTATAAGCGGTTCATTCTGATAAGGGCGAGGGGTGTTGATGGTGCGTTCCAACCGGTTCATGTGCGTGCATGGATCCCGGTCTGCCTCTGAGGATGTAAGACGCCGTGACATCTGTAAATAGGTCTGTGCCAATTGGTTGTCACTTTAGGGAGTGATACACCCTACTGTGGGGCCGACACAGGGTATTTATGTATTAGGGAGCCGATCGCTAGGGGTAGGGTTTTAGGGTACACTTAGTTCTGTCTGTTTCTGTTGGTACCATCTGTTTCTGTTGGGTGGTAACATCTATCTGTTTCTGCGTGGTACCGTATGTTCGGGTGGTAAAGGCCCATTTACTAGTGTACACCTAATTCTACATTCTGTTTCCGTAGGGATTAATCTGTTTCTGCTTCTGTCTGTCTCTGTTCGGGTGGTAAAGGCCCATTTACTAGTGTACACCTAATTCTACATTCTGTTTCCGTAGGGATTAATCTGTTTCTGCTTCTGTCTATCTCTGTTCGGGTGGTAAAGGCCCATTTACTAGAGTACACCTAATTCTACATTCTGTTTTCGTAGGGATTAATCTGTTTCTGCTTCTGTCTGTCTCTGTTCGGGTGGTAAAGGCCCATTACTAGCACTCTCTTCTATGGAAATTATTCTGTACCCGTTTCTGTTTCAGTTTAGACATTAGGGTGACACCTAATTCTGTTATACTAGTATTAGTGCAGAGAAGTAAGATATGAATAAGAAGCATGGCTTAGTCTACATCATTCTGTTTCTGCTGTTTAACCTAAGTATATCTGCTGCTCATGTTATGGCCATCTCTTATCCAGTTTTGCTTTCATGTCATTATTATTATTATCTGTTCATATGCTGAAAGTCACTGAACTTGCCAGACTTTATGTCTGACCCTTGTTGCTTCGCCTCCTTTTCTTCCGTTCCCCCCCCCCCCAGGATTTGTAGAAGGGAATACTCTAGCTTGATCCGGATTCCTTCTGCTTGAGGTGCTTAAAGTATGGCTTGTCTTCTTCTGTGGGGATTATGATTATAAACTATGCATTCTGAAGGCTTTTATACAAGACTGATATTTTGTACTTGAATTCTGATATTGTGATTTGAAAGGATGTAACCATACTGATTTCTGTTTTCCGCTGTAATAAAGTTATAATTTTTCAAGTACTGTTTATCTGTCTTGTAATATTCTGTTCTGTTTACTAAAATGCTCCACCAAAGTTAAGGCATTCCCTTTGTGAGTGACCTTAACGGAGGTGGGGTGTTACACTTGGTATCAGAGCTGAAGGTTACCAGATTGGGTAAAGTTTTTGAAAACTATTTTCAAAAAGGTTTTGAAAGGAAGTATTTTCAAAAATAAAGCTTATTTTGAAAAAACATGATCCCCAAGAGCCATATATCTTTCTTTCAGTCCTTTTTGTATTGAATCTTTCCTTTTTCGTTTCAGCATGTCTGAAGCATCTAAGATACCAGAGGGTGTTCATGTACCCGGTTGGTTTCGTCAATATCTTAAGGCTAGGACCGCCGCCGCAGGTCCAGCAAATGATCCCCCTCCTCCGCCCCCTCCTCGTGCAATTGCTTTCTCAAAGATCTGTAGAGATTTTAGGGCCATGGGTGGAAAGGATTTCAAGGGAACTGAATCATTCGTAGAAGCGAGGAACTGGCTCAAAGAAACTGAGGATCTATTCGTTATCTTCGAGGTCGACGATAGGCAGAAGGTACAGTTGGCGGTATGGCTGCTCAAAGACGAAGCTTCCTATTGGTGGGAAGTCACTAATGCCGAGAGGCCAGTTGAAACATGGATGGATTTCAGAACAAGGTTTGAGACAAAATTCCTCTCGCAAGCTGAACGAAGTCTACAACTGGAAAAGTTCTTATCTCATAAGAAAGGAAGTATGACGGTCAAGGAATACGTCAACCAGTTCAACCAACTGGCTAGGTTCGGATTGGATTTAGTCAACACTCAGCATAAAAAGGCTCTCCGCTTTGTTAAAGGATTGAACGAGCCACTGCACAGCCTAGCCATGACTCATGTACCCATGGGAGCGACTTACGAGAAATTGGTGGACATGGCACTACTGCACGAGGAAGACAAGGGCCCGAAAGAGACAAAGAAGGAAGAACCACATAATAAGAAAGCATGGCCCAAAAAGGAAACACAAAAGAAGGATGAGAAGTCTGAAGATAAGAAGGGGAAAAAGTGCTTTACTTGTGGAAGCTCGACTCATCTGAACAAGGATTGCAGAAAAAGGAAGGGCACTTGCTTCAACTGTGGTGAGATGGGACACTTCACTAGAGACTGCCCGAAGAAACGAGGGCAAGGGCAGAGGGCAGAACCCACTTCTGGAGGATAGGCGAATGCTCATGGGACTGGCAGATACGGTAGAAATAAGAAAAATTAAGTAGAAGGTTTAATTTTCTTATCTGATTGTTGAGTTAAAACTCTTTCTGATTCTGGCATTTTTATTCTGTAATCGATACTCTGCACTTTAATACTAGTATTGTTTTTGATTCCGCTGTAGACTCAAACCCATAAGGGTTATGACTAATCTGTTTGTGATAGATTGGGGTTTGAGAGATATCTGTGTTAGGCGTCAAGTAGGACGCATACATTCTGGGTTTTATCATGCTTAGCTCAGTAACCGGATCTGTACCAGTAATCTGTAAATATCTGAATATTCCCGATAAGGTTACGATTTCTAGTTTTGACATTATCTAAAGAGGGTAATTCTCTGTGTGTCAATTTGATGTTGGTTTCGGTCTTCGGGGCCGATACTTAGGACCCATGTCTAATGGGAACCAATTTTTTGTTTTATCTGTACTCGCTTCCATCATTCGACTGTATCCTATCGATCGAATCTTCGAACTTTAGGAAGAAACTAATGGGTGTAAACATGTGTTTGAGGCATGTTATGTTTGATGGTTGCAAGTGGATGCAAGTGGTTGCTCGTGGATGCGTATACACACACTAGGCACTAGATCGGCTCGAAAACACTCTCATACTGCATATGGATGTGTGAGCATTTTCAATTTTTGTGAATGCAAAATGATTGACTCAGCACATGGATGTTGCATATGACTGAATGGTTGTGCAGTCATATAGAAATGATATGTATCGAGTAGGAAAATTGCATACATGTTGGACTCGTGGCACTGGCATAATTCGCATTAAGGAGGTCAACTGAATCAGTGGACCGCCTGATCTTTGCATTAGATACATATATACACACTTTTGCATATGTTCATACAACATTAGAAGTTTCTAAGGACAATGGACACCAGTGATTGATGATTGAGTAGATGGATGTTGGATGGTAGGACACATTCTTCTTAACTTGAAGATTTCGGGGACGAAATCCTTTAAAGAGGGGAGAATGTAACACCCCGTATTTTCTGTGAACATATAAGTAAAAAATCAGAGGATAATTAAATTTTTAAATTGAGAATCAAGGGAAACGGGTTACGCCATTGCTTCGTCTCGGAATTCTTCTTGGAAACGAGTCCGAGTTTGCAAGAATCGGAGTCCGTATGAGGGAGATATGACCCTCCGAAGTTTCGGAAATATTCAGAGTTCAAAACAGCTCGAAATTCGAATTCAAACCCAGAAGCGGGCTGGGCGGGAAATTTCCCGCCCAGGACCCAGGTCGACTGGGGAGTCGACTACCCAGTACCCAGGTCGACTGGGGAGTCGACCCCCCCCCCCCCTGACCAGGTCGACTGGGCAGTCGACCTGGGTGTCGACCTGGTCCCCGAACCTAGTTTTGGGCCTGGGTGCATCCTTATGTATCTGGTCTCGTTTTCTGCCTAGATTCGTCCGCCTAACCCTATTTAAACAGCCCTAAGCCTAGCCTTCTCTACACACAATTCTATTCTTCTTCTACTCTACCTCTGTTCTAAATAAAAAAATAAAAAATGGCGTCGCTACTATGCTGGAATCAAAACTAGAAGCTAATCAACATCAACCTAAGCAACTCAATTCAAACTAGAGATTAAAGCTTCTGCAACGATTCTACAACAATTAAAGTTCTTTCTTTAATCCAATCAAGGCAAGTGCAGTAATTTTCCGATATAAACTTTAATCATAATTGTGACATGAATTGTAAATCTGAATATGAGGTTATATCTGTTCTGTTCTGTTTAGATCTATCTTATTTTGTATCTCTTTCCTCTTTCTGTTCTATAGCCAGGCTACCACGAGCCTGAGCCGATCTCATAAGAGATTAGCATATGCTAAAATGTTTGGGACAACAAAATGAATGATGCATAAATTGGGCATAACCAATAGGCGACTCATTTGAGGAAAGAACATGGACTGTAGCTAGAACATAAATCTGAGACATATGACTGGACATGTTATATTTATAACATAAAGGGTATTGAACATATGATTTGAGGACACGACATAAAAAGGCATATAATTGGACATAAATATAGACTGTATTGAACATATGATTTGAGATAAAGAGAATATGGCTTAGGTATAAAGATTTACATGAAAGTAGGATATCAATTAATGTAAATAAACACCTAAGTAAGGGATCTTTGGGATATATGACATGCATAGTAATCAATGGCTATATTTGGTATAATTTATATATGGATATTCTGTACTATGCAAGTTTGATAAAAATTGAAACATATGATATATGTTAAATTATGACCATAATCTGTACTATGTAAATTTAATGCAAACATGGGGTATGTGATCATATTGTGAATCATGACTATTATTTATGTATGTGAACTTAGGCAAGATTTATAATTAGGCAAGATATGTTTGTGAAACTTTAAGGAATGATTAAATCTGTTATATTTGCCTAATTTGCTAGTTCTGCTATATTTGCCTAATCTGCTAGTTCTGTTATATTGCCTAATCTACTAGTTCTGTTATATTGCTTAATCTGCTAGTTCTGCTCTACTGCCTAGTCTGTTAGATCTGTTCATCTGCCAAATCTGTCATCTTCTAAGTCTATTGAAAATGCTAAATCTGCTAAACTAAATCTGTTGAGATGCCTAATCTGTTATCTGCTAAATCTGCTAATTTGCTTAATCTGCTGAATCTGTTAAGTCGCCTAAATCTATTATCTGCTATGTCTGTTAAGTTGATATATTTAGTCTGTTATTGACATAATCTGAATTAGCTATGAATAATTGACATGTATATTAGGCGTGGGCATAAATGGTAAATTATTAATTAATTGGCCGCAAAGATAAACATGGCTAACTCGAGGTTAAAATGAGTTTGCGGCGTAATTCTGCCCGGAACCGCCCGACACATCCAGTGGCCGCAAACATGACCAAACATGGCTAACATCGTATTGACGATACGGTCCTAACAAAACTACTTTCGTTAAATTCTGAGACCGTTTGAAAAATGGCCATTTTCCAGTCGATTAAAATCAACTGAAACTGGTCAAACACGTTTTCCTTTGCCACACTCACATATTGATTCGAAAAATTACGAAATTTGAAACCTAGCAATAACTTGACATCACGGATCCAACAAAAGTGGTTTCGTCGAAAACCGAGGTCGTTTGCAAAATGGCTATTTTCAAGGGCCGAAATTCCATAGCGACTATTCTGAAATTTCAACTGGACATACCTTTTGATTCCCGCTATGAAATTTCGATTTCTCGGATTCGTTGGAAAGATATTCTCAATTAGATTCTAATATTTTTGGTCTCGCTAAAATCCGGTTTATTTTGCACCCGGTATGTTCAATTGAAATTTGAAATTGAATTATCGAACCACCACGCCATTTTCAATTCCTTTTATAATTATAAATAATTATTTTTATTCCAACGACGATTCAAATAAATATATACGTTCGAATTTGATTCAAATTAAATTTCTCGTCATTTTTATTTAAAATAATTCATTTTAAATATTCAAAATTCATTAAAATTGCCAAAATAAATTTTTTAAATTGGCTCGCATTTCCGGGTTGTTACAGAGTGGTTCTTCGGATAATAATCCAACCGGTCTCTCCATATTAACAACGTTAAAATGGTCGAAAACTTTGATAGTCGGTGAGTTAACTATCAAAGGAAAATACGTGTGCAAACAACGATATTATTTTCAAATAGAAATTCTATCGATCAATCGGCATTCATCTTTTTATCCTTTAAATTAATTTATCATTAATTTATTTCATTTGTCATTTCCTGTTTCCATATATTCAACATTTCTTATTTTCTAAATTTAGAAAATATATGTTATTAACACTGGAAAACATTTCCATTTCTTATTTTCTATATTAGAAAAAATTTCTGATTTTTTATTTGGAAAACATTTCCAAAACTCTTACATTGGACTTATACAGATGTTTAAACAAACCATCGCTATGCTAACTCAAACCATTACACTTATTAACTAAATTTACTTAACCATTCTTTACTATCAAACCTTAGCCCTTTCCTTAGTTAAGAAGGAAGTCAATCAAGTTGGGGTATAATTACCTCTCAGACCTTAACTGAACAACGTTTTAACTTCGGAATAGACAAAGTTTATCCATTAAACCTTTAACAAACTTCCTTATGTAACTCTCTTTCAAATAATCTCTATTCGGTAACTCCTCCCTTCGAATAACTATATTCGATAATCTCTCTTACGAATAACTAGATTTGAAAACCTTTCTTCGAATAAAATATATTCGATTAACTCTATTCAATTAACTCTTATCAATTAACTCTATTGGATTAACTCTTTTTGATTTAATTCTAATCGATTAACTCTATTCGATTAACTCTTATCAATTAACTCTATTTACTTAACTCCTTTTGAATAAACTATATTCGATAACTCCTTTAATTCTACTCGAATAAACTATATTCGATTAACTCCTTTAATTCTATTCGAATAAACTATATTCGATTAATTCCTTTAATTCTATTCGAATAAACTATATTCGATAATCTCACTTTCGAATAACTAAATTCGATTAAATCCCTTCGATTAACTAATAATCGATAACTCCTTTCGATTAACTAATAATCGATAACTCCCTTCGATTAACTAGTAATCGATAACTCCTTTCGATTAACTAATAATCGATAACTCCCTTCGATTAACTAATAATCGATAACTCCTTTCGATTAACTAATAATCGATTAACTCGACTCGACTAACCATATTCGACTAACTCGACTAACTTGGTTCGACTAACTTGGTTTGACTAACCATACTCGATTAACTCAACTTGACTAACTTAACTTATTTAACTCAACTTGATTAACTCGACTCATTTAACTCAAGTTGATTAACTCGACTCATTTAACTTAACTGATTAACTCTAACTGGTTAACTCTAACTCTAATTGATTAACTCTAACTTGTTAACTCTAACAGGTTAACTCTAACTCCAATCGATTAACTCTAATTGATTAATTGTAACTCTAATCGATTAACTCTAACTGGTTAACTCTAACTCTAATCGATTAACTCTAACTGATTAACTCTTACTGATTAATTCTACTCTAATCGATTAACTCTAATCGAATAACTAATAATCGATTAACTCTTTTCGATTAACCCATTTCGATTTACACTTTTGAATTAACTCCTTTGAATCATTTCCTTTTGAATTATCTCCTTTTCTATTTGTTTAATTAACAAATAACTATTCCCTTTTCAATTCTATTTATCTAACAAATAAATATTTATTTTATCTTTCCTATTTATTTAATAAATAAATATTTCTTTTATCTTTCCTATTTATTTAACAAATAAATCTTTCTTTTATCTTTCCTATTTATTTAACAAATAAATATTTCTTTTATCTTTCCTATTTATTTAACAAATAAGTATTTCTTTTACCTTTCCTATTTATTTAACAAATAAATATTTCTTTTATCTTTTCAATTCTATTTGTAAATGTTTTACAAATATTCCCATTCCAAATCTATTTGTAAATGGTTTACAAATATATCCTTTTTATTTCTATTTGTAAATAGTGTAAAAATATATCCTTTTCATTTCTATTTGTAAATGGTTTACAAATATATCCTTTTTTATATTTGTTTTTGCAAATATCTTCCTTTGTATTTGTCTTACAAATATATTTCCTTTATATTTGTTTTACAAATAATTTCCTTTATATTTGTTTTACAAATATATTTCCTTTTAAATTCTTTTGATTTTATAATTATTTCCTTATATAAAATCCTTTTTCCTTTTATATATAAAATCCATTGATTTTATATAAATAATTTATTTTCAAAATATACTTTGAAAATCCTCTTTTTTACATCCCAGTATTTCTTACGGTATTTAAAATACCAAATAACCATGATCGATATCATTCAAACACACAAAATCAACAACAGATTATATATCACATCATATATTACAATATATGAAAAACAGTAAAATAAATGTTGAGGAATACAGTTGGATTCCTCCAACTTGTTTCCCTGCATCATAGATGTTAAACAACATAATTAACATTGATTTCATTTCAATATGAAATATTCTGCTAAATAGAATCAATATTTGATTACGATTTATATATGTATTGTTATCTATGATTTCAACCAATACAAAGCAATTCAACCAAATAGTTAGCACACAGCAATCAACAGATAATTATCAGTTCTAAGAGTACGTTATAAAATATAACTATTCAGAGTTGGTGAGTTTTACTCACTTTGGCAGTTCATCGTTAAAGAACGATAAATTGTTTATTTGATTTGAATCAAACAATTTATTTCGCCGTAAATTCAAACGAGCTTCAGTCCACTCCCAGTCAGTTCCAAGGTGTAGCTCCCGTCCATACGATCCCAACGGATCGACCGTTCGTTAATCTGACATCGTATGGTCAAGATATCATAAATACAAGTTGGTACATTATTAAGATTAAAATTAAACTAATACTTTTTTTTTTTTTTTAATTGGGCCTTTACCTTCTTCTTTCCGGCCCATCCCCTTTGTAAATTACCCAGGCCCGACGTTGGACCTTTCTTCCCCGTTGCTTCCAAAGACACTTGCTCCTCACCATTGCCGTTGTTTACACCCCCCACCGATCCACCATTTCTCCAAACATTTGCAAACAGAAATCACCATGCTCTTCACCACTGAAATCTCTACACACTAATACCCTTACCGCTCAACTTGCCCTCACCAACGAAAACGCGTCGACCCCCAGTTTTCCGTCTAGCCCAGAAATTTGAGCGACATCTTTCATCACTAACAAATCCAGAAAAATGTATACATACTCCATTTCTCACCACAAATGCCAATATGATACTCATTTCACCTCAAACTTCATAAATCCCTCAAAATATCCAGCCCTAGATCCACGGTGAACTTTGACAGCGAATAGAGACACCACCGAACCCACTAAGATTAGCATCAGTGTGTAGTTCTCGGTCTCAGGAATTCAAAGAAATAAACATTGTGATTTTAGGAATTTTCTTTGATTTTATTTCTTCCATTTTCTTTGTTGTGGAAAAAATGAGAACAGCGGATGTATTTTGCATTTATAAAGGTGAGTGTGAGGCTGAGAAGGATAAACATGGCCATCGTTTTAAGCAGACATAGATTAGGATATTTTTAGTTATTTTATTTTATTGATTTTCTAATTGTCTTTGGTCCTTAAAAATTCCTGTGACCACATACAATAACCAAAAATCACGAAAATTGACATGCAGCTATAGTTCGACATTATGGTCCCAACGAAACTGGTTTCGTTGAATTCCGACTCTGTTTGCTCACACAACGTATTTTTAAAGGTCAAAATATCAACTGTTTTTCACATTAAAATCCCATACGGCCACATACTGACTTCAAAAATCATGGAAATTGAAATCTAGCAATAATTTAATATTGCGGATCCAACAAAATTAGTTTCGTCGAATTCTGAGGTCGTTTGTAAAACTGGCTATTTTTAAAGCTCTAAATAACCCTTTTTAAATATAAAATATATTTAAAAACAATTAAATTAAATATTTATAAATAAATATTTTCGTATATATTCACATTTTATATCCCACAGCTCTAGAATATTCCTATATGAATTTCTAACTTCATATTTCAAATCCCGATATAAATCGATATTCGATTTATAATGAAATTCCTTTTATAAATATAAATAAATCGATATAAATTATAAAGGAATTCGACAACGACTTTTCTAAAATTTGATTTGGGCATAAATCAAAATCTACACGACGAAATCTCGACTTTTCTCTTCCACTAGAAAAATATACCTCACCAGCTCCTAACGTTTCTTGTTTCACAGAAATCCGACTTAAAACGGCTTATGTATATTCGTTTAAAGTTCGAATCGCCAAATCGTGAACTGCTGCGCCATTTCGAGCTCGATTATATTTATAATATAATTAATATGTTCAAACTTCGTTTAAATAATATATTCGTTATTCAAATTCAATTCTAAACTGAATTATTTATTTTGAATTGCCCCGTTCACACCATATCGCCATTTCAGCCCCTTCTGATTTTCCAGAATTAAATATATTATTTAATTATTATTTTAATTAAATATTCACTATTATTTAATTCAACGACCATTTGAATTCTAAAAAACTATTTATATAATTAAATAAGTTAATTATATATCGTAGAAAATACGGGTCGTTACATTCTTCCCCACTTAAAATAATTTCGTCCTCGAAATTGCTAAGGTAGAAAACAAACTCCACCAACTGGGTTAAAATTATTTCTTCACTTCTTAACTCCGGTTTCACTAAACCAATTTAAATTCAATTAAAATATTAATTCATTTTTTATCAACGAAAATTTTCAAAAATCCTAAAAATTTTCTAACGCCTTAACTTGTCGAAAAATTTCGCCAGCACCTCCTTTGTACGGCTCAATCGGTACAACCACAACTCGCCTCTCTGGGCCTTCTCCAACCCAAAAGAAAATCAAACAGCCAAGCGGCTTGCCAATTTGGCTCATTAAAATCTCATACCATATAAAATATAAACTTGTACCTTTTTGTCGGGCATATCAACTCTATCACTTCCATATGCTGTCAACTCAGCATATACCAATGTTATCCCAATCAAATTCTGCAATCACTTTTATCTCCAACACACCCATTCGCTTTTTACCAAGCCAAATTTTCATTTAAAATTCAAGTTTTATTCTTGATACCAAACTCTTATTTTACCAAACCAATTCTAATCCAATTCTGTTACCACTTAACTGGCTTTATTTTAATCCCAATTTTCTTTCACCATTTACTGTTTAATTTGTTCTTAATTCAAACAATCTTCTTCCTGGGAGTTTTTAAACAGTTTACCTCTTTCAAAAATCAAATTTTCCTTTTTGAAATTCAACACAACTTGTTTTTTCCAAAACAAATTCTAAAACAAAAAATTTGGTAGTAATATGTCACTTAGAAACCCGAAAATGAACACTGATGATGCTGCGCAGTCATCATCAGAATTATTTTCCAGCGACCGAAGTGAGTTCAATACTATATCACTTTCAAAATCATTCTTAAACACTTTTATTTTGAAATTAGTTCAAAATATCATTCACGAATGCTTGGAATACAATTTAAAATCTCCCAGGATCTTAAAATTTACACATATTTAATCCAAGTCTATTTACAAACTCTGTTCCAAATTTCCATGGTTTTAATTTCAATTCTGATTCAAATTCCGATTTTATTCATTTCGTAACATTTATACGAATATAATTTGGTTATATACGTAACCATTTCACTTTTTATAATCTTACTCGATTATAATAACAACCAATATATCCAATATATTATAATTCCAATATATATACTTTCTCTATATCAAATTATACTTCGGGTAAAATTATTTCATTTACCCTCCTTTCAAAACATACTATGACGGTTCATCGTATTCGAGTGTTTATAAACTTCTACCGATATAGTGGATCAAACTGATCGACCAGAACCTATAAACAACTCAATCAATAAATCTCCACAATATAAAACAATTTTATATTGAATAACAAATACGCTCTCGTATATATACACTCAAACTCAATATAGGGTATTATTAACCCCATCTCTACTGAGTCACGCCACAGAGCCAAGGTAATTCTCTTAACCTTAAGCTCTGATACCAACTGTAACGACCCGGTTTTTAGCGACTTTGGTTATCGCCATAAACTCAATGATGACTAACCAAACATCGAAAAATACCGAAAAGTTAATGAAAGAAATGTGACAACCCCAAACCCCGATAAGACGGTGCAAGGGTAATCTTTGGAATATAACATATAAACAGGTAATAGTAGAACAAAAATAAATAAATACACCAGATAATGTACAATAGAATACACTGGATAAACATAATCATCAGAGTTACACAGTATATAGGATCATACTTAGTACAAATACAGTTCAGCTATACATAAAGCTCTACAGCGGAAAACAAAACATAATATGTACTACAAGAGCTGAACAGCATAAAATGAGATAAATGATAGAATCCATCTCCAGCTCCAGCTATCCAGAAAGAGCCTGCTAAAACCTGAATACAAGGCTGCCCATGTAGAAAAAGGGGCACCCGAGTTTGCAAGTGAAACAAACTACGAGTCAGTCATGGGACTAGTATGAGAAATCAACTTAACACATTTTATAATATAGCCAATCACAGGACCACGCCACTGTCGTGGAACGGGTTTACTCCATTGGATTGCCAGTGCTTTAAAACAAATAAATCTTTTAAATATTTCAATGCCCTTTATAAAAATGAAGCTATTATAAGACTCAGTTCCCATCACACAATGCAACACAAACCGGAGGATAGAGTTTTACCTTATAATGGCCAAAATATGCTTGATACGAATAAAACAAAAGCATTTATATTATTACTAATGTTTATATGTTTCAAAAACAAATTCAAATCATAAGTATCAATCATAGACGGCATTAATGCCCCATACCACCATGTCGCCATATATAGGTATACAATCAAAACCGCACGGTATTGTATTCGAAAATTGGATTTCCGTCATGAACCAAGGCAAAAGATAGTCCTTACCGATTCGAGACAATCTAGCCCATGTCTCAGGACCCAGACATAGGTGGGCCCTTGGATCGTCAGGGCCGGTCCACCGATGTGGATTAAAATTCCTGAACACTGCGTTTCCCTGCCCTATGGGGCGTAAACTGGTCATATCTGACCACACCATCGGCTCCGAAGAGACCGAAGCAACCGAGGCCTCGCTATCCATCATCCACATAAGTTAAATACCCGGGTGTGCAAAACCCAAAGCACCACTCCTAGCTAGAAGGAAACGCATGTCCTCCCTGATGTCCTTCTCCCGTTTCTGGCTCATACCGGGGTGTGAGGCTCGCGAAACAACGCTATACACAAAGCTATGCCACACAGGCCGCGCTTTGATCATCAACCACAAGACTTTTCTTTTCAACAGAAGCCTTGATCATCTACCACTTAGGCATGCCACATAGGCAATTCACTCCATGCGACTGATTTCTATCGATATATAACCTCTGAGCTCGTACGTCTCAGAGAAGGGCGTTAAGCAAGAGAATAAATTCTCCGCCGCCAAACAGATATATATTTAATATAGATCAATCAGCATAGAACAAAATCCAATGTCAGACACACAGTCCATTTACAAGTTCGTTCTGGGTCTGAACGAAACCGGAGGCACTCAATACCTCGCATATTCGTACAATCAACAAGTACGTCCAGACGGCTACTACTTCAGCCCCTTCAAGGTAGCTACTCCCATCATGAGCATCAGTAGCACCCCCTCCATTCGACGTGCAGACCATCGGCCTTGCACCGTCTTCATATCTTCGACTTTCAATCATCGCTCAATTATTTGAAATGAGAATTAACTCGGCCTTTTCAAATAATTCACGTATATTTAGAATTTCAAATCAATTCATTTCAATGGTTACATTATTCGACTTCAATAATTCTGTTCTTTAATGTAATTTTCACGCCAAACACATTCAACGATCAAATATCACATAAACCGAGCAAATTCAATTTTTTTCCATTCCATATCATTTATAATATTTTATCACGATTTATCGCTATTTTTATTTATTTAAAAATAACCAATTCATTCAAACGACGCTGTAGGCCATAACGCGGCCGTGGCGCTGTTTTTCTTCAGATTTGATTTACACGTATCTGAAAATCTAACCGTTGGATCTTCATAAATTTTATATCATTGGAAAGATCTTTTCAAATCAAACCCAACAGTTTCAGTTTTGGGAAAATCCAACGGTCGGATCTCCCGCACTAATCGTTTGAAGTTACGATTTCAAAATACAAACTGCAGCGTCGTTATTCGATTTAATTTAATTATATTTATATATATATAAATATAATCGATTCTGGTGCTGTTTTTCTTCAGATTTGAATTAAACATTCCAGACAATCCAACCGTTGGATCTTTACAAAGTTGGTGTCGTTGGAAAGATATTTCCAAAGCGAACCCAACGGTTGTGGTTTCAGGAAAATCTGATGGTCGGATCTCCCGCACTAATCGTTTGAAATTAAGGTTTCAAAACACGAACTACAGCTTTGTTATTCGATTTATTTTAATTATATTTATAAAAATATATATAAATATAATACTTCCTTCGATTTCAAAACTATATTCATTTCATATATTTGATAAAAATGATATTTTTTATCATCAAAAATATTTATTCAACACATGAATATTTTTAACACTTCATATTCACAATAAAAATGTAGATTTTATTGTTTTATCTATATATTCAACACATAAATGTTTTCGATTTCACACACATGATAAAAATATGATTTTTATCGTTCTAGTCCTTTATTCAACACATGAATCTTTTCTATAGTTGATATATATAATAAAAAGGTGATTTTTATTGTAAAACAATTTATTTCAAAACACGATTATTTTATATAGTCTATACATAAGGTAAAAATGTTAATTTTGGTGTTAAAACAATTTATTTAAAATACTAATATTTTATGTAGTCTATATATATAATAAAAATGTGATTTTTATCTTTCGAAGAATTTATTCAACACATGAACTTCATTCAGCACATGAATTTCTACTCAACACATGAATTTCATTCAACACATGAATATAGTTTCAACACATGAAAATAATTCTAACACATGAATATTATTGAAAATTTCGGCAGCATAACGGTAGGGTAGTTAAAACCGGGACCGTCCCTAGTACTGCTCCTCGCTCTACCTTAAAACCTCGCGGTTTTTGACAATGGGGATTTCATCAATCTAATTCGCACACAGGCGAGCATGTTTATTTTTCTTTTCCACAACCTAATCCTATGTGGTTTCATCCAAAATAATTCTCAACAACAAACATGTATTTTTCAACCACAATCAATCATTCATGATTTTTACCAAATTTCACATCAACCAATAATCCAAACAATATCGCAACCATTAAATATCGTCCATGGTCTGTGGACGAGGGGAGTATATATATATATATATTCGTACATAAATATATTTTGATTTCACTTCAATATCATTTCAATTTATTTCAATGCACATATAATTTTTATAACGGATATATAACTTATACATCGAACGTACAACTTATACAATGCTTATACATGAGGTGTACAACACTTATATAACTCATACATTGACTATATAATTTATACATCGTTGTTTTCCATATCGTTTATAAATTAGAAATCTCACATTGGGTTCCACTCCTCCAAAAATAGCAAAAGGCTCAGAAAAATATGCGGTATCTCCTAGAATGTAGAAGACGTCCACATGGTCTCGATGTCTCATGTTTCATCGAATTTCGTTAACACACGATAAAGATACGATTTTTCAAAGTTTGCAACACTTAAAAGTGTTATTTTTAGTTCAAGAAAACAAAGGCCGTACCTTTCACGAAGGGTTCAAACTTAGGTTTTAAATTTTCGCTCGATCCGTGAAGCGGTTGGACGATCAGGTGTTGCAACGTCGAAGAGGGTTAGAGGAGCTTCCTGGCGCCACCAGTCTTGCTCAGATCGACGGCGTCAAGGCTAGGCGGCGGCGGGTTGAACGTCAGCACTTCGAGGCGTCCGTTCTCAGCGAGCACATGATGAGGGGGTGCGAGGCTAGGATGTATTTGAAGAGGGGAGGCGGCGCTTCAAAAAACCCAACTGGGGCGTTGGCTGATTTGGTTTGTAGGAGGAGGAATCGGGGAGGAAGGGAAGAAGAATGGTCGTCGTGAATTTGGGGAAGAAGCGGGTAGAGAGAGAAATGAACGGGAAATTCTATTGGCCAGAGTTTTATTATTGTTTTTAATTTATTTTAAATCCGAAAACACCCCTATTCACATATGAACTCCAATTCAAAGCCAACGACTATCAACTCTAGCTAAATACCCCTATTCCGAACACAAAGGGATATGTTTCGTAGGCCCATTCGACTGTTTCAGTCAGTTTCTCTTCAAATTAAAATATAAAACATTCAATATTTTATTTGAACATACATTTCAATTTGCCGGGGCCACATACTGATTCTAAAAATTCCCGAAAAATAAATCTAGCTATGTTTTGACGATACGGTCCCAACAAAACTAGTTTCGTCGAATTCTGAGACCGTTTGAAAAATGTTCATTTTCTGGTCGATCCAATTTAACAGAAATTCTACAAACACATTTTCTTTTGCCACGCTCACATATTAACCTCAAAATTTATGTAATTTGAAACCTAGCAATAATTTGACATCCTGGATCCAACAAAAGTGGTTTCGTCGAATTCCGAGGTCGTTTGCAAAATGTCTATTTTCAAGGGCTATATATTCTCTATAGCGACCTTTCTGAAAATTCATTTGGCCATAACTTTTGACTCCCTCTATGAAACTTCGATTTCTCAGATTCGTTAGAAAGATATTCATAAACAGATTTAAATATTTTTGGTTTCACTAAAATCCGTTTTATTTTGCACCAGGTACAGTCAGTCAAAGTTTGAATTGAAAATTTGAAACTGCCGCGCCATTTCAGGCCTTGTTTATAATTTAAAATAATTATATTTATTTTCAAACGTCGATTCAAACTTACTTTTCGTCATTATTATTTAAAATATTTATTTTAAATATTTAAAATCCACTATTTTAGCCAATTTCAAATTTTTAAACTGGTTCAGATTTTCCGGGTTGTTACAATCTCCCTCACTTAAAACTTTTCGTCCCCGAAAAGGAACAAAGTCGAATGTGGTTTGATTAACCAACTCTACTTTCAATCTGTTTTCCATTCTTCAACATTTCAGTCTCTAAGAATTTTCAAATTCTTCAAAAATTTGGCTAACACCCTAAATTTTCGAAAAATTTCGCCATAACCTCCTTTGTTCGGGGAGGTGTTTGGAAACTTATTGGGCCGTATTAGGTACCCAATAAATCCTAATAAGCATGAACATATTTATAGTGATATATTCCGGTGTCCACAGGGGAGTGTGTATAGATCATAACTCCAGAGAATAAATTCTCGTCACCCTATAAATGGTTTTTGTGCCTTAATGACCAGAGAGACGTGTTTATTGTCATCTCCAGACCCGTGTGGGGTTTTTATTAATCTTGCAATTTACCGTTACATTTTACATAGTCCATATCAGTCATCAGTTCAACTTGTAAAATATAGTCATTGCCATACAAGCCTCTCGCTCGTATGGTAAATCTTCAACCTCGTCACACAAGCTCCAAATGCTTATGTGGTATATGATGAAGTATGCCATGTAGTGTAGTTCAAAATTAATTGTTACTATCCTATGGCGAAATTTATTATTACACACAGAACAACCAGCACTCCGCATCCAATGACATTCACAGGAGTTGATATAATAATAAAACTGCGCATCCAACTCATTAAGGTTTACCTATTTGTCGGGCATGCAAATAAATTCTTTACTCAACAGCTAATCCATTTACCTGTTCAAACATATTTAATGCACATGTATATATTTCTGTCTATTTTTAAACCAGTTCAATGTGTGATTTAATTGCATAAATTTACCATTCCTTCGTTGATTAAATTAACTATCATTCTAATAATTCAATTAATCAAATTCACAATCACACAACATAAACAAAAATCAATTTGTTTTTAACTTTCAAAAATATACTAATTAATTCATATACTCTTTTTAAAGTCATTCAGACTATATGATTAAAAGTTTACATCCATAAAAAGAAAACAACAGCAAAGTGGAGAACATAATGGAAATTTAAAACATGGTAAATGTACCTTGCACCAGAGTTAATCAGAGACATCCACCCTGCACATAGGGTAGGCTTTCTTAATACTCTCCTCAGCTACCCAAGTACAATCTCGCGAATCTCCACTCCATTGCACTTTGACTAAGTGAACCTTTTTGTTCCTCAGCTCTTTTGTTTCTTTGCCAATTATGAAACGACCCTGAACTTCCCCATGAAGGAAAGCCTGGATTGCTTTGAGAACAACACACATCAGAACACAAACTGAAGAAAATTTTATTGCTGATTACAACAATTACATCAGAGTACAAGAATATAACTGAGTACGAATACTTATTACATAATAGAAATACAATAATATCAGAGATTTAAATTACATTTAAATAGCAGCGGAAAAATATTACAAATACACAACTGAAAGGAATACACGGACACAGAGCTTTCCGAATATCGCTTCAGCTGTAAACCAGGATCCTGTAAATATCTGCAAAAAGCTACTCGACTGCCCGTGTGGAAAATATGGGCACCCGAGTTTGCCAGTGAAACAAACTACAGGTCAGTCATGGGACTGGTATGAGAAATCTTAACTTAACTTATCTAATAATAATGCTAATCACAGGACCATGCCGCTAACGCGGAACGGGGATTGCTAGTGCATAAAATAAGGTAAATCGTTAAACAACGCAATGATTTTTAGAAAAATGAAACCATTATAAGACTCAAGTCCCATCACACAATGCAACGCAAACCGGAGGATGGATTTTTACCTTATAATGATCAAAAGATGCTTGATACGATAAAAACGGATTTGGTGTTATTATTACTAGTGTATATTTATGTTTCAAAAACAATTTCAATCATAATGTATCAATCATAGATGACATAGTACCCCATCCTACTATGTCGCCATACTAGTTCTACAATCAAAACCGCATGGTGTCGTATTGGAAATTGAATTTCCATCATGAAATCGAGGCTAGGGATCGTCCTCTCCGATTCGAGACACTCTAGCAAATGCCTCAGGATCCCTCGCAGTGAACCCTTGGAGCGGTAGGGCCGCCCCCTCCCCTAACGGTAGTGGATTAGTTATGCCTGAACACACGCTTCCCGGTCTCTTTGGACCTCCATATGACCACTTCCGGCCTATAATCCTGAGGTGCCCCAAAATCCATCATCCACATAAGCAAAATGTCGGCCAGCTTAAGCACTGACACCACCCCTAGCTAGAAAGAAACGTGTGCACTCCCTACGGTCCATATCCCGTTTTTGACTCATACCGGGGTGTGAGGCTCGCGAAGTCACACTATACACAAAGCTACGCCTAAACAGGCTATGCTTTGATCATCCCACAAGGCCCTGCTTTTCAACAAAAGCCTTGATCAATTGCATCTTGGCGCGCCACATTGACAATTCACGCCATGCGATTAATCACTATTAATATATACCAGGGTATTAAGCAGAGAATAAATTCTCCACCACCAATCAGATATACATTAATAAAAATCAATTTAATTTACATGGAACGAAATCCAATGTCAGACACGCATCCATTTACAAGTCCGTTCTAGGTCTGAACGAAACCGGAGACACCTGAGAGGTCCTCGCATATCCGGACAATCAACAATACGTCTGGACGGCTATCACTGAAGCCCCTTCAAGTTGCTACTCCCATCATGGATCTCAGTAACAACACATCCATTTGATGTGAAGATCATCGGTCTTCAACCACCGTCTTCATCTTCGACTCTTCATCGTCGTAGTAATTATTCGAAATGGGTTAAACCCGGTCTTTATGAAAAATTCGCGTATTTTTATAATTAAAAATCAAGTACTATAAAAGCACATCCAACGTCTCATTCCAATTCAGGATATTCTTTTAAATAAAATATTCACATTATCTTATCAAAGATAAATTCTTCAAATTTATTCTTAAATCTTTCTTTTAAAGATTTATTAAAACCCCAATTTGGTTTTAAATATCAAAAATCATTATTCAATGACTATTTAAATTTAATAAATTAATCTTATCTTTAACTAGTTAAAGAACTAATGTCATTTAAAACATAGTTCACGGTAAACCCATAATCATCTCCCATAAAATATGGAATCTTCATAGAAATCAAATCAATATGTAATCGTTATAAATTTCTTTATCCGACCAATAATATAAATGGAATAACGGCAAAGCCTCTTAAATTCCATATGTAGTATCGGTCTTCTTTTACAGAAGCTTATCTCGGTTATTATTAATTCGAATCCCATTCAACTCCAATTTAATATATTAAATTGGAAAACATAGCTTTTGGAAAATTCCCATTTAAATCTTAATAGAAGATTTATAAATTCCAAATCATATTTTTACTATCAGTTGGGTTAAAGAACACATGTCACTAAAAAAATCACGGTTCACAATAAACCCAACTCACATTTCATCTTATTTTAATTACTAAATATAATTGAAAACTTTAACAATCTAAATTAAAAGATTATTCTCTTCTCAACGGGGTTTAAGAAAGGTGTTATTGAAGACACCGTTCACGACAAACCCAAAATCCAATTTATTTAATTTAAATTCAATTAAATATTAACAAATTGGAAACTTCCTTAAATCTAAATTTAATGATTTATTCTAGTTAATAACTAGTTCATTTCAATAAAAATATATTTTTGTAAAATATATTCTTTTTCTAAAATGTTCTTTTTCTAAGATATTTTCTAAAATGTTCTTTTTCTGGAATATTCTTCATTGGAATGTGACTCAATCAATAACCATATACTGCATGAAATCAACAATCATGATAAATAATTGTCAAGCATCCAAATAACAACCAAAGTGGATTCTACACTAAATATTGGGACTAGTGTAGATCAAATATCATCCCAATACCCGTGTGGGGTTTCATCCAACAAACAAATAATAAATTATTTGTGCACTTGGGCGATGTGTAAAAATTATCGACCCAATCACATAAACAAGTCGGATGACTTATAAATGGAAGTGTAATATTCAATTTGTATATCATTAATATATTGGACACATCAAACTTTTCAACATTACATGCATACATCAAGGTATCACTAATGTTATGTTTAAACATATGATCTTTTTTATTGTGACTAATCGAAAATAAAAATATTAACTTTCATATCCTTTGTGTAATCCTTTCCAATGACCAAAATGGATATTTTGGGTGAAGTTCTTTTTAAGTGACCAAAAATGAATGTTTTGGTGGAATCTTTTTAAGTTACCAAAAATGAATGTTTTGGTGAAATCTCTTTTAAAGGACAAAATGAATATTTTTAATATCACATAGAAATGAAGTCTTTTAATCCTATTCTTTTTAATGAGGATAATATCTCATAAAAATGTATGTTCTTAATTCACACTTTTTAAATGACCAAAGATGCCTATTTTTAATTCATTTTTTTTATGACAAGAATGTCCTTTTTATTTTAATTTACATTTTCTAACAGAAATGTACTTTTTATTCTAATATCCATTTTCTAACAAAAATGTATATTTTACTTTCTAACAAGAATTATGTTTAAATCTAATTGATTTCAATGTAAACAAAATGCCAGTTTTGTCTAATTCAGTTCAATGTAAACAAAATGAGTATTTTTACTTCACTCTTTTTAAATGATGAAAAGAATGTTTTTATTTAATTCTTCGCATTTGACAAAAATGAATATTTTTTTCATTCTTTTACCTTTGACCAAAAATGCATAATTTTCTTTCATTCCTTTACATTTGATAAAAAAGTATAATTTTCTTTCATTCCTTTACATTTGATAAAAATGTATATTTTTCTTTCATTCCTTTACATTTGATAAAAATGTATATTTTTCTTTCATTCCTTTACATTTGATAAAAATGTATAATTTTCTTTCATTCCTTTACATTTGATAAAAATGTATAATTTCTTTCATCCCTTTACATTTGATAAAATTGTATAATTTTCTTTCATTCCTTTACATTTGATAAAAATGTATAATTTTCTTTCATTCCTTTACATTTCATATAAATGTATAATTTTCTCTAATTCTCTTAATGTAAACAAAATAATGATTTTGTTTTAACACAAGTTCTCTTATCAAAAATGTGATCTTTATTTCTATAATTATTTCTACACAAAATGTCCTTTTTATCCTTCTAATGTACATTTTAACAAAATGTTCTTTTTAATCCTATTTAACATTTCTAAACAAAATTGCCTCTTTCTATTTCACTAACCTGATCTAATTATCAAAAATGTTATTTTTTTTAACTAATTTAATTAACAAAATTGTTAATTTTGTTTGACATAATCTATGTAAAAAAAATGTTAATTTTGTTTCACTAATAATGAGATTTTAATTCTAATGACATATAACAATATATTTCATATTTCATCGATTCTAATTAAACAAAGATGACATGTATAATTTGTCCGTTCTAACTAAACTATAAATAACAATTATATGTTGTCAATTCAAATTTAACATAAATGATAAATTATGATTTGACTAACCTTCTAATCAACACCATTATTAACTTTTGAGTCAACCAATCACAAAATGATAATTTACAAATCTAATAACTCAACACGATGGTTTGGTTTCACTATTTCTCTAATTAATACAATCATTAATTAACAAATCTAATAACACAACAACCATCGACCAAATCACATATGAAAATCCACAAAACAACATCAACTCAAGATACGTTTCATGATTAAGAAATTTTAATTATATAAAAGAAAAAGGAAGAGGATTTCTCACAATGATTTAATTCTGTAACGTTCAGATCTGAATTTTCTCTGAATTTTGGTTTGCTTTGTTCCAGTTCTAGTTTGTACCATCATGTAGATCTTGGGTATACAATTTCAATGCTTTTCGTTTCGTTCGATTTCATCTCTGTTTGCAAAAGTTATGGCCTTTTAATCATTCAATTATAATTTAAAATAAATAAAATAAAATTAGTTTCCATTACTTTGACTCTTCCCGTCCCCTTTGACCGTTCTTCTTTTAGATATCACGCTCCAGGTAATCGCAAAAACAAACCCACATCATCGACTTCAACAACCGCCGTCTTCATCACCTACGAAGCCCCGGCCTTCGATCTGACCTGCTCCCTCTGACCGCCTAGGAGTGCGCCACCTTCTCCCTTAACCACGACCAGTTCGCTGCCTCCCCATGCTCCAGAAAACCCATGAACGGCGGCAGCTTTCAGGCCATTTTCTGATCGTCTCCGCTCGCCATTGGTGATCACCACCATATGATATTGAAGCTTTCGGAATTCTCTTCGATTTGTGCTTGGGTTGAGGTTCTAACTCGTGATGGATTGGAAGAAATTAGCGAGGGAATTTAGGAGCGTGGTGGCCATCGAAATAGGTAGATGGCGGCGGTAGAAGAATAGGGTTAAGGCTTGCGTATTTTATACTGTATTTATACTGTGTATTTTCCAATTTATTTAATCCTTTTATTTCAAAAATTCATGTTAACCAATACGAACTCCAAATCACACCTAACGAGTGTCTCCCGTAGCTAATAGCCCCCGTCCCGGACACAATGAAATATGTTTTGTAACCCCGTTCGGCTGTTACGATATGTTTTTCTTTAAATTAAATTATAAATCCTTTGATTATTAAATTCAAGCGTACATTTTTAAATTACCGGAGCCACATACGGACTCTAAAAATTACAGAAAAATTATTTCTAGCTTTGTTTTGACGATACGGTTCTAACAAGAATAATTTCGTCGAATCCTGAGATAGTTTGAAAAATGGTTGTTTTCCTGGTCGATCTGATTTGACTAAAACTGACAAAACACGTTTTCTTTTGCTACGCTCACATATTAATTCGAAAAATTATGAAAATTGAAACCTAACAATAATTTGACATTCCGGTTCCAACAAAAGTGGTTTCGTCGAAAACCGAGGTCGTTTGCAAAATGGCTATTTTTAAGGCCAATATATTATATTAAAATATATATAAATTCTACAGCGACTTTTCTAAATTTTAAACTGGACATAACTTTCTATTTATAAAGTGAAATTTCATTTTTTTCAGATTCGTTAAAAATATATGGTGAAACAGATTTAAATATTTCTGGTTTTGCTCAATTCTGATTTAAAATGAATCCTGTACATTCAGTCAAAGTTTAAATTCAAATTTTCAAACTGCAGTGCTGTTTTAAACTCCTTTTATAATTAAATTAAATTTATTCATTTTAAAATAAGTTCTTGGTCGTTATTATTTAAAGTAAATTATTTTATATATTAAAAATCTATTAAAATTCCTAAAATAAAAATTTTAAATTGGCCCCAAAATTCCGGGTTGTTACAATCGCCCCCACTTAAAATCTTTTCGTCCTCGAAAAGGAAAGAAGCTATAGTTGTTTAATTAACTAACTCAACTTTAAATTATTTTTTTAATTAATTATCATTCTAATATTTTAATTAGTGAAACTAATTATCAAACATCACAACCAACAATCAATTAGGTGATTAACTTTTCAAATATATATAACTTTTATATATAGTCAAAAATCATATTTTTAATGCAAATCACAGAAATGTGTACTAACTAAGTTTTTGGTTCTCATACCAGTCAATGGAAATATATAGATATCCCACTTTCGAGACTCTAACATAAACTCTGATGACGCTAGCAATCATCAGAATCATTTCCGGGTGACTAGAGTTTGATTCTATATCTATCCAGTATATTAAAACTTCGAATATCCGTTAATTACTCGTATATTCGAAAAAAAATATATACTCGATCGCCCACATTAAAATATAATAATATACTCAAATACGTATATTTAGATAAAATTTTCAAAACTAAATTTGTTTTCATTCTTATTTTAAAGAAAATAATACTCTTCACACTCGTTCTAGGATACTACTGATCCCATCTCTAACGAGTTATTCTCATTGGATATTACTAATCCAATCTCTGATGAATTCTTTCGTTTGGTTCTAATGTGTCTTGTTCTCGAGCTCTGTAAACCAAAGCTCTGATACCATAAGAAACGACCCTGAACTTCCCCATGAAGGAAAGCCTGGATAGCTTTGAGAACAACACACATCAGAACACAAACTGAAGAACATTTTATTGCTGATTACAACAATTACATCAGAGTACAAGAATATAACTGAGTATAAATACTTATTACAAAATAGAAATACAATAATATCAGAGATTTAAATTACATTTAAATAGCAGCGGAAAAATATTACAAATACACAACCGAAAGAAATACACGGATACAGAGCTTTCCGAATATCGCTTCAGCTGTAAACCAGGATCCTATAAATATCTGCAAAAAGCTACTCGACTGCCCGTGTGGAAAATATGGGCACCCGAGTTTGCCAGTGAAACAAACTACAGGTCAGTCATGGGACTGGTATGAGAAATCTTAACTTAAGTTATCTAATAATAAGGCTAATCACAGGACCATGTCGCTAACGCGGAATGGGTTTACTCCATTGGATTGCCAGTGCATAAAATAAGGTAAATCGTTAAACAACGCAATGATTTTTAGAAAAATGAAACCATTATAAGACACAAGTCCCATCACACAATGCAACGTAAACCGGAGGATAGATTTTTACCTTATAATGGTCAAAAGATGCTTGATACGATAAAAACGGATATGGTGTTATTATTACTAGTGTATATATATGTTTCAAAAACAATTCCAATCACAATGTATCAATCATAGACGGCATAGTACCCCATCCTACTATGTCTCCATACTAGTTCTACAATCAAAACTGCATGGTGTCGTATTGGAAATTGAATTTCCATTATGAAATCGAGGCTAGGGATCATCCTCTCCGATTTGAGACACTCTAGCAAATGCCTCATGATCCCTCGTAGTGAACCCTTGGAGCGGTAGGGTCGGTCCCCACCTAACAGTAGTGGATTAGTTATGCATGAACACACGCTTCCCGGTCCCTTTGGACCTCCATATGACCACTTCCGGCCTATAATCCCGAAACGCCTCAAAATCCATCATCCACATAAGTAAAATGTCATCCAGTTTAAGCACTGACACCACCCCTAGCTAGAAAGAAGTGTGTGCACTCCCTACGGTCCATATCCCGTTTTTGACTCATACCGGGGTGTGAGGCTCGCGAAGTCACGCTATACACAAAGTTACGCCTAAACAGGCTATGCTTTGATCATCCCACAAGGCCCTGCTTTTCAACAAAAGCCTTGATTAATTGCATCTTGGCGTGCCACATTGACAATTCACGCCATGCGATTAATCACTATTAATATATACCAGGGTGTTAAGCAGAGAATAAATTATCCACCACCAATCAGATATACATTAATAAAAATCAATTTAATTTACATGGAACGAAATCCAATGTCAGACACGCATCCGTTTACAAGTCCGTTCTAGGTCTGAACGAAACCGGAGACACCTGAGAGGTCCTCGCATATCCGGACAATCAACAATATGTCTGGACGGCTATCACTAAAGCCCCTTCAAGGTAGCTACTCCCATCATGGATCTCAGTAATAACACATCCATTTGATGTGAAGATCGTTGGTCTTCAACCACCGTCTTCATCTTCGACTCTTCATCGTCGTAGTAATTATTCGAAATGGGTTAAACCCGGTCTTTCCGAAAAACTCGCGTATTTTTATAATTAAAAATCAAGTACTATAAAAGCACATCCAACGTCTCATTCCAATTCAGGATATTCTTTTAAATAAAATTTTCACATTATCTTATCAAAGATAAATTCTTCAAATTTATTCTTAAATCTTTCTTTTAAAGATCTATTAAAACCCTAATTTGGTTTTAAATATCAAAAATCATTATTTAATGACTATTTAAATTTAAGAAATTAATCTTATCTTTAACTGGGTTAAAGAACTAATGTCATTTAAAACATAGTTCACGATAAACCCATAATCATCTCCCATAAAATATGGAATCTTCACAGAAATCAAATCAATATGTAATCGTTATAAATTTCTGTATCCGACCAATAATATAAATGGAATAACGGCAAAGCCTCTTAAATTCCATATGTAGTATCGGTCTTCTTTTATAGAAGCTTATCTCGGTTATTATTAATTCGAATCCCATTTAACTCCAATTTAATATATTAAATTGGAAAACTTAGATTTTGGAAAATTCCCATTTAAATCTTAATAGAAGACTTATAAATTCCAAATCATATTTTTACTATCAGTTGGGTTAAAGAACACATGTCACTAAAAAAAACACGGTTCACAATAAAACCAACTCACATTTCATCTTATATCAATTACTAAATATAATTGAAACTTTAACAATCTAAATTAAAAGATTATTCTTTTCTCAACGAGGTTTAAGAAAGGTGTTATTGAAGACATCGTTCACGACAAACCCAAAATCCAATTTATTTAATTTAAATTCAATCAAATATTAACAAATTGGAAAATTCCTTAAATCTAAATTTAATGATTTATTCTAGTTAATAACTAGTTCATTTCAATAAAAATATATTTTTCTAAAATATATTCTTTTTCTAAAATGTTCTTTTTCTAAGATATTTTCTAAAATATTCTTTTTCTGGAATATTCTTCATTGGAATGTGACTCAATCAACAACCATATACTGCATGAAATCAGCAATCATGATAAATAATTGTCAAGCATCCAAATAACAACCAAAGTGGATTCTACACTAAATATTGGGACTAGTGTAGATCAAATATCATCCCAACACCCGTGTGGGGTTTCATCCAACAGACAAATAATAAATTATTTGTGCACTTGGGCGATGTGTAAAAATTATCGACCCAATCACATAAACAATTCGGATGACTTATAAATGGAAGTGTAATATTCAATTTGGATATCATTAATATATTGGATACATCAAACTTTTCAACAGTACATGCATACATCAAGGTATCACCAATGTCATATTTAAACATATGATCTTTTTTATTGTGACTAATCGACAATAAAAATATTAACTTTCATATCCTTTGTGTAATCCTTTCCAATGAACAAAATGGATATTTTGGGTGAAGTTCTTTTTGAGTAACCAAAAATGAATGTTTTGGTGGAATCTTTTTAAGTGACCAAAAATGAATGTTTTGGCGAAATCTCTTTTAAAGGACAAAATGAATATTTTTAATATCACATAGAAATGAAGTCTTTTAATCCTATTCTTTTTAATGAGGATAATATCTCATAAAAATGTATGTTCTTAATTCACTCTTTTTAAATGACCAAAGATGCCTATTTTTTATTCATTTCTTTTTTTTATGATAAGAATGTCCTTTTTATTTTAATTTACATTTCCTAACAGAAATGTACTTTTTATTCTAATATTCATTTTCTAACAAAAATGTATATTTTACTTTCTAACAAGAATTATGTTTAAATCTAATTCATTTCAATGTATACAAAATGCCAGTTTTGTCTAATTCATTTCGATGTAAACAAAATGAGTATTTTTACTTCACTCTTTTTAAATGATAAAAAGAATGTTTTTATTTCATTCTTCGCATTTGACAAAAATGAATATTTTTATCATTCTTTTACCTTTGACCAAAAATGCATAATTTTCTTTCATTCCTTTACATTTGATAAAAATGTATAATTTACTTTCATTCCATTACATTTGATAAAAATGTATAATTTTCTTTCATTCCTTTACATTTGATAAAAATGTATAATTTTCTTTCATTCCTTTACATTTGATAAAAATGTATAATTTTCTTTCATTCCATTACATTTCATAAAAATGTATAATTTTCTCTAATTCTCTTAATGTAAACAAAATAATCATTTTGTTTTAACACAAGTTCTCGTATCAAAAATGTGATCTTTATTTCTATAATCATTTCTACACAAAATGTCCTTTTTATCCTTCTAATGTACATTTTAACAAAATGTTCTTTTTAATCCTATTTAACATTTCTAAACAAAATTGCCTCTTTCTATTTCACTAACCTGATCTAATTATCAAAAATGTTAATTTTGTTTAACTAATTTAATTAACAAAATTGTTAATTTTGTTTAACATAATCTATGTAAAAAAAATGTTAATTTTGTTTCACTAATAATAAGATTTTAATTCTAATGACATATAACAATATATATCATATTTCATCGATTCTAATTAAACAAAGATGACATGTATAATTTGTCCGTTCTAACTAAACTATAAATAACAATTATATGTCGTCAATTCAAATTTAACATAAATGATAAATTATGTTTTGACTAACCTTCTAATCAACACCATTATTAACTTTTGAGTCGACCAATCACAAATTGATAATTTACAAATCTAATAACTCAACACGATGGTTTGGTCTCACTATTACTCTAATTAATACAATCATTAATTAACAAATCTAATAACACAACAACCATCGACCAAATCACATATGAAAATCCACATAATAACATCAACTCAAGATACGTTTCATGATTAAGAAATTTTAATTATACAAAAGAAAAAGGAAGAGGATTTCTCATAATGATTTAATTCTGTAACGTTCAGATCTGAATTTTCTCTGAATTTTGGTTTGCTTTGTTTCAGTTCTAGTTTGTACCATCATGTAGATCTTGGGTATACAATTCCAATGCTTTTCGTTTCGTTCGATTTCATCTATGCTTGCAAAAGTTATGGCCTTTTAATCATTCAATTATAATTTAAAATAAATAAAATAAAATAAAATTAGTTTCCGTTACTTTGACTCTTCCCGTCCCCTTTGACCGTTCTTCTTTCAGATATCACGCTCCAGGTAATCGCAAAACCAAACCCACACCATCGACTTCAACAACCGCCGTCTTCATCACCTACGAAGCCCCGGCCTTCGATCTGACCTGCTCCCTCTGACCGCCTAGGAGTGCGTCACCTTCGCCCTCAACCACGACCAGTTCGCTGCCTCCCCGTGCTCCAGAAAACCCACGAACGGCGGCGGCTTTCAGGCCATTTTCTGATCGTCTCCGCTCGCCATTGGTGATCACCACCGTATGATATTGAAGCTTTCGGAATTCTCTTCGATTTGTGCTTGGGTTGAGGTTCTAACTCGTGATGGATTGGAAGAAATTAGCGAGGGAATTTAGGAGCATGGTGGCCATCGAAATAGGTAGATGGCGACTGTAGAAGAATAGGGTTAAGGCTTGTGTATTTTATACTCTATTTATACTGTGTATTTTCCAATTTATTTAATCCTTTTATTTCAAAAATTCATGTTAACCAATACGAACTCCAAATCAAACCTAACGAGTGTCACCCCTAGCTAATACCCCCCGTCCCGGACACAATGAAATATGTTTTGTAACTCCGTTCGGCTGTTACGATATGTTTTTCTTTAAATTAAATTATAAATCCTTTTGATTATTAAATTCAAACGTACATTTTTAAATTACCGGGGCCACATACGAACTCTAAAAATTACAGGAAAATTATTTCTAGCTTTGTTTTGACGATACGGTTCTAACAAGACTAATTTCGTTGAATCCTGAGACAGTTTGAAAAATGGTTGTTTTCCTGGTCGATCTGATTTGACTGAAACTGACAAAACACGTTTTCTTTTGCTACGCTCACATAATAATTCGAAGAATTATGAAAATTGAAACCTAACAATAATTTGACATTCTGGTTCCAACAAAAGTGGTTTCGTCGAAAACCGAGGTCGTTTGCAAAATGGCTATTTTTAAGGCCAATATATTATATTAAAATATATATAAATTCTACAGCGACTTTTCTAAATTTTAAACTGGACATAACTTTCTATTTATAAAGTGAAATTTCAGTTTTTCAGATTTGTTAAAAAGATATGGTGAAACAGATTTAAATATTTCTGGTTTCGCTCAATTCTGAATTAAAATGAATCCTGTACATTCATTCAAAGTTTAAATTCAAATTTTCAAACTGCAGAGCTGTTTTAAACTCCTTTTATAATTAAATTAAATTTATTCGTTTTAAAATAAGTTCTTGGTCGTTTTATTTAAAATAAATTATTTTATATATTAAAAATCTATTAAAATTCCTAAAATAAAAATTTTAAATTGGCCCCAAAATTCCGGGTTGTTACAAATTATCTTCATCGGCTCTCTTCTAACTGCCAATTCTGGAGTGATTTCCAAATCCTGTTGTGCGACTTCTTCTACAACGAGATTTGGATCATGCACATGCTTTCGCAGTTAGGATACGTGAAATACATCATGCACTCCAGGCAACCAATCAGGTAACTGAACCCTATAAGCGAGAGTTCCAACCCGTTCAAGAATAGGAAACGGACCACTGAATTTGGGCGCCAATTTCCCTGTTTTACCAAACCGGATAACTCCTCTCATCGGAGATTCCCTTAAATATACGTAGTCGCCAACAGCAAATGATATATCTTTTCTTTTCTTATCTACATAGCTCTTCTGTCGGCTTTGAGCGGCTAGTAATCGTTTCTTAACGAAATCGACTTTGTCCGCAGCATCGCGAATCATATCAGGCCCTAATACGAGTCTATTGCCAGTTTCTACCAAACAAGCAGGAGATCGGCATGGTCTACCATATAATGCTTCGAATGGTGACATTGTTAGGCTCGCCTGGTAGCTGTTGTTGTATGAGAATTCGGCCAAATGTAAATGGTCTTCCCATGATCCGCCAAAATCAATAACATAAGCCTGCAATAAATCTTCAAGAATACGGTTCACCCTCTCAGTTTGACCATCTGTTTGAGGATGATATGCAGTGCTCAAGTTCAGTTTCGTTCCCAATTCTGCTTGGAATACTTCCCAGAATTTACTAGCAAAAATCGGGTCACGATCACTAACAATGCTCATGGGAACTCCGTGCAGTCTAATAATTTTTCTAAAATAAATTTGCGCTAGACTTTGAGCATTTCTATTCGATTTGACAGGTATAAAATGGGCGGTCTTCATGAAACGATCTACGATCACCCAAATACTGTCATTTCCTTTCCTGGTTTTGGGCAAACCATCTACGAAATCCATAGAAATCTGTTCCCACTTTCCACCTGGAATCTCCAAAGGTTGCAACAATCCAGCAAGCTTCTGCTGATCGCTTTTGACTTGTTGGCAAGTAGAACACCGGCTAACATATATAGAGATATCTCTTTTCATTGCCTTCCACCAGAAATTTCGCTTGAGGTCATTGTACATTTTACTAACCCCCGGGTGGATGCTCGGTTTGGATTTGTGGCTCTCGTCCATTACTTCTCTTTTGAGCTCAAGATTGTTGGGAACACAAATTCTACCTTTCAATCTCAGAACTCCTGGACCATCCACTTGGAAACTGGAGACTTCGCTCTTTTGAATTCTTCTGATCATCTCCTTAATAAAACTATCGTCTTTCTGAAGAATAGCTATTTTATCAATCAACGATGGTGTAATGATAATACTGGCGATGATCACATTCTTCCTGCTGAGCGCATCAGCTACAACATTGGCTTTTCCCAGAGTATATAAAATATCTATATCATAAGCTGCTAGAAATTCTAACCAACGCTGCTGCCTCATATTCAAATCTTTCTGGGATATTCATATCTCCTTGTATCAAATAGTAGAATTCATCACATAACCGCTCAGTTGCTTCTGGAGGAGTAAATCTTTCTTGGAAAATTTCTTTAGATCTATCCCATGTAATATTACCTTCTGGATCATCCTTAATAACTGTTTCCCATCAGAACAAAGCTTCGTCTTTGAGTGCCCAAGATGCCAGTAATCTTTTCTGATCATCTCTTAGCTGGAGACGTTCAAGAATTCTTTCAGCAGACCGCACCCAATCTTGGGTTTGACTAATGGATTCGTTTCCCGAGAATGATACTCCACCCAGATTTCGATATTTCTTCAATAGAGCTTCTAGATCTGGTTCTGCATTCCTTCTGTTTCTGACACTCATTTTCTAGTACTTCTGCAAATAGCAGACCAAGTGTCAGGTCAACAGAAAAGGTAATTTTAAAACATAGAGACATATACTTGAATGTAAATGTGTCTATCGAGGTGTATTTCATTCTGCTATGCTCATACAAGGATATTACCGATACTATTTGTAATGAGTTACTCATCGTAGAACACTACTGGTTCTATTTCTGACGAGTTCGTTCATATGTTATATTCCAGAACTAAGCTTAACCAAAGCTCTGATACCACGTATGTGACGACCCCAAACCCCGATAAGACGGTGCAAGGGTAATCTTTGGAATATAACACATAAATAGATAATAGCAGAACAGAAATAAATAAATACACCAGATAATGTACAATAGAATACATTGGATAACCATAATCATCAGAGTTACACAGTATATAGGATCATACTTAGTACAAATACAGTTCAGCTATACATAAATGTCTACAGCGGAAAAAAAACATAATATGTACTACAGGAGCTGAACAGCATAAAAAGAGATAAATGATAGAATCCATCTCCAGCTCCAGCTATCCAGAAAGAGCCTGCTAAAACCTGAATACAAGGCTGACCGTGTAGAAAAAGGGGCACCCGAGTTTGCAAGTGAAACAAACTACGAGTCAGTCATGGGACCGGTATGAGAAATCTACTTAACACATTTTATAATATGGCCAATCACAGGACCACGCCACTTTCGCGGAACGGGTTTACTCCATTGGATAGCCAGTGCTTTAAAACAAATAAATCTTTTAAACATCGCAATGCTCTTTATAAAAATGAAGCCATTATAAGACTCAGTTCCCATCACACAATGCAACACAAACCGGAGGATAGAGTTTTACCCTATAATGGCCAAAATATGCTTGATACGAATAAAAAAAAGCATTTGATATTATTACTAGTGTTTATATGTTTCAAAAACAAATTCAAATCATAAGTATCAATCATAGACGGCATTAATGCCCCATACCACTATGTCGCCATATATAGGTATACAATCAAAACCGCACGGTATCGTATTCGGAAATTGGATTTCCGTAATGAACCAAGGCAAAAGATAGTCCTTACCGATTCGAGATAATCTAGCCCATCTCTCAGGACCCAGACACAGGTGGGCCCTTGGATCGTCAGGGCCGGTCCACCGATGTGGATTAAAATTCCTGAACACTGCGTTTCCCTGCCCTATGGGGCGTAACTGGTCATATCTGACCACACCATCGGCTCCGAAGAGACCGAAGCAACCGAGGCCTCGCTTTCCATCATCCACATAAGTAAAATACCCGGGCGTGCAAAACCCAAAGCACCACTCCTAGCTAGAAGGAAACGCATGTCCTCCCTGATGTCCTTTTCCCGTTTCTGGCTCATACCGGGGTGTGAGGCTCGCGAAACAATGCTATACACAAAGCTATGCCACACAGGCCGCGCTTTGATCATCAGCCACAAGACTTTGCTTTCAACAGAAGCCTTGATCATCTGCCACTTAGGCATGCCACATAGGCAATTCACTCCATGCGACTGATTTCTGTCGATATATAACCTCTGAGCTCGTACGTCTCAGAGAAGGGCGTTAAGCAAGAGAATAAATTCTCCACCGCCAAATAGATATATATTTAATAGAGATCAATCAGCACAGAACAAAATCCAATGTCAGACTCACAGTCCATTTACAAGTTCGTTCTGGGTCTGAACGAAACCGGAGGCACTCAATACCTCGCATATCCGTACAATCAACAAGTACGTCCGGACGGCTACTACTTCAGCCCCTTCAAGGTAGCTACTCCCATCATGAGCATCAGTAGCACCCCTCCATTCGACGCGCAGATCATCGGTCTTGCATCGTCTTCATATCTTCGACTTTCAATCGTCGATCAATTATTTGAAATGAGAATTAACTCGGCCTTTTCAAATAATTAACGTATATTTCGAATTTCAAATCAATTCATTTCAATGGTTAAATTATTCGACTTCAATAATTCTGTTCTTTAATGTAATTTTCACGCCAAACACATTCAACCATCAAATATCACGTAAACCGAGCAAATTCAATTTATTTCCATTCCATATCGTTTATAATATTTTATCACGATTTATCGCTATTTTTATTTATTTAAAAATAGCTAATTCATTCAAAGGACGCTTCAGGCCATAACGCAGTCGTGGCGCTGTTTTTCTTCAGATTTGATTTACGCATATCTGGAAATCTAACTGTTGGATCTTCACAAATTTTATATCATTAGAAAGATCTTTTCAAAACGAACCCAACAGTTTCAGTTTTGGGAAAATCCGACGGTCGGATCTCCCGCACTAATCGTTTGAAGTTAAGATTTCAAAATACGAACTACAGCGTCATTATTCGATTTAATTTAATTATATATATATATATATATAATCGATTCTGGCGCTGTTTTTCTTCAAATTTGAATTAAACATTCCAGACAATCCAACCGTTGGATCTTTACAAAGTTGGTGTCATTGGAAAGATATTTCCAAAGCGAACCCAAGGTTGTGGTTTCGGGAAAATCCGATGGTCGGATCTCCCGCACTGATCATTTGAAATCATCGTTTCAAAACACGAACTGCAGCTTCGTTATTCGATTTATTTTAATTATATTTATATAAATATATATAAATATAATTCTTCCTTCGATTTCAAAACTATATTCATTTCATATATTTGATAAAAATGATATTTTTATCATCAAAAATATTCATTCAACACACGAATATGTTTAACACTTCATATTCACAATAAAAATGTAGATTTTATTGTTTTATCTATATATTCAACACATGAATGTTTTCGATTTCACACACACGATAAAAATATGATTTTTATCGTTCTAGTCCTTTATTCAACACATGAATATTTTCTATAGTTGATATATATAATAAAAAGGTGATTTTTATTGTAAAACAATTTATTTCAAAACACGATTATTTTATATAGTCTATACATAAGGTAAAAATGTTAATTTTGATGTTAAAACAATTTATTTAAAATACTAATATTTTATATAGTCTATATATATAATAAAAATGTGATTTTTATCTTTCAAAGAATTTATTCAACACATGAACTTCATTCAACACATGAACTTCATTCAACACATGAACTTCATTCAACACATGAATTTCTACTCAACACATGAATATAGTTTCAACACATGAAAATAATTCTAACACATGAATATTATTGAAATTTCGGCAGCATAACGGCAGGGTAGTTAAAACCGGGACCGTCCCTAGTACGGCTCCTCGCTCTACCTTAAAACCTCGCGGTTTTTGACAATGGGGATTTCATGCATCTAATTCGCACGCAGGCGAGCATGTTTATTTTTCTTTTCCACAACCTAATCCTATGTGGTTTCATCCAAAATAATTCTCAACCACAAACAGGTATTTTTCAACCACAATCAATCATTCATGATTTTCACCAAATTTCACATCAACCAATAATCCAAACAATATCACAACCATTAAATATCGTCCATGGTCTATGGACGACGGGTGTATATATATATATATATATATACGTATATAAATATATTTCGATTTCACTTCAATATCATTTCAGTTTATTTCAACGCACATATAATTTTTATAACGGATATATAACTTATACATCGAACGTACAACTTATACAATGCTTATACATGAGGTGTAAAACGCTTGTATAACTCATACATCGACTATGTAATTTATATATCGTTGTTTTCCATATCGTTTATAAATTAGAAATCTCACATTGGGTTCCACTCCTCCAAAAATAGCAGAAGGCTCAGAAAAATATGCGGTCTCTCCTAGAATGTAGAAGACATCCACACGGTCTCGATGTCTCCTGTTTCATCGAATTTCGTTAACACACGATAAAGATACGATTTTTCAAAGTTTGCAACACTTAAAAGTGTTATTTTCAGTTCAAGAAAACAAAGGCCGTACCTTTCACGAAGGGTTCAAACTTAGGTTTTAAATTTTCGCTCGATCTGTGAAGCGGTTGGACGATCAGGTGCTGCAGCGTCGAAGAGGGTTGGAGGAGCTTCCCGGTGCCACTAGTCTTGCTCATATCGACGGCGTCAGGGCTAGGCGGCGGTGGGTTGAACGTCAGCACTTCGAGGCGTTCGTTCTCAACGAGCACGTGACGAGGGGGTGCGAGGCTAGGATGGATTTGAAGAGGGGAGGCGGCGCTTCAAAAAACCCAACTGGGGCGTTGGCTGATTTGGCTTGTAGGAGGAGGAATCGGGGAGGGAAGGGAAGAAGAACGGTCGTCGTCGATTCGGGGAAGAAGCGGGTAGAGAGAGAAATGAACGGGAAATTCTATTGGCCAGAGTTTTATAATTATTTTTAATTTATTTTAAATCCGAAAATACCCCTCTTCACATACGAACTCCAATTCAAACCCAACGACTGTCAACCGTAGCTAAATACCCCTATTCCAAACACAATGGGATATGTTTCGTAGGCCCATTCGACTGTTTCAGTCAGTTTCTCTTCAAATTAAAATATAAAACATTCAATATTTGATTTGAACGTACATTTCAATTTGCCGGGGCCACATACTGATTCTACAAATTCCCGAAAAATAAATCTAGCTATGTTTTGACGATACGGTCCCAACAAAACTAGCTTCGTCGAATTCTGAGACCGTTTGAAAAATGGCCATTTTCTGGTCGATCCAATTTAATAGAAATTCACCAAACACATTTTCTTTTTCAAATTATGAATTTTGAAACCTAGCAATAATTTGACATCCCGGATCCAACAAAAGTGGTTTCGTCGAATTCCGAGGTCGTTTGCAAAATGTCTATTTTCAAGGGTTATATATTCTCTGTAGCGAACTTTCTGAAAATTCATTTGGCCATAACTTTTGACTCCCGCTATGAAACTTCGATTTCTCAGATTTTTTAGAAAGAAATTCATAAACATATTTAAATATTTTTGGTTTCACTAAAATCCGTTTTATTTTGCACCCGTTACAGTCAGTCAAAGTTTGAATTGAAATTTTGTAACTACCGCGCCATTTCAGGCCTTGTTTATAATTTAAAATAATTATATTTATTTTCAAACATCGATTCAAACTTACTTTTCGTCATTATTATTTAAAATATTTATTTTAAATATTTAAAATCCACTATTTTAGCAAATTTAAAATTTTTAAACTGGTTCAGATTTTCCGGGTTGTTATAAGAAATGAGAGGGTGCGGATAGATAAGATAGAAACTTAGAATAGAAGAAGAAGAAGAAGAACACAACATCAGAGTAACACGAACCTCACAGCGAAACGAATAACATATAATATATATCAAATTTTGAAATATAAATTTGTACTTGAATATACATATCATTTCCAAAGTACAGCACTTACAACACAACAGAAATAAACAATAGCTATATGATCCGGAAGCCTCCTGTTCCAAGCTCTTCCAGTACATCTGTAAATCCCGACTACTTGACTGCATGTACAAAATTGGGCACCCAAGAGTTTAGGTAAAACAAAACAAAATAAACTCCGGGTTGGTCGTGGGACTGGTATGAGTAAAACAGTTTGAGCCATTAAACGATACCTCATAAGACCACGCCATATAACGGAATGGTTTTTTTTCCCTTATGAGAATCCCAAATATCTTTATATCAAAAACCTTTTGATATTATAATAATGTCTGTCAACCACAATATAATAATCATCTAGCAGAAACGCTTTCATCTCACGTTCTGCATATATAGTATACAATCAAAACTGCAAGCACGTATTGGGTAATGGATTTCCAACTATGACAAGGTATGGAACCACCTTTCGCTAGTGTACCTTTAGAGTGGAATACACTGGGTTCAATAAGAACATCTTGCAACCCGGCCACACATGACCGACCACTCATTTCGCTTGAGTGTATTGAATGTATATCACCAACGGTTGGGATCAGCAACCGTTTCCCGAATGGGACAGCATCGACAATAGATTGTTAGAAGTAAATGAAACTCTAGATCAGGTGATTATACACCCTAATAGGTGCGACCTACATAGCCATGTCGCCTGCCCAATTTTTGTCATTTCTCGGTTGTGAGGCTAGAGGCCATGCTTAACTCTGACAGATCACACATTTATTCACTTTGAATGCCACATCGTCATGCCCGCCAAATCACAAATTGATTTCCCCAAAAATACAATGAGTATACAGCTAAGAGAAACGAATTCCTCCGCCACCAAACGTAAATATGTTTGAAGAGATCAACTTACGCGATCTATTAAATATACTCTGTCAGACATTCTTCCATACAGGTCGTCCTGGGACTGGACAAACCGAAGGCACTATTCAGTACATCCATCTTAGGCAATCTTTACCTAAGATTTATACAACAACCCTTGCACTTTACTCCGTCTTCAATTATCTTTGGCATATATGATTCGCAACGCTTATGCCAATACCATGTGGTTCTTCGGATAATAATCCAACTGGTCTCTCCATATTAACAACGTTAAAATGGTCGAAAACTTCGATAGTCGGTGTGTTAACTATCAAAGGAAAACACGTGTGCAAACAACGATATTATTTCCAAATGGAAATTCTATCGATTAATCAGCATTCATCTTTTTATCCTTTAAATTAATTTATCATTAATATATTTCATTTGTCATTTCCTGTTTCCATATATTCAACATTTCTTATTTTCTAAATTTAGAAAATATATCTTATTAACACTGGAAAACATTTCCATTTCTTGTTTGCTATATTAGAAAACATTTATGATTTCTTATTTGGAAAACATTTCCAAAACTCTTACATTGGACTTATACAGATGTTTAAACAAACCATCGCTATGCCAACTCAAACCATTACACTTATTAACTAAATTTACTTAACCATTATTTACTATCAAACCTTAGCCCTTTCCTTAGTTAAGAAGGAAGTCAATCAAGTTGGGGTATAATTACCTCTCAGACCTTAACTGAACAACGTTTTAACTTCGGAATAGACAAAGTTTATCCTTTAAACCTTTAACAAACTTCCTTACGTAACTCTCTTTCGAATAATCTCTATTCGATAACTCCTCCCTTCGACTAACTATATTCGATAATCTCTCTTACGAATAACTAGATTTGAAAACCTTTCTTCGAATAAACTATATTCGATTAACTCTATTCAATTAACTCTTATCAATTAACTCTATTGGATTAGCTCTTTTTGATTTAATTCTAATCGATTAACTCTATTCGATTAACCCTTATCAATTAACTCTATGTACTTAACTCCTTTCGAATAAACTATATTCGATAACTCCTTTAATTCTACTCGAATAAACTATATTCGATTAACTCCTTTAATTCTATTCGAATAAACTATATTCGATTAACTCCTTTAATTCTATTCGGCTAAACTATATTCGATAATCTCACTTTCGAATAAATAAATTCGATTAACTCCCTTCGATTAACTAATAATCGATAACTCCTTTCGATTAACTAATAATTGATAACTCCCTTCGATTAACTAATAATCGATAACTCCTTTCGATTAACTAATAATCGTTAACTCGCTTCGATTAACTAATAATCGATAACTCCTTTCGGTTAACTAATAATCGATTAACTCGACTCGACTAACCATATTCGACTAACTCGACTAACTTTGTTTGGCTAACCATACTCGATTAACTCAACTTGACTAACTTAACTTATTTGACTCAACTTGATTAACTCGACTCATTTAACTCAACTTGATTAACTCGACTCATTTAACTCAACTGATTAACTCTAACTGGTTAACTCTAACTCTAAACGATTAACTCTAACTGGTTAACTCTAACTCTAATCGATTAACTCTAACTGATTAACTCTAACTCTAATCGATTAACTCTAACTGGTTAACTCTAACTCTAATCGATTAACTCTAACTGATTAACTCTAACTGGTTAACTCTACTCTATTCGATTAACTCTAATCGAATAATCCTAATTGAATAACTAATATTCGATTAACTCTTTTTGATTAACTCATTTCGATTTACACTTTTGAATTAACTCCTTTGAATCATTTCCTTTTGAATTATCTCCTTTTCTATTTGTTTACTTAACAAATAACTATTCGCTTTTCAATTCTATTTATTTAACAAATAAATATTTCTTTTGTCTTTCCTATTTATTTAACAAATAAATATTTCTTTTATTTTTCCTATTTATTTAACAAATAAATCTTTCTTTTATCTTTCCTATTTATTTAACAAATAAATATTTCTTTTATCTTTTCAATTCTATTTGTTAATGTTTTACAAATATTCCCTTTCCAAATCTATTTGTAGATGGTTTACAAATATATCCTTTTTATTTCTATTTGTAAATGGTTTACAAATATACCCTTTTCATTTCTACATGTAAATGGTTTACAAATATATCCTTTTTTCTATTTGTTTTTGCAAATATCTTCCTTTCTATTTGTCTTACAAATATATTTCCTTTATATTTGTTTTTCAAATAATTTCCTTTATATTTGTTTTACAAATATATTTCCTTTTAAATTCTTTTGATTTTATAATTATTTCCTTATATAAAATCCTTTTTCCTTTTATATACAAAATCCATTGATTTTATATAAATAATTTATTTTCATAATATACTTTGAAAATCCCCTTTTTTACATCCCAGTATTTCTTATGGTATTTAAAATACCAAATAACCATGATCGATATCATTCAAACACACAAAATCAACAACAGATTATATATCACATTATAGATTACAATATATGAAAAACAGTAAAATAAATGTTGAGGAATCCAGTTGGATTCCTCCAACCTGTTTCCCTGCATCACAGATGTTAAACAACATAATTAACATCGATTTCATTTCAATATGAAATATTCTGCTAAACAGAATCAATATTTGATCACGATATATATATATATATATATATATATCATTATCTATGATTTCAACCAATACACAAGCAATTCAACCAAACAGTTAGCACACAGCAATCAACAGATAATTATCAGTTCTAAGAATACGTTATAAAAATATAAATGTTCAGAGTTGGTGAGTTTTACTCACTTTAGCAGTTCATCGTTAAAGAACGATAAACTGTTTGTTTGATTTGAATCAAACAATTTATTTCGTCGTAAATTCAAACGAGCTTCAATCCACTCCCAGTCAGTTCCATGTGTAGCTCCCGTTCATACGATCCCAATGGATTTGACCGTTCGTTAATCTGACACAGTATGGTCAAGATATCATAAATACAAGTTGGTACATTATTAAGATTAAAATTAAACTAATACTTATTTTGTTTTATTTTAATTGGGCCTTTACCTTCTTCTTTCCGGCCCATCCCCTTTGTAAATTACCCAGGCCCAACGTTGGACCTTTCTTCCCCGTTGCTTCCAAAGACACTCGCTCCTCACCATTGCCGTTGTTTACACCCCCTCACCAATCCACCATTTCTCCAAACATTTGCAAACAGAAATCACCATGCTCTTCACCACTGAAATCTCTACACACTAATACCCTTTCCTCTCAACTCGCCCTCACCAACGAAAACGCGTCGAGCCCAGAAATTTGAGTGACATCTTTCATCACCAACCAATCCAAAAAAATGTATACATACTCCATTTCTCACCACAAATGCAATACAATACTCATTTCACCTCAAACTTCATAAATCCCTCAAAAGATCCAGCCCTAGATCCACGGTGAACTTCGACAGCGAACAGAGATACCACCGAACCCACTAAGATTAGCATCAGCGTGTAGTTCTCGGTCTCAGGAATTCAAAGAAATAAACATTGTGATTTTAGGAATTTTCTTTGATTTTCTTTTGATTTTATTTCTTCCATTTTCTTTGCTGTGGAAAAAATGAGAACGGCGGATGTATTTTCCATTTATAAAGGGGAGTGTGAGGCTGAGAAGGATAAATGTGGCCATCGTTTTAATCAGACATAGATTAGAATATTTTTAGTTATTTTATTGATTTTCTAATTGTCTTTGGTCCTTAAAAATTCCCGTGACCACATATAATACCCAAAAATCACGAAAATTGACATGCAGCTACAGTTCGACATTACGGTCCCAACGAAACTGGTTTCGTCGAATTCTGACTCCGTTTGCTCACACAGCGTATTTTTAAAGGTCAAAATATCGACTGTTTTTCACATTAAAATCCCGTACGGCCACATACTCACCTCAAAAATCACGAAAATTGAAATCTGGCAATAATTTAATATTGCGGATCCAACAAAATTATTTTCATTGAATTCTGAGGTCGTTTGTAAAACTGGCTATTTTTAAAGCTCTAGATAACCCTTTTTAAATATAAAATATATTTAAAAACAATTAAATTAAATATTTATAAATAAATATTTTCGTATATATTCACATTCGATATCCTACAACTCTAGAATATTACTATATGAATTTCTAACTTCATATTTCAAATCCCGATATAAATCGATATTCGATTTATAATGAAATTCCTTTTATAAATATAAATAAATCGATATAAATTATAAAGGAATTCCACAACGAATTTTCTAAAATTTGATTTGGACATAAATCAAAATCTACACGATGAAATCTCGATTTTTCTCTTCCACTAGAAAAATATACCTCACCAGCTCCTAACGTTTCTTATTTCACAGAAATCCGACATAAAACGGCTTTTGTATATTCGTTTAAAGTTCGAATCGCCAAATTGCGAACTGCCACGCCATTTTGAGCTCGATTAAATTTATAATATAATTAATACGTTCAAACTTCATTTAAATAATATATTCGTTATTCAAATTCAATTCTAAACTGAATTATATATTTTGAATTGCCCCATTCACACCATATCGCCATTTCAGCCCATTCTGATTATTCCAGAATTAAATATATTATTTAATTATTATTTTAATTAAATATTCACTATTATTTAATTCAACGACCATTTGAATTCTAAATCACTATTTATATAATTAAATAAGTTAATTATATATCGTAGAAAATACGGGTCGTTACAATTATAACCCGAATTAAAATCCGCTTTCACTCATTTATAAGCTCTTGTTAATATAAATAAATTGTTTTGCATTTCTTGGAAATCCGATTTAGATTGCAAAAGTTATAAGCTGTAATGACCCGGAAATCCGAGCCAATTTAAAATTTTTATTTTGGCTATTTTAGTGAATTTTGATTATTTAAAATGAATTATTTTAAATAGTAACGACGAGAAATTTATTTTGAATAGAATCCGAACGTATATATTTATTCGAATCATCGTTAGAATATAAATATTTATTTTAATTTATAAAAGGAATTGAAAATGGTGCGGTAGTTCGATAATTCGATTTCAAACTTCAAATGAATGTACAGGATTCAAATTAAATCGGATTTTAGAGAAACCAAAAATATTAGAATCTAATTGATAATATCTTTCCAACGAATCCGAAAAATCAAAATTTCATAGCGGGAATCAAAAGTTATGTCCAGTTGAAAATTCAGAATAGTCGTTATGGAATTCTGGCCCTTAAAAATGGAAATTTTGCGAACGACCTCGGTTTTCGACGAAACCACTTTTGTTGGATCCGGGATGTCAAGTTATTGCTAGATTCCAAAATTCGTAATTTTTCGAATCAATATGGGAGCGTGGCAAAGGAAAACGCGTTTGACCAGTTTCAGTTGATTTTAATCGACTGGAAAATGGCCATTTTTCAAACGGTCTCAGAATTCAACGAAACTAGTTTTGTTAGGCAATACGAAGCTAGAAAATATTTTTCTGGAATTTTTTGAGTTAGTATGTGACCCCAGCAAAATGAAATGTGCGTTCAAATTCAATATATAGAGTTATATTTTGATTTTGACGAAAACTGATCGAAACAGTCGAATCAGCCTACGATACATAACCCATTGTGTTCGGAATGGGAGTAAAACGCTAGAGACGACAAGCGGTGGGTCTCGTTTCGAGTTCGAAATAAAAAGTTGCTTTTTGAAATAATTAAATAATAAAAATAATATATATATTAATATAAATAAACTCTAAACCTAATTCTCCCTCCTCAGTTAAAACCCGCCGTTCGATTTAGAAGAAAAAAAAACTGCGAGACCTCCTCCGTCGTTCATCCTCCAGCACCGCCGAAGACCGCGCCCAACCCCTCCACCTCAGATCGACGGCGGTCCTCCCCCACAGCTCCTCCCTCCTCGTTCTTCCCCAACCCCAAATCGAAGGACCCCCAAATCCGCACCCCATAGCTTCCACCGCCTGACTCCGGCGCCGACACCACCTCCGGCGAGCAGCAGCGCCTCCTCCCCCTCCCCCCTCGATAACGCAGACCCCCCCCTTCTTCAAGCAAAAACGTGAGTTCCCTTTTTTTTGTTATTTATATATTTTTCTTTTTCTTTTTCTTCTTATTTTCAGTTTTGAACATAGTTTTTTTTTTGAACTATAGAAAAACTGAATTTTTATTTACATAAGAATAGATTTTATTCATATGAAAATTATGGTTTTTAATAATAAAAAGATTGAATTTTGTTATGTGAATTCTTTTCATGAAATGGATTAAAAAGATTTGATTTTTCTTGAATAAAAAGGTTTGATTTTTAAGTGTAGAAAGATTATATTTTATTATTATTATTATTATTTTTATTTTTTTTACTTAGGAAAAGATTATATTTTTACCTATGGAAAGTTAAGATTTTTGTTCGTGTAAAGATAAGATTTTTATGTATATAAAGATAAGATTTTTAACAATATAAAGTTAGGATTTTTAGCGAAGTAAAAATATAATTTTTTATATAAATAGCGAAGTAAAAATATAATCTTTTTATATAGAGTAGCGAAGTAAAAATGTGATTTTTATATACATGGCAAAAATATAAAAATGTGATTTTTATATATGTAGTAGCTACGGACGATGAAAGTAACAAAAGGCGAGCACGGCGAAGATTTCCTACATATGAAGAGTCGTGGCGTTTGGTTTAGCTAAAGGTGAGAACTTCTCACCTTTTAATTTTATATTCTAGTTAAAATATATACTAGGATGCAGACGGTGTTTAGTAGCACCCGACACCCGTCGTCCACAGACCATGGACGGCTTGTATGCTTGTTTGTTTGATTTTGATGTGTAGTTGATTGTGTGATGTGATGTGAAACGAAATAAAATATATTATAGTGGAAAATATTATATAGTTAAAAATAGAATTTTTAACGTGTATATGAAAGGAAATAAATTAATGTAAACAAATCGGAGATTTGTTTATGTACACTGATTTGATTGATATTGATTGGGACGATAAATTTTACACATCGCCCAACTACACAAATAAAATCTGTGTTTGATTGTTTGAATACCCACACGGGTATTGGGATGATATATGACGTACACTAATCCCGAAAATTAGTTGTATGTAGATCGATTGATTGACAGACTGTTATAAGCGTTGAATATTTATATTTGATGCTTATACAGTGTAGAATGCACTTTGGATGATGGTTGATTATTTGTCATTGTGGATATATACATGCGTTGTATGAAAATCCATAGAAATAAAATCTATGGTAATTGATTGGGCTTCATTCCAGTTTTGAATAGAAATATTTGAAGTAGAAATATTTGAAATAGAAATATTTGAAATAGAATATTCGAAAATAGAAATATATGAAGCCGTGTTGATTAGATTGACGCCATCTTGACGTGAACGATATTTATATCGATTTTATTCATTTTATAATGAATATCGAAAGTGATTTCAAAATCTGATATTTTGAAAAGAATTAGAATTCGAATTGAAATTGAATAGAAATGAATTCGAATTGAAATTGAATAGAAATGAATTCGAATTGAAATTGAATATAAATGAATTCGAATTGAAATTGAATATAAATGAATTCGAATTGAAATTGAATTGAATTGAAAACGAACTGAAATTGAATTAGAAATCAATTTGAATTAAAATCAATTTGAAATGAATTTGAAAGGAATTTATAAGGAAAAATTCAATTTTGATTTGAATTTGAATATGAAATCGTTTCAAAAACGAATTTAAAATGAGTTATAAAATACGTTTTAAAAGGAAATCGACGAAGTATATATTATATTATATATATATAATATAATGGCCTGAATAGAACGCGCCGCGCCGCGGTAGTTCATGAATTTCAACCATTGACTTCGAATGGATATTACGGAAGATCCGACCGTCGGATTCTCCTAAAACCGGAACCGTTGGGTTTGAATCGAAAAGAGATTTCTAACGAATGTGAGAAATTAGAAATCTAACGGTTGGATTTGGAATTATGTCCAAATCAAATTTGGAAAAGGTCGCTGTAAGTGCAGTTCGATGGCCATTGATGGAAATCGACTGTACGGGCCTTGATAAAATTATCAAAAATATCAATAATTTGTGTAAAATCTTAAGAAATGATTTGGGAAGAATTGGGATGAAAAAATCCATATTTGAAAAGATAAAAATAGATTTTTATCGAAATGAACTAGTTTTGAACTAGAATTATAATTCTATTTATTTTTAAATAAATAAAGTGAATTTGAAATGGTTTTGAAATATAACCAGAATTTCCAATAATTGAATTGGAAAGGATTTGAATCGAAATTGTCTTCGGAATATTTCGATGTGGGATTTCGTGATTATACAGATATTGTTGTGAAAATTTGGAAGATATATATATATATATATATATATATATATATATATATATATCTTTATTTCCAATACGATATTTGTTGGTCGTAGAATTTGATATTGAATATAAGCCGATATATTTTCTATTCAGAGCCTTGTATTTAATATCAAATGTGATTTGGGTTTGTCGTGAATGGTGTCTTCATTAACACTGTTCTTAAGCCCAGTTGAGAAAAACATTAAAAAAAATTATTTAGATTTATTGAAGTGTACCAATTAAATAATATTTAATTGGAACTGAATTGATATTGATTTTTGGGTTTATCGTGAACAGTGTTTTAAATAACACTTGTTCTTTAACCCGATAATTAATGGAATGTGATTTTGGGTTTACCGTGAACCGTGTTTTAAAAGACACTGATTCTTTAACCCAGTTAAAGATTAAAACTAAGTGGAGTTTTAATGAATCTTTAATTAGATTGAAAAGATCGAGAATGGAGTATCGCCAGTTTTACTCCAGGCGATAGTTAAATCTTTAATTAGATTTGAACGTGAAATGGTAATTGAATTTACCGATAACACCATGGTGTTAGATATGAAGTATTACCAGTTTTACTTCATGGGGTGAATAGGTTGGGATTGGGAAATAAAATAAATGATTACTTCGGTGTGGTTCGCTAATCCCGACTAGTTTGAATTGATATTCAAAGGTGATCAAAGAATAAATTTAAAGAATTTATCTTTGATAAAATTAATGGGAACCTTTCCCAAAGTATAAGAATATTTGAATAAAAGAATATTCTGAATTGGAATGAGGCATATGTTGTGTTTGTGTAACACTTGTTTATTATATACGCGAGTTATTCGAAAAGACCGGGTTTATCCCATTCTGAATAACTGATACGACGATAAATTGAAGATGAAGGCGGTGGTCGAAGACCGGAGGTCTTCACATCGTTTGGGTGGTTACTGATGATCTTGATTGGGATGTACACCCAAGAAGATGGAGACAGTTAGTGATCGTCCAGACGTACTTGGAGATCGATGGATATGCGGGGTACTAGGTGCCTCCGGTTTCGTTCATACCCAGAACGGACTTGTAAATGGACTGTGTGTCAGACATAGGATTTTATTCTGTGTGATTGATTTCTATTAAATATATATCTTTTTGGCGACGGAGAATTTATTCTCTTACTTAACGCCCTCCTATGAGACGTACAAGCTCAGGGGTTATATATTGATGGATATCAAAAGCATGGAGTGAATTGCCTGTGTCGCATGCCTAAGTGGCAATTGATCAAGGCTTCTGTTGAAAAGCAAAGTCTTGTGGTTGATGATCAAAGCACAGCCTATGTGGTACAGCTTTGTGTAACGTGAATTCGCGAGCCTCACCCCCCGGTTGTGAACCAGAAACGGGAGAGGACATCAGGGAGGGCATGCGTTTCCTTCTAGCTAGAAGTGGCGTCAGTGGTTTACACGCCCTGACGAGTTTGACTTATATGGTTGTTGCTGTTGCGAGGCGCCTCGGTTAGATCGGACGATCCGGGTCCGATGGAGTCATTCGTTGGCTCATTTACGCCCCATAGGGTGGGGAAACGTAGTGTTCAGGCATTTTAATCCACATCGGTGGACCGGCCCTGACGATCCAAGGGCCCACCTGAGTCTGGGTCCTGAGACTCAGGCTGGACAGTCTCGAATCGGTAGAGGACGATCCCTGGCCTCGGTTCACAGATGGAAATCCAATTTCCAAATACGTGATTTTGCGATTTTGATTGTATAACCTATATATGGCGACATAGTGGTATGGGGCATTCATGTCGCCTATGATTGATACTTATGATTTGAAATTGATTTCTTCACTTATAGCAATAATACAAGATTTGTTTTAACGTATCAAGCATTCTTTGGCTATTATAAGGTAAAACCCTATCCTCTGGTTTGTGTTGCATTGTGTGATGGGACCTGGGTCTTATAATAGCTTCATTGTTCTTTATTTAGCATTGCGCTGTTGTTTTATGCACTGGTATTCTTGGGAGGAAACCCATTCCGTGTTATACGGCGTGGTCCCTTGATTTACCTAACTTTGAAATAAAGATTAATAACTGTTTTAGTTCTCACACCAGTCCCATGACTGACCTAGAGTTTATTGTTTTAACCTAAACTCTTAGTGCCCTTATTTCGACACGGGCAGCTAGTAGTTTTGGTTTTGCAGATTTATATTCACAGGAACCTGGTTTACAGCTGGAACGATATCCGAAAAGCTTTGTATCCGTGTATCTTCTTCAGTTGTATTTTGTATTATTTTCCGCTGCTTTGTAATTTATTGTAATCTCTGATATTTATCGAATGTATTGTATTTGTTAATACTCTGTATATTCTTGTATTCTGATGAATTGTTGTAAATAACAATGAAATGTTCTTCTGTTTGCGTCCTTTTGTGGCTTGTTCTCGAACTATCCGCGCTTTCCTTACCGGGGAAGTTTCGGGTCTTTACAGTGGTACCAGAGCTTTGGTTTGCAAAGCTCAGAGAACAAGACACGTTAGAACCATACGAAAGAATTCATCAGAAATTGGATTAGTAATATCCAACGGGAATGACTCGTTAGAGATGGGATCAGTAGTATCCTAGAGCGAGTGTGAAAAGTATATTTTTAAAATGAAAACAAATTGTGTTGAAATTTAAATCGTATTATACGTATTTGGAGAATTTATTTTAAATTAATTGGGACAATCCAATATATAAAGATTTTGCATATACGCCTTACAAATGTATATTCGAAGTTTTAATATACTGGATAGATATAGAATCACACTCTAGTCGCCCGAAGCTGGTTCTGATGATCGCTATAGCGATCGCATCATCAGTATTCATGTTCGAGTTTCGAAATTGGGATTTCTATATATTTCCTATTGACTGGTGTGAGAACCAAAATTAGATAGGGCCTATTATTGTGATTTGGCATCAAAAATGTGATTTTTGACTATATATCAAAGTTATGAATTTAAATGGTAATCAACTAATTGATTGATGGTTGTGTTGTTTGATTATTGGTTGTTTAGTTAAAATTTGAACCATATAGCCAATTTGAACCAAATAGTGAGTTCTATTGAAAATTAGTCGCATTTGCTTGCATATACATGTACATACATTGAACAGGTCATAGCAAGGAGGCTAGAGCAGAAGAATAAAATTATTTGCCCGACAAATAGGTACATGTTTACCATAATTTACTGTTTTGTTTGGGTGATGATGATTTTGTGAGTCGATTGGCTAGCCGCTTGGCTTTTTCTTTTTCTTTTGGATTGAAGAAGGCCATGGGAGGCTATATGAAATATCCCTAAGTCCCCAGTGCAGGAGAGGTTATGACGAAATTTTTCGAAAATTTAGGATGTTAGCCAAATTTTTGAAAAATTTGAAAAGTTCTTAGAAACTGAAAAGTTGAAGAACTTAAGCCGTAATGAAAATATGGAAAGTTGAGTGGATTTGTGAAACAACTTTCGGCTTCGTTCCTTTTCGGGGATGAAAAGTTTTAAGTGGGGGAGATTGTAATGACCCGGAAATCCGAGTCAATTTAAAAATTTTATTTTGACTATTTTATCGAATTTTGATTATTTAAAATGAATTATTTTAAATAGTAACGACGAGAAATTTATTTTGAATAGAATTCGAACGTATATATTTATTCGAATCATCATTAGAATATAAATATTTATTTTAATTTATAAAAGGAATTGAAAATGGCGCGGTAGTTCGATAATTCGATTTCAAACTTCAAATGAATGTACAGGATTCAAAGTAAACCGGATTTTAGAGAAACCAAAAATATTAGAATCTAATTGATAATATCTTTCCAACGAATCCGAAAAATCAAAATTTCATAGCGGGAATCAAAAGTTAGGTCCAATTGAAAATTCAAAATAGTCACTATGGAATTCTGGCCCATAAAAATGGAAATTTTGCAAACGACCTCGGTTTTTGACGAAACCACTTTTGTTGGATCTAGGATGTCAAGTTATTGCTAGATTCCAAAATTCGTAATTTTTCGAATCAATATGGGAGTGTGGCAAAGGAAAACGCATTTGACCAGTTTTAGTTGATTTTAATCGACTGGAAAATGGCCATTTTTCAAACGGTCTCAGCATTCAACGAAACTAGTTTTGTTAGGACCGTATCGTCAATACGAAGCTAGAAAATATTTTTCTGGAATTTTTCGAGTTAGTATGTGACCCCAGCAAAATGAAATGTGCGTTCAAATTCAATATATAGAGTTATATTTTGATTTTGACGAAAACTGATCGAAACAGTCGAATCAGCCTATGATACATATCCCATTGTGTTCGGAATGGGGCTAAAACGCTAGAGACGACAGGCGGTGGGTCTCGTTTCGAGTTCAAAATAAAAAGGTTCTTTTTGAAATAATTAAATAATAAAAATAATATATATATTAATGTAAATAAACTCTAAACCTAATTCTCCCTCCTCAGTTAAAACCCGCCGTTCGATTTAGAAGAAAAAAAAACTGCGAGACCTCCTCCGTCGTTCATCCTCCAACACCGCCGAAGACCGCGCCCAACCCCTCCACCTCAGATCTACGGCGGTCCTCCCCCACAGCTCCTCCCTCCTCGTTCTTCCCCAACCCCAAATCGAAGGACCCCCAAATCCACACCCCATAGCTTCCACCGCCTGACTCCGGCGCTGACACCACCTCCGGCGAGCAGCAGCGCCTCCTCCCCATCCCCCCTCGACTAACGCAGACCCCCCCTTCTTCAAGCAAAAACGTGAGTTCCCTTTTTTTGTTATTTATATATTTTTCTTTTTCTTTTTGTTCTTATTTTCAGTTTTAAACATAGTTTTTTTTTGAACTATAGAAAAACTGGATTTTTATTTATATAAGAATAGGTTTTATTCATATGAAAATTATGGTTTTTAATAATAAAAAGAATGAATTTTGTTATGTGAATTCTTTTCATGAAATGGATTAAAAAGATTTGATTTTTCTTGAATATAAAGGTTTGATTTTTAAGTGTAGTTAGATTATATTTTTTTATTATTTTATTTTTTTTATTTTTTTTACTTAGGAAAAGATTATATTTTTACCTATGGAAAGTTAAGATTTTTGTTCGTGTAAAGATAAGATTTTTATGTATATAAAGATAAGATTTTTAACAATATAAAGTTATGATTTTTAGCGAAGTAAAAATATAATCTTTTTATATAGAATAGCGACGTAAAAATATAATCTTTTTATATAGAGTAGCGAAGTAAAAATGTGATTTTTATATACATGGCAAAAATTATAAAAATGTGATTTTTATATATGTAGTAGCTACGGACGACAAAAGTAACAAAAGGCGAGCACGGCGAAGATTTCCTACATATGAAGAGTCGTGGCGTTTGGTTTAGCTAAAGGTGAGAACTTCTCACCTTTTAATTTTATATTCTAGTTAAAATATATACTAGGATGCAGACGGTGTTTAGTAGCACCCGATACCCGTCGTCCACAGACCATGGACGACTTGTATGCTTGTTTGTTTGAATTTGATGTGTAGTTGATTGTGTGATGTGATGTGAAATGAAATAAAATATTTTATAGTGGAAAATATTATATAGTTAAAAATAGAATTTTTAACGTGTATATGAAATGAAATAAATTAATATAAACAAATCAGAGATTTGTTTATGTACACTGATTTGATTGATATTGATTGGGACGATAAATTTTACACATCGCCCAACTGCACAAATAAAATCTGTGTTTGATTGTTTGAAACCCCACACGGGTATTGGGATGATATATGACGTACACTAATCCCGATAATTAGTTATATGTCGATCGATTGATTGACAGACTGTTATAAGCGTTGAATATTTATATTTGATGCTTATACAGTGTAGAATGCACTTTGGATGATGGTTGATTATTTGTCATTGTGGATATATACATGCGTTGTATGAAAATCCATAGAAATAAAATCTATGGTAATTGATTGGGCTTCATTCCAGTTTTGAATAGAAATATTTGAAATAGAATATTCGAAAATAGAAATATATGAAGCCGTGTTGATTAGATTGACGCCATTTTGACGTGAACGATATTTATATCGATTTTATTCATTTTATAATGAATATCGAAAGTGATTTCAAAATCTGATATTTTGAAAAGAATTAGAATTCGAATTGAAATTGAATAGAAATGAATTCGAATTGAAACTGAATAGAAATGAATTCGAATTGAAATTGAATATAAATGAATTCAAATTGAAATTGAATATAAATGAATTCGAATTGAAATTGAATTGAATTGAAAACGAACTGAAATTGAATTAGAAATCAATTTGAATTGAAATCAATTTGAAATGAATTTGAAAGGAATTTATAAGGAAAAATTCAATTTTGATTTGAATTTGAAAATGAAATCGTTTCAAAAACGAATTTAAAACGATTTATAAAATACGTTTTAAAAGGAAATCGACGAAGAATATATTATATATATATATATATATAATATATAATGGCCTGAATAGAACGCGTCGCGCCGCGGCAGTTCGCGAATTTCGACCATTGACTTCGAATGGATATTACGGGAGATCCGACCGTCTGATTCTCCTAAAACCGGAAGCGTTGGGTTCTTATCGAAAATAGCTTTCTAACAAATGTGAGAAATTAGAAATCTAACAGTTGGATTTGGAATTATGTCCAAATCAAATTTGGAAAAGGTCGCTGTAAGTGCAGTTCGATGGCCGTTGATGGAAATCGACTGTACGGACCTTGATAAAATTATCAAAAATATCAATAATTTGTGTAAAATCATAAGAAATGATTTGGGAAGAATTAGGATGAAAAACTCCATATTTCAAAAGATAAAAATAGATTTTTATCGAAATGAACTAGTTTTGAACTAGAATTATAATTCTATTTATTTTTAAATAAATAAAGTGAATTTGAAATGGTTTTGAAATATAACCAGAATTTCCAATAATTGAATTCGAGTGGATTTGAATCGAAATTGTCTTCGGAATATTTCGATGTGGGATTTCGTGATTATACAGATATTGTTGTGAAAATTTGAAAGATATATATATATATATATATATATATATATCTTTATTTCCAATACGATATTTGTTGGTCGTAGAATTTGATATTGAATATAAGCCGATATATTTTCTATTCAGAGCCTTGTATTTAATATCAAATGTGATTTGGGTTTGTCATGAATGGTGTCTTCATTAACACTGTTCTTAAGCCCAGTTGAGAAAAACATTAATTTTTTTTATTTAGATTTAATGAAGTGTACCAATTAAATAATATTTAATTGGAACTGAATTGATATTGATTTTTGGGTTTATCGTGAACAGTATTTTAAATAACACTTGTTCTTTAACCCGATTATTAATGGAATGTGATTTTGGGTTTACCGCGAACCGTGTTTTAAAAGACACTGATTCTATAACCCAGTTAAAGATTAAAACTAAGTGGAGTTTTAATGAATCTTTAATTAGATTGAAAAGATCGAGAATGGAGTATCGCCAGTTTTACTCCAGGCGATAGTTAAATCTTTAATTAGATTTGAACGTGAAATGGTAATTGAATTTACCGATAACACCGTTGTGTTAGATATGAAATATTACCAGTTTTACTTCATGGGGTGAATAGGTTGGGATTGGGAAATAAAATAAATGATTACTTCGGTGTGGTTCGCTAATCCCGACTAGTTTGAATTGATATTCAAAGGTGATTAAAGAATAAATTTAAATAATTTATCTTTGATAAAATTAATGGGAACCTTTCCCAAAGTATAAGAATATTTGAATAAAAGAATATTCTGAATTGGAATGAGGCGTATGTTGTGATTGTGTAACACTTGTTTATTATATACGCGAGTTATTCGGAAAGACCGAGTTTATCCCATTATGAATAACTGATACGACGATAAATCGAAGATGAAGGTGGTGGTCGAAGACCGGAGTTTGTCACGTCGTTTGGGTGGTTACTGATGATCTTGATTGGGCTGTACACCCAAGAAGATGGAAACAGTTAGTGATCGTCCAGACGTACTTGGAGATCGATGGATATGCGGGGTACTAGGTGCCTCCGGTTTCGTTCAGACCCAGAACGGACTTGTAAATGGACTGTGTGTCTGACATAGGATTTTATTCTATGTGATTTATTTCTATTAAATATATATCTGTTTGGCGGCGGAGAATTTATTCTCTTGCTTAACGCCCTTCTCTGAGACGTACGAGCTCAGGGGTTATATATTGATTGATATCAAACGCATGGAGTGAATTGCCTGTGTGGCATGCCTAAGTGGCAATTGATCAAGGCTTCTATTGAAAAGCAAAGTCTTGTGGTTGATGATCAATGCACAGCCTGTGTGGCACAGCTTTGTGTAACGTGAATTCGAGAGCCTCACACCCCGGTTGTGAACCAGAAATGGGAGAGGACATCAGGGAGGGCATGCGTTTCCTTCTAGCTAGAAGTGGCGTCAGTGGTTTTACATGCCCTGACAAGTTTGACTTATGTGGTTGTTGCTGTTGCGAGGCGCCTCGGTTAGACCAGACGATCCGGGTCCGATGGAGTCATTCGTTGGCTCATTTACGCCCCCATAGGGCGGGGAAACGTAGTGTTCAGGCATTTTAATCCACATCGGTGGACCGACCCTGACGATCCAAGGGCCCACCTGAGTCTGGGTCCTGAGACTCGGGCTAAACAGTCTCGAATCGGTAGAGGATGATCCCTGGACTCGGTTCACAGATGGAAATCCAATTTCCAAATACGTGATTTTGCGATTTTGATTGTATAACCTATATATAGCGACATAGTGGTATAGGGCATTCATGCCGCCTATGATTGATACTTATGATTTGAAATTGATTTCTTCACTTATAGCAATAATACAAAATTTGTTTTAACGTATCAAGCATTCTTTGGCTATTATAAGGTAAAACCATATCCTCTGGTTTGTGTTGCATTGTGTGATGGGACCTGGGTCTTATAATAGCTTCATTTTTCTTTATTTAGCATTGCGCTGTTGTTTTATGCACTGGTATTCTTGGGAGGAAACCCGTTCCGTGTTATACGGCGTGGTCCCTTGATTTACCTAACTTTAAAATAAAGATTAATAACTGTTTTAGTTCTCACACCAGTCCCATGACTGACTTGGAGTTTATTGTTTTAACCTAAACTCTGGGTGCCCTTATTTCGACACGGGCAGCTAGCAGTTTTGGTTTTGCAGATTTATATTCACATGAACCTGGTTTACAGTTGGAACGATATCTGGAAAGCTTTGTATCCGTGTATCTTCTTCAGTTGTATTTTGTATCATTTTCCGCTGCTTTGTAATTTATTGTAATCTCTGATATTTATCGAATGTATTTTATTTGTTAATACTCTGTATATTCTTGTATTCTGATGAATTGTTGTAATTAACAAATGTTCTTCTGTCTGCGTCCTTTTGTGGCTTGTTCTCGAACTATCCGCGCTTTCCTTACCGGGGAAGTTTCGGGTCTTTACATAAGCGTTCAAAGTTTGTAACTAAAATACGCAAATTACCATTGTGCGACAAGCTCTATTTTGACCGAAATAAAAATTATTCTTCGGTACTACAAATTACCTTAGAAAACCATTATATACTCATGTAAATCATTTAAAACCTTTTAAAGTAATTTACACTGACTTTCCAAATTTATTTTGGATTCAAAATTCAACTTTATTTTTTACTTAATAAATCAAATTCTAATTCATTTCTAAATTCAAATAATTTCAAATTAACCATCCCAATCGTCGGATCAGTTAAGGATAGCCAGGGAGAGCAGGAAACTATATTTTCCAAACTCAAGCCTAGACACTATCCTCCCTGTCATCCTAGAACGTTCCGGTATTTATTTATTCATTTGAAGAACTTTATCAATATATATGAATTCATACATATGGTCTTTCCCAATTATTAACCTTCAATTTCAATAATGATATTGCTTCTAATTACGAAGGAGATTTGTCGATCACCAATGTGATACCATACTTGTTGTGTCATAATGTGTGCAAAACAATATCAACTACCATTATAAACATCTATAGCAACTATCATCAACATAATTAAATAAATCATAATTGTGCACAAGCGTTATAACAATAACGCTTAATATGTGTGTGTTCTAAATCACGCATCCATCATCCATCACAACAAACATCAATCATCATTAACACTAATAATTCATCACTATATTTAAATTAGTCTAGCTACTAATTAAATATATAAACCATGGTTAAAGATTTCTCACCTAACAGCCTTCCAAATCTACAGGTGAGCCTAGCTGAGCGAATCGTCGGACAGTATTTCGGCGCAACGTCTTCTTCACTAACAAATATACATAATATAGTATACACTAATCTCTCTCTCTCTTTATATTATAAGAGGAGGAGGAGGATGACGACGAACTTTTGCAAGGTGGTGGTGGAAAAGAGGAAGACTTATGCCATGGAAACCATGGCCATAAGCTTAAGAAGAAGAAGAAGAACGGTAGGAAAAATGAAAATGGATGATAAAAAATAAAGTAAAGAGCTCCTTATGTAGGAAAGGAGGAGTAAGGAGGTAAAGACACATAAGGGGACAAGTGGAAACCATGCATGACAGTTTACATGCAAAATTACAAGTGTCCATACACTTGTCTTAAGAAGAGAAGGTGAACTTTAGGTAGCATTTTCCCTTAAATGCTAGAAAACTAAGACCAACACTTAATTTAATGCTACTAATTCATGTTATGGTTTGACAAATCCGATCGAACGACAAATAGTATCAATAAATTCAAACTTATTAATAATCATTCTCATTTATAATTCAAATAAAATCTATCATCTAACTAATCAAAATTCTTAACCATATATATTTATGTAAAATTCAAATTAATTAATAAAAATTCCAATTTTAAATTGGTTAAAAATTCTGGATCGTTACATTCAATCTACTTGCCACCTTTTCTCTCTCCTGCTTGCCGCATCAGCACCAAAAAGCCGCCCGACACCCAGATCTTCCCGTCCCCCCTTCCCAGTCCAATTGAGAAGTCTCAGCCTTCTTCTTGCGTCGAAGAGTTAAGCGCAACACATAGAGTATTTAAAGGTGTTGCATGCATGCGTTAGTGTTCAAGTAGGAGTGCGCGACGTCCGTGAAGATTGTACGAGATTATCCGACACCTGTTCAAAGTGGATACGAAGCGTCAGTAAATTGGAAAGCAATAACCGATGAGAACATTGGCTTAAATTTATTTTAAAAAGTAGAAATGTTAAAATTGCTAATAGTTGATCAGTTAATGATTATCGAGTTCATATTGATGGTTGCTATTGTTGTGATGATTTGAATGGATGTTGTGTAAGTTAAAAACACTAAAATACTAAGTGTTATTTAATGTGACGTTTGCGCACAAATTTGATGGTTGTTTAAATTTTGTAATGTTGATGGATGGACTACATATGGATTGATTTTGTTGTATCACACACCATAGTTTTGGAGTTATATGGGTAGTCTGTTTAAATCTCCTTCTTATGTGAATAACGAGTATTTAGTATAATAAAATAAAAGTTAAAAGTTAAATTTTGAATTTAGTTTTTTAAATAATTTGAAAATTAAGTCACGAATAGTAAATGATTTTCATAACAACGAAATGATTTTGGGAATATCTTAAAAATTTGATTTAAATCTAACTAAAAATTTGATTTTTGCATTACAGTTGTTTTATGTAGCGTTTAGCTATCCATAAGTTTTAAAATTTAATTAAAGAAAAATTTGATTCAAATATGTAACTAAACATTGGTTTATTAAATACACTTGGTTTTATTATTGTAAAGACCATTTGTAAGTACTAAACAATTAAACAATTTGATAATATTATATTTATTTCCAACGAAATTTGAAATATGGGTTTAATTGAAGTTATGAAACTTTAATTATGGATTGGAAAAGGATTGGAAATTTTTAACCATTATTGAATGTGTAAAAGACGTATATATGTTGACGACAGTTCTTCCAATACTACATATATATACACCAGAACATTCTAGGATGACAGAGAGGATAGTGTCTAAGGCTTGGTTTTGGAAAATACATTTTCCTGCTCTCTCTGGCTATCCCTAACTGATCTGACGTACGGGATGGTTATTTTCAAAATCAAATTTGAAATTTAATTAAAACCCTTTGAATTTTGAACAATTTTGTAATTTTAACAAGTGTTACTCTTTAATTAAAAGGATTTGAGCCTTTGAATGATTTTGAAACCATTTGCTTTAAGTAGCTATTCTATAGCACTTTAAGTAACGCTAACATTTCCTTAAAATGATTTGGTTTTGAGTTTTCTAAATCAAGAACTATTATTTACACTTTAAAAGGGCTTCTAAAAAAGGTTGGAAGGCTTTAAAGTGATAAATATTTGTGTATGAAACTTTGAACCCAAATTTATATTTGGTGGTTGAGAAGACGTATGAAATAATAACAACAAAATAAAGGAATTTTTGAATATGGAATTTATAAAGGCGAAATAGGATGGTACTAAGAAATTTAAAATGAATCCAACCTTATTCCAAAATGAGTAATGATTGGGAAGGAGATTTGGATTGAAACTGATATAGTCCATAGCTTTTGTTTTAAAGTACCTTATTACTTGGAAAGACTGGGATTGGATTTAAGTCTGAAAACCATTCCAAGTAACAATACGATGCTACGAAGAAAATTGAAGACTCGGAAATGCCAAATAAAGACCGAGAATCTTTGGATTTATTTGAATTGAATACTGATGTCTTGAATCGGACCATACACCTGATTCGAGGTTACAAGTGGCATGTGGTCTGAATATATTTGAGGATTTTCGGATTTCGTTCCGTTCAAACCCAAAATGGACTTGTATGGATTATGTGTCTGACATTGTAATTGACCGCGTAGCACTGATTTATGTTGATATATATAAATATATATATTGGATTGTGGCAAATAATTATTCGTGTCTCTAAGTTTTACGTGCGTAGAGGTTATGTATTGATAGAAATCAGTGGCATGTTGTAAACTGATAATGTGGCATAATCAAGTTACGAAACAAGCTAGTGATAATCAAAGCATGACTTATTGAAGCGCAGCTTTGTGTATACCGCGACATCGACAAGCCTCACACCCCGGATGATGAGAAACCAGCGATTAGGTTATTGACATCATATACATAACCTGTGATTGGAAGTTGAGGCAGTGGTACCACTTGTGATCTTGGGGGGAATAGGGTATGTTCGGGGGGTCCGAGTCTGGATGAAAACCATTGATTTACCTTGCGATTTGTAGTTGGTGCCCGAGTCTGGATGAAAAATCTGTGGTACATTTTGCTTGTGTTCCTGATTGATCTTTCGTTCCCAAAATCGTCAAGTTGGAAACCCAGACTCCAATACGCGACCCATACGGTTCTATTTGTATAACTATGGCGACATAGTAGGATGGGTTACTATGCCGCCTAAGATTAATACATTTATTTTTGAAATTGTTTCTACACTATGCACTAATAAATAAAAGAGGATTTTCATGTATGAAGGCATTTTTGGTTATCATAAGGCAAAACTCGCCCATTTGGTGTGCGCTTGCATTGTGTGATGTGGGACGAGCTTATGATAGCTTCATTTTCCAAAAGTCATTGCGAATTTATATGCACGAGTATTCACATGAAGTAAACTCGATCCGCATTAGCGGCGTGATCCGGTGAATTTCCCAACTTTAAAATAAACCCTAAAAATAGCAGTTTTATGTTCTCACACCAGTCCCATAACTGACCTAGAGTTTATTGTTTCGTCCTAAACTCTGGGTGCCCACTAATTTTCCTACCCGGGCATCTAGTTGTTTAGTTTTACGGTTGTAGACCCTTGGAGCGAGATTCGGAGCACGTCATGACCTGGAGCTTCAAATTAGAGTTGGTGTTTCCGCCATGTCATTTACTTCTTCCGCTGAGAATATGTTTTCTTTCCGTTGTATATTTATTGTAACTCTAATATTCCTTGTAACTCTTATGTAACATTTGTATTATGAAATGAAAAGTTCTGTTATTTTGTTCAATATATGTTAGTACCCATAACAATCCGCCTTTGGGAACAATTTAAGTCGGTTTAATTACCGGCAAGAATCGGGCAAAAAGACGGGTTGTTACGTAAACGTTTCGGCTTCTCTCTTCGAAGCAGTTTGCCTTTCCATATTGTTTCACCGCATGTAATACTTCTCCACCCAGCAAACTTTCGGCTTCGCCAAACACCAGCAACCGCCACCGTGCTATACTCCGACACCTGCACCGAATGTCCACCCTTGCCTCACCTCTTCTTTCCCATGCGTGCACCATCACCTCTCCCCTCTGTCAAAATTGTCCACCTCTTTATTAAAAAAAATACCGTTGGCTTACCATATTTAAAAAGTTCACGCAAATCACTTTTTTCCACATTTCCTTCTTTGTCCATTCACGTCAACAATGCTACTTTGTATAAGTACGTGTATGGTGAAATAATTACGTGTGCGTTGCGATACAAAACTTGGCTTTCTTGTGTATGTAAACGTGTTGAAGTGTATATATATATACTTATATATACACGTGAGTTGCAAAGAAGTGTGCGCTCAACGGTAGCGGCGTCAGTGAAGATTTGTTCGTGGTCGTTGTAGGCTCTGTTCGCAGTTGATAAGGAAGTTCGACGGTTAAATTTGGAAGCATGCAGGTGAGAGTTCTAATTTAAATTTATTTTAAATTAGTTATAATGGTTAGCTACTATTAGTTGTTAATTATAATCAATAATTCGTTAATGATCATGAGGTGTTATGAATGATTGCTATTGAATGTTGATGGATGTTTATACGGTTAGAATACACTATACACCAAGCGTTATTTACCATAACGCTTTGAGCACTGTTATTTGATTGTTTAAATTATTGTGATAATGATGAATGGATTCATGACTGTTTATTTGATCAAGTTAGTTGGTTAAATCTGGTTGAATCAAATCACATACACCATAGTGGTGAAATCATACGGGTAATTAATTTAAATCTCCTTTCCATGTAAATAATAATTTTTATTAAAATAAAAATTGGGAATGGAGTTTTAAAGTTAAATTTAAAAGTTTATTTGGAAATCGAAATATTCGTATGGAATGAAATGGGTTTGGAGTTCGATCGCCCATGGGTTAATTAAACATTGAACTGGGTTTTGGAAATTAGTTCGGAAAATGATTTGGAATATGTACTCAACATTGGTTTTTGTGTGAATAATTTTAGTGGTTATTTTAAATAATTAACCGAGTTTTGAAAAAATTATTATTATTTCGATCTAATTAGAAATGAAAGTTTGGAATTCGAAATGATGATCTTGGAATAGTTATTTTGGAAATATTTGAAGAGGTATGGAAATTTTATCATTAAATGTTCAATTTAATGTGGTATGAAGAATTTGAAAATTTGGAATATTGAATTTTATGCGAATTCTTGTTTCCATAAGAGTTTTGGAAAGATAATCGAATGAGTTTAAATAAAATACTATTTTTATTCAATTTGATTTGAAATGAAAATTTGGAATTTAAAATGATTTAGGACTAAATTTGGAAATATAAAAGTATTATTTTGGGGAAAAGAGATTCGGAGTATAGTTTAATTCAAAATTATGGGAATGTAAATTATTTTGGAAAAAGGAACGGGACGATTTATATATAAAACGTTATATAACGTAAATCGAACGCATCGCGTAACTACAGTTCATTAATATCGACTTTAAATTTCAAATGGTTATAACTTGAATGTTTTAAATCAAATTGACATGAAACGAAAAAAGTCGAATTTCTATTACTGATGATTTTTGAATAGAAAAGGAATTTTCCAATACTAACATGTGGTTTTCAAGTTATTTCTAAACGTGCAGTTCGACGACCGTAATGGAAAGTTGAATAAAACAGGCATATTAAAAATTATTTAAAATTCAGCATAAATCTGATAAATCATATTTTATTATTTAAAACTGATTTGAGTTAAAATATTAAAATTTTGAATGATTTTGGATCTATTTGGTTGGATAACCATTTTTCAGCACTTTCGGTAACGCTTTTAACGTTATTAATATATTTCTTTGAAATAGACTGAATTTTTTAAGATTATAAACCATGAACCATTGTTTAAATTATGGAAAAGGATTTATTAAATATTTTGAAAGATTTTAAAAGAGTTTAAAATATATGGCATGAGATTTATTTCAATCATAAGTAAGATACGGGAAGTTTGAATTAGAAAGAAAATGAGTGGAGGTAGAATTAGTCTTTGGGCATTCGATATAGAACTCCAGGGTTGGATGAATACTTTCATAAATATTAAACATATCCATATCCAGATTCTGATGGTGTTTGCCCGAGTTGGTGAATCGATATCAAATATAAGTCAACTAAATTCTATTTAAACTTATATTTGAAATATCAATTATTTGAGTTATCATAAATGGAAATTTAAATTCAAATAAAGATTTGGTAGTTTTAAAAGCTTATGGAAAGGGATAACGACGAATAAATGGATTTTGTTTTTGAAATATAAGGTTGGAAATGAATATTGAATTTCTAGAAAAGGATTATGATGATAACGGGGTTTAAGAAATTGAATGAATCCAACCTTAATCTAAAAGGAATTGATAACGATTTGGGAAGGAGATTTGAATTGAGAAACTTGTATAGTCCATAACTATTGTCTTAAAGTACGTTTATTATTTGGAAAGCCCGGGATTGAATGTATGTTTGAAACCATTCCAAGTAATTCGACGTTATAAAGGAACTAAAGGCTTGGAAATCGATAAGTGGAGACCGAGAACATTCAAATTGTGATTGTTGATGCTTCGGTTGGGCCGATCACCCAATACGAGGTTATAAGTGGCATGAGATCTGAATATATTTGAATATATTCGGATTGTTGTTCCATTCAGACCCAAAACGGACTCATATGGATTGTGTGTCTGACATTGAAATTGACTGCGTAGCACTGATTTTTGTTAATCCATATCAGATTTGTGGCAATAAATTATTCTCGTCTCTAAGACACATGATCTTAAGGGTTTTTGTATTGATAGAATTCAGTGACATGTCATGAATTGTCAATGTGGCATACTCGAGTTATGAAATGAGCTAGTGATGATCAAAGCACGGATTATTGAAGCATAGCTTTTTGTATATCGTGACATCGACGAACCTCACATCCTGGATTGATGGTAAACTGGAGGTTAAGTTGTATCCGTAATCTCTAGTGAAAATCAAAAGCTGCAGTGGTGGATCTACCTTAAAACCTTAGGAAATAAAGTATATACGGTGTCCGATGTCTAGATGTAAACCGAGAAATATACTTTCGCGCTATGTATTCGGTGTCCATGTCTGGATGTTAACCGGGAGATGCACAGCTTCGCGTCCTCGATTGATCTTTCGTGTCAGGAACCATCATTCTGGGAACCCATTAACCAATACGAACCTTCCGCTTTGTTTGTAAACTATGTACATAGGCATGGTTACTATGCTTGCTAAGATTTATATATTTATTTGCAAAATGGTTTCAAAACTATGCACTAATTATAGTATTAAAAAAGTATTTTCACGTATTAAAGCATTTTGGTTATCATAAGGCAAAACTCGCCCATTTGGTGTGCGATTTCATTGTGTAATGTGGGATGAGCTTATGATAGTTTCAATTTTCAAAGTCATTGTGGACTTCTGTGCATGGGAATTCATATGGAGTAAACCCGTTCAGCATTAGCGGCTTGGTCCGGTGAATTTTCCCAACTTTAAAATAAACCTGAATAATAACTGTTTTGAGTTCTCACACTAGTCCCACGACTGACCTAGAGTTTATTGTTCCCCACCTAAACTCTTGGTGCCCATATTTTTGTACGGGCAGCTCGTATTTTAGTTTGCAAGCTTAGCTTCAGAGCTGGATTCAGTTGGAGCTAGAGTTTGTTTTGGTCGTACTTCTTCCGCTGTGAGCATTTTGTTTCCGCTAAGCATATTATGTACTCTAATTTACTGTAACTCCGATGCAAAAATTTTGTAATGAAATGAAAATTCTATTCTTTTTGTTTAAATATGTCTGTACGCATAACTATCTGTCTTTATAAATGATTTAATTTGGTTTAATTACAGGCGAGAATAAGGTAAAATAGCGGGTCATTACAGTGTGTGTGTGTGTAACAATATCTAGATATTGAGTTGTTTGAAGGCTAATTAAATAGTGATGCATGTTTTCAAACTAACCCATGGTTACCCTTTACTGGATTTGAGTTAGTTTTGACTTTTATGTTTTTCTTTGCTTTAATTGGAAATCTTTTGTTCTTTAGTTCAGCAAAATAAAGTATGTGATAATTTTTTAAGGACCGAACATACACTGTTATATGATATAAGTACATGTTGATGATACATATAGATGTATAAATATCTTGAATCAACATGTTATTGCATTGGCAGGAATGCATGAGTCACTATATTCCTTTAAGGTAAAAACTATGATTACATGTAGTATTGTGTGAATATAATATGTATAGACATAAGTGTACCTGATATGTAATACATTGCATTTTCATTTCAATTTTAAGCATGATGTTGATATCTATGTTGATAAGCATGAAACAAATATGATTTAGAATCTGGGAAGAACTAGATTTATGAAAAATGGCTTAGACTTGGATCTACGTGTATCACTATTATATGTGCGTCCTGTTATATAGCATAAGTGTTTGCATCAAGATGCACCCCTGACATATACATATATCTGATGTGAGTGTACTGACACAAACATGCACAACTAAAAGGATATAGTATTGGTTTTATATGTTCGAACAAGTTTCATACATGCTGAAAATAAAAAGACGAACCTACATGTTTAAAATCAAAAGAATTATGGTTTTATCAATTAACTTGATTTTAAACATATTCCCTCCAGTTTTGAAATGCACTCTGAAATGCACATATATTATGCATGAAATAGTTGTATCAGCACATAGTCTTTTATGTAAACCTAAACTCTTATACACTTTATTTATCCTTTTATAATGGATAAACTATGCAATAAATATACGTGTTTGAAACAATATACATATCACATGAACAGATCTCCTTGGATAAATTGAGTCAATCATTTAGAAAGACCCTTTATAACATATTGTTTCTTTAATAAAACTTATGGACTACAGTTTGGTACGTACAGGCACTTGATGTCTGCTGAAAGCTGATGGTGTTCAAAATGATTCCAGCAGCAATAATGTTATGAAAGGAAAGGCAAGTATGACTTGCTTTACTTACATGCTTTATAAAATATACACTGAAATGTACATGAGGATGTTATACATGCAATTTGTATATATACATATAAGTTTTGTATAAAGGATACAAAAATATTCAAATTGAAACAAGTATGACATGTAGTGAGATGGATCTGTGCATGATTATATTCCCTATGTAGGTTGACATTAAAAGAAGAAAATGATGTTTATTTTTTATATGCCTTTTTCTTTTGGGAATTCAGATTATTTTTTCTAAATCTGAGTTATATATGAATCTTAATTACCTAAAAGTCTTATGCGCCAAGTAGAATGAGTATATTGAAGTATGGATTGGGTAACTTGCTGTATAAGCATTTTCTGGGATTGCTGACCCATTTAGATTAGTTACTTGCCTGCTTTGATAAATGTTATAAATTATGCGTATTGATCTTGTGATATATAGATTTATGTATTAATATATATATATATATATCAGATTTTATCTGAGTGAATGAATGTATATGATCTGGATACTCATAAGGCCGGAAATTCTAAATTTACTTAATGGGCATGAATGTATACTTCAATGGGTTGTAAGCCTTTTATTAAAAGAATACCATCTAAATATATACAAATGGCAGCTGTGTGTAATATTATACATATGTGGTGGAATGTTCACTTTGAATATGTAACAACCCGTATTCTACGCATCAGGGGATCGTAGAATATATATTTCTTTCCCATATGAAGTTGTATGGTCATGTAACTTTGGGAAACATCTATTAGAGTCATTTCCCATGTTCATGATTTTTGTCGATTTTTAAATGACCATTTTGCCCCTAGTTGATCTTGTTTTGGCCATAACTTTTGATTGGAAAGTAATTTTGACCTGAAACCACTTCCATTAGATTCGTTTGATGGTTTACCTTTCCGTAGTGTGGTCATAATAGCCAAACGGACTTACCGTTTGGGAGATATGGCTGAAATAAGGTTTGGAGGGTGAAAAACTGCTTAACCGGGCCAAATAGGGTGATTAGTGAATAGACCCATTTCGGGATTAGGGTTATGGGAAGGCTGAAATGAGACAGAGAATCATTCCATTTCAGTTTTCTAGCCTCCACTTATCACCAAGGAACCCTAAAAATGGCCTCCAACCTCTAAATCACCTCCAAATCATCTTTTGGTCAAGGATTAAGCTTAGCAACCTCTAATCAAGGAAGATCTACACCAAATCAACATTGGAGCTGCTGTTTAGCATTGGAATTCACATCAAATCAGAGATTTATTTCAGATCTTAGTTTATTTGTGGCTAAGGTGAGTGATTTGCATAGTTTTGCACTAATTATGGCTAATTAAGGGTAATTAGTGTTAATTAGCGAATTTATACACTAATAAATTCAGGGAAAATGTTCATAAATTCCTAAATGATGTTTTAGACCTCTGATATGAATTTGGGTTAATTTGGTTAAGTTTTGCTAATCCTATCATTAGTTTCACCTAAACATGCTTAAGGGGAAATATGGGATTTTTGGTATGTTTGATCCGTTTTAACCTATCATATTGATGATTTGATGTTTGTGGTTGATTATGCATGTTGCTATGACTGTATGATATGCTTTGTGATTGATTTCAATAGTTAGAATGGTCGAAAACGTCGTCGAATGGCGTAAACACTTGCTGGAAAAGCTTCAGGAAATAGTGCAGGTTTCGGATCGGATCGGATATGGGGGCTCGGATCGGATATGTTGAACTGGGCAAGGGATTCGATCGGATCAGAACCTGACACTTGGGAAAATTGGCAAAAAGGAAGGCCACGCTAACTGAACTGGGATCGGATCGGATAAAGGAGAAGCGATCGGATCGGATAAAGAAGGAGGGATCGGATCGGAGCACGTGAAGAATGAGGGAGCGGATCGGAGCGGAAGCACGAACTGGAGGGGAGATGGCACCCGACCCGACCCAAGGTGGGACACCCGACCCGACCTGAAGAAAGATACCCGACCCGAACCGACGCGATGGAGTGGACCCGACCCGAACCGCTACAGAGGAAGACCCAAACTGACGCAACGCAGACACCCGATCTGAACCGATGTTTTGAAGAGATCCCGACCCAGTGTTGACCAATAACCCGAGATGCAAAGGTAGTCCAATATGGGAAGTTAGAGCTCAGGATCCATTTGGGAACCGATGAGTTCACTTCATGGTTGGGCTTTGCTGCGGGACGTGTGTTAAGGAGTTGTCGACGTTCATAACTTCGATTCACCACTGAAAATGAATGATGGGCTACTTATCAGTGCAGTAGAGTCATTGCGACTCGAGAGACAAGGTGATGGTAGAAAGACTACATTATCAGTGCAGTAGAGTCATTATGACTTGAGGGGCAAGGTGATGCGTCTTAAGACTATGAGCCAGCGCAGATGGGGTGAATAACTCCATGGGGCAAGTGGACATAGTAAAGGATTGGTAAGACTATGAGCCAGCGCAGATGGGGTGAATAACTCCATGGGGCAAGTGGACATAGTAAGGATTGGTAAGGCTATGAGCCAGTGCAGATGGGGTGAATAACTCCATGGGGCAAGTGGACATAGCGAAGGATTAGCGGCTACGTTATCAGTGCAGTGAAGCCATTTATGACTTCATGGGGCAAAGTGATCGTAGCAAGGGTGGGTGATCGAAGTGGTGAATATCGTATTCTTTACGCACTGAGTGAGAGATGTGAGGATGGATGCTATGTTTGATTGTTTGCCATCACTATGACATGCACACCTCCCCCACCTCCGTATCTTTACACTGTTTGATATGGCACCTTAGAGTGTTGTACAGTATGTAGTGCTAACTCTTTGGTTGCAGGTCCAGGTTCAGGTATGTTTTAGTCTACCTGTTATTGTTCACTTTAGATACTTATCGCTCATACCAGGCTTTATGTATGACCCAGAGTTTTATGTCTCCTCTTATTACTCTGGGTGCTCACACGAGCAGACTAGAGACAGGTTAGCTGGTGATGCGCGAGTAGCTGATTCGGAGGCGGGCAGGAGGCTTCCACGTATGATATATATATATATTCTCCCTGTGTCGTTAGTGGACGCTACTTGGGCATTAGTAGTGTACCTCTTTTATCTGGCTTTTGCTTTGAGACAGTTTGAAAAGTTGTAATAAGCTATATTTTGGATTTCCGCTGCTATGATGCTTAGTTCTGGTTTTTAGCTTATGCACTGTCTCTCCTGTTTTATGTCAAGTATGTTATTATTATATTTTGTTCTATGCGCTATGAGACATTCTACAGGTTCTTTGTTAGTTCATTTCCTTCTTCCTTTTCCTTCTGACGACCCGTTCCGTGCTAACTGGACATGTGTACAGCGCACTTTTGGAGTAAATGTCGGTTGGTGTGGGGCGGGCCGTCACATTTGGTATCAGAGCTCTAGGTTGCGTAGTTAACCTAGGGAAAGACACTAGGGAGAGATAGTACGTATATGAGAGCGCGTATTTGTGACTACTTTGGTTTTCAAAAGTTATATATATATACTATTGGTAGTATAAGAATGAAGTCGTACTGCACTAGCACCACTATGGGGTCGTTAATCGTTTCCCTTTCACAGATTGACGATGAGCCGGTATGCTAGAGGTGCTGATAGGGGAGCCCATAGTGGGAATGCTGCTGACATGAGGGCGGTGTTTACTGACCTCATGAGAGACATGCTTAGAGAAGTGCAAGGGGCATCTCCCAATCCCGGAAATGGTGGTGGTCAAGTAGTGCAGGCACCGAGGGTCGATTTCGCCAAGTTGTGCAAGGATTACACTAACCTTGGTGGGAAGCCGTTCCACGGGACGGAGTCAGCCACAGATGTTCAAGATTGGATGGATAGTTGTGATCGTATCTTCGATGACTTGGGTCTTGAGGATGCGGTGAAGAGAAGGCTAGCGTCTCGTCAGCTGCAAGGGCGAGCGATGAATTGGTGGAATGCCATTAGAACAGCTACTCCAGAGGATCAAGTTACTTGGGTTCAGTTCAATGCTCGCTTTAGCGAGAAGTTCATTCCAGCTGCCCAGAAGTCAGTGTTGTTCAAGAGGTTCTTGGAACTCAAGAAGAATGGTAGGGCAGTTTCTGACTATATTGCTGAGTTCGACACCTTGTCGAAGTATGGACTATCTCTTATCGACACTCCTGAGAAGAAGAATGAGAAGTTCATCACTGGTTTGGATGGATACTTGGGGGAAAGGCTTATCAACCACATCGATGAGACTTTTGAATCGATTGTGGGGAAAGCTTTGAGATCAGAGAGTCTTTACCCTAAGTCAAAGACTGAGGCTGCATCTGCAGAAGGGCCAAAGCCGCAAGCAGGCGGTGGAGGCAAGAATAACTCTCATAATAAGAGGAAGCAGGACCAATCTAAGGGTGGCCAGAAAAAGAACAAGAAGGATGTTGAGTGCTTCAGCTGTGGAAAGAAGTCCCGTTATGCCAAAGATTGTCGGGCCAAGCCAGCGGATAAGAAGTGCTTCAACTGTGGTCAAGTGGGACATTTCAAGGGTAAGTGTCCGCAACCTCTTAAGGAGAAGCAGATTTTGAAAGCATATGCTATTGATGCTATTCCTTCTTCGTCGAATGCCCCAACTGCGGCGGAGAAAGGAAAGAATGTTGTTATTCAAGGTATGCTTTCTATTTATGATGTACCAGTTCAAGTTTTGTTTGATACTGGGGCTTCCCGTTCCTTCATATCTAGTGACCTGGTAGATAGGTTGGGACTGGAACCCGAGATAGTCGATAGACCATTGGTTGTGACGAACCCGAGTGGTGGTTCGACTAGTCTTAGTATGATTTGCAGGAATTTGGTCTTATCGAGTCATGGATGTATGTTTGTTTGTGATTGCTTTGTTTTGGGCTTTACTGGGTATGGCATTAAATTGGGAGTTGATTGGCTCCAAAGATACGGGGTGGTGGTAGACTGTGAGGGCTTTTTGGTGACAGTGAGGGTGGATGATGGGCGGAGGGTAGTGTTTGGTAGTCTACCTAGTGATGGGGTTATGGCTAGTTTTGTAAATTCCCTCGACATCCCGCAGGATGAGATGTCAGATGTGCCCGTGGTTGGCCAATATCCGGACGTCTTCGAGGAGGTGACCGGGCTTCCACCACACCGAGAGATTGAGTTCCGTATTGATTTAGTGAAAGATGTCATACCTATACTGATGCCACTTCGTCGTATGGCACCAAGGGAGCAGCGAGAGCTCGGGGTGCAAGTCAGCAATCTTTTGAAGAAGGGACTTATTAGAAGGAGTGTCTCCGAGTGGGGAGCACCAGTTGTATTTGCCACTAAGGCAGATGGTTCCCTTCGTTTGTGTGTGGATTATCGCAAGTTGAATAAGGTAACGAGGAAGAATAAGTATCCTCTACCACGGATAGATGATTTGTTTGATCAACTGGAAGGAGCAAGAGTGTTCTCCCAGTTGGACCTCGCGACAGGATTTCATCAGCTTCGAGTAGCAGATGAGAGTGTTCCGAAAACGTCATTTAGGACGCCGTCTGGATTTTATGAGTGGTTGGTCATGCCATTTGGATTGACCAATGCAGCAGCTTACTTTGTGGATCTTATGAATATAGTATTCAGAGATCAGTTGAATAAGTTTGTTCTTGTGTTCGTGGATGATATCCTTGTTTACTCAAGGACAGAGGAGGAACACAAGGGACACTTGAGGATAGTGATGGAGGTGTTGAGGAAACACCAATTGAAAGCGAAATTCTCTAAGTGTCACTTTTGGAGAAGGGAAGTGAGATTCTTGGGTCATGTTGTTTCAGAGAGTGGTATTGCTGTGGACCCTGCGAAGGTGGCTACGGTACAGGATTGGCCTACGCCCAAGAATGTAACGGATGTAAGAAGTTTCTTGGGATTAGCTAGATATTATCGTAAGTTTATCCAGGACTTCTCCAAGATAGCCGCACCGTTGACTCAGTTGACTAAGAAGAATCAGTCCTTCGTCTGGGACGGAGTGTGTGAGAATGCATTCAAGAGTCTAAAAGAGAAGTTGACGCGTGCGCCAGTGTTAGTCATTCCTAAGGGGAATGAAGAGATGACGGTATACACGGATGCTTGTGGTACCGGACTAGGTGCTGTGTTGATGCAAGGAGGTAGGGTTGTATCTTATGCTAGTCGACAGCTAAAGCCGCATGAGAAGAAGTATCCTACCCATGATTTGGAATTAGCAGCGATCGTGTTTGCGCTGAAGATGTGGAGACACTATCTCTTGGGAGAAAGATTTGAGCTGTTTACCGATCATAAATCGTTAAAGTATCTCTTCTCCCAGAAAGATCTAAATCTCCGTCAGCAGAGATGGTTAGAGTTTTTGGCTTCGTATGATTTTGATATCGCATATACACCTGGGAAAGGTAACGCGGTAGTCGATGCTTTGAGTAGGAGACATGCCAGCTTAGGGGCAATGTTTCTTGAGTGGAAGCAACTGGAGTATATCGCGGGGTTTGACTTCAGACCAAAGTGCGAATTGGATCTAGTCATGCTAGCTAGTTTAACGATCAGACCCACTTTGATAGAGCGGATTGGTTCCAGCCAGAGGGACGATCCTAATCTATTGGAAATCATCTCCAAGTTAGAGATGAACATCGACGGTGAGGAGATGAATGTGTATGGGCTTGATCGAGATGGATGGCTTCGGAAGAATGGAAGACTAGTTGTGCCCAATGTGAATTGTTTGAGAGATGAAGTGCTTAGAGAATGTCATCACTCAAAACTAACTATACATCCCAGTGGTAATAAGATGTATCGAGACATGAAACAGACTTACTACTGGGAAGGGATGAAAAGAGACGTTGGGAAGTTTATATCCAAATGCATGAATTGCCAGCTAGTTAAAGCCGAGCAAAAGAAGCCTAGTGGGTTGTTGCAACCATTAGAAATTCCCGAATGGAAATGGGAGCAAGTCTCTATGGATTTCATCGATGGTTTACCAAGGACTAGATCGGGATATGATAGCATTTGGGTAATTGTGGATCGATTGACTAAGACCGCAAGATTTATACCAGTCAAATCGACCAGAACGGCAGCCAAGTTGGCGGAATTGTATATGAAGTGGGTAGTGAGATTTCATGGAGTACCCAAAAGCATTGTGTGTGACCGAGACCCGTTGTTCACTAGTGGGTTTTGGAAGAGCTTACAAGAGGCTCTAGGGTCAGGATTACATCTCAGTACCGCATATCATCCTCAGACCGACGGTCAGACGGAGAGGGTGAATCGTATATTGGAAGATCTCTTGAGAGCTTGTATATTGGATTTTGGTGGATCATGAGATGATCATTTGCATCTAGTAGAGTTTGCATATAATAATAGCTACCAATCCAGTATCGGTATGGCTCCATATGAAGCTTTGTACGGAAGACCGTGCAACTCACCATCATGTTGGATAGAGACTGGCGAGAAGTTTGTGCTTGGACCAGATGTGGTGAGGGAAACTTCCGATAAGATCAAGATCATTCAACAACGAATGAAAGCTGCCCAAGATAGGCAGAAGAGTTATGTTGATAAGAGGAGAAGAGATTTAAAATTCTCCGTTGGTGACTTGGTGTTTGTCAAGATTTCTCCGTTGAAGAGCGTGATACGATTTGGCAGGAGAGGCAAATTAGCACCAAGATTTGTTGGCCCATTCCCCGTTCTTGAGCTAGTCGGGAATTTGGCATATAGAGTTGGCTTACCAAAGAAGATAGCGGGAGTTCACAATGTATTTCATGTTTCCCAACTAAGGAAGTTCGTTCACGACTCAGATATGACTATTTCACCTGATCAGTTAGAGGACTTCGAAGTAGAACCCGAGGCGGTTGGGAAACGCAAGCCGATTCGTATTGTGGGGCACGATACGAAGCAACTTCGAAGGAAGGCGGTGAAGCTAGTCAAGGTTCAGTGGGGCGAGAACAAGGATGATTGTACTTGGGAGACAGAGGAGAGCATTAGGAAGGCGTATCCAGAACTCTTTACCTGGTAAGATTTACTTTACGATTTAGTTATTCCGCATGCTAGGATAGACTTATTTTACTTATCTTGCATGGTTGATGGTTGTTTTATGGTTGATAGGCATGCGGGACCCTTTTGTGTGTTTGGTTAGGGAATTTCGGGGGCGAAATTTCTTAAGGGGGGGAGAGTGTAACAACCCGTATTCTACGCATCAAGGGATCGTAGAATATTTATTTCTTTCCCATATGAAGTTGTATGGTCATGTAACTTTGGGAAACATCTATTGGAGTCATTTCCCATGTTCATGATTTTTGTCGATTTTTAAATGACCATTTTGCCCCTAGTTGATCTTGTTTTGGCCATAACTTTTGATTGGAAAGGAATTTTGACCTGAACCCACTTCCATTAGATTTGTTTGATGGTTTATCTTTCCGTAGAGTGGTCATAATAGCCAAGTGGACTTACCGTTTGGGAGATATGGCTGAAATAAGGTTTCGAGGGTGAAAAACTGCTTAACCGGGCCAAATAGGGTGATTAGTGAATAGGCCCATTTCGGGATTAGGGTTATGGGAAGGCTGAAATGAGATAGAGAATCATTCCATTTCAGTTTTCTAGCCTCCACTTATCACCAAGGAACCCTAAAAATGGCCTCCAATGTAACACCCCGAATTTCGGTTAATGCTAAAATTCACTAATTACAGAATTAATAATCTCAGATGTGAGAATTGGGGGAAAACGGGCTGCGTCATTGCGTTCGTCTCGGAAAAATACGCGAAATAGAGTCCGAGTTTTCGAGAATCGGAGTCCGTATGAAAGAGATATGGACGAACGAAGTTAGGCAGAAGAACCCGGAACAGGCCAGAAATGCACTGGCGCACTTGTGAAGTGCGCCAGAACAAAAATGCACTGGCGCACTTGTGAAGTGCGCCATTACAAAAATAGACTGGCGCACTTGGGAAGTGCGCCCGTGCCGAGCCAAGAAACCTGCACAGTTTCTAGAGAGTTCTGTGGTTGGGTGCACCAGTTTGGGGTTTGGGCTTGGTCTTAGGGCTGATTTCTGGAGAGTTCCGAGGTCTAAGGGTCCTAAACTAATCTAGGGTTAATCTAAGGGTCTAAAATGCAACCTAATCCTATAAATAAGACAACAACCCTACCCTAATTCATTCATAATTAAACCTAGTAACTAAACTATGGCAAAATGAAACTTGATCATGGCCTCCACAAATCAATGAAGAGGAAAGCAAGCTAATCAACCTCTCTAATCAACTTCTAATCCATTCTAAGCATCTTAATCTTCTTCATTTGGAGTGCAAATTGCTAGTGGTGAGTTTCTATCACTTTGATGATCAATTGTTAAGATAAGTAGATTAGGTGTAATGAGACTTATGGTCTTGAATGCGGATTTGTGAGTTTGAATCATTTGTAATGATATGCTAATCTATGTATAATATTAATCCTATGTTGAATATGTAAGTTTATGCAAGTTGAATATGAGAGTTTATGCAAGTTGGATATGTGGGTTTATGCATAATAAGTAATTGATTTTATGCAAGTTAAGTAGGTGATATTATGCATGATGAGTATGTGATTCTATGCATGCTAAGTATATGATATTATGCAAGTTTAGTATGTGATTCTATGCATGCTAAGTATATGATATTATGCAAGTTTAGTATGTGATTCTATGCATGCTAAGTATATGATATTATGCAAGTTTAGTATGTGATTCTATGCATGCTAAGTATATGATATTATGCAAGTTTAGTATGTGATTCTATGCATGCTAAGCATATGATATTATGCAAGTTTAGTATGTGATTCTATGCATGCTAAGTATGTGATAATATGCATGATTAATAAGTTGTTTTATGCATATTTAACAAGTGGGTTTATGCATGTTTAACAAGTTCATATGCAAGTTACATGTATGATAATATATGCTATGCAAGTTACATGTTTGTTAATATGCAAGTTACATGTATGTTAATATGCAAGATATGCTATGCAAGTTACATGTTTGTTAATATGCAAGTTACATGTATGTTAATATGCAAGATATGCTATGCAAGTTACATGTTTGTTAATATGCAAGTATGTGAATGCTTATGCAAGTTATGTATATGCTTAGATGCATGTTTAACATGTTATGCAAGTTGTGAGAATGCTTATATGCAAGTTCAACATGTTATGCAAGTTATGTGTGCTTATGCAAGTTATGTGAATGCTAATATGCAAGTTCAACATGTTATGCAAGATATGTATATGATAATATGCAAGTTCATATGCAATATGTTATGCAAGTCATGTGCGATAATATGCAAGTTTGGGTTAAATATAGTTGGGTTAATATATGCTCATGTATGCAAGTTGACATTCTCTTAACCCATGACAAAGTTATATGCTAAGATTTGGTTAAACCCATGATGTTGTGATGGATCTTCCCTTTTATTATGTCGTGAAATGAAAACGATTTGCGTGGGGAACGATGGGGTTAATAAAGATGTTAATAAAAGTATGATTGGATATGATTAAGCATACCATAAAAACAAATTAACATAAGTGGGAATTTACCTATTGAGTTAGGTCTACCCCATGGGAATTTACCTATTGAGTTAGGTCTACCCATGTTATGAAAAACTTGATATTAATTAGGGATAATTAATATAAATTATGGGGGTGATTAATTAGGTGTAATTAATCGACTAAGACACGAGGTTAGACTCAGTTGTAGCGTAAAACTGCCCGGACCCAACCGGCTTAACCAGTTGCTACAAATGTTAGCCCAATGTGAGAGGTCTTAGGCACAAACTAAATACGTGATTAATGTAAAGACACGAGGTTAGACTCGGTTATGACATAAGGCTGCCCGGACCCAACCGGCTTAACCAGCGGTCATAAAAGATAGTCTAATGTGAGAGGTCTTTATGAGGATCACGGTCTTAATTAATTAAGAAACACTTAACCATATAAGCATGTAGTGGGGCTTGAGGGTTAAGTGGGTGCCTTGGGTGGCATGAGAAAACTAGTGGGTTGCCTTGGGTGGCAATAGAAAACACGATTAGAATACTTAACCAAAGTGGAACATGTAATTAAACATGATTAAGGGGTTAAGTAAGTGCCTCGGGTGGCATGTGGGAATTAAGTAAAGGACTTGGGTGTCATGTGGAAATCTAGTGGGTGCCTTGAAAGGTAATTAAAACATGATTAATGACTTAACCAAAGTATTTATAACATGTAAGTAGACATGGTTAAAGGGGTTAAGTGGGATACACTAGATAAAAAAATAACAAGCTTAGGTGGTAGCTTGTGGGGGCCCATCTCAACCAATATCCCAAACGTATCTTTGTGGGCTCGACCCAAGTCGGGTGACGGGACACGCATATTGGGCTTGACTATAAGAGGCCAAAAACGGGTTAGCGGTGGCAACGTAGGACCAACGGGTTTCATATGCATGTGTGGACCCGGGCTGGTTAGTAAATCGTTGTTACATCGTGTAGATATAAAGCCGTGCACCGTTGATATTATCAGGTTGCCACTTTGGGGAAATGATACACCCCATTATGGGACCAGCACGGGTATCTACGTTAGGGAGCCGATCGCTTGGGAGTAGTGGGTACACCTAGTAATGATAGGGGCAGACGGCACCTATGTAGGGGTACTAGAAACTACTGGGTAAAAATTACTAAGTACATTTAGTGGGATCAACCTTTAAGTAGGAATTAATCTTAGGTAGGTAAAACTGGTTTGGTGCAGTGTAGGAATTATCTTTGAGTAGGTCTGGGGCGGTGTAATTTAGTAATTATCCTTGGGTGGGTAAATGCGTCTTTACGGTTATCTTAGTTTATCCTAAGTTTGCCAAGCTGCTTGGTGTAGCCATGCATCCCCAGGCGTTACCGTATATCGACTTATGTCTTCTCTGGTTATTTTAATGATTGTATTGTTAGGGTTATAGGACTCACTCAGACTTATGTCTGACCCCGTTGTTTTTATCTTTTTCCCCCAACCCCAGGTTATTAGAGTGGGCCTGGTGCTAGTGGGCTTTGATCGGATTGCTGTATCTATTCTTTGGAGCTTGGACCGTTGAAGTGAAGCCCAGTTCATCTTTTCTTTTATGGCTATTAGTTATGTAGTGGGATTATGTACTTCTATTTTATCAAGATGGATATTATGTACTTGACTTTGGTTTATGGTTTTGTGATGTAACCAAACATGTATTACTTTCCGCTGCAATGAAATGATGTTTTAAATTTTCAAGTATTACTTATATCTGTCTTGTTGTAATTTTACTGTTCTATATTCACTTAAAATACTTCACCGAAACTAAGGCATTCCCCTGGTATGAGTGACCTTAGCGGACGTGGGGTGTTACACGTGGTATCAGAGCAAAGGTTACCAGAACAGATAAAATTTTTAGAAAAACTATTTTTCTAAGAAAATTTTTGAAGGAGTATTTTCAAAAACATGTCTTTTAAGAGAAAAGTTTTTGAGAGAAAAGCATAATCCCCGATAGCCATATCTTTATCTTTCGAATTCTCCGTTTGAATCTTTTTTTTCTCTCGTTTTGAGTTTCCCCTCTGTGTGTAGATGATCTTTCTAAGATAGATAAGAATGGAAAACCGCTTCAAGGGACTTAGACGTAAATCAGATTAGAAGTTGGTTCAAGAAGGAGGAGGACTTGTAGGTACTTATTGGATGGACGATGGGAGGAAGGCTCTAATAGTTGTTTGGTTAATAAAGGACGAAGCCTCATTGATGGGAGGTTACGAGTGGAGAATGGGAAGGAGAAGGCTAGTAGTTATCCTTTTGGGAGGAATAGGACACCTTATTATGATTGACCAAAGAAGCAAGGACAAGGTATGGAATCTTCTGGAGGGTAGTTGTATTCCCTCACGACTAGGGTGCCGGATGGGGATAAGACCGTCTAGGTTGGAATTTGGATTTCTTTATTATCCGATTCGAACTTTATTTGATTTGGACGCATTAAGTTCGTTTATCTCATCATTGTTAGTGAGTCACTGCACTTAGACACCAGTTTAGTAGATGATCCCTTAGTTGTTTCAAACCCAATTGGGCTCCATGATGTGTTTGGTTTTGAAAGTTTCTATACTTAGCATTGAGTTTGGATGTGATGCTTGTTGGGCTTCACGGACTATGGGTTAGTTTTGGGCATGAACTGGTTATCCAGTAGGGGTGTCGTTCTTGATTTTGAAGGGAGAGTTGTTAGGCTTATGACCCACTTGGGTAACACTCTCGAGATCTCTAGTAATCCCATAGAATCTGTTATGCTAAGTTATCTAGAATCGCTGGACACGTCGGTCGAGAGTTTGCGATCTGTTAGAAGTGGTCCGGGAATACTCGGATGTGTTTGAGAAGGTGAAGGGCTTACCTCCGGAGCGGGAGATTGACTTCCGAATATATCTGGTAAACAATGCCAAACCAGTGACTTGGCCAGTGTGCCACAAGGCTCCTCGTGAGAGGAGGGAACTCCATAAGTAAGTAGGCGATTGCTTGAGAAGGGGTTCATAAGAAGAAGTATATCGGAGTGGGGCGCTCCAGTAGTTTTTGCCATGAAGGCGGATGGGTCCCTCAGACTTTGTGTAGGCTAAAGAGAACTAAATAAACTCACAAAGAAGAATAGACACCCATTGCCAAAGATTGATGATCTCTTTGATCAGTTGGTTGGCGCCTCAGTATTTTCGCAGTTGGACTAAGCCACATGGTTTCGTCAGTTGAGAGTGGCTGACGATAGTATAGAGAAGATTGCCTTTAGGACTCCGGATGGTTTTATGAGTGGCTGGTGATGCTATTTGGTTTGACGAACGCCCCCGCATACTTTGTTGATTGGAAGAGAAGGGTGTTCAGGGAGTACCTAAATAAGTTTGTGATGGCCTTTGTAAATGACATCTTGGTCTTTTCAAGGAGCATAATAAGTTTTCGTATGTGCTCAATAGGGTGAGCAAAGCCAGTTATAGGATAAACGGTGGTTTTGGAGCGAGACTGGCGAGGACATCCAAAGTTGGTCAAAGGCTTAATTGTTTAGCCATTATTATTATTTTTAGTATCATCTCACGTAGGTTGCCTGAACTCGAAGGAGATGTCCCTTGGGTGTTTGTCTGATATTGGTTTCGGCCTTTGGGGCTTGCATTTGGGGGATGTCGAATTCGTCTAGGGTGGTCTGCGTGAGAGATGGACAGTTGTGACGATTTTGGATAGGATTCTTAGCATCTTATGAGTTTGAGATAGCGTATACCCCTAACAAGGGAAACAGGGTAGTAGACGCCTTAAGAAGAAAAAGGTTGTCCGTTGAACTATAGAGTTTAGAATTTATTTCTATGTTTGACTTTAGACCTTCCGTTGACTTTGTACCCGGTTTTGCTAGCCTCCTTGGAGGTTAGGCCTACTCTTTTAGGCGGATTGGCGGAGCACAGCGAGACGACCCACAGTTGGATGAGTTAGTAGAGAAGCTCACGAGGAGAGGGTCGTCCAGCATTTTGAATAAGATACACCCTAGATGGTAAGGGGTGGTTGCGTAGAGACGGTAGACTTTGTGTACCGCAAGACGAGAATTTAAGGAAAGCTATACTTGATGATACACATCGGTCGAAGATGACCATTCATCCCGGTAGGGACAAGATGTACCAAGACATGAGGCGAGTTTTCTTTTTGGCCAATATGAAGAAAGACGCGGCCAAGTATGTCGCTAGATGCTTGGTATGCTAACAAGTGAAAGTGGAACAGAAGAAACCCGGAGGGTTGCTTCACCCGTTGGAAGTTCCGAAATAGGAAGTAGGATAGTGCCTCGTTGGATAACCGAAATCAAGGAAGGGTAATACGGGGATTGGGCTTATGGTAGATAGACTTACTAAGTGTGCCCATTTCATACCCGTGAAGAGCAAGAGGACTATTCCATGTCTAGCTTCAGTTTACCTTCAAGGGATTATTAGATTGCATGGTGTACCTCCCAGTATAGTGAGCGATCGAGATCCTATCTTCACTAGTGAGTTTTGGAGAAGTTTGCAAGAGGCGGTAGGGACTCAGTTGTGTTTGAGCACCGCATCTCATCCTCAGACGGACGGTCAGACCAAGAGGGTGAACCGTATCTAGAACATCTTTAGAGGTTATGTATTTTGGATTTTGGAGGTACATGGGAAGAGCATCTTCCGTTGGTGGAGTTCGCATATAATAGCAGCTTTCAGTCCAGAATTGGTATGGCTCCTTTCAAAGCTCTTTATGGAAGGCCTTGTCGATCTCCTACATGTTGGTGGGAATCTACGGATAAGATCTTGCTTGGGCCAGATATGGTTAGAGAGACTTCAGAGAAGATGGGTTGGATTCGAAGAAGGATGAAAGCGGCGGAATCTTATGCGGACAAGAGGAGAACAGAGCTTGAGTTTGATATTAGGACATGCTTTTTATCAAGGTGTCTCCGTTACGGAATGTGGTTCACTTTGGATCTGTTAGGAAGTGAGTACCAAGGTTTGTAGGGCCATTTCCCATTAAGGAAAGAATTGGACGGATGGCATATAGAGTGGAGTTGCCTGACAGACTTAGTGGTGTACCGGATGTATTTCATGTGTCCCATTTGAGGAAGTGCTTACATGAGACCGCTGAGGTGGTAGAGCCGAGTTTGCTTAAAGAAGTAGAGTTAGAGCACGATGAGACGATTCGACGAGCTCCTACTCGCATCATTGGGCCAGAGACTAGGAAGTTGAGGAACAGAGAAGTTCAGCTAGTTAGAATGCTACTTGGGAGACGGAAGCGAAGATGCGTTCTTTGTATCCATTTCTTTTGGAGAGTATGTCTTTTAACTTCTCCTTTATCGCTTGCCTAGTACTTATCTTATCTTTAGTAGGTCCTCTCGTTAGTCCTGTTTGACCTTTAGATAGGGAAAACCTATGGTTGAAACATGTGTTTGAGACATGTTATGGTTGATGGATGCAAGTGGATGCAAGTGTTTGCTAGTGGTTGCTCGTGGATGCATATATACACACTCTAGGAACTAGATCGGCTCAATCACTTCATATTGCATATTGCATAAAATTGTGTGTAGTTAGCTATATTGATGGATGTATAATGATTGTGTTATCATATGGATGATGCATTTTGGTGAATGATTGTGCACTCATATAGATACGGTATGTGTCGATAGGGTTATCTCGCATACATATTGGATGCATGGCACTATCATGGTTTGCATATGTTCGTACATTAGATAGGGAACATATACACACACTTTTCGCATATGCTCATACATCATTAGAAATTGTTTAAGGACAATGGATGCCCGTGTTTGATGGATTGAGTAGATGGTTGTTTGGATGGTAGGATATGCATTCTCCTTAGCTTAGAGATTTCGGGGACGAAATCCTTTAAGGAGGGGAGAATGTAACACCCCGAATTTCGGTTAATGCTAAAATTCACTAATTACAGAATTAATAATCTCAGATGTGAGAATTGGGGGAAAACGGGCTGCGTCATTGCGTTCGTCTCGGAAAAATACGCGAAATAGAGTCCGAGTTTTCGAGAATCGGAGTCCGTATGAAAGAGATATGGACGAACGAAGTTAGGCAGAAGAACCCGGAACAGGCCAGAAATGCACTGGCGCACTTGTGAAGTGCGCCAGAACAAAAATGCACTGGCGCACTTGTGAAGTGCGCCAGTACAAAAATAGACTGGCACACTTGGGAAGTGCGCCCGTGCTGAGCCAAGAAACCTGCACAGTTTCTAGAGAGTTCTGTGGTTGGGTGCACCAGTTTGGGGTTTGGGCTTGGTCTTAGGGCTGATTTCTGGAGAGTTCCGAGGTCTAAGGGTCCTAAACTAATCTAGGGTTAATCTAAGGGTCTAAAATGCAACCTAATCCTATAAATAAGACCACAACCCTACCCTAATTCATTCATAATTAAACCTAGTAACTAAACTATGGCAAAATGAAACTTGATCATGGCCTCCACAAATCAATGAAGAGGAAAGCAAGCTAATCAACCTCTCTAATCAACTTCTAATCCATTCTAAGCATCTTAATCTTCTTCATTTGGAGTGCAAATTGCTAGTGGTGAGTTTCTATCACTTTGATGATCAATTGTTAAGATAAGTAGATTAGGTGTAATGAGACTTATGGTCTTGAATGCGGATTTGTGAGTTTGAATCATTTGTAATGATATGCTAATCTATGTATAATATTAATCCTATGTTGAATATGTAAGTTTATGCAAGTTGAATATGAGAGTTTATGCAAGTTGGATATGTGGGTTTATGCATAATAAGTAATTGATTTTATGCAAGTTAAGTAGGTGATATTATGCATGATGAGTATGTGATTCTATGCATGCTAAGTATATGATATTATGCAAGTTTAGTATGTGATTCTATGCATGCTAAGTATATGATATTATGCAAGTTTAGTATGTGATTCTATGCATGCTAAGTATATGATATTATGCAAGTTTAGTATGTGATTCTATGCATGCTAAGCATATGATATTATGCAAGTTTAGTATGTGATTCTATGCATGCTAAGTATGTGATAATATGCATGATTAATAAGTTGTTTTATGCATATTTAACAAGTGGGTTTATGCATGTTTAACAAGTTCATATGCAAGTTACATGTATGATAATATATGCTATGCAAGTTACATGTTTGTTAATATGCAAGTTACATGTATGTTAATATGCAAGATATGCTATGCAAGTTACATGTTTGTTAATATGCAAGTTACATGTATGTTAATATGCAAGATATGCTATGCAAGTTACATGTTTGTTAATATGCAAGTATTTGAATGCTTATGCAAGTTATGTGTATGCTTAGATGCATGTTTAACATGTTATGCAAGTTGTGAGAATGCTTATATGCAAGTTCAACATGTTATGCAAGTTATGTGTGCTTATGCAAGTTATGTGAATGCTAATATGCAAGTTCAACATGTTATGCAAGATATGTGTATGATAATATGCAAGTTCATATGCAATATGTTATGCAAATCATGTGCGATAATATGCAAGTTTGGGTTAAATATAGTTGGGTTAATATATGCTCATGTATGCAAGTTGACATTCTCTTAACCCATGACAAAGTTATATGCTAAGATTTGGTTAAACCCATGATGTTGTGATGGATCTTCCCTTTTATTATGTCGTGAAATGAAAACGATTTGCGTGGGGAACGATGGGGTTAATAAAGATGTTAATAAAAGTATGATTGGATATGATTAAGCATACCATAAAAACAAATTAACATAAGTGGGAATTTACCTATTGAGTTAGGTCTACCCCATGGGAATTTACCTATTGAGTTAGGTCTACCCATGTTATGAAAAACTTGATATTAATTAGGGATAATTAATATAAATTATGGGGGTGATTAATTAGGTGTAATTAATCGACTAAGACACGAGGTTGGACTCAGTTGTAGCGTAAAACTGCCCGGACCCAACCGGCTTAACCAGTTGCTACAAATGTTAGCCCAATGTGAGAGGTCTTAGGCACAAACTAAATACGTGATTAATGTAAAGACACGAGGTTAGACTCGGTTATGACATAAGGCTGCCCGGACCCAACCGGCTTAACCAGCGGTCATAAAAGATAGTCTAATGTGAGAGGTCTTTATGAGGATCACGGTCTTAATTAATTAAGAAACACTTAACCATATAAGCATGTAGTGGGGCTTGAGGGTTAAGTGGGTGCCTTGGGTGGCATGAGAAAACTAGTGGGTTGCCTTGGGTGGCAATAGAAAACACGATTAGAATACTTAACCAAAGTGGAATATGTAATTAAACATGATTAAGGGGTTAAGTAAGTGCCTCGGGTGGCATGTGGGAATTAAGTAAAGGACTTGGGTGTCATGTGGAAATCTAGTGGGTGCCTTGAAAGGTAATTAAAACATGATTAATGACTTAACCAAAGTATTTATAACATGTAAGTAGACATGGTTAAAGGGGTTAAGTGGGATACACTAGATAAAAAAATAACAAGCTTAGGTGGTAGCTTGTGGGGGCCCATCTCAACCAATATCCCAAACGTATCTTTGTGGGCTCGACCCAAGTCGGGTGACGGGACACGCATATTGGGCTTGACTATAAGAGGCCAAAAACGGGTTAGCGGTGGCAACGTAGGACCAACGGGTTTCATATGCGTGTGTGGACCCGGGCTGGTTAGTAAATCGTTGTTACATCGTGTAGATATAAAGTCGTGCACCGTTGATATTATCAGGTTGCCACTTTGGGGAAATGATACACCCCATTGTGGGACCAGCACGGGTATCTACGTTAGGGAGCCGATCGCTTGGGAGTAGTGGGTACACCTAGTAATGATAGGGGCAGACGGCACCTATGTAGGGGTACTAGAAACTACTGGGTAAAAATTACTAAGTACATTTAGTGGGATCAACTTTTAAGTAGGAATTAATCTTAGGTAGGTAAAACTGGTGTGGTGCAGTGTAGGAATTATCTTTGAGTAGGTCTGGGGCGGTGTAATTTAGTAATTATCCTTGGGTGGGTAAATGCGTCTTTACGGTTATCTTAGTTTATCCTAAGTTTGCCAAGCTGCTTGGTGTAGCCATGCATCCCCAGGCGTTACCGTATATCGACTTATGTCTTCTCTGGTTATTTTAATGATTGTATTGTTAGGGTTATAGGACTCACTCAGACTTATGTCTGACCCCGTTGTTTTTATCTTTTTCCCCCAACCCCAGGTTATTAGAGTGGGCCTGGTGCTAGTGGGCTTTGATCGGATTGCTGTATCTATTCTTTGGAGCTTGGACCGTTGAAGTGAAGCCCGGTTCATCTTTTCTTTTATGGCTATTAGTTATGTAGTGGGATTATGTACTTCTATTTTATCAAGATGGATATTATGTACTTGACTTTGGTTTATGGTTTTGTGATGTAACCAAACATGTATTACTTTCCGCTGCAATGAAATGATGTTTTAAATTTTCAAGTATTACTTATATCTGTCTTGTTGTAATTTTACTGTTCTATATTCACTTAAAATACTTCACCGAAACTAAGGCATTCCCCTGGTATGAGTGACCTTAGCGGACGTGGGGTGTTACATCCAATCTCTAAATCACCTCCAAATCATCTTTTGGTCAAGGATTAAGCTTAGCAACCTCTAATCAAGGAAGATCTACGCCAAATCAACATTGGAGCTGTTGTTTAGCATTGGGATTCACATCAAATCAGAGATTTATTTCAGATCTTAGTTTATTTGTGGCTAAGGTGAGTGATTTGCATAGTTTTGCACTAATTATGGCTAATTAAGGGTAATTAGTATTAATTAGCGAATTTATACACTAATAAATTCGGGGAAAATGTTCATAAATTCCTAAATGATGTTTTAGACCTATGATATGAATTTGGGTTAATTTGGTTAAGTTTTGCTATTCCTATCATTAGTTTCACCTAAACATGCTTAAGGGGAAATATGGGATTTTGGGTATGTTTGATCCATTTTAACCTATCATATTGATCATTTGATGTTTGTGGTTGATTATGCATGTTGCTATGACTGTATGATATGCTTTGTGATTGATTTCAATAGTTAGAATGGTCGAAAACGTCGTCGAATGGCGTAAACACTTGCTGGAAAAGCTTCAGGAAATAGTGCAGGTTTCGGATCGGATCGGATATGGGGGCTCGGATCAGATATGTTGAACTGGGCAAGGGATTCGATCGGATCGGAGCCTGACACTTAGGAAAACTGGCAAAAAGGAAGGCCACGCTAAATGAACTGGGATCGGATCGGATAAAGGAGAAGCGATCGGATCGGATAAAGAAGGAGGGATCGGAGCGGAAGCACGAACTGGAGGGGAGATGGCACCCGACCCGACCCGAGGTGGGACACCCGACCTTACCTGAAGAAAGATACCCGACCCGAACCGACGCGATGGAGTGGACCCGACCCGAACCGCTACAGAGGAAGACCCAAACTGATGCAACGCAGACACCCGATCTGAACCGATGTTTTGAAGAGAACCCGACCCGACCCAGTGTTGACCAATAACCCGAGATGCAAAGGTAGTCCAATATGGGAAGTTAGAGCTCAGGATCCAGTTAGGAACCGATGAGTTCACTTCATGATTGGGCTTTGCTGCGGGACGTGTGTTAAGGAGTTGTCGACGTTCATAACTTCGATTCACCACTGAAAATGAATGATGGGCTACTTATCAGTGCAGTAGAGTCATTGCGACTCGAGGGACAAGGTGATGGTAGCAAGACTACGTTATCAGTGCAGTAGAGTCATTATGACTTGAGGGGCAAGGTGATGCGTAGTAAGACTATGAGCCAGCGCAGATGGGGTGAATAACTCCATGGGGCAAGTGGACATAGTAAAGGATTGGTAAGACTATGAGCCAGCGCAGATGGGGTGAATAACTCCATGGGGCAAGTGGACATAGTAAGGATTGGTAAGGCTATGAGCCAGCGCAGATGGGGTGAATAACTCCATGGGTCAAGTGGACATAGCGAAGGATTAGTGGCTACGTTATCAGTGCAGTGAAGCCATTTATGACTTCATGGGGCAAAGTGATCGTAGCAAGGGTGGGTGATCGAAGTGGTGAATATCGTATGCTTTACGCACTGAGTGAGAGATGTGAGGATGGATGCTATGTTTGATTGTTTGCCATCACTATG